>CM062809.1:83338071-83966420 GCA_031772625.1 Pinus tabuliformis
ATTCTATGGGGCACATATAATAACAATATGGGGGTAATAGGGGCACAACAATATAAATAAGGGGTATAACTACAATAGTAATGGGGTAATCACTAGTATTATAGGGACCCAACATGCCCCTCTCCTTCAAAAAAGTGTTGTCCTCAACGCTTGAGTAGTTCTGGATACTTCTGCATAAAATTCTCATCCTCCCATGTGGAATCTTCAGCGGATAAGTTCTTCCACTTGATAAGATACTCTGAAATTGATCGATTTCGTAGCTGTCGAGTTCTTGTTTCTGTGACTGCTTCCGGTTCCAATATAATTTTTCCTTCCTCGTCAAGTTCTGGCAATATTGTTTGAATTGGGAGCTTGTCGCCTATAACCTTCTTTAAACATGAAACATGGAAAACTGGGTGCAATCGAGAAGCTGCAGGAAGCTCCAATTTGTATGCCATAGTACCAATCTTTTGCAACACCTTGTACGGACCATAATACTTTGGTGATAATTTATTATCCTTCTTAGCTTGCTTTAGGGACATTTGCTTATATGGTTGTAGCCGTAGGAATACCCAATCACCTACATCAAAACTTCTTTCACTGCGATGTTGATCTGCCTGTTGTTTCATTCTATTTTGTGCCAACACGAGGTTATCCTTTAAGAGTTGGAGGACTTGTTGTTGATGTTCGATGTGATGTTCCACTGCCTGAACCTTAGAATTTTCTCTTAAATATGATGTGATGGATGGTGGTTGATACCCATAAAGTGCCATAAATGGGGTCATTTTTGTTGCTGTATGGAAGGAAGTGTTATACCACCATTCAGCCAGAGGCAACCATTTGACCCATTGTGTCTGTTTATCAGATACAAAGCAACGAAGATATCCTTCCAAACATTTGTTTACTATCTCAGTTTGCCCATCAGATTGAGGATGATAAGATGAGCTATGAGCTAACTGAGTACCAAGACAAGAAAATAATTCTGTCCAAAAATTTCCAGTGAAAATGGGATCTCTGTCACTTACAATAATCTTTGGGTTTCCATGTAGCTTTTGAATTGTTTCCATAAATGCAGTAGAAACTGTACTGGCTTTAAATGGATGTGATAATGCACAAAAGTGTGCATACTTGGTAAGTCTGTCAACTACCACCATGATGACACTCTTTCCCTCAGACTTGGGTAAACCTGTGATAAAATCCATTGAAACCTCCTCCCAACGTTGGCTTGGAATGGATAAAGGTTGTAATAGACCTGGTGTCTTAATTGTTTCAACTTTATTTTGTTGGCAAACCAAACATTCCGCCACAAACTTTTGAATATCTGATTTAAGGCCATCCAAAAAAATTCCTTCTTAACCCTGTGGTAAGTTTTTAAAAATCCTGAGTGCCCTCCTAAGGGAGAAGTGTGCAATTCCATAAGAATCTTTTGTTTTAGCTGGGAATTCTTACAGAGGTATAAGCGATCTTTGTACCATAACGAATCATTTTGCCAGCTAAATGTATCAGAAGTACTGGAATCTTGTTGTAGCTTTCGAATAAGTGCCCACACTTCTTCGTCATTCTTCCATTCCTCCCTTGCTTCGTTTATCCAATCTGTTTGGATAATAGAAATGGCACACAACAATGCTTCCACATCCTCATCCTTTCTTGAGAGTGCATCTGCCACCACATTTTGCTTCCCTTTTTTGTAGATGATTTCAAAGTCATAACCCAACATCTTTGTGACCCACTTTTGTTGCTCTTCAGAGGATAATCTTTGTTCTAAAAAGTATTTAAGGCTATCATGATCGTTTTTTACCTTGAAGTGTCTTCCCATTAGGTAGGGTCGCCATTTCTTAAGTGCATGGAGTATTGCCAACATTTCCTTCTCATAAATAGCTTTGCTTAAAAACTTTCCCTTGATTGGACGACTTTCAAAAGCAATGGGTCTTTCATCTTGCATTAGAACCGCACCAATTCCATTTCCTGAAGCATCACATTCCACAATAAAGGTTTTTGTGAAGTCCGGTGTAGCTAAGACCGGTGCTTGACACATTGCCTCTTTAAGATGTTCAAAGGCCTTTGTTGCTTCCGGAGTCCATGAAAATGAATCTTTCTTCAATAATGTTGTTAGAGGTGCTGTTATTCTCCCATAATTCTTAACAAACTTGCGATAATATCCTGTCAACCCAAGAAATCCTCGCAGATGCTTTATGGATGTGGGGATTTTCCATTCCTTAATGGCTTTAATTTTGCTAGGGTTTACCTTAACTCATTCATGAGATACAATATGACCCAAATATTCCACCTCCTGGACTCCAAAGAAACATTTGGATCTTTTTTCATATAATTGTTTCTCCTCCAATAGTTGTAGCACCCTGTCAACATGTTCAACATGATCCTTCCAAGACTTGCTGTAGATTAGTATATCATCAAAAAATACTAACACAAATTTTCTAAGGAATGGTTTGAAAATTGAATTCATCAAACCTTGAAATGTTGAAGGTGCATTGGTAAGGCCAAAAGGCATGACCAAAAATTCATAATGACCCTCATGAGTTCTAAATGTCGTTTTCGAAATGTCTTCAATCTTCATTCTGATTTGATGATATCCCGAACGAAGATCCAACTTGGTGAAGTAAATTGATCCATGCAATTCATCCAGTAATTCATCAATGACAGGAATGGGGAACTTATCTTTAATAGTGAGCTTGTTGAGCTCCCTATAATCTGGACACATGCACCATGATCCATCCTTCTTGTGCACCAATACTACTGGAGCTGAGAAAGAACTTTGACTCGGTTGAATTATACCAGCCTCTAGCATTTCTGCAACCATACGTTCAATTTCACTTTTTTGGACATAGGGATATCTGTACGGCCTGATGTTTGGAGGAACACTTCCTGGAATCAGATGAATAGCATGATCATGATCACGCATAGGTGGGAGATCTTTGGGAGTCTCAAATACCTTGGAATGATTGTCCAGGACTTTTTGGAGATCTGGAGAAATAGGTGATTCCAATGTGGAAACATCTAGCGAACATAATTGTGCAATTACACCTCTTTGCTCCTTTTTTAGAAGCTTTGTCATGCCATTAGAGCTGATTATCTTTCCTGGTTTCCCTGCAATACCCCTTAATTCAACTTCCTTTCCTTCCGTAGAAAATTTGATGAAAAGTTCTTGAAAATTAAAAGCTATTGTACCCAAGGATTGTAGCCATTGGACTCCTAGTACAACATCAGCACCTCCCATTGGAATGGAAAGCATTGGGCTAGTCAATACATATTCTCCCATGGATAGCTTGATATTATGGCACTTTCCAGAGCAATTTCTTGTTCCTCCATTTGCAATCATCACTTGACACTCTGGTGCTGGATATAGGAAGCAATTCAATTCTTTTTCTACCCTACGATGAATAAAATTGTGGGTACTTCCTGAATCAATCAACCTTTTTCTTCTTGATTTGTCCTTCTATCTTGATGGTTTGAGGAGTATTAATTCCCACCAATGCATTACAAGATATGGTCGGATTTATTTGTTCTTCATCTAGGCTTTCTTCCTGGAGTATATCCTCTTCTTTTGACCTTTCTTGCTCCTTTTCTTCTTCCTCTTCACAATCTATGTAGAATAATTTCTTCTCAGCACACTTATGACCTTTTGTGTATTTGCTATCACAATTGCAACAAATCCCTTTTGCTCTTTTTTCTTCTAATTGTTGTGGTGTCAACCTTGTAGGTTGTGGAAGACTAGGGGTAACAACACTTCCATCTTTATAGTTGTGAATAGTATGCTTCCTAGTTGCCATAATTTTGCTTTCCATTTTTCTTGCTAACCTGAATGCCTTCTCTAATGAATCAGGTTCCCAAAGGCGAACATCATGTTGGATATTATCCTTTAAAGACCCTATGAACACATCAATCCTATGCTCCTCTGGAATATCTTTCACCCTTATGTTCAATTTTTGGAACTCCTCAATGTGCTCCATTATTGAACCTTTTTGTTTGAGACTTATCAATTGGCTAAAAAAAGTGTTGCTTTTTGTATCCTCATAATGTGCTATCGATTCTTCCGTAAAAATTGCCCCAAGTGATAAATTGTTTACGAGAACAAAGCCATTGATACCATACAAACTGATTTGGTTCCAAATATACAGTTGTCATACGTACCTTTTGTGCGTTTTGCACATTATTGAGATCGAAGAATTGCTCCATCTGTAATATCCATGTGGCGGGATCCTTGCCATCAAACTTCCTCATATCGATTTTTGGAATATGGTGATTTTTCAATCCAACATTAGCGTCTATGGAATCATGATTAACATTTCTTTTGTTCTCATCATGAGTTTCCTTTACTACCTTTTCACCATTAGTAAGCATTTCTTGTAGAAAATTTGTCAAATCTGTCTTCAAATCTGCCATGCCTGTCTTCAAATTTGTGTTCAAATCTATCTTCAAATTGTCCATCTTAGCTTCCATGCCATTTATCTTAGCTTCCATGCCATTTATCTTAGCTTCTATTAACTTTTGTGAGCGTGACATTTGTTGCACTTGTTCTTGTAATTTTGATATATCATGTAGTATTTCTTCCTCTTCTTCATGAGTCATGCTAGAGCTTTTAGGTTCCTTACTAGGTGTTTGCATTTTCTTTCCTCGAGGCATCAGTTACCGATAATAATGCTCTACTATGCCCTTTGAATTCCTTCAAAATAAATTTTCAAACCAAGCTTAAGCAAAAATTTAAAAAAAATCTACACACCTTTTTTCACTTTGTAGGAGCTTGATATTGCCTCTGATGTATCTCTGTACTTTCCAATCATCTAGTTCTGAATTTGTGACCTATAGTAGCTCTCTGTGTCCTCTTTCCAATGCCACCAGTCTGATCCAAATTGGATTCTCCAAGAAAGAGTTATGCACAATCTCCCAAGATGACCTGATTATAGACCTTTCCAGAAGAGCGAACTTGTATGAAGTGCCACGTGTACAATTTTAGATCTTTGGTTCTGAAAAAGATATACAAGAAACTACAGTCCGTCCTCTTTCTATACCTTCTTACGAAATTTCAATCTGATTTCCAGAGAGAAAGTTATGACGATTTTCCCCAGGTCACCTGTTTTGAATGTAATTCAGGAGTCTGCAAAAAGACCAACTTCCTCAGATCATATCTCCGCAAATATCGCGAAAAGCTCTGAAATTCGGACCCAAGGTTCAATGCGATTTCTTCTCAAATGTGCTTTTTTGCAACTTCTGAAACATCACAGAAAGGAAATTTATAGCGAAAATTCCACGATGACCTGTTTGGAGCAGCGAAACCCTAGAATCCAAAGCTTTGATACCAAATGTTATGAAACTAGCTCAAGAAAAGATAGAAAAGATAGATCAATGCCTTATAATTCAGCCTCTTCGAGGGGGCAACCTCCTTTACATTACATAAATGAACAATTATTCGATGATACAAATGACAAAACCTCCTTTCTATATATAGGAGTCTAAGGAGTCACAATATAATCCAGCTGATCTAACAATAATAATATAAAGCCACAAAAATAACAATAGAGGGATTCTATGGGGCACAAAAATAACAATATGGGGGTAATAGGGGCACAACAATATAAATAAGGGGTATAACTACAATAGTAATGGGGTAATCACTAGTATTATAGGGAACCAACAAGGTCCATAATTTTGGAAAAAAAAAATGAATTCATATCTACCCAAATTTTCTATAGCTTTTGTCAATGACAAGCCAATGGCTAACTCATTCATATATTTCTCTTGTTTAGTTAATCTAGATGTTTTCTATACTTCAACAAGGTATGCATTGTCAGCCTTTATTTTATTTTCTTTGGCCTTCTCTAACTAATCTCTTTGCTTTTCAATTTCCATGTCCTTCAAATATAGTCTCCCATAGCTTTTGATAATTGTTCTACTGGATTCTAACCAGCAGACTTTGTCTCTATTATTGATACTATTGTTATTGTAGATTTCCCTACTCTCAGTACTAATTTTAAGTTCTTTTTCTTTGATTAATTTCTCCATCTCTGCCTCCATCTTTTGAATCTTCACATTTTGTTCCACAATCATACGAAGCATATTTTCCTTTTCCTTCTCCAATTGTCCCACTTCTTGTGCTTGAGGATGTTCAGTTGTTGGTAACTTCTATTATTTCCTTAGTCCTTGGATGTCTGTATTTCTACTTTTTATTATTTCTTCAAATGCTTTTACATCTTTAGGATTCAATCCTAACTTTAAAATTATATCTTCTAGCCCCTTGATCTTGGTATCTTTAGCTAGAGAAGACATATTTTCTAGCTTCAGTTGAGAGTGGATGTTATTTAGAGATGTCTGTACCTTGGATGCTGCCATGGTTGAACTGGTCAATGATGTATAGATCATTTCTCCTGCTTGTTTATGGAGATCACTTTGATCTATAGGATTTATCTATTTAATATCAAATGAAAATAGGGAGCTCTTATAATCATCAGCGCTCTTAGGCAAAGGGACATTTGGTTCTACAAATGCTAATATAACTGTCCTTTTTCACTATCTATAGCAGACAGTAATTTGGTCTGAGTTGTGGAAGATAGTTTCTAGAACTCTGCATATCTTGAAGTTTTTAATGCCACAATTTTCTTATTCATATCTAATAGTTTTGCAAAAATACTTTGTTATCCTGAAGAAGAAGGAGAGGAAGGAGAATCCACAATGTATTATTCTGTTTGTTGTAATGAGAATACAGGTTCTCCAAAAAGTATGATTATGGTAGGCTCTTCGAAATTTTGGACTTACAATGTCTCCTCTTCAACATTTATAGACTTTCTTCTCTTAAACACTTCGAACGTTCCCTTATGAAACTCTAATCCTGCTGGGGATATGCTTTCTCTCAGTCTTTTCAATTCCTTTTCTTTCAGTCTAGGAGTTTCCAATGTTGTTTGACTGGAAACTTGTTCTTCAACTTCTTGCAGTGTGTTATCTTCCCATTCTTCTTTGTTAGCATATTGTTCAATTTCAGGCTTTGCAATGTGCACATATGGTGTAGACTTCTATCCAATTCTCATTGATGATATTACTCCAAATGGATCATATGACCAATTGAAACTCAATCTAAACTTCATCTGACTTAACAAATCATTAACTTATTTTTCTGCAGCTCTAGTGTTGACTATGAATGGGCCAACATGTGCCTTTAGTTTAAATTGATATTTTTTCTTCCTGGAAACAAAATGAACATCATCCATGTTCATCATCTCTCTGATATATTCTAATGCAAAAATTCTCATGGGGAGGAACATTGGTAGTTTGTAAGGTGGAAGCTCGCAACCATAGATTCTAATCTTTATAAAATTCTAGTACAAATATCAGTCTCCAACTTTATACTTCTCACTCAAGTGTAGAATCATTTTAATCTCTGTGGAAACCCTGGGAACTACATCATTACTTAACAAACATATTGCCATATACAAAAATTGATTGACAAAGTCATTGAAAGAGAAATCTTTAGAATTTTTCCTGACTAATGAAGTCCAATGAATCACTGATTATGGTTTTCCTTCAGCATCCAATTTCTGTAGAGGAAACTTGAACCTTTTTTATTGATGATATAAAAACAAGTAAACCAAAATGGATTGGTGCTTGAATGATCCTTCAGCACTGAACTTTAGGAACTCATCATGAATTGCATCTGAAAAAAATTGACTATAATTGAACATAATTGAGGGTTTCTTACCTGAATGAAAATACTAATAAGAACCCTAAGATAACCTCATCTACCCATTGATCATTTGGATATCCTAATAGACAAGAAAACATGGAAATAACCTGCCTAGACATCTCAGGAAACATTGCATAGGGATAAGGTGGGTTTGTCCTAGGTAATTCAGAATTCTCTGGTAAAAATGACTCAAAAATATGAGCTCTCTGTGAGAAAGAAAGATTCTGATAAATCTCCATAAGGGAATCAATAGAAAAAGGGTGAAGAGAATCTTGGGGTCATTGCAAGGCTTGAAAAATCGATTCAGAGGTTACAGAGAAAAGGATTTCATTATTTTGAGCAATTATAGCTCTCTGACTTGGAAGGTATTGGGTTCCACACCAAGTGACAAATTCTGGGAAATGATGTGTTTGAGGGAAACAAAACTAGGGAAGTAAAGATTCCCAGAAAGAGAATTCATCAATGGCATCCTCATACTTCTGGAATGCCCAATTGTGAAGCTCGTACAAGTCGAATTCACAATTGGTTTCAGTAATATTGAAGTGGGTGTCTACAAGAGGTAATTCATCTAAATTAATGACAGGAGGAAGAAGGGGATTCTCTACAAATACTTTAGATTTTCCTTTATGGTTGTCCATTTGGGAAAAAATAAAAATTACTGAGGATAACTGAGAATTTACCCGAGAATAGCAATGCTTAGTTGTTGCTTGTTGCTAGAATTCACTTAGATGGTGTTTTGGAAATTCTGGTTGCAAGTAGGAGGTAAAAGGATTTGTTTTTGCAAGGTATTGGCTTTATGATTTTGCTCAACGTTTTTTTTAATTAACCAGTATTGACGCGGAGAATTAAATGAGTTGAATGTTGGCAGGAGATATAAATGCAACAATGGTCACTTAAATATTTTATCGGGAGAAGTAACTGAAGCTAAAAATGGTGGAAGGCTAGCAATGGGTAAGAATGGTAGAGGTAATGGTGGAGGATAAGTGGTTTGCAGGGAGGTACAGTGGTAAATGGTTTCAAGTGGAGGGGGTCCTGCAATTTTAGAACAATCTTGACACATTTACAAGAGGGGGATCGAGGAGACCGCTTACAGACTCCCCCCCCCTCCATTAACGGTCAGGAATGTGAGGAGTCCCACAATTCATCAGCTACTATTCATCTTAGCACATGCCATCGTAACCGTCAAAAGCTGCATATGAAATATGCCCTTGGCAGCAGTCACATCAAACTTTATTTTTCAATATATTTTTTGAAAAATACATATTTGCTAAATAAAATTATATAACATAGCTGCATTTAAATGTGCACGCTTATTCTCTAAAATAAAAATATTTTTTCTCTTTTTCTTTATTTCTTTCATTCTTTTTGTCTTATTTTTTATTTTCATTTCTTTTATTATTTTTATTATTCCATTTTTTCTTTTTCCTTTTTTTACAACAAAAAGAAATTTGCAACTATTCTAAGGGTAAAAATAAGTTACAACATCGGCTCCATCTAGGGACCGCTTCCCCCTACGAGATGTTGAGAACCTGCAACTCCATGTGCCTTCTCCTCGGGTTGTGGAGTCTTCGTTGTGAAAATCAAATTTTCTCTAGAAATTTAAAGAAAAAACAAAAATATAAAATGATGATGCTGAAAACATTCAATATTGGATATGATGCTTGAGATATTGCTCATTGACTGGCAATGAGAAATATTCTCCTTCCATATTTCTTAGGATGAATGCATTATTTCCTTTGACATCTGCAATGTTGAATGGTCCTAACCATATATTATCAAGATTTCCATGCTTGCCTCTTTCTTCTCTTCTTGCATCCCATCAGAGAACCAAATATCCTTGTCTAAAATATATTTCTTTGGATTTTTTGTCAAACAAACTCTTCATTTTGTCTTGATATTGTCGAAGTTTATGTTGAACTTCATCTCTATCTTGATTTAGATAAATAATTTGTTTTATCCTTCTTGAAAAATAATTTGCCTCTTCGTATGGCTCCTGCAAAAACTTCATGACTAGAAATGCTAATTGAGTAGGGAAGATAGCTTCTATTCCATAAACAAGTTGAAAAGGTGATTCACCAGTCGACCTTTTGGGTGAAACCCTGTTTTCTCAAACTACATATTTGAGAAGATTGTCCTAGTTCCTTTTATGATCTGCTAACACTTTCTTAATGACTTTAATCAGACTTTTATTTGATGATTCTTCCAACCCATTTCCTTGTGGATAATAAGGTGTAGAGTGATGTAAAGAAATCTGATATTTTTGACAAAATTCTATCATCTTAATGCTACTGAAAGCTTGAACATTATTTGTAACTATTTGTCTTAGACAACCAAATCTAAGAAAAATGTTTTCTTCAAAAAAAATTATCACCTGTGTCAATTGCATTCTTAACAGCAATTTCTTCTACCCACTTTCTGAAATAACTAGTAGATTTTAATATCCATCTGTGTTGATTACTGGAAGCAGGAACTATTTCACTAATGAAATCTAATCCCCATTGCAAGAAAGGAGCTTCCATTGAAACTGGAATAAGGGGAAGTGTTGCTAACCTCTATTTTCCTGCAAATATCTAACAAGGGATGCAACTTCTCACCTTTGCTCCAACATTCGCAAAAAAATATCACCAATAGAAATCTTCTCTTAGTATTTTATATGCAATTGCTTTCCAAGCATAATGTCCTCCACAAACTCCTTCATGAAACTGCTCAATTACTCCATATGTTTCACTTTTAGTCAAACATAGTAAGAGGATATTTAAGGGATCCTTCCAATACAAATTTGCATTTACTATGCAGTACTTCATGGACTTGAGTATAAGGGATCTACATTGATTCTTTGTGAATTCAAGAGGGTACTCAAAATCACATAGAAAATGCATTGTCTTTGTACCAATCTGATAGTAAAAACTTTTCATTAATGTGTAAAGGAAGAGGTATTGGAAATGCACTGGAAGAAGGTTCTTGTGGATTCTTCTCTCTTGAACAATGAGAAGATTCTTGTGGATTCTTTTCTCTTGAAATTTGAATTATGGTATAAATACCAAGTATTTTTCAGTTTGATTCTACCAACAACTTAGCTAAACCGTTTCCTTTCACCAACATTGTAGGTCTGATATCTAAAACAAACTCAAGTATCTTAGTAATCCATCTCCCATATTTCCATGTGTATTAGGTTGAGTCAACGCTGTATTTAGTACATTGTTAGACACATAAGCAATTATAGGAGAATATAAAACATAAATCCTAAATGCTTTCAAAGCTTGCACGAAGGCATAAGCTTTACTTTTGTATGATGTCATATTTTAGTTCATCATCTCTCATAACCTTACTAAAGAAAGCAATTTTCTGCTCATGTTGATCATCTTTTCTCTTCAATAAAACTATTGTTATGTTAGTATATGAGGTGAAGGAGAAAATACTTTAAAAAATTGAATAATCTTGGCTAGAAAGCATTGGAGCTTCTGAAATTGCCTTCTTGATCTGTGAGAAAGAGTATCTAGCTTGGATAGTCCATTTAAATTCATTATATTTCTTGAGCATATCAAAAATATCTTTAAAAATTTCAGCATAATTAGGTATGAATCCCCTTAAAAAAATTATCTTCCCTAAGAATGATTGAATTTCTTTCTTATTTTTAGGAAAACTAATTACTTGAATTGTTGAAACTCTTTTAGGATCAATTATAACTCCTTTTGAAATAATGTGTCCCAACAATCTTCCTTCCCTCATTGCAAAAAGTGACTTTTTAGGATTAAGAGAAATCCCAAATTTTTTACATCTCTCAAAAAATTTCTCAAGTGTTTGATGTGTTTAGCATCAAAGTCAGAAAATACTATCAAATCATCAAGGTAAATAACTATGAATTTATTTACCTTACCAACAAATTCCAGATCCATTTCCCTTTGAAATGTTGCTCCAACATTGATTAGACCAAATGGCATCTTGGCATACATGAAAGTACCCCACGGAGTTGTGAATGTTGTCTTTTCTCTGTCTTCTTGACTGACCAAAATCTAGTTGTATCCAGAAAAACCATCTAACATTGAAATCTTGTCATAACTTGATACTCTTTGAAGCAATTGATCCATTTTTGGTAATGGATAATTATCTTTCAAGGACAATTTGTTCAAGTTTCTAAAATCGACACACAATCTTATTTCTCCATTTTTCTTCCTAACAGGTACCAGGTTAGCTATCCATTCAGAATATCTTAAGGGAACAATTATTTTGGCATCCAACAACTTTCTTACTTCTTTCTCAATAATAGGCAGTAGGACTGGGTTAATCCTTCTTAATTTTTGTTGAAATGGCTTAGCTCCCGGTTTCAAAGGAATTTTGTGCTCAATAATAGTTGTGTCATAGGTTTTGAATTCTTTATATGACCATGCAAATACATATTGTATTGCTTAAACAAACTGAAATATTTTTCTTTTATGTCATGAGGCAAACTAGCTGAGATTTTAATATTTTTGATTTCTTTTGTAGTACCAATATTATAGTCTTGTATATCTTCATGTTGTGAATTTAACAATGAATATTTTGATACATCATTTTGATCAAACAATTTTTCAAGAGGAACTAATCCCTTTGGAATATGATTATTTGATAACTGAATGATATCATGATCAACAATTTTCTGTTTAAAGTTCATATCTGAATCACCATCATTTGATTTCATTTCATCATTGTTTTCTTCTTCAACATGTAAACCAGAAAATTCATCAATGGCCTGTAAGAAATTCTTCAATTGCTCATCATCTTCAAAGACTTTCCAATGTCTTAAATTATCTAGAATGGAAGGTCTATACTTTACTTCAATCTGATAGTGTAATTGCAAAGGATCAGGTATTTTAAAAGAACTTGCAGAAACTTCCAAGGAATCTGCATGGATATTATCTTCTCTCAGAATTGATGAAATATTGAAAGCCTGAAAATAATTTTCCACATAATCCCATACTTCATTTCTATAAGCTCTAAGTCTAGGATGCTTTGTTTGACAAATATTTCTGATCTGTTTTACAATCAATTCTAAATCACCATATACTGCCAGGTTTTTTACTTTCAAACTTTTAGCTAATTCCAATCCTAAAATTAAAGCTTCATATTCTGCCACATTATTTGTGACTTCAAAATCCAATTTGAAGGATTGGGTAATGTTTTTCTTTTCAGGTGAAATGATTACAATTCCTGCGCTAGCTCCATCCTTAGAAAATACTCCATCAAAATACATTTTCCAAATATCATTATCTGAAAACTGAGGTATATTAATAGTATCTTCAATTTTGGTTTGAGTATTAGAGATCACTTACAGCCAAAGTAAAACATTCAAAATCTTGATCAATAGCATATATAGGATGATTTATTGCTTGATTAGATTTACAGACAGTATTTATGAATCTTACTTCTTTGTACAGCCTTAAATGTTCACCTCCATAAACTGGGATTGTAGCATAGGACATATCCATATGCAAGCTTCCTCCAACCTTAGCACAACAAGATATTGACAACAACATGCTAAATTTGGGGGGAATTTTGTAACAACTATATCGAATACTATGTTTTTCAAAGAGATTTGAGCAAGTGTAACAACTAAATCTTTGATTAATCCCAAGAAAGGCACTTTCTTTAAATCAAATTTGTATAGATCGTGATATGGCCTGGTAATTTGCAATTGAATTTGGTCCATGATAAATTTAGGTAGAAAATTATGGGAAGCACGAGAATTTAACATATAAATGTGGCACACTTTCATCAATCATGTCTAAACTAGGCCCAAAAACTACTAAATGCTTCTCATGATGTAGGCTAATTACATCCCCTTAAGAATCTACACTTGAATATTGTATCCATTTGGAGACTTGTTGTTTATCAGCTGGATTTCTTTAAAGTTCATATAAGGGAAACGGAATTTTTCCCCTTTCTAATTCTCTTTCAACATTGAAAATAATTGGAATGGACTTTTCTGTAGAACACTACCCTTGTAACTGATTTTGAGGTTGGACAGATGGTGTTTCAGCAGCTTTCACTTGAAGCTCATCAAAAGTAAATTTATTTACGGGCCTACCAGGACCTTGTCTAGGTCGTAGGTCATATCTTCTATTATGTTCAGCAATGAGAAAATGAGAAAAAAACTTGATATTTAGAAACTTGGGAGGACTCTTGATTTTGAGCTAGAGGTTGATCCTGACTGATTGGGACAATAGCATTTTGAGATGATGGATCTTCAAAATAATTGATATCATTTGTAATAACAGGGACATCTTCTTCAGGGTCTTGATCATCAATCATTAATGGAGGTTGAATTTGTTGGTCAGTATTTGGTCTTTGCAAAATTTGAGGTTGAAAAGGTCTTCTATATTGAACTGGAGGTCTATTTGCAACCTGTTGGGCTACTCTAGGCTAAGTTTCCATTCTTGAAATTCGATTAGGCAAATTTCTTAATAAAGAGGTTATTTCATCAATTTTGTGTTCTTCTTCTTTATTCTTTGATGATGAAGTACTTTCCTCTCTAGCTTTCATTTTCCTTTCAGCTTTTTCTGCCTTTGCTTTCAATTTACTAGATGTTGACCTGTTAGCTTCCACCTCAATTGCATTAGTTTGCATGTCTGCTAAGGTTTCATATTTTCTCTCTCTAAGAATTACAACAAAATCATCATCAAATGCTTTAGAAAATCTAACTTTAGCTGTAGTGATTGGGGGTTTACAATCTGGTGGCATCTTATTGTAAATCTTATTAAATATTTTGATAAAGTTTGCAACAGGTTCACTAGGGTTTCTTCTCAAATATTGAAATTTTGTTAAATAGTAAACATAATCATTTTTAATTCCCCATTGATTCTTGAAGATGTTGGTTAATTCAGCACATGAATTTATAGAATTTGTTTGTAATTGTCTAAACCATATTCTAACATTTCCTTCTAATAAATGAACAAATATTCTTCTATAAACATCCTCATGTTCAATGTTCAAACTATCTACAAAATCAAGAAATGCAGCCAAATGATATTCTACAGATGGCCATGTTTCTCCATTAAATATGGGCAAATGTTTCAAATACCCTTCAAAAAAATCATGAAGTTGGGTTGCTGGTGGAAGTACTAATGTTTCATATTGAGTTGTTACAATTGGCCTAAATCCATCCATTTGGTGTTGTAATAAAACTCTTTGTTTAGGAAAGACAACTTTACTCGAAGATGGTTGGGATGGAGGTTTAGGCTTCTTGAAAAACTAAGGATGAAAAACTAACTTTGAACTTCAGGTATGATTTTCTCTTGATCTTCAAAGGCGAGGAGATTTGTATAAATGCTAAGTTACTCTTCAGGCTTGGCAAAAATAGAAGAATAAGTATGTATGACAAAGGAAATGAAATCAGTTGGTTTCAATTCAGGTAATTGAAATTCAAGATCTACTTTAGTATTAGATGGTTCTGAATGAGAGACAGGAAACTCAAAAGACTCAAGTTGATGAACTACCAAAGAAAATTGAAGATATACTGCTTTAGAAAGGATTTCTAAGACTTTAGGTGGAAGATCTGATAATTCAACAGGGATTGGGGTTAATTGAAAGGGCTCAATTTGTGAGGGTATCTCAGGTAGAAGAGAGGCAACAGTAGAAGTGGAAGCTTGTAATTTACATCTGATAGATACAATTATCACAAGTCTCTATGGATATGATAAAGGAGAGAAACGTTTTGGATCTGAATGAGATATGGTGTGTCTATGTGAAGCCAGATTTAACTAGTGAAGTCGTCACATGAAACATTTAGCATGTTGACCTCTTATTCACCATTAAGAGGTAACCCTAATCGTTGTCCCAGGGAAAAACTTCAAACTTCGTTCCCTGACAATGGCGCCAATCTGATGTTGTATCTTTGTAGACAGTTATAGGCTGGGGAACTTGGGCAAAGAATCTAAGTAAGGGTTTTAATTAAGTTGGATGACCAATGCATTAAAATTTTAATTTTTCTAAAATCCAAATATTTATGAGAAGTTTCAAAGGGTTGATTTTCAATCATAACAATATAAATCTTTAATTGATTTTGAAAATTGAAAATGAGAAGATATTTAATTATCAAAAATTCATATTGAATACTTAATTAATTAAATATAGTTGATACATGCGGAAAATCTACAGCCAAACATAATATATTCAAGAGATGACCGAAGGCATCAATTTAAAGATGCAGAGGAACTAATTTAAAGAAATTATTCAATTAGTTAATCTCCATAAATATTATAACTTTGTAGTGGGCTTTCAGGGAAGTTAATACTTAACTTAGCCTTAACCTAACTCTTATGTTACCTTGAATATATGATGGAAAACATAAATGAATAAACAAGAAAAAGTCACATGAACACAGAAGTTGTTAAGAATGAAGTCAAAATCCTTTGATTATCTTCAGAAATATTTTAGAGTAGTACAATAGTGTCATTGGATCATCACAAGGGTTCAACCCTTCTTTCTTTGAATTACAAAATATGTATAGAGTGTAATTCAAAAATATCTATATCTAAAATTCTTTTACAAAATAAAATATTATCCAAACTGATTTGGATCTCACAAAAATAGAGTACAAAAATACACTTTCTAAACTACTTTTTCCTAATCGGCACACTATTTGAGGGTGTTGTTTGGTGGCTATTGCTTTAAACTAACTCCATGATTTTTGTTCCTGATATCCTGTTTTTTGTTCCTTCTTTCACTGCAACTAGTTGCTAAAATTCTGCATTATGCTCCCTTTTCACTATAACTGCTTCTAAGAAATTCACCTTTCCTATTCGATAAGCCCAAGGAACTTATCACATTCCTCTTCACTACGGCATGAAAACTTAATGAATTTTTTTTGTAAGTTTCATCCACTTCAGTATATTTCTCAAATGTGGGTTTAGTTAAGAAGAGGTGGTGAATTTCATGTTCAATAAATAAATCATCTTGCAAACCTTCTAAAGCTTTACCAGTGATCATTCCTTTTACCTTAGAAAATTTGGAATTATCATTTGCTATCTTGTACAATATTTCCTGGTAACTTTCTTGTGAAATGAGGTGATTATTCTGATCTGTCAAAGGAGGAAGACCTCTGCTAAGCAAAATAGAGATTTTTTTATGAAATTTATTTATCTGAACTTTCAAACTTTGGAACTTGTTCTCTAGTTGTAACATGAGGTTTTTTTTGTCAGGACTCTCCTAACTGCGAGGATTGTTTTAGTTATGTCCTCGATCCCTAAGTCTTCCATCTCTTCTTTAGTTTTGGAGTTTAGGAATTTTATAATTCTGGTGGCTTCTCCTGGCTTGTGCTCCAATTCCTCTTTGATCTGTGTTATGGCTTCATTTTCTTTGTTAACAAGTTGTTCTTGTTCAAATATAATTTCCATTGATGTCCATAATTATGAAAAAGTTGAATTAATATCTACCCAAATTTTCTATTTGCCTTCTGTCAATGTGAAAGCAATGGCTGATGCATTCATATATTTCTCTAACTGCTTAGTTAATTTGAAGGTTTTTTGTACTTCAGCAAGGTATGCATTGCTAGCCTTTATTTATTTTCTTGGACCTTCTCCAACTAAGCTCTTAGCTTTTCAATTTCCATGTCCTTCAATGATAGGTATCTGATAGATTTTTACAATTGTCTCGTTGGATTTTGACTGGTAGATTTCGTCTCTGTTGTTGATACTAGTGTTGTTGTAGATGTCCCTGCTCCAGTACTGATTTGAAGTTCTTTTTCTTTGATTAATTTTTCCATCTCTACCTCCATCTTCTGAATCTGCACATTTTGTTCCACAATCATACGAAGCATATTTTCTTTTTCCTTCTCCAGTTGTCCCACTTCCTGTGCTTGAGGATGTTCAGTTGTTGGTAACTTCAGTTGTTTCCTTAGTGCCTGGATGTCTACATTTCTGCTTTTTATTATTTCTTCAGCTGCTTTTACATCTTTAGGATTCAATCCTAACTTTAAAATTAGATCTTCTAGCCCCTTGATCTTGGTATCTTTAGCTAGAGAAGACATCTTTTCTAGCTTCAACTGAGAGTGGATGTTATTTAGAGATGATTGTAACTTGGATGTTGCCATGGATGAACTGGTCAATGATGTATAGATCATTTCTCCTGCTTGTTTATGGAGATAAATTTGATCTATAGGATATATCTATTTAGTATCAAATGAAAATACAGAGCTCTTATAATCATCAACGCTCTTAAGCACAGGGACCTTTGGTTCCAGAAATGCTAACTGGAACTATCCTCTTTCACTATCTAAAGCAGATAGTAACCTGGTCTGAGTTGTGGAAGATTGTTTCCAGAACTATGCATATGTTGAAGTTTTTAATGCCTCATTTTTCTTCTTCATCTCTAAGAATTTTGCAAAAATACTCTGTTGTCCTGAAGAAGAAGGAGAGGAAGGAGAATCCATAATGGTTTCTTCTGTTTGTTGTAATGAGAATACAGGCTCTCCTGAAAGTATGATTGTGGTAGGTGTTGACATTTTGATGCGCTATGTTGTTACAATCACTTAAATCCAGAACTTCTTTATGCTGTAAAATAAGTTAAGTAATTGTAGATAGAACGTAAACCATATAAACCATATGCACAATTCAAGACAACCAAGAACTCAATGAGACACAGAGAATTTAGGTCAATGACTATGGAAAAATCCACAAGGGAAAGCCCAACTAGATTCTTCTTTTATAAGAAATCAAATGTTCAGTAGAGATACAAAGTAAAATGAGAGAATGAAGAAGTTCACCCAAATCTAAAGAAGATTTCTGACACCAGTAGCTAATGCAAACACTAAATCACTTTGGCTCTCCGAGATCTACTCTTGCTCTTCAAGACTCTTTCACTCTCTCTCAATCTTCCTCTAGACTCCCCAACTCTCTCTTTCTCAAGTTCAAATTCTCCTCTCAGAAGCACAAGTGTGTCAAGTGAGGATGTGAGGCACAAATATATAGGAAGAGCAAGGAAGTCAAACTCATGAGGGAGTAACTCCTATGCCTTGAGGAGGAGTTACATATGCCAAAATAGGAATGTAACTTATGTCATAAAGAAGAGGAGTGTAACTTAAGCATTTAGGAGAGAAGTGTAACTTATGCATAAAAGAGGTGTAAGAGGAATATTTTTATGACGAGTCATCAAATTGTGTAAAAGAGTGTAAGAGGTGTGTAAGAGAATTAAAGAGAGAGAGAGAGCGAGGAACATATGCCTTAATTGAGAGGAGTTACATATGACATGATTGAGTCTCATGAGTGAGAGACTTGAATTTATTTTTAATAATAATATAATAATATCATAAAGATGATAATAGTAATAACAATAATGATGATGATGATTAAGTTAAAACTTAAACAATTGAGATTGATTAAGGACAAGTTAAGTGATTTTCCATCGTATATATATGATTATGAATTGATGGAAAGTAATTACTATTTTTAGAAAGTCATGGTTGCAAAGATAGACATGACTTTCTATTTTTAGAAAGTAACTTTAAAAAGGTCGTAAATGAAATTCTATTCAAGAAAATTCATCCCATAATTGTCAATTTTCAACACTCCCTCTTAGTGAGGGAGGAATGTCTTTCTGATATAAGGATCTTTGTTATCTTTGCTTTGGAAAAATGATGTTACAATATAATGAAGAAGAATCATCATAAGGGAGATATATCCATCACCCTATACACACTTGGGGGGATCCATTTGTAAACACATGACAAGGATCTCGCACATCCAAGTCTCATCATTGCTTGGGGGAATCCACTTGTCAACACATGACAAGGATCTCGCACATCCAAGGCTCATCACTGCTTGGGGGGGTCCACTTGTCAACACATGACAAGGATCTCACACATCCAAGGCTCATCACTACTTGGGGGGATCCACTTGTCAACACATGACAAGGATCTCACACATCCAAGGCTCATCATCACTTGGGGGAATCCACTTGTCAACACATGACCAAGATCTTGCTCATCCAAGGCTCAGCAATGCTTGGGGGGATCCACTTGTCCACACATGACAAGGATCTCACACATCCAAGGCTCATCACTACTTGGGGGGATCCACTTGTCAACACATGAAAAGGATCTCGCACATCCAAGGCTCATCACTACTTTGGGGGATCCACTTGTCAGCACACGACAAGGATCTCGAAAATCCAAGACTTATCATCCATGACCACCCTCTTTAGGAAGGGTCACATTTGTCAGTCCAAGTTGCTCTCTGAAAACTAAGAACTTTCCTTTCGGCAAAGGCTTGGTAAGAATGTCAGTGATCTGGTCATCAGTCACTATATGATGAAGTCTTATTGCTCCTCTTTACACCATATCCCGGATATAGTGATATTTGATCTTAATGTGTTTAGACTTGTCATGGAACACAGGATTTTCAACAACTCAAACCTCGTTGTTATTGTCACAGTAAATTATTGTAGTATCCAATACTTGCTCAAACAGCTCTCCAAAGAGCTTCCTTAGCCATACTGCCTCACAATTAGCCATGCTAGCAGCAATGTATTCTACTTCAATCCTGCTAAGGGCAACAGACTTTTGATTTCTTCTCATCCATGATATCATGGTAGATCCTAAGTTGAAGCAACACCCTAATGTGTTTTTCCCACCCGTAGAGTTGCCAGCCCAATCAACATTAGATTATCCATGTAGCCTTACATCTTTGATAGTATATCTAAATCCAAGATTAATGATCACATGTAGATACCTCAACACATGCTTTGCAGAAACCCAGTGTGCATGAGAAGGCTTAATCATATATTGACTCAAAGTATTGACTACAAATAATATATCTAGTCTAGTGTTCACTAAGAACATCAGTGCCCCAATTAGTTGATGGTACTCATAAGGATTAGCCAAATCAGGTCTTGCAGCTTTACCACAAAACTTATTGAAATTCATTTCCATTGGAGCATTCATGGACTTACACTCAGTCATGCCAAACCTTTGTAGTAGTTCGACAACATATTTTCCTTCACAAAGGAAAACCTCACCATATTTTTGTCATACCTCTAAGCCTAGAAAGTAGTGCATCAAACCAAGATCTTTCATTCCAAATTCAGAAGCTAAATCCCTCTTACGTTGGAGAATAAGAGGTTCACTATCTGTCAGAAATAACTCATCAACATACAATACCAAAATCAAAGGCATACATTGGATTGTCTTAAAGTAAATATTTGGATATACAATTCTTCTGGTAAAACCAAGCTTCATCAAGAAGTTATCTATGCAAGCATACCAACCTCTTGGAGCTTCCTTCAAACCATAGAGGGCTTTCTTCATCCTACACACATGAGTTTTTTTATCATGTACTTCAAAGCCTTGTGGTTGCTCCACAAATACTTCTTCTTTAAGGAAGCCATGCAGAAAAGAAGTCTTCACACCCATTTGGTGAAGAGATTATCCTTGGCTAGTAGCTAGCACTACAATAGATCAGATGGCGGTGTAACAGGCAACAGGTGCAAAACTTTCATCATAATCTATTCCCTCTTCCTGAGAGAAACCTCTAGCCACAAATCTAGATTTATATTTTTCAATACTGCCATCAGCACCATGTTTAGTTTTATACAACCATTTAGAAGATATAACAAATTTACCTTGGGGTCTTGGAACCACCACCCACACATCATTATGAATGATATTCTTCAACCATTTCATCTTTCTACACTTGGGCCTTTACAGCTTCTTCAAAAGTGAACAGTTCAGCTTGAACAATGTTGTTCATGGCTACAACATATCCTTAGAATCGACAAGGTTTCTTGCTTTCTCTGAAATTTCCTTTGGGGGGCAGCATGTTTATCAGCATCTTGAAGACTGTCACGAAGCCATAACAGTCTCCTTTTAGAAGGAGGATCCAAAGGATCCATGTGCTCCATGGGTTCATCAACAAGATCAGTTTTAACTTCAGGGTCTTCTTGTATTTCAAATACATCATCTTAACTATCAACATTAGCAGGAGGAAGAGGAGTGTCTCTTGTTTTTCCAAGAGCTGCATCTTCATCAAATGTTACATCCCTGCTAAATTCTATATTTGACCAGGGACATATATTTTGTAAGATTTAGAATTCTCACAATAACCAACAAATATAGCTTTATTACCTGAAGCTTCCAACTTGTTCCTTTTCTCTTTTGGGACATGAAAGTAGAAAAGATAGTCAAAGATCCTTAGGTGCCCAACTTTGGGCTTCTCGCCAGTGAATACTTCTTCAGGAGTCTTGTTGTTTAGGGCATGGTGAGGAGATTTATTTTGAACATAGACAATTGTGTTTTCAACTCTCCCCATGGAAACTTTGCCAATTTATGACCATGCAACATAGCTTTGACCGCATCCATGATAGTTCTATTCTTTCTCTAAGCCACACCATTTTGTTCTAGGTTATATGGTACAGTGGTCTCTTTTCTGATTCCAGCTTCTTTGCAGAAGTCAATGAAATCACCGGAAGTGAACTCTCTTCCATTGTCAAATCTGAAAAATTTGATCTGCTTTCCAGTTTGTTTTTCTACTAGAGCTTTGTAATCTTTGAACAAGTTAAAAGATTTACTTTTATTTTTTCGAAAATAAATCCATGTTTTATGAGAAAAATCATCCACAAATATAATATAATACAAGTAACCACCAAGAGAAGTTATAGGCATTGATCCACATAAATCAGAATGTACAAGATGTAATACTTGATTGGTTCTACTTTTGCTTGAAGGGAATGGTCCCTTCACTTGCTTTCCGCTTATGCATCCTTGGAAAACACCATCATGATCAAATATGATTTCCAGCATTCCGAAAACCATCTTTCTCACATGAGGAAATGCTTTGTAGTGCAATTGAGCAAACCTTTGGTGCCAAAGTTCACTTTGACGATTGATTTGTGACCCCCGTCGACCCCCCGAACCTTAACAAAATTTATTTAAAAAAAGAAATGGCTCGACGACCATCACCGCGCCAAGCCGTCACCACACTATATTAAAACATATATATAGGGGTGGGCACAAGCCACCTCTGATGGACCCGGCCCACACCCCCACCAACCGTAACCATGTGCATGTAAAGAGTGCGAAGCCGACAGGGATCGAACCCGCCCAGCCCACGTGGGTCGGCCCCCACCAAGCGGCCTCATGTAATATGCCAACAAACCACCATTAAATGAACCCCAATGGAAAGCTTTTAATACACCATCAAAATGCACCGGTGGGTAATGAGTTACGGAGGGAGTTATGGGGTGCAGGCCACTGGACTAGCGGACCCACCACCACTTTGGTTAAACAAACCATAATGCATTAAAAATAGGAGGGGTGGGGTTTGACCACCCAACCCCTCCTCAACAAATCACTTAACTTAACCATTTCGTCCAACCATTTCATTGGGAGATCTGCCCTCCAAACCTTAAATGAACTTTCATTTTCACAATGCGAGGAGATGGAGGAGGAACTAGGAGCGTGCATGAAAATCGATGCAGTTGGAACCATGACTACTATAGAAATAGGGAGCAGAACCATGATCCTTGAAATTTTCCCGAGGAGGTAATTTTTCTCCATGTCGGAATATAGTCAAGTTTACAGTCATTTTCATGGTTTTCTACAAGGATCGCAATGGTGAGGTCAAATTCGCCCTTTGAGTTGCAGATTTCCAATCCACCCATTGATTGAAAATCACTCGTGAGTGATCTCATTTGAATAATTATTGAATGAAGGTATTACAGACTCATGTGCTGGTGTGTGTCTATGTTATCTTAGGCAATGGATCGATCAAATTGCAAAATACACAGAAACTGGAAATGGAAAACAGTAAGAGAAACACAGTAAGCAAATGCAAGAACACAACAAATTAATAAGGAGTTCACCCTATCCTCCAGGGCTACATCTCCGGTCCAGCTTTCAATGGTGGCCCTCTTTTATTGTGTCTTTAAAGCATAGATTTACAATGAGGAGCTCAACTTGAGTCTCCTGAAATAGAGGATGCTTAGTAGGGTGGTTCTTGGATTCCCCAAGCCACTAGAGTGCACAGACTCTTTCCTTACCAAGTCTCGACCTCTCTGGTCTTAAATGGGAGGAGCCCAATGTGGTACTCAATTCCCGACAGATCCTCACAGGGATTGCTCGAACCTCTCAAGCCTTCTGTCTACTCGATGTTGCCTTACACTGTAGGTCAGCTTGGCTCTCTGTTTTTCTGATTCTTGCTTCTGTCTCTTCTGTCTTTTTCTCACTGTTCCCTTCTCTGGTTCTTTCTTCTCTTCTCTGTTCTGTTCTCTGTCTATTCATGGCTTAAAGCCAATTTTCCCTTGACGGTTCGCTTCCTCTCCCACCCCTTCGGATCGCATGTTTCCATTCGCTTGGAGTTCCCTACCTTTGCGTCATCGCCAATGTCGCACAAGGAGGTGGCCACTTGTCCTTTCACGAACTGTGCCAACTCTTCCTCGACGGTTTGGTATTTCAGTTACACTATGTAATGATTCATCTGCCAGCTCAGCGGTCAAATCGGACTTCATAGTTTTATATGTTGCGACTTAATTCCCCCGTCAAATCTGGTTTCTCCATTGGGCGCAATCTCCACCGTTAGATCTGGAGCCCCCAGATCCGACGATGTTCACTCTTATCACGCGGTTGACTTGCTCGATCGTTAGCCCACAACGAGAGGCAGTTTTCTCTCTCATCCGCCAGACACGCATCGTGCGATGAATGGAATCGCTCGTTTTCTGCCAAATCCGCTTACCGCCCCAATATGCCTCCGATATACCACCGGTTTTGGGAGTGCGGGACCCGCCTTTTGCCTTAGCGCTTTCCCTACGGTTTCTTGGCTTCCCATGCGACTGAGCGCTTTGGGGCTTTTCCTTCTCGAGGGGTTTTTCCCAGCGATGCGCGATCCGGGCTTCCTAACTGCCAGTTTTGCCTCCTGTGCGATCTCCATGGGCCTCGGTCAGCGCGCTTTGACCGAGGTCCTCGTCGTTCCTTGCTGGCTACAAACTACCACTATCTAGAGGTCTTCCTGATAGAACAATGTAAACTTTGAAACGGGAACTATAAACTCAAAACGGGAACTCTGGCCAAAAAACCCCAAAAAAACATCAAAAACAGTGCTAAAAACGAAAAGTGTTGATGCTGGAATAACACCTATTTTTTTCTTGGGTAAATTTTCAACATGTTTTAAAAATGGTGGTGAAAACCAATTTTTTGCACAAAAATTATCCAAAAAACACCCTCAAAACGAATAGTGTTGATTCTGGAAGAACACTTTTTTTTTTCGAATGTAAAATTTCAACATTTCGAAATAATGGCGTAAAATATTTTTTCATGACCCCGAAAAACATTAAATTTTAAAAAAATAATGAAAACATAAAATAAAATTAAAAATTAAAACAATGAAAAAACACAAAACAAAAAAAAAAAGTTTAAAAATATAACAAAACATAAATTAAGATATATAATAAAAACAAAACACAAAATAAAAATATAAAACTTAAAAAAAATCAAATATGAAAAAAAAATATCGATCATAAAATGTAAAAAAAAAAAAAAAAAAAATTAATGGTAAAAATTAAAAAACTAAAAAAATTATAAATTATAAACAAATAAATAGTGAAAATAAAAAATAAAAAAATAAAAAACCATCAAAAAATTGGCAAAAGAAAAAAAAAAAAAAAAAAACATTTAAAAAAAAACTAAAAATCAAGTAGGTAAAAATAGAAAAAATAAAATAAAATAAAATAAACAAAAAAAAATTAAAAAAAAAAAAACTAGATTTAAAAAAATAGAAAATTAACAAAAATAAAAAATAAAAAACGTTAAAAAAAAAAAAATTATCTCACAAATCGAAAAAGAATTTGGAAAAAAAATAAATTTAAATTATATATATATATATATATATATATATATATATATATATATATATAAGTAAAAATAGAGAAATTAAAAAAAAACATTAGCAAAAACTGAGAAAAAAAAGAAAAAGAAATTAAAAATAAACTAGTTTTAAAAAAAATTAGAAAATTAACGAAAAGAAATTAAAAAACTAGTGAAATTAATATTAAAAAAAAAAATCAAATTATAAAAAAAAACCCAAAGAATGCATATTTTTTATTAAAAAAAAAATCTAATTATTTTTTATTAAACCTACTATTTTTATTTTTAAAAAGGAAAAAAAATAAATAAATTCAAATTTTATTTTAAACAATTTTCTTTTAAACATTTTTTTTTTAATTTTAAAATACAAATAATAAAAAAGATTTTAATTTTTTTTCAAAAAAAAATTAGTTTTTTAATTTCAAATTAAAAAAAATTATTAAAAAAAATTAAAATTTAATTATTTTTTTTTAACGGAATTTTTTTTAAACCTAACCTTTTTATTTACAAAAAAAAATAAAATTAAAATTATTTTTTTCTTAAACAAACTTTTTTTTTTAATTAAAAAAATTATAATTTTTTTTAAATTTAAAAATAGAAATAGTTAACAAAAAAATAAAAATAAAAAATAATTTTTTAATTTCCATATTTAATTAAAAAAATTATAAATTTTTTTAAACATTATAACTTTTAAATAAACATTATAATTATAATTTTTTTTAAACAAACTTTTTTTTAATTAAAAAAATTATAGTTTTTTTTTAATTTTCATATATAAAAAAATTATTAAAAAAAAAATTAAAATTTAAAAAAAAAATTAACAGAATTATTTATTTTTTATTGAAAAAAATTAATTTTTTTGGGCCGCCGCCCGGCCGCCCGTGGTGGCGCGGCCGTGGGCAAAGGGCCTGCCCGCAGGCACCTCCGCCCACGGCCGTGGTGGCAGGCACCTCCGCCCACGGCCGCGCCACCACGGGCGGCCGGGGGGCGGGGGGTCGATTCCCGGAATCGACCCCCCGCCCCCGGCCGCCCGTGGTGGCGCGGCCGTGGGCGGAGGTGCCTGAAACAATTTTTGTTGTCCACTGTTAGATGTGTCAAGGCCATGCCACACACTGCACGCTGACTATGCTCGGTCTTCATGGCAGTGCTCTGTGAGCACCTTCGCTTCCGAAGAGATCCAGGGCTCTCAATTTCTCACTCTGCCAAAAACTTCTTATACGCAAGATGCTCGGTAGAGACTCAGCGCACAGCAATTTTTAGCTACTCCGGACTTCTCGTCTCTCATTGAACTCCATTCCGTCAATTTCTGAAAAAAAAAATTAATATAAATCGTGGAAAAAAATGTAAAATCGACCCTTTATGAGAGGTGGAGGAAAGTTTGGTACGCAATGACTGCAGAACATGGTGGATCTCCTCTCATACGCACGCCAATCCCTCCTCCGATTAACCAATCTATGTTATTGGTCGTCATCGTCAACGTCATCAAATACAACAAACAGAGAGTTGAGCTGGTTTTCGATTTAGCAAGGGCGGTGTTATGCAAGTAAACAGAGGTGGCATTTAGGCAGTTTCTGCTGTAGAGTTCTAGGGATATTTTTCTTGAGTTTATTTTAATGGTTGATTCTCTAAACGGCCAAATAATTGACTACGCCATGTCTGTCTATCTGATTCACTAAATCAACAATTCAGATAAAAATGATAATCAGCGAGACATGGACGTGGCAATCAAATAATTGACGAAACATAGCAGCCCCATGTCCGCCGGATTATATATATATATATATATATATATATATATATATATATATATATATATATATATATATATATATATATATATATATATATATAGATATAATATTGAAAATCTATGAATTAAAAACGCAATTCGGTGGCAGAACTACGAAACATGTCGATATTAAACATACGATGTATAGAATGTAATTGTAAGGAATTAATCGTAAACAGAGGTGGAATCTAGGCAGTTTTTGTGACATAGTTGCAAGTGAAGTGCGGAATCCTTCCGATGGACGAAGATATTTTAATATCATAAACCCATATATATCTGTAATATTGAAAATCTATGAATTAAAAACGCAATTCTGTGGCATAATATCATAAACCCATATATATCTGTAATATTGAAAATCTATGAATTAAAAACGCAATTATGTGGCATAACTATGAAAAATGCCTAGACTAAACATATAATAGATCTAATGTAATTGTGAGGAATGAGGCTAAATCGAATGTGATTGTGACGAATGAGTCTAAAACCTTGTTTACAATAGTTAATAGAGAGCTATTTTTGGCACAATCACTTATTATATGATTATAGATTATAGAAGAAGTGAAAATTCTTTAGCATGATCACTTGAGTGTATGAATATCAAATATGGTGATTTTAGATTAAATGTTGAAAATTAATAGGAGGACCAAGTCCCTACGGATCACTAAATTGGTGTGAAATTCTTCATTTCAAAATAAATGTTCTTGTATTTTACTGATTTGTGGTGATTATGAAATCATTCACTATAGGAAAAATGAAAAATCATATAAATATTTTTGTATTTTATTAATTTCAGGTGATTATGAACTCATTCACTATAGCAAAATGAAAAATCATATAAGGAAAAATGAAAAATCATATTGGATTGCATGATGAAAGAATATTAAATTAGAACATGAAAGTACTTACCATATATATCACTAAAGTTTGTTATGGAAAATTTTTTGTATTTTATTGGATTGGAGGATGAAAGAATATTAAATTAGAACATGAAAGTACTTACAATATATATCACTAAAGCTTGTTATGGAAAAAAAATTGTAGTTTATTAATTTTGGGTGATTATGAAGTCATTCACTATAGGAAAAATGAAAAATCATATTAAATTATATGATGAAAGAATATTAAATTAGAACATGAAGAACTTACAATACATAACACTAAAGCTTGTTACGGAAATTTGGAAATAGAAGAAAGTCCTGGTTTAACAGAATTATATCTCATTTCCCAAATCTGGGCCAGATGATTTTCCCAGAAAAATTTCATACCTTCGGTGTATCTTTACTAGTAATACATTCGTTGCAACAGTAGCATACATTCATTCACTGTGACGAGTTTCACCTCTATCTACCATAATGTAAAGTGGAATCTGAACTGTATGCCATTCGACTGCTGCTAGAAGACTTTGCGCTACCAACATTATTTGAATAGCAGGAAGTAGAGCGAGAATCAAGTGGGCCTATGGGAGGCAAAACGACATATATAACCAATGGCCTCGAAGAAGGAAGCGGCATCACTGCTCATTGGGGTTTAGGAGAACCTGCAGCGCTTGTCTGATTGAAGGATGCAACTGGGGATCCGGATGCGTGCAAGCAAGCCCCAAAATCAATGCTCGTTTAATCTGTTCTTCCTCAAAATCTCCCTCCAATCTGGAATCCACCGCATTCGTAACTCTTCCCTGCCCGTAAAATGGAGATGTGTCTGGATGAAGGAGGTGGGTTGATTGGATCGATGAATTCCAAACCCCACTTTGAGAAAGGGAAATCAAGAATAACAAGCTGCAAGGGTAGCATATGGAACTTTTTTTGCTAGCAGTGTTTTGGCACTCATCACAACTCTAAATGAATTATAAATGTCTCTGAATATAGTAGGCCAATAAAATCAAAATTTCAGTATTTTATGCATGGTAGAATTGGAAGTGAAGTGTTAGTAAATATGAATGTTAGGAAAAGTGGATCCATGTGTGACTTTTAAAAGCATAGAGGATGCTTTATCATCAAGACAATGAAGCAATAATCCGAAGGACCAACCGAATAACATGGTATTAAGAATTAAATACTTTGAGGATTTGAGCCGCAACCTTCTACGCTGAGATTTTCAATATTTTCTCGCATTTTTTTAATTTTTCACATAGTAAATTATGTCTTTATACCATGGGTAATCTATTACATCGATTTGATGCTCATTAATAAGAAAGAGTGTTCATCATTATTATCC
Organism: Pinus tabuliformis; assembly: GCA_031772625.1. Classification (NCBI taxonomy): domain Eukaryota; kingdom Viridiplantae; phylum Streptophyta; class Pinopsida; order Pinales; family Pinaceae; genus Pinus; species Pinus tabuliformis. The sequence goes on from CM062809.1 coordinate 83,367,571, forward strand.
ACTTCACTTGGTTCATGATGTTGAGCCAGATGGAGGACGACGTTGCATTTGTCGATGGGTTTGGATGTGATAATTGTGAGATCGTGTTCTTGTATTTTGGTAAACCAATGTCCAAGTCTCCATAAAGTAGAGTCCAATAGAGTAGAAATTTCATAGCAAGTAAAGGCACTCTTAACTTTATGTGTGTGCCTAAGATGTAGTGTCAGAACTTTTCAATACAGTTAACTAATGCGGAAGCATGTTTTCCGAGTATTTGAATTTGTTATTAGTAAGGCCTTGAATCATGAAGGCTACGGGGTGTTCTTCACCCATATTGTTCTTCTGCATGACGATGCTAGAGATGGATTCCTCCATTGGGTTTTTATAAATATTAAACTCCTTTGCGAAGTTAGGCTTCCAAGGTTCCCCTGTAAATGCTTCCAAAGCCTCCGGTTCCGAGCACTTCCGTCTGGCTGAAGTTCTTTGTCGCTTCCGACAAAACTTTGTAGGAGAACCGGTGAGGGGCGTAGGGTGAAGCTGACGATCGGTGCTCTATCATCGATAATTGCCCGCTTAGCCCCCAATCTGAGCTCAGCTTGGCAGCTCTTCTTGCTTTCACAATTTTTCCGAGGAACCACGACAATAGCCCCAATAAGGATGCAATGGAACAGACGAGCAGGCTGACCTTCAGGACCGTCCTTGTCGATCTTCCCGCCGACCTCGATGCACTGACGGGCGCTCTATTCAGCGACCATTCGGGCAAGCTCGCCGAACTGAAATTCCAGTCCAATATACGTTGAATCTCGTAAGAATCACTTGTTGCCGCCGAGAATCCAAGGTAGGCTGATCGTGGAACGGTGCTTGATAACTCGATTGTTCGGTTCAAGATGCTCGTGTAAGGAATTGGTCCGTGTGCATAGTGGCGTATATCTGCAGGTTTTTGTTCCAACCATCGTAACTGATTCGAACCCTTATCGGTCGCCCTGACTTCATATTGATGCTGTGTTGTTCCAAATTGGCAGTCGCGTCGGATTTGATGCTCTTGACGTCTATGCCGACATGGTTATCGTTCGTCTGGATCGAAGAGGTTCTGGAAAGTATCAAATTCAATGGCCTGCAAGCACCTCCGCCCACGGTCGCGCCACCACAGGCGGTCGGGGGGTCGATTCCGAGAATCGGCCCCCCGGCCCCCGGCCGCCCATGGTGGCGCGGCCGTGGGTGGAGGTGCCTGCGGGCAGGCTCTCCACCCACGGCCGCGCCACCACGGGCGGCCGGGGGGCTGGGGGTCGATTCCGGGAATCGACCCCCCGCCCCCCGGCCGCCCGTGGTGGTGCGGTCAGGAGCGGCGGCCCAAAAAAATTAATTTTTTTTAATAAAAAACAAATAATTCCGTTAAATTTTTTTTTTTAATTTTAATTTTTTTTTAATAATTTTTTTATATATGAAAATTAAAAAACCTATATTTTTTTAATTAAAAAAAAGTTTGTTTAATAAAAATTATAATTATAATGTGTATTTTAATTTTTTTTTTAATAATTTTTTTAAATATGAAAAAAAAAAATTATAATTTTTTAAATTAAAAAAAAGTTTGTTTAATAAAAATTATAATTATAATGTTTATTTAAAAATTATAATGTTTAAAAAAAATTATAATTTTTTTAATTAAAAAAAAAAGTTTGTTTAAAAAAAATAATGATTTTTTTAATTAAAAAAAAAAGGTTTGTTTAAAAAAAAAAAAAAAAATTATTTTTATTTTCTTTAAATAAAAATGTTAGTTTTAAAAAAAAAAAAAATTATTATTAACTTATAAAAAAAAATCAAAAAATAAAAAATATGCATTTTTTTGGGTTTTTTTTTTTATAATTTTAATTTTTTTTTGTTTTTTTTATATAATTTGATTTTTTTAAAAAATCAAAAATAGGTATTTTTTGATAAATTGTAAATGTTTTTTTTTATTTTTTTATTTATTTTTTCATTTGAAAACACATATATTTTCGCCATTTTAATATTTTTTGGGGTTTTTTTTTTATAATTTGATTTTATTTTTGTTTTTTTAAATATTAATTTTAGTAGTTTTTTCATTTTTTCATTAATTTTCTATTTTTTTTAAACTAGTTTGTTTTTAATTTTTTTTTTTTTTTCCCTAGTTTTGCTAATGTTTTTTCTTAATTTCTCTATTTTTACTTACTTAATTATATATATATATATATATATATTTTATTTTATTTTATTTTTTTCCAAATTCTTTTAGGGTTTATGAGATAATTTTTTTTAACATTTTTTATTTTTTATTTTTCTTTTTTTTTATATATTTTTTTATATTTGTTTTTTACAGACAATTATTTCATTTGGATTGAAAATTTAATTAACAATGTATAAATATGTAGAATATCGAAAATGCAAAATATCGACATTCTTCTTTAAATATGCAAAACAATAAAAACCTCACTACAAAAAAAATTTAAAAAAAAATTAAAAACAAGATAATATGAAGAACAAGACCACTTCCAAAATTATTGATTTTAAAAAATAATTATTTACATTCCATACAATAAAAAAATTTAAATTCAAAAAATAGGTCTTTTAAAAAAAGGGTGCGATGCAGAATAACCACTTTTTTAAATCAGCATGAAAATCACTACCATTCACTACCATTCTAAAACTTAATGCACATGAAAAAAATTAAAGTTCCAAAAACCATGTTCTAAAAAAAACATGTGTATTCTGCATCACCACTTTTGAAAATCGGGTCATTTTTTGCTATCTCTACGAAACGGGTAACAGTATCAGTTTCCGTTTCACATTGTTATAGCTCTTTGTTTATAAACTTGAATTATGTCCTGATTTGATACAGTCATGGCACTTTGATAATTTTCATGGATCCAATTCGAATCACGGCCTTCCCACTGAAAAAGCTTTTGGACCACCAAAAGTTGGTTTTCAAGCATCGACTAAGTGAGGGTACAATTGTCTCACTTATCTAATCTCTATCCACTTTGCACTACTCGGCTTTGAACCATTGAGCCCAATTCTGAGGTACTCAACATCTCCCCTGCGCGTCATCCTCACCTTCTTGTCTAGAACTGTGTCTTCCTGCAATTCATTAAGATATTCAGGTAGCAGGTCATCAATAGAAGGTAATTGACTCTGCTCTTTGGGATCCTCAATTAGTGAAAGTTCAAACAATTTCAAGCAATCTGCATTTATGACTAAGTAGATGTGCATGTAAGCTGGTAGATCAAGGCAAAAAGCATTCTCACCAATCTTCTCAAGTATCTTGAAAGGTCCATACCTGATAGGCTTTAGCTTTTTACCTTCACCTTGCATTCTATCCTTGCTGATATATAGCGAGACTTGGTCACCAACTTGGAAACTATGCTCCATCTGATGGCTGTCATGCCTTGCCTTGTATTTGGCTTGACTCTTTTCCAGTTGTTCCTATACTTCCTAGTGGATCTCTTGGATCTATTCAATGAACCTAGTTTCCCTGTCCACATCACTGTATCCCTCAATTGTGGTGTCTTTACCAAAGACAAAATCCAAAGGAAACCTTAGTGTGAAACCAAAACAGGTCTCAAAAGGAGATCTCTGCGTAGAAGAATGTTTTGCTCTGTTGTAAGCATGATGCAGATAACACAAATGTTCATCCAAAAGCTTAGGATGTTTGCTGCAATATCCCCTAAGCAACTGAATCACTATCCTATTGACTACTTTGGTCTGGCCATCAGTTTGTGGATGAAACGTTGTGCTTTTCTTCAGTTTGGTGTCCATTAGTTCCCACAGACTTGACCAAAACTTCCCCACAAATCGGGTGTCTCGATCAGATACAATGGAAGTGGGTAATCCAAAATGAACCCATACATGTTCAAAGAACAGTTTTGCAGTTTGTTCAACTGTAATTTGTTTATTACAAGGTATCAAAATACACATTTTGCTGAACCTATCCACAACAACATATAGATAATCATGACCTTTCCTAGATTTAGGCAGTCCTCTAACAAAATCCATGGAAACACTTTCCCAAGTGTTAACGGGAAAAGTGTCTATTCAGAACGACCATATCCCACTAAGGTGTGACAGTGACCTTAGAAACAAACAGAGAAAACTACTTTCGTATTCTTCTTTATGAACTATAAACGAAGAGGAATAGGATGAACCAACATGTGTCTTGCGCTAGTCCTTTGATCCAATCTCTCTCCTCTTTGACAGCTTCCAACTACCTGCTCCCTTACTTGCCCAGCTTTACCAAGTTCCTGTAAGATCACAGAAGAAGAAAACTACACAAAGACATGGATTTATATTTATAAATAGCTTAGGATTAGATTTAAGCTAAACATACAAATGTAACAAACATCAATGATACACAAGCATGTAGGAGAAACTCAAATAGTTTTATTGATATAACAAGAAGATCCAGGAGGAGTTACAACCGATGATTCATGATCCAGCATCAACCTCCCAGCAAAGAATCCCCTCTTCACCTCCAACAAAGCATAAATCACCCAATACTCTGATATCTATCTCAAAACCAACAGCAATTCTCTGCAATGTACAAAATTCCAGCCTCTGGATCTCTGGGATGAGGGATCCATATATAGATGTATGCAAGGAATATGAGTCAGCTTATGATTTGACTAGTGGCTTCTCTCTGTCAGTTCTTGCTTCCACTTGGAGACTGAGAGCCTCTTACTCATCCTTGGTCGAACTCAGTGAGGCAAGTGTCATTGGAGAAGATTCTGGAAGCTTCCATTGTCTTTCCACCTCGCGGAATGGCACTGCCATTTGTCATTTCCCGCTCAACGCACCCTGGTAGTGCATTTAGGTGCGTTGCAACGCACCTAACTAGTGTACTTGGGTGCTATGCAACGCAGCTAGCTAGTGGAGCAGCTGAAATGATCCTGATTTGACTGATTCTGAGCAGTTTCTGGTGGAGAACTTCTGGGAGAAGCTGTAATTTGTTGACCTTGTTCCTTTAGGGGTCGGAACAACACTTTTAGGGACTTAGGATCCCTTGGTTTATGGACATTTCATGCTTAGAGCTGTAAGGCACAAAAATGTCTATAACAGTTGCCCCCTAAAGTATGAGGCCGTTTATCGGGTGAAATGCTTTATTAGGAGGATCCGAAGTTCTTTCAATGCTGGGAGGAGACCTGTAATAAGATACAATACAATACATTATCTTCATACTATTTTCGTGATCTGGCTGAGGCGGGCATTCCCATGCTCAGCTTTATAAATTCATTTTCATGTACATAGGACAGACAATCGTCTGATGGTAGATTGATGATTCTGATAGAGCCATCATCCTTTTGGTAGGATGATTATCTGTGCTGCAATGCTGTACATTTCAATGTCTTTATTTTCCTGAATATATATCGCAACCTGGATGGATGAAACTAGATTCGGGGTCTTCAATCTCGTCCGATCTTCACTCAAAGTACAAGTCGATCCATGTGAGAAATGTTCTGAAGTCGAACATGGAAAAATATCGCTTGATTACCAGTCAATGATGTAAACTGTTAACAAGCACGAGAGGAATCACCGATAATGATGATGACCCTCAAGGTACTGCAGTACAATTCACGTGGTGTAAATAAAGGACTTGGCGTCGAACACCACGCAAAATCTTTCGGTCGAAGGTCATTGATGTATACCTGTCGCCGGAAGTGAGAAACTTGCCATTGAGGCATGCAAGCTTCAAAGTACTGAATGGGGTGTTCCTAGATAAACTTCTTGGATAATGAGCTGATGTCGACAAGAATCGATCCGTCAAAGGAGGGCCTTAATGAATCCCACATCAATGACACGGAACGGAGCAAATGATTTTGATGGAGGTAAAAACGATCTGATGATATATGGTTCAGGATGGCGGTCATGAAAGAATGAAGTATAATGTATGGTAGTGGATGGGACACAGGTGACTTCTCTGGATGACTTCTCTTGAACATGTCGGCGACACTTATGTGATGGATTGGTAGCATTTACCCCAAATGTGGATGGTATGGCGTGACCATGGTGATGTGACTGGTGAATGAAACAACCCAACCCGACTCAGGCACGGAGTGGAAGTGTCATGTTCAAGAGCGACTTGCTACCAATAAAGATTCTTTGAGTTTTCTTCCCAATTTTTCCCCAGTCATTGCTGACCAGTACCTCTTTATTTTTGTCAAGCTTGAGGAGGATAACATATGCTTGTTCTATAATTTTCCCTTCGGGCAAACCCATCGCTATGTTTTAACGAGCCTAGCGATAGTGAAACTCGTTCTCGTCTAAAGACAAGTTTGTCGCTATTAATATTTTTAACGAGTTTAACGACAAAGATAACTTGGTCCTTTTCATTTTTAGAGAGTCTGAAAAGGTACGTAAAGGTAACTCCAAAATTCCTTTTTCGTCATCTAATCCCTTAAGTCCGCAAAAGTATAAAACAATACAGAAGGGATGAATTTTCGATAGTTTTAACGAGCCGAACAAAACAAGCGCTCGATCTTTTTGTGTAATAATCCCTCAGGTCCAAAAAGATTAAAATCTAGAGGAGGGATAGCACTTCCGGTCGCTTTAATGAGCTGGAAGGCCAAAACTCGGCAATTTTTTCATATTTTACGAGTCAGTTGAAAAGAGCTTAAAGAAGACTCGTCTTTTGAGGAACGAGTGATAAAAATGGGTAGCAGCTGATTCCAGGTAAGGTTTGGAATTTTCCAATCACGGCAGTGTCACAAGGATGGCTAGTGAAATCACTCTTCGCAGTTGTTCCTCAAAATGGGTAAACAATCAAATGGAGGTGAATGATCGGCCAATGGAAAAGTGGAGGTGACGGTGCAAACACGACCAAGGCTTTAATGGTTGATATGCTACATTCACGGTGGTTATTTACCGGGGAATAGTTCATTTTTTAACGAGCTTAAACGCGGGTGGAAACATTTGCTCATGTCTTATGTTTATTTTTTAACGAGCTTGAACTATGTGCTAAAACTGCTCGATTAATCCAGTCATATGATAAGAATGTCTCATATAAGAACGGCAAGCTTTCGAGTGTTGCCTCACATCCTTTCTTTATGCAAGTTAGGAAACGACCAATCCTACGAGTTTAAAGGGTTAGAGGTCCTATAAATTTAAAAAAATAAATAGTCGCTCTTCGCTTGCACTCCAAAAGGTTTGCATGCCCCCAGGTATAAAACAGAGTTTCAAGGTTACCTCTACTTCTTTCCGCCAAAACATTTGTTTTACCGAGAGAGGCCTACCTCTTACAGGTTACCCAAAGATTGTTCTATTTACGGCGTAAACAAAACACTTCTCCGGCGATGTTGCTCGAAATAAACAAAGGTGAGTGAAGATGCCCGCCAACTCGCATAACTTTGACAAGAGAATCTTATTCTAGAATAACCCCTCTTCCACAGACGGACGGGGTACAGACTAGTCATGTTCTCCCGCGGAAACCTACCCTATACCCGAAATTTTCCTGCCGAAGCAGACCAGGATGCATGCCCCCTAGGTTTCAGTCATATCCCTCCGAATTACTCGCGCTCATCGGGAGGACGGACTGGAAATTGAGACATTTCTTGCGTGAAGAGACCATTTAGGGATGGTATATGACTATTTGCTATGCGTGATCCGGGAAATGAAAGCTGGTCCACGAGCTTGACCACTCTTCCTTCATGCGGAAAACACATTACTCTAAAGAGTTAGGAGACGATGGCTCCCATGCAATAAATATAGTCTCGTCCAAGGAGTAGGTTATAATCCAAGGGTCCTTGAACTACCATTACGTTCATGCGAACTGTCTTCCTTCTCAATGTTATGGGCACATCGGGAAGGATCCCTAAAGGTCGACTGGTTCCTTTATCAAAGCCTGTCAGAGTTCTCATCTCAGGCAAAAGCGATGGCGAACCAAGCGCTTTCCAAGCAATAGAGGAAAGGATACTCACAGAAGCCCCCTCATCTATGATGGTACCAGCCATGACCATTATATATATTTGAACGATAATTCGGAATGGTATGCTTGCTGGTAAACGAGGTCTGCCTAGTTGATTCCAGTCGAAGGAGACAACTAGGTTGCTTGGAGGTGGGACTGAGTAGGTGGCCAGGTATGGCTCTGACGAACTTCCCTTCTGCGGTAAGGGAATGGGTAGATTGCCCCCATGTTCGTCGGAGTCTGTGTTGATGAAGAGAATCTGGACGGTGTCATCCTTGTTCTCTTCAGTGATTGTATCATCCGAAGATAAAACCTCTGAGGGCAAGACCGGGTCAACTGCCGCCTCGACCTTTTGACTTTCGTCTGGTATGGATTCAGACGGTTTATCTTCAATGATAGGCACTTCAGCCGACCACTTGAGCGGGCCAGCTGGATTCTCAACTAGCGACGGACTCGGCATGAGTTTTTTATATCCAGGAGGAAGTCGTAACAGTGAAACCGGATGACCATCCAAAACTCTTTTAGCTTCGTCTAAGAAGGGACAACGGTGGACGGCATGATTGCCTTCGCACAGTTTACAGGGAAATCTAGCTTTCCCTTTTTGTCCTAGGGCTTCACTTTCACTAGTTGACGGTGTGCTTTCAACATGATCACCAGAGGTTGATGACACCGGATTGTGCAAACGAGGAGACCAGTCCCTTAGTATCCGGGGGATGTAAGGACAATCTCTGTGAAAGTGGTCTCCTTTGCAAATGACACATGGCGATTTAGGCCTGGTCGGTGTAGTGTGTGGATTTTCGTTAGACGACACTCGTTTTCCCCCATTCGCCTTTGGCTCCTTCTTCTTCTTCTCTTTCTTCTTCTTTTTCTTCTTCTCCTTAGGAACATGGCTTTTAGCTTTACCAGTTCCACCAAGCGAAGAGGAAGGAGGAGAGGAAGAATTAGAGGAAGTAGAAGGTTGGTGGGCAACTCTGGACTCGTCTAATTGCTGATTCGATTGTTCAGGAATAGTGGTGTTCTGAACGATATTGGTTGAGAAGAGCCATACCGGCAAACCAATTGTCAGTCCTGGAAGCGACAATGTGGCCATATGGGGTGCACCAACATCTCCCCAAGAGGAGAAAGGACTAGGATTTCCACCAAGGGGAATTCCTTGGTTGGTGGACTCCATTTTCTCAACCTAAGATCAACGTAGGAAAAGGGGTAATGAATATTCCGTTTAAAATAAATTTTAGACGCTTTGACACAACTTGTTTTTTCAGTTTTTAAGAGTCGAGAAAAAACAAAAGATGACTAGTCTCCTTCGATTTTTAATGAGCCTGAAGTGACAAGTGCTCAGATGGACCTTTTCCGTTAAGGAGTCTGAAAAGGAACGAAAGGGACTGCTCTGGAGATCTAGGTAGAGGGAGTACCAAACCAATCGCAAAACTGCAGAATACTTTTTACGGTATGGCAGTCAATCTTCCCGAATGCTGTGTTCGGTGCATTGCGATCAGTAGGGCGGCCGACACGGCTTCCTATGGATAAAAGGTTTTAAGCCTATAGGGGTCTCCCAATATATACTCGACGGTACGTGGGAGCACAAGTCCGTACTGGCACTTATCGTCTCAAAGTGGAGGAATCACCCAACCATCAATGAGGACAACAGTTACCAGGCTTTACGACGCCGGAATACGTCTCTAGCCTAGACCTATAAATGTTGTGCGTTAAGTTCCAAAGCGTTGTTAGATTCATTCAATTTATTTTAAGTTGATCTTTCTTATGAAGTTTGCCTTTTGGGTTCACCACGAGATGTAGATGTAATTCCTAAAATGCAATCTAAAGATGATAAACAAAATTTTATCTCTTTTCAGCAATGAAAATCCTAGCTACAAGGGAAAAGAAAGACACAATCTTTTCACAAAGAGCAAACAGCACACTGTAGATGCACTTTCCTAAATCAAGCCAAACAGACTGTCAATATGCAAATGCACATGTGCATGTATTTGTTTTTAACTTTCTTAATATTGATGCCTAAAAAGAAAGTTGATGTACAACTCTGAATTTGCTTTCAAGTGACAAACACAAACAAGCTTCTTTTCGAAATCAAAAGGCAGAGATGGTTACGACACTTTACGATTTTGAAATAAATACTCGTTTCGACACTAGAAAGTCACAAATTCAAACCAAAGGCAAAAGTAAAAGCATAATCAACTGTCAACAGCAAATAAACTTTCTCCTAAGATCAAAATCGACAATTACGACAGATCTAAATCAAAGGAAGACAGTATGACTATTCTACTTTTGCAATGGAAAACTGTAAATGATGCCACAAACACACAAAAACATCTACATTCTTTTTGTACAAAGGAGGCGGAATTAAGGCAAAGAAAAGGGGTTTTTAAACAGACACATATACTGATCACAGGCTGCAAAAAAATCAGAGACAAAACTGAAAAATGAAACACAGAACCTCAGCTGCACAAGGCTAGGCTGATGAGCACACCTGTTACACAGAGAAACTGCATTTCAGCGCAGGTAGCCCTCTCGGGAAGTGCGTTGAAATGTAGAACCTCTTCACAGAGCCTGCGCTGGGGCAGAAACGATAATTCTATCCAGGTTCCGAGTCACGGTTTGCAGTTTAATATATGGTTTTTGGCCGAGTAAAAGCAATCAGTAATGCACAATCAGAGGGTAGATTTAAAGGAGGTGTAAGCGCTATCACAAAGGGAAATCAGATCATTTGTGAATCAGCTGTTCAAATCATAAACAGATCCAATGAATGGATTGAAGTAGCAGATGTCTACTTTGCATTTGTTAATGGCAAATGCAGTTCGATTGCTACTTCTAAGTTTATGAAACAAACAACAAGAGAAACACAAACAAACTAATTAGACACGATCCCCAGCGGAGTCGCCATTTTGTTAACGGGAAAAGTGTCTATTCAGAACGACCCTATCCCACTAAGGTGTGACAATGACCTTAGAAACAAACAGAGAAAACTACTTTCGTATTCTTCTTTATGAACTATAAACGAAGAGGAATAGGATGAACCAACCTGTGTCTTGCGCTAGTCCTTTGATCCAATCTCTCTCCTCTTTGACAGCTTCCAGCTACCTGCTCCCTTACTTGCCCAGCTTTACCAAGTTCCTGTAACATCACAGAAGAAGAAAACTACACAAAGACATGGATTTATATTCATCAATAGCTTAGGATCAGATTTAAGCTAAACATACAAATGTAACAAACATCAATGATACACAAGCATGTAGGAGAAACTCAAATAGTTTTATTGATATAACAAGAAGATCCAGGAGGAGTTACAACCGATGATTCCTGATCCAGCATCAACCTCCCAGCAAAGAATCCCCTCTTCACCTCCAACAAAGCATAAATCACCCAATACTCTGATATCTATCTCAAAACCAAAAGCAATTCTCTGCAATGTACAAAATTCCAGCCTCTGGATCTCTGGGATGAGGGATCCATATATAGATGTATGCAAGGAATATGAGTCAGCTTATGATTTGACTAGTGGCTTCTCTCTGTCATTTCTTGCTTCCACTTGGAGACTAAGAGCCTCTTACTCATCCTTGGTCGAACTCAGTGAGGCAAGTGTCATTGGAGAAGATTCTGGAAGCTTCCATTGTCTTTCCACCTCGCGGAATGGCACTGCCATTTGTCATTTCCCGCTCAACGCACCCTGGTAGTGCATTTAGGTGCGTTGCAACGCACCTAGCTAGTGTACTTGGGTGCTATGCAACGCAGCTAGCTAGTGGAGCAGCTGAAATGATCCTGATTTGACTGATTCTGAGCAGTTTCTGGTGGAGAACTTCTGGGAGAAGCTATAATTTGTTGACCTTGTTCCTTTAGGGGTCAGAACAACACTTTTAGGGACTTAGCATCCCTTGGTTTATGGACATTTCATGCTTAGAGCTGTAAGGCACAAAAATGTCTATAACACCAAGGGTGAGAAGGAACTGGTAATTGAGTGTACAAGCCTAGTTTTCTATTGTTGGGCTTGCTTTTAGCACACATAGTACACCCCCTTACATATCTAGAAACTGTCTCGTTCATTTTTGGCCAATAACAAAATCTTTGCAGCTGTGCAACTGTTTTACTTACCCCAAAGTGACCTGATATTAGAGAAGTGTGTGCTTCTTGAATTATCTTTACTCTCTCAGTTTGTGGAATGCATAACTTCCCACAATGATATAAGAGTCATTCCTTTACATGATAATCCAATTCTTCTACTCGTTTGCCTTGAATTAAAGTTGCATATACATCTTTAAATTCTATACCTTGAGCATATTGTTCAATGTAACTCTCATGTAACACAGAATTATGCTTAACTATAGTAGATTCATTTATAATGGGTCTAGATAACATATCTGCAACTTTATTGTGTATGCCCTTTTTATATCTAATGATTAAATGAAATTGTTGTAGAAAACCCATCCATCTATAGTGTCTTGATTGCTGCAACTTAGTTTGGGAGTGTAGATATTGAAGTGGTTGATGATCAGTATGTATCACTGTCTCTTTGCCCATTCAGTAATGTTTCCACTTTTTCACACAATGTACTAATGCATACAATTCTTTATCATATGTAGGATAGTTAACTACTGCGGAATTAAATGTCTCAGAATGATAACATATGGGTTTACCATGTTGTGTCAACACTGCTCCCATGGCATAGTCACTGGCATCCATTTAGATCTCAAATGGTCTTTGAAGATCAGGCAGTGCTAGTATAGGTGTTGTACTAATCTTTTATTTCAATGTGTAGAAGGCTTTCTACTGTTTGCCTCCCCACTGAAACACCTTGTTCAATCCTGTTAAAGCATGTAAGGGAGCTGCAATTAAGGAAAAGTTAAAAATGAACTTTCTCCAATATTGTGCTGCTCCTAAGAAGCTCTTAACTTCTGTAGCAGATTTGGGTTTAGGCCAGTTTACAATGACTGCCACCTTAGAGGGATCTATCTTCAATTCACCACCCCCTACTATATGACCCAAATAATTCAGAGATGTTTTTCCAAATTCACATTTTGAGAGCTTAACATGAAATTTTCTTTTTTCAAAACATTCAATGTCTGTTAACATGATTTAAGTGTTCTTCCCATGTTTTGCTAAATATCAAAATGTCATCCAGATACACAATAAAAAAATCATTAAGAAAATGTCTGAGTACATCATTCATTAATCTCATGAAAGTAGCAGGAGCATTAGTTAAGCCAAAAGGCATAACCAACCACTCACACAATCCCTGCTTTGTTTTGAAAGTAGTCTTCCATGCATCTTGTTCTGCAACTCTAACCTAATGGTATCCACTGTGCAAGTCTAACTTGGAAAAATAAATAGCTTCTTTCAATTGATTCAAAACATCATCTATGCGAAGAAGGGGATAACAATTTTTTATGGTTATCTTATTCAGCGCTTGGTAATTAATGCACATTTTCCATGAGCCATCTTTCTTTCTCACCAAAACGATTGGTGACCCACATGGTGATGTGCTAGGTCTGATGAACCCCTTCTCAAGCAAATCTTGCACCTGCTTCTTGATTTCATCATTCTCTAAAGTGAACAACCTATACATTCCAATGTTAGGCAATGGAGCATATTGCTGTAAAATAATATAATGCATTATTTCCTTTTTGGGTGGCAGATCTTTAGGTTCTTGAAACAAGATATCATACTCTTAAACAACCTTTTTTAAATCGGCTTGTTGTTTAGCATTACAGCCTTCAAATACATTGGTTTTATCAGGTTTCTTTTCCTTTACAACCAACAGTAAGAACTGTTTGCATGAGTTTATCATTCATTTCATCTACCTTGAGTTTATGAGAGTATAATTATTCTTGAACTTATGAGCTCTTACAAAGTATTCAATTCCATATTTAACAAGTAGATACTTGTTCTCAACTCTATAGAAAATAGCTTTTCTTTCATACAAGTAAGGACCTCCTAAAACAATTCCACATATATCCAAAGGAATTATGTCTAACTCAACCTCATCTACAAATGCTGACCCGAAAGAAAACTTGAGTTTGCATTGTCTAGTCACTTGTAATTGTGCTTTATCATTCAACCATCCTAATGGGTATGGTTTCTTGTGAGGTCTAGTTACTAATCCCAACTTCTTTACAATTGCTTCAGAAATTAAATTTACTTCTGAGCCACTATCAAACAAAGTATCAATCTTTTGATGTTTGGAAATAACTCGAATATGGAAAAGCTCAAGTCTTTTTCTCTCATTTTCTTCATCAATAGTAGACTGTGCAGGATTACTAGTAGATGCATTAGAATTCTTACCTTTTATACCTGTGGCTGCAATAGTCGTTTCATCTCCTGAGTCTGACCCCAAATCTTTCTGAATAGTTGCAACAACCTTCTTCTTCTTGGCCTCGAACTTCTTAGGTCTCAGCTCTGGATGTAGAATCCAACAATGCTCATCATCATGCCCGTCCTTTTTATAGTGAGTGCATGAAGACTTGCTCTTCTGTGCAATGTTAGCCTTCCTTGCTTTCCATTTCTGCTTTCTTTTCTCCTTATTCTTACTTGCAATGGGTTGGGATGATCCACCAACTTCTGGATTTCCATTCTTTCCTCTAGCTTCTAGACGAGTAGCTTGTACAGATACCTCATCTATACTAGTGGGATTAAACATGAGGATAGTGTGCCTCATGTATCTGTGTAGACCACCAATGTACTTCAACAGAGTCTCAGGTGAGTCTAATGAGATTCCTAGAATCAATGCTCTCTTTCTAAATTCTTGAGTGTACCCTTGCACACTTTTCCCTTTCAACTATAGAAGAGTTTGCCAGCTCATCATGGCTTGCTGCATATAGGCCAATGGATAGAACTGCTTTTTGATTGCAGAAACAAATTTACTCCAGACAAAGATAGTCTTACCATGTCTCTTCATGTCATCTTGGGTCCTGCCTTCCAACCAAAACAAGGCAGTGCCTCCAAGGCGTAGGCTTTCCAGCTAAATCTTGCTCTTGTCTAAATCGATATTCTGCACTCTGCAATAAACATCAATTTGCCTAATCCAATTGTCTATCTTTTCTGCATTCAACTCTCCATCATATATAGGTAAATCAAACTTAACATCTAGTTTAATCAAATATGTCTTCTTTTTATGTTTAGGGCTATTAGGAGGTGTGAGAAAGCTTTCTTCTTTCCCTTTGCCTTTTGAGGGGTCATGGAAGTGAGACTCATCTTCTCCTTTGTCTTGTTTGGAGCCTGATGAATCTTCATCCTTGTGTTTTTGTTAAGTTATGGTATGTTCTATGCTTATAATAGTTTACTTCTTTTTCTTATTATACCGATTAGCAATCACATGTACATAAAGTAAAGTGCAGATAGAACATTAAACGATCGACAGAAAACAAGCCAAGGCAAGAGACACAAGATGTGGCGGCTAGCCAGGGACAAACCCCACAATGTGTGGGGAAACCCTTTGATCAAATCTTCTTTTATCTTCAATAATTCAGCAAAGAGAAATAGTACAATAAATCTAATTCATATCAGCAGTAGCAAACCCTAGATCAGTAGCATCAGCATTAGCGGCTTCATTATCAAACTAGGGCAGACCATATCTCACAAACCGACCGTCGGATTGACTTCATTCCACCACCAAAAGTTTCGGCTTCCAGAGGAGGTTCAGATGAACCTACAGCACAGTTCAGATGAGGAGATCTTCTAGGCTACACAAGTCAATCTTTACTTCTGTAGTTGCAGCTTCAGTTTCAGGAGTTTCCGGCTTCAAACTAGGGCAGTCAATATCTTGCAAACCGTTCGTTGAATTGACTTCATTCCACCACCAAAAGTTGCGGCTTTCAAAGGAGGTTTAGATGAACCTACAGTGCAGTTCCAAAGAGGAGATCTTCTAGGCCACGCAAGTCAATCTTTACTTCTGCAGTTGCAGCTTCAGTTTCAGCAGTTTTCGGCTTCAAACTAGGGCAGTCGATATCTTGCAAACCGTTCGTCGGATTGACTTCATTCCACCACCAAAAGTTGTGGCTTTCAAAGGAGGTTCAGATGAACCTACAGCGCAGTTTCAAAGAGGAGATCTTCTAGGCCACGCAAGTCAATCTTTACTTCTGTAGTTGCAGCTTCAAATTCAACAGCTTCCGGCTTCACATGTGTGAGAGAGAGAGACCCATTTCAGCGCAGTAGAAAAGAGACTCATATCTGCGCAGTAGAGAGAGAGAGAGATGTGATGAGATGAGTGAGTCCAAATGAGGAAAATTCCTCTTATATTTATACACAACGTTGGTGGGTGAATAGATGCAACTGTTGGGCTTCTGAGCCTACATGAGTTGTAGGTCGGCTTGATAATAATTCCATAATCAAAATAAATTCATATCTCCATGAATACTTATCAGAATCGGATGATATTTATATCAATCTTACACCTCTCGACGAGACGAATCTAATAAAAATATTATCAGCCATGAATAAGATGACCCACATGAAGTTTTGCCCTGGTTGCCAATTTTAACACACCCTCTCAACCATGGAGAACTTCATCTGCAATCTGTCTATCGGTCGTTACTATTCATCCATCAAATGCACTGCCCTGTACAGCCTGACCCTTGCCCTGCTCTGCTCTATTCTGCCTGTTCTGCTTTGTCTTGTTCTGCCCTGCACTGATCTGTACTGTTTTGCTCTGTTCTGCTCTGCTCTTGCATTGTTCTGTTCTGCTCTGCTTTTGTCCGAATTATGAAGAAGAAGAAATGATCGAGGATGTATCATACTCACTCAAAGTAAGTCTCAGAGTATGTACCACTGGTCCCAGACCAATCTCAGCCAACCCAAAGTCAGCGTCATAGTGAGTACAACTCCAATGGTCCCAGACCAATATCATCCTCCACTGAATCAAAGTCAGTCTCATAGTATGTACCACTGATCCCAGACCAGTCTCAACCGACCCGAAGTCAGCTTCACAGTATGGTACAACTCCTACCACTGGTCCCAGACTAGTATCATTGATCCCAGATCAATGGAGGTCATCCTAGCGTAGGGAGTACGGTAGTTACAACGATGCGTCCATCGGTACTACTATGGTCCCTAACTTCATTTCCCTGCTCATTGATCAGACGAGAGGTACTTCCCATGAGTCCCAGACTGCATGGGTAGGATGCCTCGACAGGAGAACTAATCAATCCTGTCCTCACAGGAGAACACATCAATCCTGCTACAATTGCCATGGAGAACACATCAATCCTGCTACAATTGCCATGGAGAACACATCAATCCAGGCCTCACAGGAGAACACATCAATCCTGCTACAATCGCCGTGGAGAACACATCAATCCAGGCTGCCATGGAGAACACATCAATCTAGGCCTCACAGGAGAACTAATCATCCTGCTACACAGGAGAGCGAATCATCCTGTTCCACAAGAGAGCGAATCATCTTGTCCCACAAGAGAGCGAATCATCTTGTTCCAGTGTGCACCACCAGGGGAGGGTGAGTCACCCTGTGGTCATATGTTGCTCCAGTGGGAACCGCAAGCCCTCAGAGCTCCCAGAGCTCAATGTATGCAACATGTAGGACCCTTGTACAAAGGTTTCTTGCCGACTCCAAGTCGTTTGGGAAAATCACAGATTAGATCTTTCCTCGGGGCTTTGACAAGGTGTATCAACCTGTACATCATCTTAATGTGATGGAGCTTCCTTGCTCATCGACGTACCATATCCTAGATGATGTCTATCTGCTCGAGCAATTGATGAATACGGGATTCCTCAATAATCGAATCCCACCTCTAGTTGTTACAGAGAATCACAGTGGTATCCAATGTAAATCCAAACAGCTCACTGAAGAGATTTCGCAACCAGACTGCCTCACACGAGGTTATGCTAGCAACAATATATCCTGCTTCGGCGGTTCTCAAAGCCACCGACTTCTGCTTCCTGCTCATCTAGGATATCGAAGCAGATCCCAAGGTGAAACAGTACCCAAAAGTGCTCTTACGGTCCACCACAATCCCTGCCCAATCAACATCAGTATATCCAAGTAGTCTCACATCTCCGACAGTGTATCTTAATCCATGAGAGATTGTGTCCTGAAGACATCTCAGAAGATTCCTGGCATCAATCCAGTGAGGCTCAACCAAATATGAGCTCACAATGCTAACTACAAAACATATGTTCGGATGGAGGTTCACCAAGAACATCAATGCGAATGAGTTTTTGAAACTCAAAGGCATTTCCCAAGTCTGGTCCGACATCACTACCATATAACTTCTAAAAGTTAAGATCCTCGAGGTAGTCACAGCCTTGTAGTCCATCATACCGAATCTTTCCAATATATTTACCACATATTTTCCTTGAGATAGGAAAATTTCCCTTGGCTTCTGCCACACTTCAAGTCCTTGGTCCTTCATTTCAAATTCAGAAGCCATCTCCCTCTTACATTTGTGAATGAGAGGGTTTGCACCTGTTAGAAAGAGGTCATCCACATACAACACCAGTATGAGAGGCTTGTCATCTTCAACCTTAAAGTAAAGGTTAGGATCAGCTTCACTCCTAGTGAATCCCAGCTTCATCAAGTAGCTATCGATCCTCTCATACCATGCTCGGGGTGCTTGCTTCAGCCCATAGAGAGCCTTCTTCAACCTGCATACATGAGATTTTCAATCATAAATCTCAAATCCTTCGGGTTGCTCCACGTAGACCTCTTCTTTGATCGAGCCATGCAAGAACGCAGTCTTGACATCCATCTGACGTAGGTTCCATCCTTGTGAAGCGGCAGGGGCTATGATCGAGCGGATGGTCGTATATTTGGCAACAGGTGCAAATATCTCATCATAGTCTATACCTTCCTTTTGGGAGAAACCTCGAGCAACAAAACGAACCTTATACTTTTTTGTGCTTCCATCTGCTACATGCTTTATCTTGTAAAGCCATTTGGAAGTAACAACAGTCTTGTCCTGGGGTCTGGGAACTACTTCCCAAACATCATTCTTTATGATAAACTCATATTCTTCGGTCATAGCATCCTTCCATACTTGATGCTTGATGGCATCTGAGAATGATGAAGGCTCATTTTGTATGATCGTGCTCATGATGGTCAGGTATCCTTGATACCTATTAGGTTTCTTACTTTCACGAAAGGTTCCTCGGGGTGCAGCATGTCCTTCAGCATCATCAAGTAACCCCTTAAGCCATGAAGGCCTCTTCCTAGAAGAGGAAGGCTCATATGGAGGAGGATCAATCGGATCCATGGGTTCTTCTACATCAGGCATTGATTCATCATCTTTTTCTTTCGGTTCCCTGGTGTCGGCTTCTTGAGAGCTCCTCAAAATCGGAAGATTGATCACCTTGCTGAGAGCCATATCTTCGTCAAAGGTGACATCATGACTAATTATGACTTCCCTTTGACCAGCTACATAGATTCTATAGCCTTTAGTATTTTCACCATAGCCCACGAAAATTCCCTTCTTTCCAGATGCTCCCAATTTATTTCTTTTCTCTTTCAGCACATGAAAGTATACAGGGCTTCCAAAAATTTTAAAATGAGAAACATCAGGTTTCTTACCGGTGAATTTTTCTTCAGGAGTCTTGGAACCCAATGCTTGATGAGGGCATCGATTTTGTACATATACGGAAGTGTTTGCAGTTTCAGCCCATAGAAACTTTGGAAGTCTTTGATCATGTAGCATGGCCCGGACAGCTTCCATCATCGTGTGGTTCTTCCTTCCCACCACACCATTCTACTCAGGAGTATGTGGTGTAGTAGTCTCCCTCTTAATGCCAACCTCAGGTGTGCCTGAGTAAACCAATTGTAATATATCAGAGGTGTTGCTTTGGCTTGAGGGGAATGGTCCCTTTTGAGCTTTCCTTAGGCACATCCCAGACATACACCTTCTTTCTCTACTTGGAATTCGAGCATCTCTGTTACCATCTGTCTTACATCGGATAGAGCTTTGTAATGAAGGTGGGAAAACCTCTGATGCCAAAGTTCGGACTAAAGAGATGTGTCACAAGACATGACACCTAGCGGACTTCCATCGACCTGATATAATGAATCAACACTAAACCCAAGAGTAAAGGCATCTTTAACATTATTTTTCCATATACATACCTTGCCATTGCTGAAGGTTACCTTGAAGCCTTTGTCTTCCATTGCCAAGATGGACACCAGGTTCCTTTTGAGGTCAGGTGCATTTAATACATCCTAGAATTTCTAGCCTTCTTGAATGCTTGTCCTCTTCCTTGATTCCCAGCTCTCCTCTTACCTTTGCTGTTGAATTTGTCATTCCTTTGATTGCCATCAGAGGGATTTCGAGTTGCACCACTACATACTGTACCATGCTTCTCTAATCATGATTATCATCATGCTGCCCATGTCCATGATTTTATTCATCATAATGCTGCTCAAACTAGTGTGCATCATCATCATGCTATCCTATATGTGCATGATCTCATGTTGCCCTTTATGTCCATGATCTCATTCATCATTATGCTCATGATCTCATACATAGATACTTGCTTTATCGCAAATGTAACATCGTCATTTTCTTCTAGCCTTAGGTCCAGCCTTTCCTTTTGATTTAGTCTCAGAATTATTTCTTTTCTTTGCATGAGAAGAAAAGGCAGCAAGAGGACCTTTAGGCATGGGCATTTCCTGCTCTTCTACCCTTGTTTGTTCTTGAATGCATCTAGCCACTAATTCCTTGAAACCAAGAATTACATTATAGTTCAAAAGAGTAGTCCTAAACACATACCATTCAAATGGCAATCCTCCAAGAGTTGTGAGTGCCATTTCTCTGCCAGTAATAGTTTCCCCAATAGATAGGAGATCGTTCTTGATCTCGGTGATTCTTAAGAAGTATGCTTGCATACTTTCATCTTTACCCTTCTTGATTTCCCTCATCTTATTTCTAAGAAACAAAACTTGATCTGCATCATTAACTTTAAATAAACTCACCAGTCTATCGTAGATTTCCTTGGAGGTGTCCAGCTCAGAGATGTAGGCCACCAAGTGCTTGTCGATAGAGTCCCAGATGATCTTCTATTGTTTTGACTTCTCCATTTTTTCATTTGTTCCAGGCAGCAGCGGATGCATTTAATGGAGGCTCAACAAGATTGCCTCTCACATGATCCAACACTCCTTGATTCTCAAGGGTTAGATCGATAGACATCTTCCATCCGTGATAGTCAGCTTTCTCATGGAGCTTGTCTTCAGAAGGAAAGAGTGTTGAGGACCCCATAGTTCTTTTAGGATAGCCTTGCCAATATTCTCTTCGATGATTGCTCTTGCTCTTGCTCGGGCTTGGTCTTCACCTCAACTCTGATACCATGTTAAGTTATGGTATGTTCTATGCTTATAACAGTTTACTTCTTTTTCTTATTATATTCCACCGATTAGCAATCACATGTACATAAAGTAAAGTGCAGATAGAACATTAAACGATCGACAGAAAACAAGCCAAGACAAGAGACACAAGATGTGGCGGCTAGCCAGGGACAAACCCCACAATGTGTGGGGAAACCCTTTGATCAAATCTTCTTTTATCTTCAATAATTCAGCAGAGAGAAATAGTACAATAAATCTGATTCATATCAGCAGTAGCAAAACCTAGATCAGTAGCATCAGCATTAGCGGCTTCATTATCAAACTAGGGCAAACCATATCTCACAAACCGACCATCGAATTGACTTCATTCCACCACCAAAAGTTTCGGCTTCCAGAGGAGGTTCAAATGAACCTACAGCGCAGTTCAGATGACGAGATCTTCTAGGCCACGCAAGTCAATCTTTACTTCTGCAATTGCAGCTTCAGTTTCAGGAGTTTCCGGCTTCAAAGTAGGGCAGTCGATATCCTGCAAACCGTTCGTCGGATTGACTTCATTCCACCACCAAAAGTTGCAGCTTTCAAAGGAGGTTCAGATGAACCTACGGCACAGTTCCAAAGAGGAGATCTTCTAGGCCACGCAATTCAATCTTTACTTCTGCAATTGCAGCTTCAGTTTCAGCAGTTTCCGGCTTCAAACTAGGGCAGTCGATATCTTGCAAACCGTTCGTCGGATTGACTTCATTCCACCACCAAAAGTTGCGGCTTTCAAAGGAGGTTCAGATGAACCTATAGCGCAGTTCCAAAGAGGAGATCTTCTAGGCCACGCAAGTCAATCTTTACTTCTTCAGTTGCAGCTTCAAATTCAATAGCTTCCGGCTTCACATGTGTGAGAGAGAGAGACCCATTTCAGCGCAGTAGAGAAGAGACTCATATCTGTGTAGTAGAGAGAGAGAGAGATGTGATGAGATGAGTGAGTCCAAATGAGGAAAAGTCCTCTTATATTTATACACAACGTTGGTGGGTGAATAGATGCGACTGTTGGGCTTCTGAGCCTACATGAGTTGTAGGTCGGCTTGATAATAATTCCATAATCAAAATAAATTCATATCTCCATGAATACTTATCGGAATCGGATGATCTTTATATCAATCTTACACCTCTCGACGAGAGGAATCTAATAAAAATATTATCAGCCATGAATAAGATGACCCACATGAAGTTTTTCCCTGGTTGCCAATTTTAACAGTTTTCTAAAGTCCCTATACATTTCTTCTACCATAGACCTTATGGCTAGGAAACTATCTATGAATTGAGGGTCTGGCCCTACAGAACCTTATTCTAACATTGCCTTTTGAGGGTAGACTCTCCCAATTTCAGGATTAGTTTCGACCAACTCTCCTTCTCCTAATTTGAGCTTTGATCTAGTTAGCACTCAATAGCTAAATCCAACACAAGATTGTCTAACCTTGATAGCCTAGAGCTCTGATACCACTTGATCTGAATGTCACTCGTGAGTGATCTCAGTTGAATAATTATTGAATGAAGGTATTACAGACTCATGTGCTGGTGTGTGTCTATGTTATCTTAGGCAACGGATCGATCAGATTGCAAAATACACAGACATTGGAAAATGGAAAACAGTAAGAGAAACACAGTAAGCAAATGCAAGAACACAACAAGTTAATAAGGAGTTCACCCTGTCCTCCAGGGCTCTGTCTCCAGCCCAGCTTTCAGTGGTGGCCTTCTTTTATTGTGTCTTTAAAACAGAGATTTACAATGAAGAGCTCAACTTGAGTCTCCTGAAATAGAGGATGCTTAGTAGGGTGGTTCTTGGATTCCCCAAGCCACTAGAGTGCACAAACTCTTTCCTTACCAAGTCTCAACCTCTCTGGTCTTAAATCGGAGGAGCCCAATGTGGTACTCAATTCCCGACAGATCCTCACAGGGATTGCTCGAACCTCTCAAGCCTTCTGTCTGCTCGATGCTGCCTTACGCTGCAGGTCAACTCGTCTCTCTGTTTTTCTACTTCTTGCTTCTGTCTCTTCCGTCTTTTTCTCATTGTTCCCTTCTCTGGTTCTTTCTTCTCTTCTATGTTTTGTTCTCAGTCTGTTCATGGCTTAAAGCCAATTTTCCCTTGACGGTTCGCTTCCTCTCTCACCCCTTCAGATCGCCTGCTACTGTTCGCTTGGAGTTCCATGCCTTTGTATCATCGCCAATGTCTCACAGGGAGGTGGCCACTTGTCCTTTCACGAACTGCGTCAGCTCTTCCTCGACAATACAGTATTTCAGTTACACTGTGTAATGATTCATCTGCCAGCTCAGCGGTCAAATTAGACTTCAAACTTTTATATGTTGCGACTTAATTCCCCCGTCAAATCTGGTTTCTCCATCAACCACAATCTCCACCATTAGATATGGAGCCCCCAGATCCGATGATGTTCACTCTTATCGCGTGGTTGACTTTCTCGACTGTTAGCCCGTGATGAGAGGCGGTTTTCTCTCTCATCCGCCAGACACACGTCGTGCGATGAATGGAATCACTCGTTTTCTGCCAAATCCGCTTACCGCCCCAATATGCCTCCAATATACCACTCGTTTTGGGAGCGCAGGACCCGCCTTTCGTCTTAGCACTTTCCCTACGGTTTCCCGGATTCCCATGCGACCGACCACTTCAGGGCTTTTCCTTCTCGAGGAGTTTTGCCTAGCGATGCGCGATTAGCGTTAGGCGCTAATCACGCATCAGAAATGGCCTCCGTTTCCTGATTCGGGCTTCCTA
The DNA here is from genome assembly GCA_031772625.1 of Pinus tabuliformis. Taxonomy (NCBI): domain Eukaryota; kingdom Viridiplantae; phylum Streptophyta; class Pinopsida; order Pinales; family Pinaceae; genus Pinus; species Pinus tabuliformis. Next base: position 83,391,523 of record CM062809.1, read on the forward strand.
ACTGCCAGTTTTGCCTCCCGTGTGGTCTCCATGGGCCTCGGCTAGTGCGCTTTGACCGAGGTCTTCGTCGTTCCTTGCTGGCTGCAAACTACCACTGTCCAGAGGTCTTCCTGATAGCTCTTTGTTTATAAACTCGAAGTCTGTCCTGGTTTGATACAATCATGGCACTTCGATAATTTTCATGGATCCAATTCGAATCACCCATGGAGTAGAATCTTTGAGGAATCTAGGAAGAATCTAAAATATTCCTTAAGCCCCAGATTCTCAATTTCTTAGAATTCAGAAATTTGACAGACGATTTTGCAGTATTTGAAGCCACAAATCTCATGGTGCATTCAGATTTTTCATTTGCTCATTTTATTTTCCAACCACTTTTCTAAGTGGAATGCAGGTGTCAGCATTTATGTGCGAGAAGCCAGTTCGATGCGATTGATGCCGTGAGATCGATGGCACGAACAACTTCAGCAATTTGACATCCACTTCTTCAGATGGCCCCTAGTTGTGAGGTATATGCAGTGCGTTCATGTACTTCTTTTGCTATGCATTGTGTTGCACAGATACCTATTTGATGTTGATGAGGGATCTTGTTTATTACTTGTTTTCATGGTTCCTGCTTGATGTGATGCGGAATCGTCTATGTGATGTACTTGTTGTCATGATTCATCATGTTATTTTTTGAGATCCCTTTGTTGTATGTTGATGGGATACTCATATTGTCATCATGTATGTTTGCATTGAGATTCCCTTTTATGCCATGTTGGTAGGATGCTCATGACCATCATCCATGAATTTATGTCATACTGATCAGAGTCCTGTTTGACTAACAGTTCTAGTAGTGGAACATCTCTTGGAGCCACTCCTACGTGAGGGCATTTTCCTTGTATGATAGTGACATCACCTCTTATGTACATCATCACTATTGATAGCACTTAATGCAGCAGCCTACACCATTTTGACATTGGGGCCCGGAGACGTAGTCCCTCCTGGACGAACTCCGTTATCAACGACTTATGTTTTCATGTGTTGATGATTGTCACGTTCCTCTTCTTTACAGCATGTAGATGTATTCATTTATGTTCTTTTAAAAATGAAATTTAACACATCACGAAAGTAAAAGGTCTTGGAAGGGTCCTTTGTCACACCCGGACCTGGATCAAAAGCAAGTTTCATTCATTTATCTTCTAAAGATTATATGGATACAAGATTCTTCTTTAAAACGGGTACATATAAGACTTTTTAAAGAGTCAAATTTTTACCTTGATTTAGATGGACATAAACGGAACCAGATCCCTTTATGGATAATGTAGAGTTATCTCTACGAATGAACTTCAAATCTATTTCTCTCTCAACCGGATTAGATAATACTTCTTTGTAACCAATAAAGTGCCTTGAAGCACCACTATAAACTAGCCAACTATCACAAGAATTTGCAGGAGATGAACTAGAAAGAGCAAAAACAAGAAAGTACTCGGATTGAGTCCCTGCTACATTATTATCATACCTTTGGTTCCTTGAGGAATGATAGTTTCCTCTACAAGAAAAAGAAGCTTCTCTTCTTCTTCTATAATTTTTGGAGTGATTTTAGAAGCTCGATTTTGATGCTCTTTTGTTTTCTGAATAGCCACGAGCATAGGGGCCATGCTTGCGATAATTGTAGCATTGGACTTTTGATAAGTCTTTGGTCCATTGAGAGGAGTTGTTGGGAGCAGACTTTCTCGAATAGTGCATTCTTCTTCTTCCTTTCTTCTTTTTTCCTTAAACAACAAAGGCATTAGGTTATCCCTCCTCATGCTTTGGAATTCTCCCTCTGGAAACCATTATGACTTCTTCTTGGCTACACTTTTCCAGGAGCTCATCAAATGTAGGAAACTTGTCATTATTATTGATAGTAGTAATAAAACTTTCCCAAGAAGAAGACCTCCAAGCATTAAGGACGTCATTGTATCAATAGATAGCGTAGTAAAGGATTCCATTGAGCTCTTCGAGCAGTCACTTGAAGTAGTCACCAGCTTACAGGAGGATCCCAATGTGAAGAGGCTGGAAACAGAGGCCTTCCTTTTACCCACTTTCTTGGCTCCAGTGTGGTCACACCAGAGTCTTTATAGAAGACGCAGTGCATGATTTTATATGTCACTAAGTGGGGAAAGAGCTTCGTATCAGCCAAATCCCCATCCTCCAATTTTAAATGGGGCACGCACCCTAGGCGCGGTCCTTCAAAAACGATTTTGTCTAGCAGCAAGGGTGTATGCAGCATGACCTTTCTTTCATCAATGTCCTTCGGAACCTTTATCTTGCCTCTGCGTGGAGGAATGTACTCGGGCAGTTTAGAGATAGGGTCGAACCCCTCAATGTCAACGTCCTTCGCCCCCATGTCAACGCCTTCTTCACCCATATGGATTTCTTCAACATGCTCTTCAAGCTCTAGGTCAACTACCTTGCCCTTTTCTTGCACGGTGGGCTTTTCCTTCTATGGGTGCTTTCTGGGTGATGTGCGCATAGGTTGTGGTGCTTTCTGCTTATCTTTCCTCGTTTTTGGACCCTCTTTGGTCAGCGTAGACCTCAGCCTGGGCGACCTCGGTGATTTAGGCACTTTTTTTGGTACTTCAACGTTCGCAACCTTCGGGGCAGCTCCCTCAGTTACCATTGCTACTTCTGGGGCAGTTCCCTCAACTATCATTGCTTCTCCAGCAATCACAATTTCTATGGGCCGTCGACATGATACTAGACAACAACTCCTGTGTTTCCTTTGGAAACTTCTCAAACGCTGAACTCGCTATCAAAGCTTCAAAGTACTCACGGTTCATATGCGCCTGAGAGCTCAACACCTCAATTCTCAAAATGCCAAGTGTTTTTCATTGGGCAGCCACCTGTGATTTATAGGCATTTTCAAATTAAAATCCAACCATTCCCCCCAAAATTTGTTCATAAATGTTGGATTAGTGGCAGATTTTCACAGATCTTGCCCTTAAATTCCGACTTAAATGTCGCCACCCCGCTCCATTTAGCCGTTTTCCCACTATCAAGTCATGAATAGTGACCATAACGAAAAAAATTTAGCTACCCTGTGCGGTCCCTTCTTAGATAGCGCAGCTCCCTACGTGTTTCTGCTGACACTGTGACATTCCTTCATTCTGCGCAATTCCACAATCGCGCAGCTCCCTAACCCAGGAAATGTAGTTTATAGTCTCACGCCTCCTTTCAGCTGCCTGGGGTGCTAAGACTGTGCTTCCCTCATGTAGTCATCTAGCCAAATTGTTGGTGTATGGCTTCAATCGGCTGTCATTCACTTGCCCTGCGAACGGTTCTCCATTCAATTTTACCAACTGAACTGCTCCACCATCGGTAATCTCCTTGATGACATATGGCCCAAGCCAATGCATCCAAAATTTTCCTGGAAATTTATCAAACTTGTTGTCATATAATAGAACTAAATCATTTACCTTGAAGGTGCGCAGTTTTATGTGTCGATTGTGACATGCCTTTTCGTGCTCCTTTTGAACTTGTTGATGGAATCCAGCTAGAAAAATATCTTCTTCAAGCTCTGTTAGCTGCGCGAGCCTCTCCTCCAGGGCTCCGCGATCCACCATTCCTGTCAATGTCACTATGCACAGACTAGATACAATGTACTCCATCGGCATCACAGCTTCTACGCCATAAACTAGCCTGAACGGTGTTTGTCCAATCAGCTTCTTGCAATTCGTTCTATAGGCCCATAGTACCGCGGGTACGTGCACATCCCAGTCATTCCTTTAAGCATTGCAAACCTTTTTTAGCGTGTTCTCCAGTGTCTTATTAAATGCTTCTACCATTCCATTAGCGTGCGGGTGCTAAGGTGTGCTCTTCTGATGGTAAACCTAAAACTCTTCTGTCATCACTCTAATCATCTCATTAAAGAAGTGTGTACCACGATCGCTCATTAAAATTTTTGGACAGCCAAGCCTTTTCAACACGTACTCAAAGATGAATTTGGTTTTTGTCGCACTTGTACAGTCCTTGACAGGTTAAGCCTCCACCCATCTAGTTAAGTACTCAGTCACGGTGATGATGTACCGCACACCATCTTCTTTTCTGGAGGCTGAATTGGTCCCACAAAGTCAATCGCCCACTTCTTGAAGGGCTGTAACGATATCTGCGGATTCAGCGGCATCTCATCCCTGCGCAAGGGTCTGCCAGTCCTTTGGCATGCGTCGCATGCCCTACAATACGCTTTTGAATCCTTATGCAAGGTCGGTCACCACAACCCAGCTTATAGGATCTTCTACGATGTTGTTTTTCCTGCATAATGACCTCTCGCAGCTCCACCATGAGCCTTAGCGAGGATGTTGTTTCGTTCAAACTCTGGCACATAACATCGCAATATTTCATCTAATCCCATTTTGTACAAGTACCCTGCAATGACAAAAAAGTTTGTTGTGCGCACCACCAGTTCCTTCTTCTGTTGGCTTGTATATCCTTCTAGAGCCGTACCTGTCATCAAGAAGTGTATAATATCTTTAAAGCGTCTATGACGCACACTACAAAGAGTTGCACATCAGGTAATCCTTCCTCCAAATTAGTAGGCTCTTCTCCAGTTTCAATGTGCAACAGATGATCAGGTCCTGCATTCAATCATCTTAGTTTCACAATGACTTCAAAATCATTTTCCTGGAACAACAACAGCCACCTGCATACCTTTCCCCCCAACACGGGCTTGTTGACCAGGTATTTCAACGCAAAATGGTCCATATACATCTTAAAATGTCCACCCAACAAATAATGCATGAACTTCTAAAGCGTGTACACCATAGCTAGTCCTTTGCGCTCTATCGTGGAATAATTTTTCTCCACTTTGGACAGCGTCCTACTTGATAACGCTATAGGATGATCCAAGTACCCCTCACCGGACTGTGTCAATACTGCTCCCAACACAATACATGACGCGTCCACATGCACATGAAACTCCTTTTTCCAATCTTGGAAGACTAGGATTGGCGCAGTGACCATTTTCTCCTTTAGCACATCCAAGCTCATCTAGCATTCTTCATTCCAACAGAATGTAACATCCTTCTTTAGCAGTTTTTCCATCAGTGTGGTGATCTAGGCATAGCTCTTGATGAATTTCCTATAGTATCCCGTGTGCCCCAACGTTGCGCGCAATTGTTTCACACTCCTTGGTGCCTCCAAATTGATAATGACTGCGATCTTCGCAAGGTCTACCATCAAACCTTGTCTGCATACCACATGACCCAGAAAGATCCTAGAAGGGACACAGAACAAACATTTCTTCAAATTAAGCGCGATCTGGTACCTCTGGCATGTATCTAGCATCAAGCAAAGACTTGCCACATGGCGCTTTACCAATCCAAACATTGTCCAATTGTCAAAGTATACCTCCAAAAATTTGTGAATGAAATCCTTGAATGCCACGATGACTATGCATGAAAAGATTGTCAGCACGATCTTCAGCCCAAAAAGCATCACCGTATACTGGAATCATCCCCATTTAGTGGCAAAGGTCATCTTACTTCTATCCTCCGACATGATCTTGATCTGATGGTACCCAGAGAACCCATCAGAGAATGAATATGCTTCTTGGCTGCCAACATTATCCAGGACCTCATCGATGAACGGAGTTGGGAAGGGATCATGCACGCAGGCATCATTCAACTTTCCGAGATCTACACATATCCTTATTTCTTCCTTCTGCTTCTTTTCCTAAACCACTATTAGGCTCACCCAATCAAATTCTTCCATCAGTTCAATAATACATGTCGTGAGCATCTTGTCTAACTCTAAGTAGACCCTTTCTTTGTATTTCGGACTAAGGCGGTAAGGTCTTTGCTTCACAGGTTTCGCGTCCAATTTGAGGGTGATCTTCATGACACCTAGGTCCCCTATTATCCCTTTCAAATCTAAAAACTTCGTGGGAAACAAATCATGATATTCGCAGAGTAGTTCGGCGACCTTATCTACTGTCACATTGTCCCAGTAGCCCCCAATCTTTGCAAACTTCGGCTCTGCCTCCGTGCCAATGTTCACTTGTCTAGTTTTGAGCGGCTCAGTTATGTCTAGTTTCTCTAGTTGCGGTCCTTCAACTTCACGGTGATCTTCAGTCTCTGGAATATTAATCTTCCTCGGGTCTTTGTCTTCTTCCGTTGTTACATTGTAACACTCCAGCACATGGCTCAGCTGGGTAGTCCTATCAGGTTGAATCAAATCTAGAAGGTCCTGAGGTATCCTGAAAATTGTCGTCTTAACCACTTGCAACGCTTCATCGATAGATTCAAATCCATCCTCAAAATTGAGCGTCATAAAAAATCCTTGGTGCAAAATCTCCCATTCTTTGGTGCCATGGCAGAGTTCCGTCTCCAAGTACCAATTCATTGGTATAACATCCAAGTATGACAAAACAGATGGACCCACTCTGATTGAGGCTTTGCTCCATACACTTCAGTCCATTTGGCCATGTGGTCATGCGGATCATTTCTCCCATCATATTTTTCTGTTAGTTGTACCTTCGGATGTCCAAAGTGTACCCTCATCATCCTTCTATATTCGCGCCAATCATCAAAGCTATCCTTCTGCGCACCCCACCATCTTGCGGGTGTAGCGCGCAGCGCCCAATCCAATGCCTAGAAGCGATGCTTCTTTGGTACTTCCCTTTCGAATGCATCCAAAAAGTGATCAACATCAATTAACCCATCATAGTAAGGCAGATTTCTTACCTCTAATGATACATAGTGCAACGACTTGGTCATCATATTACAACGCAACATAAATACTTCATTAAGTCGATATTGCAGTGCTCCAGTTCTTCGTCTGAATCTAATGTGCAGGAACTCTCGCGGTCCCACGCAATATGCCCGTCTATTGTCGGATTCACCCAATCCTGATCTCGCGCCGTTATTTTGTAAATCTGGTCCAAATCGTCATCACTTCCATAATCGCGAACTGGTTCAGTATAGCATGGTCCTTCTGCAGGGTCTAGTGGCTCCACTACGCGGAGAGATTTCTTCTCAAATATCATCTTCCTCTTCTTCAGATTGATCACCCCATTCATGTCAGTGGCCCAATCGATCCCAAGGAGTGCCAGGTAGGGATTGTTGTCATCCACAATCTCTATCACTTCAAAATCAGCTAGTGCGCTTGCGCCTTCGATATTAATTGTTACCCCCTGTAACCTCCCCATTAGGATGATTTTTTGTTGATTCGTCATCCTTAACTAAATCGGAGACCACTGTAGCGCAAGTCTCCCCATTCTTTCCCATGTCTGTTTCGGAAAAAAGTTCATGCGGACCCTAGGTCCAAGATAACTTGGTCCATTTCATATTCTCCTATCTGCACAGTGAGTCTCATCTCACGTTCAGTTATTGCCTTATGCTTACCAAGCTTTCTGACTATGCGCGGTCTGTCAATAACGTTTTTGTTAAAATTGGCAACTAGGGCCAAACTCCATGTGGGTTAGCTTATTAGTGGCAACTGATATTTTTATTGGATCCCTCTTGTCGAGAGGTGTAGGATTGATCTAAAGATCATCCAATTCCGATAAGTATTTATGGAGATATGAATTTATTTTGATTATGGAATTATTATCACGCCGACCAACAACTTATCTAGGCTCAAGACGCCCAAACATCATGTCTATTCAACCTATACGTCAAAGGGAAGCATGATAATGCGTAGCATGATAAAGGGCAGCATGATAATGGGAAGCATGATAAACAGCAGTGATAAAATGGCATACCTGTAGCAGCGCTATCACAATGAACAGAAGTGATAGAATGCCATCTGTTAGAACATCATCATGATGATGATGCGCATTAGTATGGGAAACATGGATAAGATCATGGACATGGGCAGCATGAATTTGAATGAGATCATGGACATGAAGGACAGCATGATGATGGATAAGATCATGGACATGGGCAGCATGAAGTTGAATGAGATCATGGACATGAAGGACAACATGATGATGGATAAGATCATGGACATGGGCAGCGTGATGATAATCATGATTAGTGCAACATGGTGCAGTATGCAGTGGTACAGCAAGAGAACCAGATGCAGCACGATGATAGGTGAAGGAGTCACCTTGGAGAGTCAGTTGAAGCAAAATGTCCTCAACTGATCTCATCGTTATACGAAATGATCTAGATAAATCAAGTGATGGCTTCTGTTGTAAATGTACTATCTCTCTCTCTCTCTTTCTCTGTTGAACTTTGAAGAACATAAAAGAAGAATTGATCAAGCATTTCCCCACACATTATGGGGTTTGTCCCTAGCTAGTGCCACATCTTGTGTCCTCTTTTCTTGGCTTGTCTTCTGCGATTTATATTTATGTTCTATCTGCAATTTACTTTAATGTTGATGTGATTGCTAATCTGGAAAAGATAATGAGCTAACTGTGAAAATTGAAATAAATTGCTCTAGCATAGAACATACCTAAAATTAACATGGTATCAGAGGTGAGGTGAAGACAATGCCCAACCAAGAGTGAAAGAGCAATCACCAAAGATAGGAGGGAGAAGGATCAATGGGTTCCACATCTCTCTTCTAAGTTCACAAAGGGTGAAGTCGAAGCAGAGCATATTATCATAATGGCATAGCGGAAGTTTCTGATGGCCCATCTAAAGATCACTTCATTGGGAAGTTCGGATCTAAGGGTGGAAGGAAAGGCAGATGCCTTTGTTGCAATAAGTTCGGCCATCATGCTAAGGAGTGTCTATAGGACAGGGACACATCTCTTGATGAAGATAATAATCATTCCAGGGACATCTTCAATGATCAGAGGAATGATAAGGAATGCAGGTCATCAAGGAAATGGTCGACTCTTCAAAGAAAGCAAGGAACCCCAAAATCTCTTTTATGTACCTGATCACAAGAAGAACCTGGTGTCCATCTAGGAAATGGAAGTTTAAGGTTTCAGGGTGGCACTCATCGATGGAAAGGTACGTGTTTGAAAACATATTTTTTTCAAAGATGTTTTAGAGTTCAGGGTTGTATCAAGCCCATTGGGGACCATTTCCATTGACTCAGCACTGGAGGTCTATGAGTCAGATGGTGACCGGGATGCCTGAATTCAAAAAGAGCATGAAGTTACATGTCTGAGATGTACATAAGGAAAATGTTACAAGGGGACCATTCCCCTCATGTAGCAGGTCCACAGGTTTGGAACAACCCATGGAGTTTGAGATTCATGAACGGGAATCTCATGTATACAGGTGGAAGAAAGCCCTCTATGGCTTGAAGCAAAACAACCCGAGCGTAGTATGAGAGGACTAATAGCTGTTTGATGAAGCTGAGATTCACTAGGAGTGAAACCAATCCAATCCATTACCCAAAGGTTGTGGATGATAGACCTCTCATACCGGCACCTTATGTGGACAAACTATTTCTGACAGGTGCAGACCCTCTCATTTGCAGAAGTAAGAGGGAGTTGGGTTCCGAACATATGTTTTTCAGTTAGCATGGTGAGCTCATATTTGGTTGAGCCTCACTGGGTTGGTGCCAAGAATCTTCTAAGATATCTTCGGGGCACAATCTCTCATGGATTGAGATACACTACCGGAAATATGAAAACTACATGATTATTCGAACACTCACTGGGCAGGAAGTGTGGAGGATCACCAGAGCACTTTTAAAGTGCTGGTTCTCTTTGGGTTTAGCTTTGATATCATGGATTAGCAGGAAGCAGAAGTCGGTTGTTATAAGTACCATCGAGACCGGATACATAACTACGAGTATGACCTCGTATGAAGTTGCCTGATTGTGGAAACTCTTCAGTAAGTACACATGATGAATACCGCTGTGAATCTTTGTGACAACTAGAGGTGGGATTCGATTATTGAGGAATCTGTATTTAATAATTGCTCCATCAGATACTGCCTTATATGGGATATGGTAAGTCGATGAGCAAGGAGGCTCCATCACACTGAGATGATGTACAAGTCGCTACACTTTGTTAGAGCCCCAGGGAAAGATCAAATTTGTGATTTTCCCGAACGGCTTGGAGTCATTGGGAGATCCTTGTAAAAGGGTCCTGCAGGTTGCATACATTGAGCTCTGGGAGCTCTAGGGGCTTGCGGTTCTCACTGGAGCAACATACGACCACAGGGTGACTCACCCTCCCCTGGTGGTGCAGCACTGGGACAAGATAATTCGCTCTCTTGTGGGACAGGATGATTCTCTCTCCTATGGACAGGATGATTCACTCTCCTATGAACAAGATGATTTGCTCTCTTGTGGGACGAGATGATTCGCTCTCTTGTGGGACAGGATGATTCGCTCTCCTGTGTAGCAGGATGATTAGTTCTCCTGTGAGGTCTAGATGATGTGTTCTCCATGACGATTGTGTAGCAGGAATATTAGCTCTCCTGTGAGGTTTAGATGATGTGTTCTCCATGACAACTATGTAGCAGGATGATTAGCTCTCCTATGAAGCCTAGATGATGTGTTCTCCATGGTGATTGTGTAGAAGGATGATTAGTTCTCATGTGAGGACAGGATTGATTAAGTTCTCATGTCGAGGCATCCTACCCATGTACACTAGGACTCATGGGAAGTACCTCTCATTTGATCAATGGGCAGGGAAATGAGGATAGGGACCATAGTAGTACTGATGGACGCATCACTATATCTATCGTACACCCTATGCTAGGATGACCTTCATTGTTCTGGGATCAATGATACTAGTCTGGGACCAGTGGTAGGAGTTGTACCTACTATGACGCTGACTTCAGGTCGGTTGAGACTGGTCTGGGACCAGTGGTACATACTCTGAGACTGACTTCGGGTCAGTGGAGGACTGATCTAGGACCAGTGGTAGGAGTTGTACCTACTATGATGCTGACTTCGGGTCGGTTGACACTGGTCTGGGACCAACGGTACATACTTTGAGACTAACTTCAGGTCAGTGGAGGACTAGTCTGGGACCAGTGGTAGGAGTGGTAACCACTATGACACTGACTTTAGGTCAGTTGAGACTGGTCTGGGACCAGTGGTACACACTCTGAGACTGACTTCGGGTCAGTGGAGAATGGTATGAGACATTCTTGATCAATTCTTCTTCTTCATAGTTCAGTAGAGCTAAGTTGAGCAGAGCAGAGTCAGCTAAGCTGAGCAGAGCAGAGCAGAGCTAGCAGAGCCAGTAGAGTTGAGCAGAGCAGTAGAGTTGAGTAGAGCATAACAAAGCCATCAGAGTTGAGTAGAGCAAAGCCAGCAGAGCAGTGCAGGACACTGATGGCAGATGGTACAGTCGAACATATGGATCAGCAGATGGAGTTCTCCCTAGTTGAGAGGGAGTATTAAAATTGGCAACTAGGGCCAAACTCCATGTGGGTCAGATTATTAGTGGAAACTGATATTTTTATTGGATCCCTCTCGTCAAGAGGTGTAGGATTGATCTAAAGATCATCCGATTCCAATAAGTATTTATGTAGATATGAATTTATTTTGATTATGGAATTATTATCAAGCCAACCAGCAACTTATGTAGGCTCAAGAAGCCCAAACATCATGTCTATTCAACCTATACGTCAAAGGGCAACATAATAAACAACAGTGATAGAATGGCATACCTGTAGCAGCCCTTTCACAATGAATAGCAATTATAGAATGCCATCTGTTAGAACAGCAGCATGATGATGATGCACATTAGTATGGGCAGCATGGATAAGATCATGGACATGTGCAGCATGAAGTTGAATGAGATCATGGACATGAAGGACAGCATGATGATGGATAAGATCATGGACATGGGCAGCATGAAGTTGAATGAGATCATGGACATGAAGGACAACATGATGATGGATAAGATCATGGACATGGGCAGCATGATGATAATCATGATTAGTGCAGCATGGTGCAGTATGCAGCGGTACAGCAAGAGAACCAGATGCAGCACGATGATAAGTGAAGGAGTCACCTTTGAGAGTCAGTTGAAGCAAAATGTCTTCAACTGATCTCATCGTTATACGAAATGATCCAGATAAGTCAAGTGTTGACTTTTGTTGTAAATGTACTATCTCTCTCTCTTTCTCTGCTAAACTTTGAAGAACATAAAAGAAGAATTGATCAAGGGTTTCCCCACACATTTTGGGGTTTGTCCATGGCTAGCGCCATATCTTGTGTCCTCTTTTCTTGGCTTGTCTTCTACGATTTATATTTATGTTCTCTCTGCAGTTTACTTTAATGCTGATGTGATTGCTAATCTGGAAAAGTTAATGAGCTAACTGTGAAAATTGAAATAAATTTCTCTAGCATAGAACATACCCAAAATTAATAGTTTTCCTTGCCAACGCACCTATTGATCAGCTCCTGCACTCCCTTCACAGCCTTGCTATCGCGGAGCAGTTTCATGCAGGTCTCCAAGAACATGGTAATCATGGACGGGTCCATTTCTTCAGCTGGCTTCTCTTGACTCCTTGAGGTAGAGGCCTCAGCGAAAATTTTCTTCACTTCCATAAATGTTTCTTTTGTGCATTCTAGATCAAACCCAATCTCCGTTTCTGGTGCTTTGTGGACCCACTCGCCTTCTTCAAGTTGCTTCTCCTTATCCTCACCAGTCGTCGCTCCACTCCACAGCACAATATTTACCTTAGGGTCTTCCTCGCGAGGCTCAACCCTCATCATCAAAGGTTCTGAGTTGGTTGTTGAGGTTGCACCCCCTTCTCGCGTATCTTAGCTAACACTATACCGTAATCCTCTATAGCATGGTCAAACTGAGTACAATAGCAGCATGACAGCCGCATCGGGTTCGGGAAGTCTCACTCGTAGTGTCCTGGTCCTCCAAAATTGTAACAAATAACCCCCAAATTAACATCCTGCGTTGGTGTCTCGTTCAACCTCATCGTGATTTCCAGAGCTTCTGCCTGGGTCCCGATCTTCTGTTGTGATAGCGCAACCCTTAGATGAGGCAGGAGCGAGGCCACAAACCATTCGCAGTGTTACCCATCAGTCAGATTCATGTTGGCTTCACGGATCGTACACTTCAATGTTTGATCCAATCTCAGGGTGTCTCACTAAGCTTCATCATGATCTCCTTGAATCCCACAATTGGTTGCGCCTCAAACTTAGGTCTACTAAATTCCTTATTCAGTGCAGTCTGGATATCTGCGAACGCAGACGTCAGATTATCAGTGCAGTACTTAATGTACCAAGTTAGTTCGCGGTCCTACAAAGCACTAACCAATGTCGCTTTCTTCATTTGATCATCCATGATACCTTGAGCTTCCCATACAGCCTTCGCAACGAACCAAAACTGGTCCGGATCTTCATTTCCCACGCCCTTGAACATAGGTAGCTTTACGGAGTTCGCCATGTTGAATGGTGGTGGAGGTGGCGGTGGTGTGGGTGAGGGTGTAAGCGGTGGGGGTGAAGATGGAAGTGGTGTGGGTGGATGTGGTATTCGCAGGAACCCTTGCTTTATCAACTAAATAGCGCTCTACAGAGAAGCCTGTGTTGCTCCCTCATTGTCACTCAAAGAAGGCTCAATCAACGGGCTATATTTAGGGTCTTTTCTTCCTTTGTCCCTGAAAGTACTTCCACTTCGCGTAGCCCTAAACATCAAGGTAACTACATAACCTGCTTTTCACAAAAAAGAATCTTAATCCAAATATTTAACGATTTCAAATACTTACCTCGCGGTCCTTTGAAGAAGCGGTGCTCTGCTTCACTGTAACTGACTGAAGTATCGACCACGAACTCTGTCACAAACCCTCCTATGATACGGTCGAGCCAATGATCGACAGCGCGTGCAATCTTATCTTCAGAGGCTTCCAATTTCCACACTAACTCCGGGGTCCAAACAATCGAACCGTCAAGCCTCCACCTCCCTTGGTCGTCTACCAACTTCGCGATCCACTCGTATAATTCAACCAAGAAGAACCAAAAGAATATTTTGTGTATAGATATCTGTCCAACTACTGTTCTTTCATCAATCGCAGATTCTTGTTTTCTTGCGCCACAAATTCGTGGATCTTTCTATCCAACCAGTCTTCAATCTCCTTCTTAGTTGGATTCCAATGATGCGACATCACACATCTCATTATGCAGATCCCAGTCCCGTAAATGGAACCATTTTTTGGCTTGATGGGCCCTAACCCAGGTTCAGCATTAAGCAGCCAAGCAAATCCCTACACTACTGGCCCTTTCGGCATCAATCCGTGGAGCACAGACTAAAGTCTCACCCAAAGCAGTATGGGGGGATGCAGGAACCAAGTTTCCACACCCTGAGATGGTTGTGATGTCAGTTATATGCCCTAACCTTCCTTCACGCAGACTGATAAGCCCTTTAGGACTTATCAAATTACTTCTCTTATTCATCCTTGAAGCCTCTGCGAAAGTCTTCGATCGTCCTCCGCGGACCCTAGATAGATAAATCAGCCACTTACGTGCCTATGTAATTATTCTTACTTTTGTATTTACTCAGATTCGCTTAAGTATTGGTTAATTTTAACGTGCATTACATTTATCTTCGTGTAAACAAATATTCTTACTTGCATTCATATGACAAAGTAAAATACATGGATTCGTGCATAAATATAGCATTAATTCATAACCCCAGTATTAAACATAACATGATCGCAACATTCATAACAGAAATAAATTAATGCATACATAGATAATTCCATAATACTTCTCTTTATTGATAATTCCATATTTACAGTACGAACTCTGACTACCATGTGCACACAATTGCAGGGGTCCGCACACTCAGCTGCGGACTTCTACCCTAGGCCTCTGCGCACTACGCTGCAGAGCCTCTTCCTATGCTAAGACTCTTCGCTCTTAGCTCTCATAGACCCATTACTCAAAACTCTACTTGTGACTTAGCTACGTTAGAATCTTCAAAGACTCCCTTTTTATACAATCCCATGGTCCGCGGACCGAGGGTGATCTCATCAAGCCAACACGACTATCTAAACTAAGGGCAGAAAACCCTTTTTGACTACTTACATATTTGCGCTCCTTGCTACAAAATGAAGAGATTTTACATTCTTTCCTACAAAATTTGGGCTTTCTGCCCCAAAACTTGGGCTTTTAACGCCAACATTGACCCCAGGGGACCCGTTCCCAACAGTCAATGACCAGAACAAAACCCACAATGGGAAAACCCAACTAGATTCTTCTTCTATTAGAAATCAATTGTTCAACAAAGATACAAACTACAATGAGAGAATGAAGAAGTTCACTCAAATCTGAAGAAGATCTCTGACAGCAATAGTTGATGCAAACACTGAATCACTTTGTATCTCCAAGATCTACTCTTTCTCTTCAAGACTCTTTCTCTCTCTCTCAACCTTCCTCTAGACTCTCCAACTCTCTCTTTCTCAAGTTCAAATTCTCCTCTCACAAGCACAAGTAAGTGTGTCAAGTGAGGATGAGAAGCACAAATATATAGGAAGAGCAAGGAGGTCGAATTCATGAGGGAGTAACTCTTATGCCTTAAGGAGGAGTTACATATGCCAAAATAGGAGTGTAACTTATGTCATAAAGCAGAGGAGTGTAACTTTTTCATTTAGGAGAGAAGTGTAACTTATGCATTAAACAGGTGTAAGAGGAATATTTTTATGATGAGACATTAAATTGTGTAAGAGAGTGTAAGAGGTGCGTAAGAGCATTAAAGAGAGAGAGAGTAACATATGCATTAATTGAGAGGAATTACATATGACATGATTCAGAGACTTGACTTTCTTTTTAATAATAATGATGATGATGATGATCAAGTTAAAAATTAAACAATTGAGATTGATTAAGAACAAGTTAAGTGATTTTCCATCGTATATATATGATTATGAATTGATGTAAAGTGATTTACAATTTTTGGAAATTCATGGTTGAAAAGAAATACATGAATTTCTATTTTTAGAAATCCACTTTAGAAAGGTCGGAAATGAAATTTTATTCAAGGAAATTTATCCCATAGCTGTCAATTTTCAAATGCAGGCTCTTCATAAGTTTGGACTTATGATGACTCCTCTCCAACATAAATAGACTTTCTTCTCTTAAACACTTTGAATGTTGCCTTCTGAAACTCTGATCTTGCTGGGGATATGCTTTCTCTCGGTCTTTTCAATTCCTTTTCTTTTAGTCTGGAAGTTTCTAATGTTGTTTGACTAGAAACTTGTTCTTTAACTTCTTGCAGTGTGTTCTCTTCCCATTCTTCTTTGTTAGCATACTATTCAATTTCAGGCTTTGCAATGTGCACATATGGTGCAGACTTTTGTCCAACTTTCATTGATGATATTACTCCTAATGGATCATATGACCAGCTAAAACTCAATCTAAACTTCATCCGACTTAACAAATCATTAACTTATTTTTCTACAGTTCTAGTGTTCACTATGAATGGGCCAACCTGTGCCTTTAGTTTAAATTGAGCTTTTTTCTTCCTGGAAACAAAATGAACATCATCCATGTTCATCACATGTTTGATATATTCTAATGCAAAAATTATCATGGGGAGGAACATTGATAGTTTGCAAGGTGGAAGCTCGCAACCATATATTCTAATCTTTGTAAAATTTTGGTACAAATAATACTCTCCAACTTTAGATTGCTCACTTAAGTGTATAATATTTTTAATCTTTTTGGAAACCTTGGGAACTGCATCACTACTTAACAAACAGATTGTCATATACAAAAATTGACTGACCAAGTCATTGAAAGAGAAATCTTTGGAATTTTTCTTTATTAATGAAGTCCAATGAATCACTAGTTGTGGTTTTCCTTCAGCATCCAATTTCTATAAAGGAAACTTGAACATTTCTGACTAATGATATAAAAACAAGTAAACCAAAATGGATCAGCTCTTGAATGATCCTTCGGCACTGAACTTTAGGAACTGATCATGAATTACATCTGACAAAAATTGACTATAATTGAACATAATTGAGGGTTTCTTACCAGATGAAAAGACTGATAAGAACCCTAAGATAACATCATCTACCCACTGATGATTTGGATATACAAATAGACAAGAAACCATGGAAATAACCTGCCTAGACATCTTAGGAAACATTGCAGAGGGATAAGGTGGGTTTGTCCTAGGTAATTCAGAATTCTCTGATAAAAATGACTAAAAAATATGAGCTCTCTATGAGAAGTAAAGCTTATGGTAAATATCCATAAGGGCATTAGTACAAAAAGGGTGAAGGGAGTCCTGAGGTTTTAATTGCAAGGCTTGACAAATTGATTTAGAGGATACAGAGAAAAGTATTTCATTATTTTGAGCAATTATAGCTCTCTAACTTGGAAGGTATCGGGCTCCACACTAGGTGACAAATTCTGGGAAATGATGTGTGTGAGGGAAACAAAACTGAGGAAGTAAAGATTCTCAAAAATATAATTCGTCATTTGCATCCTCATACTTCTGGAATGCCCAATTGTGAAGCCTGTACAATTCAAATTCATAATTGGTTTCAGTAATCTTGAAGCGGGTGTCTACAAGAGGTAATTCATCTAAATAAATGAGAGGAAGAATGGGATTTTCTACAGATACTTTAGATTTTCCTTTATGGCTGGCCATTTGGGAAAAAATAAAAATTATTGAGGATGACTGAGAATTTACCCGAGAATAGCGATGATTGGTAGTTGTTGGTCACTAGAATTCACTCAGATGATGTTCTGGAAATTTTGGTTGTAGGTAGGAGGTAAAAGGATTTGTTTTGGCAAGGTATTGGATTAAATAGTTTAGTGGGATAAATAACTGAAGCTAAGATTGGTGGAAGGCTAGCGGAGAGTAAGAATGGCAAAGGAGGATAAGTGGTTTGCGACGGGGTGTACTGGTAAATGGTTTCAAGCGAAGGGGGTCCCGCAATTTTTCGGAGCCTGACACGTTTACAAAAGTGGGATCGAGGAAACCGATTTGCGGAGCCCACCCCCCCACCATTAACTATCGGGAATGTAGGGGGTTCCACAATTCATCAGCTACCGTTGATCTTAGCACGCGCCATCGTAATCATTGGAAGCTGCATACAAAATATGTCCTTGGTAGCAGTCACATCAAACTTTATTTTTCAATATTTATTTTGAAAATTACATATTTGCTAAATAAAATTATACAACATCGCGAAATTTAAATGTGCAAGCTTATTCTCTAAAATAATAATATCTTTTGTTTCTTTGTTTTTCTTTATTTCTTTCATTCTTTTTCCCTTTCTTTTTTATTTTCATTTATTTTTTTCCTTTTTTTACAACAAAAAGAAATTTGCAACTATTCTAAGGGTAAAAATAAGTTACAAAATTGGCCATGGCACCCACCATGGCATGCCACATATCGTGCATCTCCAAACTCTATCAATCATTGATTGATTTAACCCTTCCTTGACCAAAGGCTGAGAATCATTTTGGGGCTCCCCTGTCTGCGAGATGTTTAATGAAGGGCAATTGGATGAAATTTGTCGCATATGGAACTAAAACTCCCACACATTTCCCAATTGTGCCATGCACTTCCCATTAGCCTGTTAGATCAGACAAACGTGACCATACTTCAAGGGCCCCCAACTTTTGGAGGCGAATTTTTTTTCTCGTTTTATGGGGGCGAATTTTTTTCTCATTTTATGAATTCATCATAATTGAAAACATAACAATGCATCAATAAAACAATCATCATATCAACATATGAGAACACCATATATACGTGGAACCCCTTGCGGGAGAAAACCACAAATATTATTATCTTCTTCTTCAATTTTTTTATGACAATAATTTATTAGCACCAAGCAAAAGGAGACACCAATCTTTTGAAATATACAAGCATCAACCTCATAAATATGCGAGCACCAACTTCTTGTAGGTTTCAAAATGATGGAAGCACCCACCTCCTCAGTCAATTTGTAGGCACCAACTTGTCGAAGGCACCGACCTCCAAAATCACAGTTGTACCTCCCTTTCATAACATTTTCACACTGGATCCACAAGCATTTAACTTAATCTACAAAGATATATTTTCACCCCTTATAATATCCTTATAATCTTTGTAATTTCCTCTTTGCTCAGCAACATATTAATTCTATTATTCAAATCAGCAACAAATATAGTAGACTTCATATTCAAAATCTTTGCTCTTGACTCTATGATTTCTCACCCAATTTACATTTCTACATTGTGCCAGACCATCCATATCCTCTCAACGTCGCAAGTAACATATATATAGTTTACGATACACAATTAAAATCGAGGCTGACCCAGTTTCAGAGTTTGATTCATAATATGCAATGGAGCTTACCCAAAACCATGGGGGATATTACATAACACAAAAACGTTTGACCAATATAACTTTGAATATTGTTTGGCTGATGTCAACATGTTTGCCCAAATTCGAATGTCGACTCATTTGACCATGCCCTTAATCGTCCGAGGACAACTTGGTGCTAACATCATCATGAGGAAATGATGACATAATTGTGCCATGTGGTACCCTCTAGATGGTGCCATGTGTCACCCAAAAATGGCCTTGTTGGCCACTCAAAATGCCAATTTGGCATTCCATGTGTCATCTATCGTACACTACCATGTGTCTATTAACATGTTGTGTCATCATCCTATTGTCTATGCCATGTCATCTTGTCAGCCATCTATCTTTGTCTTGTTGGCCATGTTGTCTACCATGTCATGCCACGTATTGCAAATCTTTGAACTGTGTTCGTCTGTTGATTTAACCCTTGCTTAATCAAATGTTGAGAATCATTTAGAGGGCACACTTACCTTCCTGATATTTAATAAAGGGGGGACCCTTACCTGCCAAAGATCACATAGGTTATCATTGTCATGAACCAAGGCTCATGCTAGTTGAGCCTTCCACTTGTATAGATTACCGTCTCTACCTCCAAAATCTCATCCTAAGTTGAGGTTAGATCCACTCAGCCAAATGAAAACTTGCCTATCCTAGAATGTGATGGAATATCCCATGTCCTCCATGGGATTAAGTTTTTCTTAGTCCTAAGTATGAATAACACATCCTTCACCTCCAACGAACCTCCTAAGTCCAGCTGGAACAAGACAATCCCAACTACAAGTACATTGTACTTGGCATTATTTCTAAGCTCCACATGCAAATCTAAGTCTCTCTCTAATATACTAGTGAACAACTCATATGCTCTCGTCATGTGAAGAGAAGCTCCACTATCCACAAACCAAGCACCAATGGAAATTGTGCTAGAAAGACAAGAGACTAATGAGAACTCTTTCTCAATCTTTGCTGGAAACTCCTTAACCTAAGTATTTGCAAGATGTTCCTACATGTTGTGAATTTCCCTTCCCCTTCTTTAGTTGATGACACTATGAAGCATAGCGCCCAATCTTGTGGCACAAAAAACATTTGATCTTCTGATCCTTCTTCTTCCCAGACTTTGAAGTCATTTCTGTTAAATTTACTTGAACCTTTGATACTACTTAGATGAATTACTAAAAACAAGCCAATTGAAAACTGAAACCAAATTTAATTTCACCAAGATACAAAGTTTCTTAACAAATTATAAGCAGAGGAAAATAATCGAGAGATAAAAACACAATCACGTAAATTAACACGCTTGTTTTCCCTGGAAACCCAAAAGGGAAAACTTGTTTTCTTTGTTATGGTGTTTTATTGATAGTTCTTAAGCAATTAGATCTATTACAAAGCAACATGTCTCTATGAGAACACACTTCTTCTTGTGTTGAACTAGGCTTGCCCAGCAAATCCCCTTATCCCTAGTCCTATTTCCTTATGCACTAGAGCCCCTATTTCCTTGCGCACTTGTGGCCTCCTATTTTATAATGCACAATCTCCTCAATTTTTCATGCACACACACAAAGAATGATCTCACAAACTTATGATGAACTTGTGCCTTCATCCTCCTCTTTATAGACTCAATTCGAGCATACAAGAAGGCCCAATCCAATTTAGAAGTTCGAGTTCTAATTGTGAGTTAAGTAAGAGTTCTACTCATCCTCCCTCCAATCAACACTTGGAGTCTTAACTTGTTCTCTCTCTAATCAACACTGAAGACTAACTCGTTCTAACTAAACTTGTAACTACCATCTCGTCTTGTAGTAAACCTAAACAAGACTCCAAGTAACTAAAGCTCAAACTCTACACATACAATCTTGATGATCATTTTAGTAAACTGGAAATGAACTCATGTAACTAAAGTCTATATCATGAGCTCGCACTCTGCTAGACTCTTAGTGAAGAAGGGATTATGTACAACTCCCAACTTATCTCTTAAATAGACGAAATTGTGTCTTTCCAATGCCTTGGTCAAGATATGTGTTGTTTTCTCCTATGTTGGAATGAATGATAACTCCACTATCCCTTTTCATACACAGTTCCTGAGATGATAATACCTGGTCTTCATATGCTTAGAGGGATCATGAAACACAATATTCTCAGAGAGCTCAATGCAACTCTAGTTGTCACAGTGTATCACAGTAGACTCCATCCCCTGCATGAAAAGTCCCACATGCAACTTCCTCATCTAGATAGCTTCACACGTTGCCAAACTCACAGCCATGTACTTGGCCTCTGTTGAACTAAGTGCTACTAATATTTTCTTCCTGTTGAACAAGGAAACAGTTGTTGACCCAATGTTGAATACGCAACCTAAAGTACTCTTCTGATCTCTAGAGCTCCTTGTCCAATGTGCATCTATGAAGCCCTCAAACCTCACTCCATACAACTATTTATACCATAAACCATAATTTGTCATACCTCTGAGATACCTCAAAACATACTTTTCATCAACCTAGTGAACTCTAGGAGGATCCATCATAAACTGGCTCAACTGGTTCACTGCAAAACATATGTCAGGTCATGTGTTGACTAAGTACATCAATGACCCGATGAGTTGCATGTAAAATGTAGCATCTACTCGCTCTGATATGCTGGCGTCCAGCTTCCTCCAATTTGTTACTAGAGGTGTGATCATGGGCCTGTAATCCTGCATATGAAACCTCATGAGGAACTTTGTAGTGTACTTCCTTTGCCCTAAGAAAATCTCCCCATCACCCTGCCATACCTCCAGCCCGAGGAAATAGTGCATAAGCCCTATATCCTTCATCTCAAATTCCCTTGCAATGTCTTCCTTGCAATCCTAAATCAATTTGTCTGCTCTAGTCAGAAAAAGATTGTCAACATAAAGCACTAAAATGAGCGAAAGCCCTCCAACCGTGATGTAATAAAGGTTGGCATTCGCCTCACTCTTAGTGAAGCCTAATCCCTAAATGTAGCTATCAATGCGAGTGTACCTTGCTCTCAGAGCCTGCTTGAGCCCATAAAGATCTCTCTTCAGCAAACAGACATGAGTGTCTCTGTTGAAAGTCACAAACCCCTCTGGTTGCTCCATATAAATGTCGTCCCCAACCACCCCATTGAGAAATGTTGTCTTCATGTCCATCTAGTGTATTTTCCACCCCATCTAAGCTGCAGGTACCAGAATCATCCTAATGGATGAATAACGAGCCAATGGGGAAAACGTCTCATCATAGTTGATGCCCTCAACTTGCGAGAAACCTTTGGCCACAAGCTTGGCCTTGTACTTCTCCACACTCCCATCTACTCCATGCTTCACCTTGTACACCTAGTGTGAGACTACTAATGAATTTCCCTTTGGTCGTGGCACAATCTCCCATACATGTTTCTTCATGATGGAGAAATATTCCTCCACCATGGCATCCCGCCAAACCTACTGAGAGGTTGCCTCCTCATAATAAGAAGGCTTTGTGTCCAACAACTCAGTCATCAGTGCCATATATTTGGTGTACCTTTATGGCTGCTTGCTCTACCTGAACATAGAGATAGGAGTCTTAACTCACTCCTAAGTCTCCTGAAGCAACCTCTCAACCCACTTAGCTCTCTTCCTCCCTATGTTGGGAGTCACTAATTGAGTGGTTGCCTCCACTCGTCCTGATCTCTCCCCCTTATCCTGCAATGACTCCTAGTCATCTTGTTGTGCAGCTCGCTTGCCACCTGGATGAGACTCAATCTATGATACTAGTTGAGGCTCTTGCTTGGGAGTGAGTAGCTCCTCCTCAGGTACTCAAATATGTTCTCGCTCCAAGGATTCCTTCATAGCTTTGTCCTCCTCAAACCCAGATAGCTTGCGATCATACCCAGATGTCCTTCGTTTGGGTAGTTCCAATAGGGTTCAGACCCTCTGCAACTCTTGATGATCTTTGAATCTGCAAATCAACCAATCCGAACATACATAGCAACATATAGATAAATCATTTTAAAGAAATCAAATTTATATCATATAAGTAAGACGATTAGTTATACATCAAAATGACATTCATATATGAATTAAAATAGTATCTGATGCATAAACAAAGTTAATCTCAGGAACAATACAGTGTTTCTTTTTATTGTAGAAAGGTATAACCAACACGGAGAGAATTCACTTGAGTGTTCTTCTTCCGGCTCCAAGCGGAATCGTCCTCCAAACTTGTCCAGTCCCAGTCTTCAACAGCCTCCTTCCATAACCAATACCATGATATCTTAAGCAAGTGGGAGAATATCAACACTCAAGGAAACAAGGGTTTCCTGAACTTGGGGAAGTGCTTGAAGCACAGCGATACTTCAAACTCAGTCAGGGGATAATATCAGTATAGTAATTCTATCTCTTCTCCTCCTTAAAGCCTTCCCATAGAAGTCTATTTATACTTCTCCCAATTATAGAGTTTAGGCTTCTGTGATCCATATCAAGTTAGAGAAAGATTTCGGCGAAAATCACATGGAATCTCATTTGTCGACGCGTTTCGAACCAACTAGTGTGGTTCATCGTCAGGACAAGTTGAAGAAACAGATCTAGCTCATCATGCTAAATAGTCTGAGCGGAGCCTCCAACAGCTAACATCTCCAACGGCTAGTTTGACTTAAGGACAGGGGTCAAAATTATTATAATATTTTAATTCATAAAAATAAATAAATTAAGGTAAATGGTACGAGACCTAATAATTAAAAACTATAAGTTAATTAATAATTAGTCAAAAAATGACCTTGAAAGGCCTAAAAATATAAATAATATTATTTAAAAGTATTAATAATTATAATTTAATTAATAATTAAAAGGAAAATTAGTTAATTAAATGACCTATATTCGGCATGAGACCTAATAAATAAATAAATAAATAATTATAAGTTAATTAATAATTTAAAAAGGAAAATGGTTAAATGAAGAAAATATAATCTTATTTAAAAGTATTATTAAAATTGTAAGTTAATAATAAAAGGTAATAAAGAGAATCAGGGTAATAAAAATTATAAGTTAGTTAATAATTTAAAAGGAAAATTATTAAATTAAATGACCTTGTAATAAAGGATGGAGTAATATATAAATTGATTTTTATATAAAAGTATTATTAAAAATGTATGATAAATAATAAAATGTAATTAAGCTATGAAAAGGACCTTAAATGGAAAATTAGTTAATCAAATGACCTTATAATAAAGGAAAAGTTAAATGTATAGAGTAATGTATAAATTAATTTTATTTAAAAATATTATAAAAATTGTGTGTTAATTAATAAAAGGTAATAAAGAAAATCAAAGGATGATATGATATGATAGATTAGTTAAAAATATAAGCAGTAAAGAATTAGAAAGGAAAATTAGTTATAAGGAGGCCCTTAAATAAAATAAACAATATAAAAATAATAGGAAATAAAATGGAAAAATAGGCATCAAGGACCTTGAAATATCACACGATTAAAAACTAATAAATAAATAACCAAAAAAAAAAAAACATAAAATAAAATAAATAAATCAATCAATCAATAAATAATAATAAAAATAATAAAATAAATAAATAAGTGAAAATAAAGATAAAAGACACCAAAAACCAAAGAGGACGAAAAAAACGACTAGGAAGAGAGGTCTGGGACCCAACACCTACTGACTTTCCAACCATCCTCTATATTGAGATTGCTTGGTCTCTTTTCGATCTCAAGCGCTTCCCTGAATTTTTGATGATGGAAATGTGAAACCTTAGCAATAACACTGGCTTCTTCAATACAAACATGATGATTGGTTTTCTCAGCATGTTCAGCCAAAGCGGAAGACTTAGATCTCCTATGCTTCAGATCCGCTGCGTGATCGCTAATCCTCTGATTAATAGAAAGACCAGACTCCCCAATATAGGGGGTCCCACAGGAACAAGGGATCATATAAACACCCGTCATATCTTTAGGGTCGATGGGATCCTTCACCGATCTGAGGGACGAATGAATGGTGTTTAGGGGCCTAAAGGACACAGGGATACTATGTCTCCTGAGAATCCTACCAATTCTATCAGTGGTCCCTTGAACATAAGGAAGATGGACACCAGGAACACGATCTTTTGGTTCTCTTTTCGCCCAAAAATTCTTGGAAGCTTTAAGGAAAGCCCTATGACCCATGTATCTACTGTAACCATTCTCCACAAAGACATCCAGCAGATGGGATTTTTCCTTCTCAAAGCTCTTCTTGTCCGAGATCCTTAGGGCCCGAGTAGCAAGGGTACCAATTAGTTTTTTAGTTGGGAAATAGTTGGGCCACGGGAACTAGGAGGTAATCAATAGGT
Source organism: Pinus tabuliformis (assembly GCA_031772625.1). Lineage (NCBI taxonomy): Eukaryota > Viridiplantae > Streptophyta > Pinopsida > Pinales > Pinaceae > Pinus > Pinus tabuliformis. The sequence continues at coordinate 83,417,040 of CM062809.1, forward strand.
AAAACCCGTGAACTCCGCCCATAGTTAAGGAAATTTAATTTTTTTAAGTGTTTTAACACATATACACGGGTTGGGTATTGACTAACCCACGTGTACATGCTTTTATCACAGGGCAAAGTAGCGTATATGGAGTAAAACATTGTTTTTTAAATATTTGGACCAAGTCTGGAAGAAGGGGTTTCCCTAGGCCATAAAACAAGCATCACAAATACCACAGGTGATAGTTGGAGCTATAACACTCGCGTCCCTCCTGATATCTATTCTTGAGTGATGGTATATACACCTTTTATGCATGAGATGTCTCACTGTAACCCACAAAAATTCCCTTTTCACTTGTGGGCTCCAGTTTCTTCCTGCTCTCTTTGGACATATGGTAGTAAACTTTCGTGCCAAAGATGCAAAAGTGAGAAACACCAAGCTTCTTGTCTGTGAAATCCTCCTCTGGTGTAACTCATCCAAGCACTCTATGTGGACTACTTTTATGCAAAAATATTGCAACGTTGTGTGCCTCTACCCACAAGAACATGCGCTGACCTTGGTCATGCAACATGGCCTTGGCTACTCCAACTATGTTTCAGTTCTTCCTCTCAGCCACCCCATTCTGTTGAGGGTTATGGGGTGTTGTAAGCTCTCTCCTAATGCCCTCCTTGGCACACACATCCCTGAAAGCATTGGAGATATATTCCCCGCCATTGTCACTCCTCAATGCTTTGATCTTCTTCCCGGTTTGGTTTTCTACCAAGTCCTTAAACTCCATGAACTTGGATAATACCCCCCCTTCTTCTTCATAAATAATATCTATGTTTTCCAAGAATAGTCATCTATGAAAGTGGCATAGTACCTGTGTCTCATGAGGGATGGAGACAAGAAGGTACCACATACGTTTGAACGTACTAGCTCCAAAATCCTTTTGTCTTTGTTGTCTCGGCCTTAAAAAGATGACTTGGCATACTTGCCGAGTGTGCACCCCTTGCACATATCATGTTGATCAAATGTGCATTGTGGTAGTCCTGTGGATATCTTATGAAGGATCTTCAGTGCCCCATGATGCAAATTCCCCATGCATCTGCTCCAAAGATCCCCCACATCTCTGCTTTGCGCACTTCTTGTCTTGTTGCTCAAGGTTGTGCATGTCTCAACCTGCAACTAGTAGAGATTCTTCATCCTCACACCAATTTTCTTCATGGATCTAGAAGTTAAGTGCTTGAGGTAAGTCTTACCTCTACTAAAGATGACATCATAACCCTTGTCCTCTAGGTTAGCAACAGAAACAAGGTTCTTCTTAAGGCTTGGAACATAGAGGACATTCCTGAGATGGAGAGAACTACCAAACATCCTCTCAAAATTGATAATACCAACTTCCCTAATCAAGTACTTGCCATCATCTCCTAGCTCAATGTGAAACTACATGTCCTTCTCCTTTAGCTAGTTGAAATACTAGTTGTTCCTTGTCATGTGGAAGGATGCTCCAAAATCAATGTACCATATGTTGTTGCATATTGAGCTTCCCATGCAAGCTACCAATGAGAAGTCTTTCTCGAACTGAGAAGAAAACTCACAGTACCTCATTTCATGCAGTCGCATGATCCTTACTACACCCCTTCTTTCGATTAGGAAACTTAGTAGCATAGTGTTTAAAATGGTGGCAATGGAAGCACTCATCTTGCTCAAATATTTATTCATCTTCTAGCCCTTCTGGCCAGACTCGGCCTTTCCTTTGCCCTTCTTGCCCTTGGCTTTGCTACCTTTGCCTACTAGGGAAAGGTTATCCTCGTCCTAAAACCCGAAATTTCTCTTCAAAACTCTAGTGCAAGCCCTCAACCTGAACCGCGCTCTTCACTGACTGATCAATTTGGTGTTGGTCTTTATGCAGAACTCTGCTATGATACCATGTTAAACTTCCTTGAAACTTTGATACTACTTAGATGAATTACTGAAAACAAGGCAACTGAAAACTGCAACCAAATTTACTCTCACCAAGATATAGATTTTATTTACAAATTATAAGCAGCGAAAAATAATCGAGAGATAAAAACACAATCACACAAATTGACACCATTGTTTACCCAGGAAACCCAAAAGGGAAAACCTTTTTTCTTTATCGTTGTATTTTATTGATAGTTCTTGAGCAATTGGATCTATTACAAATCAATTTATCTCTCTGAGAACACACTTGTTCTTGTGTTGAACTAGCCTTGACTTGCCTTGCAAATCCCCTAATCCCTGCTCCTATTTCCTTGCACACTGGACCACCTATTTCCTTGTGCACTTCCTCCTATTTTCTAGCGCACAAGGGAGCTCCTATTTCCTAGCACAAATCCCATATTTCCTTGCGCGCTTGTAGCCTCCTATTTTCTAGCCCACAAGCTCCTCAATTTTGCGCACACATACACAAAGAATGATCTCACAAACTTATGATGATCATGTGCCTTTGTCCTCCTTATATACCCAATTCCAGCATGCAAGAAGGCCCAATCCAGTTTAGAAGTTTTAGTTTTGATTGTGATTTAACTAAGAATTCTACTCCTCTCTCCAATAAACACTTGGAGTCTTAACTCGTTCTCTCTCCAATTAACACTGAAGACTAACTCTTTCTAATTGAACTTGTAATTGCCACCTCGTCCTATGGTAAAACTAAAGAATATTCCACATAACTAAAGCTCCAACTCTACACATGCAATCTTGATGATCATTCCAGTAACCTGGAAAAAAAACTCATTGTAACTGAAGTCTATCTCATCAACGTGCATTCATGTTAGAGAAAGGTAAATCAACATTTTCACTGGTTAAGGCACAATCCAGAAGACCTTCACTCGCTACATTTTAAACATCTCTCCACCTTAATCCTTCCTGGTCAAACCCTACCCTTTTCCCTTCCATGCCTGATTGGAAAGAGCCAGGTTCTCATCGCCACCCTTATGTTGGCCAACTAAAGATTCCTCCCAAATCTCCTCTTGGTTGAAATCATCCCATAGCTTGTCAAACTTGGGAAGTGTCTCCCAAGCAACAATGCCCTTAATGAATGGGGACCATGGCTTGGTGAAACCATTCAAGGTCGTCGTCACCATCTCTTCCTCTGACATGATATCCCCAATTACTACCAATTTATCATGTATCTGAGTGATCCTAGTGAAATGGCTATTCATTGTATCTTATTTGGTCATCTTGATAATTTTGACTTTGTCTCTCAACACCATCTCCTTATTTGTATTGTTACTTTGGAAAAAGACTTGTCAGAGCCACAAACATTTCCCTATGTCTTCTCAAATAGGTGAGGAATCAAGTGATCCTTCACCACATCTATTATGATCCCCGTACGCTTCACGTCTTTCTGTTGATGGACAGTGGACATTGTTGGATTAGTTAGTGGGTTTTTGTGGGTGTGATTGCGATTTGTTCAAATTATGCAATAAATTCCTTGTGTGATCCAATTTGTTTGAGTTGTGTCAATTCTTTGAAGCATATGCCTAGGTTCTTCTAATCAAATCTATCTATCAACCTCTATGTAAAGTCTACATAAGTAGTGATGTTTGCATGTTCGAAGATTACCAGTACATGATAACACCGATATCTGTGTCTCCTTTTAGGTGCAATGCCACGAATTGGATGGCATCAGCTTCTAATATAAGGTTGACACTGAAGTAGGGGTCCAATTTTTGCACCCAAGCCGTTGTTGAACATTTAGATGATCCATCAAATAAGGAGAGAGAAAATTTACTTAACTTGCGCATTAGGTTAGAATTCCATTGTTCCCTAGGTCTATTGTGGAATATGATATTTCTATATTCCCGAAATGTTAGGGTTTCTCGAGTGTTTTCTTCTAGTGTGGCATACTCCTAAAAATAGTTTTCAAAGAGTCTATTTGGCTTCGCTACTTCGTGTGCTAGCATTGATTGATTTTTTATAAATTGAGGAAGTAACAATATGTGACTTTTGTTGTTGGTTGCCTTAGCGTCAATGTGTACAGGAGGTCCAGGTTTATGGTTACTACTACCTTCAATGGCAGTCTTGTTGTTGACAGCAACATTTAGGTTTCCTAGGAGTTGAGCCATTAGTTGATTGAATTGTTGTTGTCCTTGAGCTAATGCCCGAGCTATGTCCCGTGGCCCTTAAATCAATTGTTGTCCTTCATGTTGTCCTTGCAGTAATATGCCAATCATTCACTGCTACCCCTGGAGTACTACATTTAGCAAGATGTCAGGATCATGTTCTCCTTGCCCTACTCTATCCCCCATGGTTGAAAAATGGGTGTTTCTTTTCTTTCTTACTGTGACGTTGTTGGTATCTGCTGGAAGCATACAAGGCTCATGAACTCACAAGCTAGTAGGATGTTTGTGCTCTGATACCACTGTAATATTGTAAGGAAATTTTTACCTTAGGCTTTCCTGTAATGTCCCTTAATAATAAATAAATAAATAATATTAAATAATAAATATTAAATAATAAACAATAAATAAATTAATAAATAATAATAGATTAATTACATGCTTTAAAAAATATAAAAAAGGAAATAAAACAAGAAAAATAGTAATAATAATAAAATAATAAATTAATTACATGCTTTAAATAAATATAAATAAAAGAAATAAAACAAGAACAATAGTAAAAATCAGTAAAACTATCAAAAAGTAAAAATAAAAGAATAAAACAAGAAAGCAGTGAGTTTCATGATTCACACATGGAGTGTGTGCATGTGGTTCCCCTTCTAAGGTTTGCTCTATTTGAAAGATGGTGAGGAAGATGAGAGGCATTCCATCATTCCAAGATTCTATTATTCATTCTCTTGGGAGAATGGTGCTCTAAGACAGAGGAGTCACTGGTAGTAGTACATTGATTGAGGGCTCGGGGGGTGGGGCCAGTTGTAGCAAGTCCTTGCGCAATTGAGCCTACGGTTGGGTGGAGAGTCATCCCCAAAACCTTGTTGCGGTAAGAAAAATTCAACCACAGGTAAGTGCTACTCATAGTTTGAACATGACACTAATTAGTTGATTAATTGCATGTTTATTTAGGGTTGTTACATATGGTATCAGAGCCTATAAATCATAGGTGTGAAATCATTTGTATGTGGTAAGCATATGCTTTTCTTAAACCTAGCCAGTACCAAATTAATAAAGTGAACCACCTTAATAAAACACATATTTAGGCTTAATAATATGTGACCTGAAACAGTAACATCTCAGTACATAAGGACTTCGTTGATAATCTTTTTCTGATGTACACTGTGTAATATGAATTGATTCAAGGACTAAAACCGAGGAAAATGATCTGATAATCACCCTATGAGTGACATCAGTTAAAGATTTGTTAACTAAAGGTATTACAGACTCATGTGCTGGTGTGTGTTCTGTGTTATTTAAGCAACGGATCGATCAGATTGCCAATACATAGACAATGTAATGGAAAGGCAGCAGAGAAATATAGTAAGCAACCACAAAGACACAAGAAATTTTAATAAGGAGTTCACCCTATTCTCCAGGGCTACATCTCCGGTCCAGCGTTCAGTGATGGCCTTGTTTTATTGTGTCTTTAAGCAGAGATGCAGGGACTCAATATGAGTTCTCCTAAAGCAGATTTGCTTGGCAGGGTGGTTCTTAGATTCCCCAAGCCACTGGAGTGAATAGACTCTCCTTCTTCTGGCAGCTCTATGACCTTCTAGTCTATAATGGCAAGAGCCCAATGTGGTGCTCAGCCCGGACATATCCTCTATGGGATGGCTTGAATCTTCAAGCTCTGTGGTGCTCGATGCTTCCACTGGTCAGCTCGGCCCTCTGTGTCTTTCTGCATTGCTTCACTGTTTTCTTTCTCTGTTTTCTGTCTCTCAGTGTTCAGTCCTCCTCTCTGGGTTCGCTAACTGACTCTAACTTCGACTTCGTCTAACTGACTGTCTGTGTATCCTGTCTCTATTCATGGCTTTTAGCCATCCATTCCAATGCATGTTCAGTTCCCCTTCTGCCTCTATCGATTCACCTTCTGCAGCTGCACTTGGAGTTCCCTGTTTGGCATCATCATCAATGCTCAGGGAGTGGCCACATGTCCTCCTCTAAATGGCACCAGCCTGCTTCGTTGGTTTGTTTCTTCAATTACGTCGTGGATGCATTCTTCCTCCACCATGGCAGTCAAATGGATTTCAAATCCCTTCTAAAACACGGCTCATTCCTTTGTCAATTCCGCTTCCTCCATCAGACACGACCTCAGCCGTCTGATCTAGGTCCCCCAGATCCAACGTCATACGCACGTTTCGCGCAGTGACTTGCTCAACTGATAGCGCGCAATCAACAGCAGTTTTCTCTCACCTCCGCTTGCCACGCGTCGATCGATGAATGGAATCGCTCTGCTCTTGTCCAAAACCACTTACCATTTGTGGGCGTCCCGATCAATACCGTCGATTTTCCAGAGCACGGGTCCCGCCTTTGTACGTTTAGCGTTTTTCGCTTTTCCGCCCGCGATTCTCTGGCTCCAATGCATCCGAGTGCTCGGGCTTTCCCATCTTGGCCCTGTTCGCCCAGCGATGAGCGCTAATCGCGCATCAAAAACCTTCTTATTTTCCCGATCCGGGGCTCCCAAGGGCTACTTTGACCTCCCGCGCAGTCTCCATGGGCCTCGGTCAGCGCGCTCTGATCGAGGTCCTCGTCGTTCCACGTTGGTTGCCATTGCCACTGGTTCAGGGTGTTTTTGATCATTATTTTGGATTCTTTAGATATTTTTTCCGACTTGATACAGTCATGGTTCTTTGATAGTCTTTGATGGATCCAATTCGAATCACGGCCTTCCCACTGAAAAAGCTTTTGGACCACCAAAAGTTGGTTTTCAAGCATCGACTAAGTGAGGGTATTTTTTTCTCACTTGTCCAATCTCAATCCACTTTGCACTGCTTGGCTTCGAACCTTTGAGCCCAACTCTGAGGTACTCAATTTCTCCCCTGCACGTTGTCCTCACCCTCTTGTCCAGCAATGTCTTCCTGCAACTCATTAAGATATTCAGGTAGCAGGTCATCAATAGAAGGCAATTGACTTTGCTCTTCAGGGTCCTCAACCATTGAAGGTTCAAACAATCTCAAGCAATCTGCATTTATGACTGAGTAGATGTGCATGTAAGCTGGCAGATCAAGGCGAAAATCATTTTCACCAATCTTCTCAAGTATCCTAAAGGTTCCATACCTAATAGGTTTTAGCTTTTTACCTTCACCTTGCATCTGGTCCTTGCTGATATACAGCCAGACTTGGTCTCTAACTTGAAAACTATGCTCCATCCAATGCTTATCATGCCTAGCCTTGTACTTGGCTTGGCTCTTTTCCAATTGTTCCTGTACTACCTGGTGGATCTCCTAGATCTGTTCAATGAACCTAGTTGCCTTGTCCACATCACTGTGTCCATCAACTATGGTATTTTTACCAAAGACAAAATCCAAAGGAGACCTTGGTGTGAAACCAAAATAGGTCTCAAAAGGAGATCTCTATGTAGAAGAGTGTTTGGCTCTGTTGTAAGCATGTTGCACATAACACAAGTGTTCATCCCAAAGATTAGGATGTTTGCTGCAATATCCTCTTAGTAACTGGATCAATGTCCTTTTTACTACTTCTGTCTGGCCATCTGTTTGTGGATGAAAAGTTGTGCTTTTCTTTAGTTTGATGTCCATCAATTCCCATAGACTAGACCAAAACGTCCCCACAAATCGGGTGTCTCGATCAGATACAATGGAGGTGGGTAATCCAAAATGAACCCATACATGTTCAAAGAACAATTTTGTAGTCTGTTCAACTGTAATCTGTTTACTACAAGGTATCAAAATACATATTTTGTTGAACCTATCCACAACAACATATAAATAATCATGACCTTTCCTAGACTTAGGCAGCCCTCCAACAAAATCCATGGAAACACTCTCCCAAGGGTGAGAAGGAACTGGCAATGGAGTGTACAAGCCTAGTTTTCTATTGTTGGGCTTGCTTTTAACACACATGGCACACCCTCTTACATATCTAGAAACTGTCTCATTCATTTTCAGCCAATAGTAGAATCTTTGCAGCCGTGCAACTGTTTTACTTACCCCAAAGTGACTTGATATCAGAGAAGTGTGTGCTTCCCTAATTATCTTTATACTCTCAGTTTGTGGAATGCAGAGTTTCCCACAACGGTATAAGAGTCTGTCTTTCACATGATAGTCCAATTCTTCTACTCTTTTGCCTTGACTCAAAGTTGAATATACATCTTTAAAGTCCATATCCTGAGCATATTGTTCTATGTAGCTTTCATGTAGTACATAATTATGCTTAAGTATGGTAAATGCATTTATAATGGGTCTAGATAACATGTCTGCAACCTTGTTATGTATGCCCTTTTTATATCTGATGACTAAATGAAACTGTTGTAAAAAACCCATCCATCTGTAATGTCTTGATTGTTGCAACTTAGTTTGGGAGTGTAGATATTGAAGTGGTTGATGATTAGTATGTATTTCTGTCTCTTTGCCCATTAAATAATGTTTCCACTTTTTTACACTTTGAACTAATGCATACAATTCTTTATCATATGTAAGATAGTTAACTTCTGCAAGATTAAAAGTCTCAGAATGATAACATATGGGTTTACCGTGTTGTGTCAACACTGCTCCCATGGCATAGTCACTGGCATCAGTTTGGATCTCAAATGGTCTTTGTAGATCTGGCAGTGCTAGTACAAGTGTTGTACTAATCTTTTCTTTCAAGGTGTCAAAGGCTTTCTGATGTTTGCCTCCCCATTGAAACACCTTATTCAATCCTGTTAAAGCATGTAAGGGAGCTGCAATCGAGGAAAAGTTAGAAATGAACTTCGTGCTACTCCTGAAAAACTTCTCACTTCTGTAGCATACCTGGGTTTATGCCAGTTCACAATGACTGCCACTTTAGAGGGATCTATTTTCAATTCACCTCCCCCTACTATATGACCCAAGTAGTTTAGAGATGTTTTTCCAAATTCACATTTTGAGAGTTTAACATAAAGTTTTTCTCTTTTCAAAACATCTAATATCTGTTTAACATGGTTTAAATGTTCTTCCCCCGTTTTACTAAAAATCAGAATGTCATCCAGGTACACAATAAAAAAATCATCAATAAAAGGTCTGAGTACATCATTCATTAATCTCATGAAAGTAGAAAGAGCATTAGTTAAGCCAAAAGGCATAACCAACCATTCATACAACCCCTGCTTTGTTTTGAAAGCAGTGTTCCATGCATCTTACTCTGCAACTCTGACCTGATGGTATCCACTATGCAAATCCAGCTTGGTGAAATAAACAGCTTCCTTCAATTGATCTAAAAGATCATTGATGCGAGGAAGGGGATAACGATTTTTTATTGTTATCTTATTCAGTGCTCGTAGTCAATGCACATTCTCCACAAGCCATCTTTCTTTCTCACCCAAAACAATTGGTGACCCACATGGTGATGTGCTAGGCCTGATGAACCCTTTCTCGAGCAACTCCTGCACCTGCTTCTTGATTTCAGCATTCTCTAAAGCAGACAACCTTTTATACCTGTGGCTGCTATAGTTGTTTCATCTCCTGAGTCTAACCCCAAATTTTTCTGAATAGCTACAGCAGTCTTCTTTTTCTGTCCTCGGACTTCTTAGGTCTCAGCTCTGGATGCAGAATCTAACAATGCTCATCATCATGCCCATCCTTTTTACAGTGAGTGCATGAAGCTTTGTTTTTCTGTGTAGTGTTAGCCTTCCTTGCTTTCCACTTCTTTCTTTTCTCCTTGCTCTTGATTACAGTGGGTTGGGATGGTCCCCCAACTTCTGGATTTCCATTCTTTCCTCTAGCTTCTAGATGAGTAGCTTGTACAGATACCTCATCTATAATAATGGGATTAAACATGAAGATGGTATGCCTCATGTAGCTGTGTAGACCACCAATGTACTTCAAAAAAGTCTCTGGTGAGTCTAATGAGATACCCAACATCAATGCTCTCTTTTTGAATTCTTGAGTATACCCTTGCACACTTTTCCCTTTCAACTGTCGAAGAGTTTTCCAACTCATCATGGCTTGTTGCATGTAGGCCAATGGATAGAACTGCTTTTTGATTACAGCAACAAATTCACTCCAGACAGAGATGGTTTTACCATGTCTTTTCATATCAGCTTGGGTTCTGCCTTCCCACCAAACTAAGGCAGTGCCTCCTAGGCGTAGGCTTGCCAGCTGAATCTTACTCTTGTCTGAGTTTATGTTCTGTACCCTACAATACACATCAATTTGTCTAATCCAATTGTCCAACTTCTCAGCATTTAGCTCTCCATCATATATAGGCAAATCAAATTTAACATCTAACTTAATCAAAGATGCTTTCTTATTATGCACAGGGCTATTAGGAGGTGTGAGAAAGCTTTTCTCTTTCCCCTTTTCTTTGCAGTGGTCATGGAAGCGAGACTCATCTTCTTCCTTATCTTGTTTAGAACCTGATGAATCTTCCACCTTATGCTTTCTAAAGTCCCTATACATTTCTTCCACCATAGACTTTATAGCTAGGAAACTCTCTATGAATTGAGGGTTTGGCTCCACATAACCTTCCTCTGACATTGTCTTCCCAGAATAGACTCTCCCAATTTCAAAATTAGTTTCCACCAACTCTCCTCCTCCTAATTTGAGCTTTGATCTAGTGAGCATTCACAACTAAACCAACACAAGCTTGTCTAACCTTACAACCTAAAACTCTAATACCACTTGATCTGATAACCACCCTATGAGTGACATCAGTTAAAGATTGTTAACTAAAGGTATTACAGACTCATGTGCTGGTGTGTGTTCTGTGTTATTTAAGCAACTGATCGATCAGATTGCCAATACACAGACAATTAAATGGAAAGACAGCAGAGAAATACAGTAAGCAACAACAAAGACACAAGAAATTTTAATAAGGAGTTCACCCTATTCTCCAGGGCTACATCTCTGGTCTAGCATTCAGTGGTGGCCTTGTTTTATTGTGTCTTTAAGCAGAGCATTACAATGCAGGGACTCAATATGAGTTCTCCTGAAGCATATTTTCTTGGCAAGGTGGTTCTTGGATTCCCCAAGCCACTGGAGTGCACAAACTCTCCTTCTTCAACCAGCTTTGTGACCTTCTAGTCTACAATGGCAAGAGCCCAATGTGGTGCTCAGCCCGGACAGATCCTCTATGGGATGGCTTGAATCTTCAAGCTCTCTGGTGCTCGATGTTGTTGCTGGTCAGCTCGACCCTCTGTCTCTTTCTGATTTGCTTCACTGTCTTCTTTCTCTGTTTTCTGTCTCTCAGTGTTCAGTCCTCCTCTCCGGGTTTATTGACTAACTCTAACCTCGACTTCATCTAACTGACTGTCTGTGTATCCTGTCTCTGTTCATGGCTTTTAGCCATCCATTCTAATGCCTGTTTGGTTCCCCTTCCGCCTCTGTCGATTCACCTTCTGCAGCTGCGCTTGGAGTTCCCTGTTCGACATCATCATCAGCGCTCAGGGAGTGGCCACATGTCCTCCTCTAAATGGCGCCATCCTGCTTCGTCGGTTCGTTTCTTCAGTTATGTCGTGGATGCATTCTTCCTCCACCGTAGCGGTCAAACAGATTTCAAATCCCTTCTAAAATGCAACTCATTCCTTTGTTGATTCCTCTTCCTCCATCGGGCACGATCTCAGCCGTCCGATCTGGGTCCCCCAAATCCAACGTCATATGCACGTTTCGCGCGGTTGACTTGCTTGACCAATAGCGCACGATCAACAGTGGTTTTCTCTCCCTCCGCTTGCCATGCGTCGATCAATGAATGGAATCGCTCCGCTCTCATCCAAAACCACTTACCATTTGTGGGCATCCCGATCAATACCGCCGGTTTTCCAGAGCACGGGTCCCGCCTTTGTACGTTTAGCGCTTTTCACTTTTCCGCCCATAGTTCTCCGGCTCCCATGCGTCCAAGTGCTTGGGCTTTCCCATCTTGGCCTTGTTTGCCCAGCGATGAGCGCTAATCGCGCATCAAAAACCTCCTTATTTTCCCAATCCGGGGCTCCCAAGGGCTACTTTGACCTCCCACGCAATCTCCATGGGCCTCGGTCAGCGCTCTTTGATCGAGGTCCTTGTCGTTCCACACTAGCTACCATTGCCACTGGTTCAGGGTGTTTTTGATCGTTGTTTTGGATTCTTTAGAGATTTTTTCCGACCTGATACAATCATGGTTCTTTGACAGTCTTTTATGGATCCAATTCGGATCAGAAAATCTTGAAATTTTTTCATATCGTATAATAATTGTTTAGGCCCAGAGGCCTTTTATTAAAAAAAAACGTTTTCCAAGAACATTTCTATCAGGTATTTAATTAACTGAACTCGTTTAGCGATTGTATATGGATAAATTTTAATTTTATACAAACTTATCGATACTCATACTTTCAATGTAAAAGTTTTCAGAGAATTATGAATTCTATTGTATATGTATATATTCTCTATTGTTTATAAGCTATTGTATATATAGAGAGAGAGAATAATTTCTAGAAAATTTCTTTCAATTTCCTATAATTCATTACTAGAACTCTTTCTTGTACACAGTATTTATTTGCATTTTTATTTGTTTAATTAATATCACTCCTAATTATTATTTATATATTACTTCTTTGTTGTTGCTACATTAGGATGTGGTAGACTTCAAAGTCTCACACGCATTCTGTTGTTTAAGTCTGAATATCTTTGATGCATATTTTATTTTTATTTTTATTTTTGAATTTTTTATTTTTTATTATTTACATTGAATAAGAGAAATGTAATCATTTGTATTTTTCTAGCCTAAAGCATTCATCTTTCTAGTTCTTTCTAGTGAGCTTGATAGATCATATTAAATGACAACCACTTTTTTTCTATACCAAAGTACAATCCCAGAAACTATAGCTTGTATGTACTTTTAATCTATAATTTTGACAATAGTTATTATTAAGATCTCATTGTCAAGTTCATGTTTTAACAAAGCGGACAAGCTACAAAATTAAAACAATATACTGTTGAATCCCATAGCTCATTTTATTCTTAATTTCAATCTGGGATCATACAAATTTCAGAGGCACTGCGTATTGGATATGCAAAGCATAAGGATAGTGATATGTATGATGTCGAAGAGTTCTTGAGGCCTTAATCTATGATGCAATTGTGAAACAGGTAACCAGTTATGTCTAAGAGATTAATATTACTAATTTCATCGAATTAGCAGAAAACACAGCAAGGCTAACTTATCTGAACTGCTGCCTGTTCATTCAATCACTAAAATTGGGCAGTGATAATGATTATGGTTATAAGTAATCAAAACGAAGAAATACAAGAAAGCTATATCGCTAACAACAAAATCATTTACTGGTCATAAGAATCCCTTGAGAACCTCATATGATAGAAAGGGTTCGCCGTTTTAAAATCTTGTTTAGGAATATCAGTGGTGCTAACAAAATCAATCGCATGACCTCTCAGCGCTAAACGTTTCTTTACCAAGTAGGCTATACCGGAGGCTATACTGTGCAAACTCTTCTCCACCTTTTTCAACATGTTAAAATAATTCTTTTTAACAGCATCGTGGATCGAGCCCTAGATAAATTGCCTTTGTTTATGGATGTCAATTGGTATTATGTTGGAAATATAATGCCCTTGTGATGATATGCGCCTAGGTTGTTTGATGGGTATTGTAATGGATGCCAAAATACAATGTTAAGCATTTGTTAATAGCGTTTTCCTGCAGTGCCATGGTTCATCGTTTTTAGATCTTTTTCTAAATAATACTTTTATTCTCCAGGTCGTGGATTTGCGGGATTGCATTTTCTTTTCGTTGTAGTTGTTGGGTACTCTATTTTTCGTTTGAAAGATTTCAATTTAGGGATTTTGGGTGGGTGAGATCGCCGATCTATTGTGCTAGTTGTGTTTTTCTTTTTCTCTCATTCGGAGTTCCTCGCATTTATGTTATTGTAAGAATGCTATCTGAGTTTTGGAGTGTTTATTGATCACTGATCGTTTCCATGAATCATCTGCCTCACAGACATTTGCCTAAGAATATTTTATTTCAGCTCTCTCCCATCTTTCTCTCTCAATAATGTTGAAATTTGGTACCGGAGGACAGGTGGTTCCCTAAGGCTTTGATCTTTGGCCTAGGGAAAAGTGTCCAAAAGAATTTAATTTTTCTCCTAAAGTGACTTTATAATTTTTATAAAGTCAAATCTAATTTAAAAGTGACTTTAAGTGATAAAGTTACTAAAGTCTAATTTTAAAGTGACTTTAATATAGTCAATGTAAAATTAAAAAGGAAAAGTGACTTTGGAAATAAATGACTAAGTGGGTCTTTATTAAAGTGGGGTGAATTAAAAAATAGAAAATGAGATTTAAATGAGCATTTAATCTCAGCCCTAGATCTCAATCTATTTCAGCTATTGCATTTAGGGATCACCCAAAAGTCACTTAGGGTTAGATTAAAGGAGGAAAATGTCATTTTATTCTTTCATGAGCAGATTGGGAGAAGGAGAGCAAGAGAGCAAGGGAGATTTCTGGACAGGGAGGAGAAGGAGGCAGCAACTTGGCACACATTCCAAGGCAGCATTCCAGCAAGTCCGTACAGCTGAGTTAGCATATAGTGAAAGGCAAATTTTTGGGCACGATTTTCAAGGAGGTTGTACAGCAGTTTGCACAGAAATCGAGGAGCAGAAATCTGAGTTTGCTGGCATGATTTTCAAGGAGACCGTACAGCAGATTTTCAAGGAGGCCGTACAACAATTTTTGGCACAGAAATCAAGGAAATCGTACAGCAGAATTTCTGGCAGCTTGCACGATTTTCTAGGCATGTCGTATAGCAGAATTTAAGGCTGAAAATTGGCACAGAAATCGAGGAGGACGTACAGCATTTATTGTTGTTCATATTTTGTTGTTTGCAAGTTTTTCCAGTTGGCTGTGAGGCACGGAAAACGAGATAAGTTGTAAAATTTTACTTGCTGATTTTTGCTGAATATTTCTCACTGTAAAAAGCATTTTTCAGAAATAAGAAGGAGCTCTCGAACTGGTTTTCCCCAAGAGTTGTAGGGGGTTTTTCCAGGGTCACCTTGACCAAAAATTACTGTGTTTAAATGTGTTAAATGGCTGTTTGTACCTGCTGATTTTTTATTTCTGCATTTTCCAGCATTCTGTAAAATTTCCAGAATTTGTGTTTTCGGCAAAATTTATTTTTCAGTTGTTGAATGTATGGATATGGGAAAGTGAATTTAACTATTTTGGAGAAATAAAGTGAAACTGAAAACCGGGGTGGGAAATGAGAAATTTCTACATGGTATCAGAGCTTGAGTGTTGAAGTGTAGTTTGGGACAGCAAGGAGGAAAATTACAGCCTGCTGTTTTTTTCACTCAAAAAATTCCAGCAAGCTGATTTTTCACAAACAGCAGTTTTATCTTTACTACAGCAGTGCTATTTTTTCAGTTTTAGGACAGCAGGATATCATTGGGATTGAGGGTGGAGAATTGGCTGGATGGGCATACAAATTACAGCGTTTGGAAGGAGAGAATGCAGAGTATCTTTGAGGAGGCAGAAGTCTAGGACATCATGGTGCATACCACACAGAACCCTGTTGTTGTGCCTACTGATGCTACTCAGTTGGCTAAGTATAATAAAAAAAACAACAAGGGTAAGAGACTGATTCTAGACGGAGTCAAAGACCATTGCATTCCTCATGTGAAAGGAAAGATAAATGCCCATGAGATGTGGACAGCATTGTCCAATCTCTACCAGAATACCAATGAGAACCGGAAAATGGTCCTGAAGGAGAAGCTGAAGACCATTAATATGGGCAATGATAGTGCAGTTGGATATCTCACAAAGATTACTAATGTGAGAGATGAGTTGGCAGCAGTTGGAGAGGACATTCCACCCACTGAGTTGGTGTGGATTGCAGTGAATGGCCTCCCTCGTTCATGGATGAACTTTGCTAATGGGGTTTGTGCACGTGAAACCCTTCCCACATGGGAGAGGTTTTGGGATGATTGCATTCAGACAGAGATCAGGAAAGGTCAGCTTGGGGCAGCCAAGCCAGTTGAGCAGGATGAGGATGAAACACTGTCGGCAGGAGGCAAGAAACGCAAAGGGAAGAAGCAGGCTTCCACAAGCAATGGTGGGGGCAAAGGCAAAGGTAAAGGTAAACAGGGTAACACACGGACTATTCCAAGGTGAAGTGTTGGAATTGTCAAAAGATGTGACACTATGCAGTTGTGTGTCCGGAGAAGAAGAAGAAGGGGAAGAACCAGAGCGTGGCAGCTTCAGCAGAGGTTGAAGACTTTGCACTTCGTTTTGACCGGGAGTTTGGGTTCACTGCGTATGAGTGCTCTAGTGCAGGATCACCTGCCACACAGGTTCAAAGGGAGCATGTTTTTCCCTCGATTAGCAGAGCATCTTCGAGTATCTAGTATGTGGACAGTGGGGCTTCACGTCACATGACAAGAGTCCGTGAGTACTTCTCAGAGCTTTCAGAGAGTGGCACTGATATAAAGGTAGTACTTGGTGATGATAGAGTTGTTAGAGCAATCGGTGTGGGGACACTGACATTTCAAAGGGAGTCCAAACCTCCCTTGAAGGTGTCAGATGTTCTTTATGTGTCAGGGATGAGGAAGAACCTCATATCCGTCTCAGCTTTGGAGGACAGAGGATATGAGGTACTGTTCAGGGGAGGACAGGTGTTGATGTATCCCAGGGGCACTCCAGTTGATTCAGCTAGAGTGATAGGTGTACGCCATGTAAAGGTGTACAAGTTTACATTCCAATCCCTTTTGGCATTGAGCAGTAGTACCGACAGCAGAGCTAGCAGTTCTGAGTTGTGTGAGATTTGGCACCGCAGGATGGGACATATGTATCATGGAGCCTTGAGGACCTTGCGAGAGATCACTACAGGTGTGCCAGATTTCAGTACTGATCACTTTGATACTTGCAGAGGATGTGCGATGGGCAAGTTTGCCAAATCCCCTTTTCCTAGTAGTGACAGCAAAGCGACTGGGATACTTGATTTGATTCATTCCAATGTGAGCGGTCGAATGTCTCATGTTGGAGTGGCTATGAGTACTATGTTTTATTCATTGATGATCACTCCAGGAGGACCTGTATTTATTTCTTGAAGACCAAGAGTGAGGTCTTCAAGCGGTTTCAGGAGTTTAGAGCTCTTGTGGAGACACAAACAGGTCGGAAGATCAAGTCCTTGAGGTCGGACAATGGGGGAGAGTACACCCTTGGAGAGTTTGTTGACCATTGTTCGAAGGCAGGAATTAGGAGGGAGTTCACTGTTCCTTACAACCCCCAGCAGAATGGGGTTGCGGAGAGGAAAAACAGATCCATCGTAGGGGCTGCCAAAGCCATGTTATATGATCAGGGGTTGCCATTGTTCTTGTGGGCAAGAGGCCTGCAACACAGTTGTTTATTTGCAGAACAGGAGTCCGCAAATGCCTTGGGGAACATGACTCCGGAGGAGGCTTTTTCTGGGAAGAAGCCTGATATTGGTCATCTTCGTATCTTTGGATACATTACATACTCCTACATACCCAAGGAGAAGAGGACCAAACTAGAGCCCACCACAAAGAAGGGTATCTTTGTGGTCTACAGTGAGACCTCAAAGGCCTTTCAGATTTACATTCCTGCACAGAGGAAAGTTGTTGTCAGGCGGGATGTGAAGTTCGAGGAGGATAGGGCCTTTAGGAGGTCACGGGAGTTAGAGTATCTGGATCAGCCAAACCCTCAGCAGCAATTGATTCAATCGCAGGGATCCAGTGGGCAGGGACCAGGAGGATCAGGAGGTACATCTATGAGGATGTTAGGTCCGTCAGTGAGCAGTGGCTCGCCGAGCCAGAGGGGTGGTGCTCCGGGCAGCATGCAGAGCAGTGCACAGAGCAGTTCACTAGAGAGTCCACTGATGGACAGTTCACACGATACCTCAGCTTCTACAGGTTCAGGTGCAGGCAGGAGGATAGCAGACAGACAGTTAGGAGTTCAAGCTCCTGATGAGAATGAGGAGTAGGAGTTTCATTCTCCAACGGGAGAAGGCGCTCAGGGAAGAGGAAGCCCAAGTGGCTTTAAGACACCTTGAGAGATGCCACATCTGTTGCTGAGCCTAAAAGGCCGGTCAGAGAGAGTAGACCACCTGAGAGTTTTTGTAGCTATATGGAAATGGCTACCAGCATCCTTGACTCTGAGCCTTCTAGCTATGAGGAGGCAGCTAGCCAGCAGGTCTGGAGAGAGGCCATGCAGGAGGAGTATTCTTCTATCATGAAGAATGATGTTTGGGAGGTGGTGCCGAGCCCTGAGGGCAAATCCATGGTTACTTCCAGATGGCTTTACAAGGTAAAGCATGTTGCAAATGGCAGCATTGAGAAATTCAAAGCGAAGTTTGTGGCTAGAGGGTTCTCCCAGGTAGAGGGAGTTGATTATGAGGAGACCTTCGCTCCCGTGGCTCGATATACTTCGATCCGCTCCATTATATCGATAACAGTAGAGATGGGTTGGAAGATCCACCAGATGGATGTGAAGACTGCATTTCTCAATGGCTTCATACAGGAGGAGGTGTACATTGAGCAGCCACAGGGCTTTGAGGTGCATGGGAAGGAGTCCCATGTGTGCATACTGAAGAAGGCCCTTTATGGCCTAAAGCAAACTCCCAGAGCTTGGTACTCCAGGATAGATACATACTTGCAGGGGATGGGTTTCACAAAGAGTGAGGTAGATCCGAACCTTTACTTTATTTTGATTGGTGAGGAGCCTCTCATTCTGGTGTTGTATGTGGATGACTTGGTCATTACAAGTGCAAAGAGACTCATAGAGCACTGCAAGAGAGATCTTGACGCGGAGTTTGAGATGAAGGACATCGGCTTGATGCACTACTTTTTGGGTTTGGAGGTGTGGCAGGATGAGGAGTATTTCTTCCTGGGGCAGGGGAAGTATATTGTGGACATCCTTGGCAGATTCCACATGGAGGATTGTAAACCCATGTCGACACCGATGATCACCAACTGGAAGAAGCTTCATGCTTCAGATTCCGAGTTGGTGGATCCCACATTGTACAGGCAGCTGATTGGTTCCTTGATGTATTTGGTCAACACTAGACTAGATATTTGTTTTGCAGTCAACACGATGAGTCAGTTTATGTGTGAGCCTAGGAAGGTTCACTGGGTGGCTGCAAAACGCATTTTGCGGTACTTGCAGGGGATAGTGGATTATGGTCTGGACTATAGGCAGGGGGGTGTAGTGAGATTGGCAGGTTATATTGATTCTGATTGGGCAGGTTGTGCTTCTGATAGGAAGAGCACTTCAGGGTGTTGTTTTGGGTTGGGTTCAACAGTAGTGTCATGGTTCAGCCAGAAGCAGCAGTCAGTAGCATTGATTTCAGCGGAAGCAGAGTATATGGCAGCCAGTCTAGCTAGTTGTGAGGCCATCTGGCTTCGCAAGATGTTGTTTGGCTTATTTGGTCAATCGTTGAGACCTTCAGTGATTTACTGTGATAATCAGAGTTGCATTAAACTCACGGAGAATCCAGTATTTCATGACAGGTCAAAGCATATCGGGATCAAATATCATTTCATCAAAGACTGTGTTCAGAAGGGCGTTGTGAAGCTTGAGGTTGCAGATATTCTTACCAAAGCCTTACCATGGGGCAAGCATTACTACTTCAGAGACAAGATGGGTGTGGTGAGGAACACCTTCCTCAGTAAGAGGGAGTGTTGAAATTTGGTACCGGAGGACAGGTGGTTCCCTAAGGCTTTGATCTTTGGCCTAGGGAAAAGTGTCCAAAATAATTTAATTTTTCTCCTAAAGTGACTTTATAATTTTTATAAAGTCAAATCTAATTTAAAAGTGACTTCAAATGATAAAGTTATTAAAGTCTAATTTTAAAGTGACTTTAATAAATTCAATGTAAAATTAGAAAGGAAAAGTGACTTTGGAAATAAATGACTAAGTGGGTCTTTATTAAAGTGGGGTGAATTAAAAAATAGAAATTGAGATTTAAATAAGCATTTAATCTCAGCCCTAGATCTCAATCTATTTCAGCCATTGGATTTAGGGATCACCCAAAAGTCACTTAGGGTTAGATTAAAGGAGGAAAAGGAGGAAAAGGTCATTTTATTCTTTCATGAGCAGATTGGAAGAAGGAGAGCAAGAGAGCAAGGAAGATTTCTGGACAGGGAGGAGAAGGAGGTAGCAGCTTGGCACACATTCCAAGGCAGCATTCTAGCAAGTCCGTACAGCTGAGTTAGCATACAGTGAAAGGCAGATTTTTGGGCATGATTTTCAAGGAGGTCGTACAGTAGTTTGCACAAAAATCGAGGAGAAGAAATCTAAGTTTGCTGGCACGATTTTCAAGGAGGCCGTACAGCAGTTTTTGGCACAGAAATCGAGGAAATCATACAGCAGAATTTCTAGTAGCAGAAATCATACAGTAGAATTGTTGTTCAGATTTTGTTGTTTGCAAGTTTTTCCAATTGGCTGTGAGGCACGGAAAACGAAATAAGTTGTAAAAGTTTACTTGTTGATTTTTGCTGAATATTTCTCACTGTAAAAAGTATTTTTCATAAATAAGAAGGAGCTCCCGAACTGGTTTTCCCCAAGAGTTGTAGGGAGGTTTTCCAAGGTTACCTTGACAAAAATTTACTGTGTTTAAATGTGTTAAATAACTGTTTGTACGTGTTGATTTTTTATTTCTACATTTTCTAGCATTCTGTAAAATTTCCAGAATTTGTGTTTTCAACAAAATTTATTTTTCAGTTGTTGAATGTATAGATATGGGAAAGGGAATTTAAATATTTTGGAGAAATAAGGTGAAACTAAAAACCAGGGTGGGAAATGAGAAATTTCTACAAATAATTTTCTGAATATTTCCAATCTAGAAAAATCCTTCTCTACCACAATCAGTTTTTCTGCCTCGAGAAAAAACAGCTGCCGTCGAATTCTTGTTTGCAACTTTATATTTGGCTTTTATTGTCTCGAAATTTTCCAAAAAGTTCACAAGCTTCTCAATTAACGTGAGATGCTTGAATAACAATGTTCGAAATGCAGGTTGATCTTTTTACTTCGTCATTATGATTGTTTTATTGTAGATCACACTCTTTTAACGACTTAATGGTAAATGATTTGCTGTCAATTCGTTAGCTTTTGCAGATCACACTCTTCCATTGCTTATATTACTAATAAATTTCGAATTAACAAGCAGTCAGCACGACTCTTTGGTGAAAAAAGATTTGGAATTTAGGTTTATGTAATCTCTTTTTGTAGCATCCAGGTTACAGCCATTTGCAGATAAATATGATCCACAAGGTTACCTCAAATGAAGTGCATATCTGTTCAAAGTCCAAACACCAAAAGAATCTCTTTCTCTTGTCAAGAATTCAAAGCGCTAAAATCATTATAGCTAAAATGTATTGTAGCCAATAGGTTTGTTCAGAGTTTCCTGGTATTGTTTCGATCCTTATGTTGTAATTAATGAATGTAAAACCCGGTAGCTATTAAAGCTTTGTTAAGGGTTGATATGGTGTTGCCTTCACGGGTGCGCTTGCAGGTGGGCCATTTTATTAATAAAATGATTTTATTTTGTGTTTTAGGGAGGGATAACCTTCCCAGTCATCCGATCCGGTTTTGGGTCGGGTGGCGGTGTCTCTTCTTGTTTATGGTGTGTTTCTGTTGGAATATCTCCTTGGTTGTTTGATTTCTTAAAGCCCCTTAGAGTAATCATTTAATGGTGATAATACATTCAATAAATTTGTTTAACGATGTATTTTGTTAAAGGCAGTCCATTTAAATTTTTGTAACATCTGTCTTCTAACATAAGTTATGATTGCTTAAACAGATACTCAAAATATTTCACTCTACAGCACAGAATTTCAATTTATCCTAGCACATAAAGGTCATAGACTTAATATTGGTGTGACATATAATTTCAAAGGTCATGGTGAATAAATTTTCTTTCAGAATTCACATACCTTCTTAAAACAATAATGCCACCAATATTCTTAAGCTTTATTCCTTCGAATTTTGATTTTATGTTGAGACAAATCTCTTCTTCTGCAATTGTTAATCAGTATTTCCTCCGTATAGTGATGACACCTTTTTCTGTCTATCAACTTATTTTCACATGAATTTTTCCTTGAGAATCCTGTGATACCATGCTATGATGTTAAACATATAAACAACTGAATTTCACATCCTAAACATTCATTTCTTGTGATTGAACAATACGCCAACTGACATGATTCGATCCACATTGGATGGCATTTTCCCTAAAAATTTTGAGCACTATTAATACTGGCATGTTCTGTGGAGAACAAATCTTTAATACTGGTGTATTTTCTTAACTACTCACCACCGGTTCATTTTACAACACAGTTTACATAGTGCTTGAAGTATTTGGATAATTGATGTTGACATTTGTAATATCGTCACCATTTGAGGTGCTCTAAAATAGTGAAATCTGTTCCAATTCACAATGGTATAAACATTGATATCTTATTACCTTTAGATGATCGTTGTTCACTTGCATCTGTTCATTATTTTATGGTTTCAATCTGATCTAAAAACACAGAGATAACATTCCTTGAATGTTGATCATATTATTCACTAATTATTTGGATTAGATTGTCGTTCTCATTGTCCTTTAGCGATAGCAGTTTGCTTCGCATTTCTCTGGTCTATTATTGCAAGAACACAACTTTCTGAATATGATTTTCTAACGATGACAACAAATCCTTGATAATTAGGAGTGCTTACTTAGCTAAGACAGATACTTTTTATGGAGCATCTAAATCATGTTGTATTGCTTAAACTTTATGATACATCTAAATCGTACATTAGGATTTCATTTTCGTTTAATTAACTGTTACGCTGTTGAGTATAATGTTACATGAGGTTTCGTGATTCAAGGTTAATTGCATATAGTGGATAAAGTTGTCTAACGAGAAATGGAAAGGAGAAACTTGCAAATTTTCTAATGATGATAACTAATGTGATTATGGCCAACTTAGATAGATACTTATGGTGGTTGAAAGGAAGTGTCACAACAAGGGTAAGAAACCAGTAAGAAGAGGCAACCTATTTTAGAACATAATGGAAGAGTTTGGTATAATCATAACTTGGGACTCTAAGGTATCACTATAAGGTCTATCTAAGGATGATGCACATAAAACATTGGCAATCAACTAATGAAGTTGAAGAATCATGGTAATAATGGTGGTCATTTTTAAGGAACCTGGAAGGTATGATAAAATAGAATGACTGGAGAAGATAAGTTGTGTGCATGACAACATCTATAACAGTTTTCCCTCTAATGGGAGAGCCACATTGTACAGTTTTCCATAGGTGACTAACTATATGAATGAATTATGGATAACAAGGTGTATGATCAGGCAATTTTATTATGTTGATGTCTTAAAACAGGAAATGATAAGAAGATTACATTTGGTAGCCATCTTAATGAATTTATTTAGCAGGTATTACCCAAGTTGGGAAATAGTAACAACATTTCCAAAGTATATCAGTATTATGTTTTTAAGAGAGGAGCAAAAGAAACCATAATGACTAGAGGTGAGAAATTAAATTCCATTTAATAAAATAGAATGAAGTGAAGAAGTTTCCATTTTTGAAGCTAGTAGACATGGAGTATTAGGAAATTAAGACTAGGAAAAAAATAAAAATATATCTATGAATATCTGGTAGGAAGAAATGAAAGGATGTTCTATCAAGAAGAAAGTTCTTTTAAGGGTATTGATGAGTGGACCGAGAAACATGATTGGTAATGGTCATAGTGATGATCTACATAGTTGAATAGTTGAAGTATAGAAGGAATGTTGCTAGAATTTTATAAGGATACCTTGAGAGGGATTGTGTACATATTGACAAAAGAAGTGAGAGTCAATTAATAGAGGTTGTACTTGACTGATTTGCACTCATTATTTCATGAGTAGGACTTCACATAGAGAAACTTATCAAGTTTTGTTCCCATAGCGTTAAAAGAGGTTGTTTCCACAACACATTTAAATTTTTCATGGACAATGATGGTAGTAGTATTTCCAACTGTTTCAAAATCTAAAATAAAGATACTATTTAATGAGCAAGAATCTCTTGTCCAACTTGAAGAAGGGTGAATTTACGATAAAACAATCAAGTGGTATTGAGATAGGAACTTGATGAGATACAAAAATATTTTGTGATAATTGTTAAGTGATGTATGTATAAGTCAACTAAGCATGATATAAAATTAAATCATGATGACCTAGTGTTTATATGCAATTGCATATAGCGGTAGTGGAATCGGTAAGCCAAAGGGTAAATGGATGTAAAACCAAGGGATTGTAAGTTTGAGATAGATGATTTAAATAATGATTGTATAACTAGTAATATCTTAAACAATGAATTTCACCAGAATTTCCTTGGGGAAGGAAGAATATATGACGAGAGATTAAGACTCAAGATGATGAGGCTCATGTAAAATTTAACGATGTACTTAGATGATTATACCGATGGTGTAAATGATCAACTTCCTAGTTGAAAGAAGTGGAAATGATTATTGAAAAGTAATTGACAACTTGATGAAAACATGACACTGATAAGATAGGTAAGATAACCTAGATCCTAGGGATACGTTGAATAATCTTATTTCATAGTTGGTATTCAATGTTTGTACAAGTAAATGAAATTGATTTTTCTGATGAATCATGATAAGAATTCTTATAGAGTATTATTCTATATTTGATAAGTATTGAGATGTTTCTCATATTGACGATGTTTCATGATATGATGGTATGAGGGTGATCATGCCCATGTGGTTCAAATTTATATAGTTGTTACAATAGTGATGATGTATACTTATGATGATTATGATATGCATAGGTATTATGATGTTATGTCAAGGTATATTGACATATTCATTTACTACATGATGATAGGTATTTAATGTTAAATACTCATGATGGATATGATATGCATAGTGTGGCATAGGAATTATGATGTTGATGTTATAACTTATGAGGGTATTTCATAAGGTGAAGCATGTGATAGTTGCATACAAATTTATGACATGCATGAGCATGCAGTTCGTTATTATTCATAATGTTGCGATTAACAATGATGAATGTTCTCATGATGACATGCAAGACTTGGCATGTGGATTATTTTCTATAATACTATGATGGTATGGCTAATGCATTGGTTGCATGTTGAGGTGTGATGATTCACAGGACTCCACAAATGGGACAAGAGGGCCGTTTATTTGATGAACTCGTGCGAGCCCATACGCAAGAAGGAGAATAAGTAACACCATATGGGTTGGGGACAAACTCAATCAACACTACATATGCCACTGGTTCCTTTGTCTTATGTAGCTCTAGATGGATAGCTCTTGTAGGGCTATGGGACCATCTTGAGGAGGCCAAGTTCCTGATGTTCTAGGCTAGGTGCCTAGTATTGTATTGGGATGCCGAAGTCTGGTCAGGGTGTAAGGACTTCGATGCCTGGGGTTGTGCACCTTAGTGAGTTGTGGAGGGAGTGGGCCAACCTTGCGAGATGCCCGATGACATTAAGCACTGTACCGGATGCCTGCCTTGGGGCAGATGAGGTCTGAGTCAGGCGCGAGCCTTGGGGCCAGCCTTGGACTAGGATACAGACTAAGGAGGCTTATGCCTGATTCCGAAAATGGAAGGCTTATGCCTAATTTCGAAAGTGGGAAAAAGGACAGAGATTCCTAGAGATTTCCCAGGTGTTGTGAAACTTTCGATGCCTGCTAGTTATACTAGTTCAGCAGAGGGTGTCGGGACTGTTACATGACGTAATAAATAACAAAATAAATGTAATGTCCCTTAATAATAATTAATAAATAATAAAAATAATAAATAATTCAGCTTAACTTTGGAACGAAGTTCCTTAAAGTGGGAGAGTATGTAATGTCCCTTAATAATAAATAATAAATAATAAAAATAATAAATAAATAAATATTAATAAATATTAAATAATAAACAATAAATAAAATAATAAATTAATTACATGCTTTAAATAAATATAAACAAAAGAAATAAAACAAGAAAAATAGTAATAATAATAAATTAATTACATGATTTAAATAAATATAAATAAAAGAAATAAAACAAGAAAAATAGTAAAAATCTGTAAAACTATCAAAAAGTAAAAACAAAAGAATAAAACAAGAAAGCAGTAACTTGCATGATTGACACATAGAGTGTGTGCATGTGGTTCCCCTTCTAAGGTTTGCTCTATTTAATAGATGGTGAGGAAGATGAGAGGCATTCCATCACTCCAAGATTCTATTATTCATTCTCTTGGGAGAATGGTGTTCTAAGACAGAGGAGTCACTGGCAACAGTGCATTGATTGAGAGCTCGGGGGTGGCCAATTGTAGCAAGTCCTTGCGCAATTGAGCCTACGGTTGGGTGGAGAGTCATCCCCAAAACCTTGTTGCGGTAAGCAAACTTCAACCACAGGTAAGTGCTACTCATAGTTCGAACTTGATGTTAATTAGTTGATTAATTACATGTTTATTTTGGGTTGTTACATTTCCTTCAGCAACTAAGGTTTCAAGAAATTCTCTTTTTGAACAAATAATTCAATTTCAAAACAAATAATATAATGCTCAAATAAACAGTACTAACTTCCAATATGAAATAAATCCGATAGTATAATCCAACAGTTTCCTCAACCAGTACAACAGGTTTAGCTCCAAAATAGACCTTAGTAAATTCAACAGTACATTAAGGACCCAATTTTACATGCAAATTGGTAAAACACTACACAAGTTCAAATGCCCTAATTGCCTCAGGCTTGAATGTCCTCTTGCTGCCTTGACCACTTCAACAATTTCAGGTATATCACAAATTCACACTTACTCATAACCCTTCTGACACAGTTACAGGACTCGCGCTTTATTTCAAGACTATGGATCTGTGGACGTTGCTTCATAATATCTTTTGTTTTTATCACAGGATATCCAATGGTATTATCCCATGAAATGATTCAAAACTTTTTTCTCTATTTCAGAAACTCAGGTTCCAGGCGTAGTGTAGAAATTTGATAGAAATTGCAACTACTCAAGGTTTCAAACTGAAAAACAAGAGACATAATTCTACTCTATTGATCTGCGGAATGAAAACCAAAATTTAGAACAACATGCAATAAGAAAAACCACAAATACACAGTGATTTCTATGGGTACCCAACTGGGAAAAAACCCTCAAGACTCTTTCCATTAATCAGTTGAATAGAGAAACTATTACAATTGTTAGCTCCAGCTCTGAGCTCAACTTGCAAAAGAATAGTTGTTCTCTCTAATCAATGACAAACTATGGCCAACGCATAGCCAATTATTTGAACCACCAAGCCTCCTATTTCCTTGCGCAAATCCTAAGGAAATTAGCCCCTAAAAGATAGGAATTTCCTTCAAATTGAATGTGCAATTCCCAAGGATGGATCAAATGATCTCATGCAACACATGTACACTCAAACTAGTTTACAATTGTTGTTACACTACCTTGTCATCTCCACTTTAGTTGAGGAACTCGAATTCCTTGCATGCACTAGCTATTTTGGGTTGATTGATCAGTTCTCTGATAGATCTCTGAGTTAGAATGGTGTCTTGCCACACAACTGACCTTTACCTAACTCTATCAATAGTTCAAGGTTAGTTAATTGAATGCAACGGAAAATAACTAAACTGGATTACTAAAATTTAGCAATCACACATGCATAACTGAACTCCAAGCCCTCTAACTCAAATTTACTGAGCTAACTGAGTGACAAGATCCATGTCACACTAGTTAACTTCTTCCAAGTTGTCTTGTTGATGTGGAAATTTAATTTACGCAAATTAAATAAGGCTAAAGTCAAATTGAGTCTTTCTTGCTACATTCTTTTCAACACTCCCTCTTAGCAAGAAAGGGATTTTCGACCACCCCTATCCTGAACCTGTGGAATTCAAATTTACCTTTTGACAATGTCTTTGTCAAGATGTCATCATATTGCTCCTCAGTTGGAATGTACTGTAGCAACATAATTCTCCTTTGCATATAGCTCACAAATGATGATATCGGATATCAATGTGCTTGGACCTGTCATGAAATACTGGATTCTCATATAGCTTGATGCAACTATGATTATCACAATATATCACTACCAGATCCATCTCGTGACTGGAAAGACCCACAAGTATTTTCCTCATCCATATGGCTTCACATGTTTCTTGACTTGCAGCCATGTATTCAACCTCTGCTAAGCTAAGCACCACAAACCTCTACTTCCTGTTGTACCAGAAAATAGGTGTGGACCTAACACTGAAGATAACACATAAAGTACTTTTCTTGTATGATGGACTCCCTACCCAATCTGCATCGATGAAGCCTTGGAGCTTCACTCCCTCAGTCCTCTTGTACCGTAATCCATACTTCGTAATACCTATGAGGTACCACAACACATGCTTTGTTACCTTCCAATACAACTTGGCAGGCATCACCATAGCTTGACTAAGTTGGTTTACTTCATAGCACATGTCTGGTCTTCTATTCACAAGATACATCGAAGACCCCAAAAGTTTTCTGTAAATGGTAGCATCAACCTCTTCACTTGAAGTGGAATTCTCCTTCCTCCAGATTGTAGCTAGAGGTGTGCCCATGGGCTTACAACTCTCCATGTGAAATCTTTAAAGTGTTTAAGAGGCATACTTCCCCTAAGACACAAACAATTCACCATCACCTTGCCATACTTCCAAACCGAGGAACTAATGCATGAGGCCCATGTCTTTCATCTCAAATTCCCTAGCAAGATCATCTTTGCAAAACCAGATCAATTGATCATCACATGTCAATATTAAATCATCAACATACAAAACAAGAATAAGCAACTTACCATCTACCAAAATGTGATAGAGGTTCGCATCTGCTTTCCTTTTTGTGAAGCCCAATCCACTAAGATAATTGTCAATCTGAGTGCACCATGTTCGGGGGGTTTTTTGAGACCATACAATGCTATCTTGAGTTTGCACACATGTGACTCCCGATCAGATGTCTCAAATCCTTGTGGCCTCTCTATGTAAATTTCCTCCTCAACAAAACCGTTGAGAAAGGCAGTGTTCACATCCATTTGGTGGATTTCCCACCCCATTTGCGCAATCAATGCTAGAATGGATCTGATTGAGGAATATCTTGCAACTGGTCCAAAAGTTTCCTCATTGTCCACTCCCTCTATCTGAGAAAATCCTTTGACCACAAATTTGGCCTTGTACTTGATGCTCCCATAAGCTTCATGCTTCACTTTGTATATCCATCTCAAACCAACCACTGATTTCCCTTTTGGTCTCGGCACCACCTCCCATACATAGTTCTTCATAATGGACTCATATTCTTCCACCATGGCATCAACCCACACAGGTTGAGAAATTGCTTCCTTAAATGAGGAGGGCTTTGTCTCAATGAGCTCTGACATGAAAGCCATATACCCAGTGTACTTATCAGGTGACCTCCTCTGTTTGTGTTGTGATGTAGGGGCGCCCACATTCTCCCTATCATCCTGCAACAACCTATTAGCTTCTTTGGTTCTCTTTCGACCCTCTCCAGAAAATTTTGGTTGAGTGGGTTCCTCCACTCTACCTCCTATCTATTCCACAACCTCTTGAAGCTCACCTTGAGACTCCTCCTTTGGAGTTAGAAGCTCCTACTCCGGTGGGATACTTAGCTCTCGTTCCAAAGACCATCTCATAGCCTTATCTTCATCGAACTTGACATCTCTCCTCACAATTGTCATTCTCGGTGAAGGCAAATACACCTGGTAATTGTGTGGATTTTCAGTGTATCCTACAAAAACTCCCAACTATGTTGTAGGCTCAAGTTTCTTCCTCGAATCCTTGGAGACATGTCAATAAACTGAAGCTCCAAAAATTCTGAAATGAGACACACCAGTCTTTCTCCCAAAGAAAGCTTCATCTCGCTTGATCATACCAAGTATTGTTCGAGGACTCTAGTTCTGCAAGTAGACTGTTGTGTTGCATGCTTCTGCCCATAGATGCAATGGCATCCCCTAATCATGCAACATGGCCTTTTTTGCTCCTATTATGCTCATGTTCTTCCTCTCAACTACCCCATGCTACGGCGGTTTATGGGGTGTTATCAGCTCTCTTCGAATACCTTCTTTCGCACATAAATATTTGAAGGCATGCGAAAAAAATTCACCTCCATGTCGCTCCTGAGAGCCTTCACCTTCTTCTAAGTCTTCTTCTCAACCAATGCCTTTAATTCAACAAATTTTGAGAAAACTTCATCATTTTTCCACATGAAGAAGATCCAAAATTTTCTAGAGAAATCACCAATAAAAATAACATAGTACTTATGTTTTGCAGTGGAGGTTGTAGAAAAGGGTCCACAAACATCAGAGTGGAGTCGCTCCAAGATTGCATCTATTATCCTATCTCAGCCATTGAAAGTGGATTTGACATACTTCCCTAATGTGCAACCCTTGCAGACATCCTACTAGTCAAGGGAGCCTGTAGGGAGACCTGCAGTGAATTATTGCATGATTTTTAAGGCACCATGGTGTAGATGACCCTATCTCCTATGTCAGAGTTCTCCAACATCTCAACTCTAAACTTTATATGCCTTACTACTCAATGCAGTGCAATCTCCCACCTCAAGTTTGTATAGGTTCTTCACTCGAACCCCGATCTGCTTCACTTGCCCGGTAGCTATGTGTCTTAAAAAGGCTTTCCCTTTACTGAAAATAATATCATAGCCACGATCCTCCAATACTACTACAAATATCAGGTTCTTATTCAGCCCAGGTACAAGCATAACATCTTTAAGGTGAAGAGGAGAGTTTTTCTCCCTCTCAAAGGTGACAATACCAATTCCTGTAGCATTATACCTCCCATCATCCCCCATTTCGATATGCATCTGGAGATCCATCTCTTCTAGGCTACTAAAAAACTCCTTGCACCTTGTCATATGGAATAAAGCATTGGAATCAAGGTACCACACATTCCCCATAAAAGTGTTGGCCATGCATGCTATTAGGGTGCAATTTAATTCAAATTGTGAAGCTAGTGCCTAACCTGCTACTCCTCCTAAACGCTTCTTGGTAGACTTTTAGTGCGAACATTTTTTTGCATAGTGCCTAAATTCTTGGCAATGGAAGCATTTTATTTTTCTCATGTCTTTCTTCTTTCCATTATTTTGGTTGGATTCAGGTTTGCTCTAGGTATTCTTCCCTTTGCCCTTCTTCCCCTTTCCAACCCAACCAAGGCAAAATTCTCTTCATCCTCAAATTTGGATAATGTTCCATCTCTGTTATTTCTCCTAAACTCTTCTTGAACCAAATCGGACCACAACCTTTTGCAGTGTCAGTTTTAACATATTCTAACATACCATTGTCATCGATCACTGCTTCCATTCAATCCCTCCAGGCTATGAAATTTGAGCTACCCTCCAGGGCATACTCCAATCTCAGTTTGTTGAAAGTTATTCTCCTAATCCTAAAGAAAAAATGTTGCATTGAAGCTGCCAAATCAAAATTCCTGTGAGACAAGTTCGAAACATTGGTTCTAATGTGATTTTAGGGCTCTGATACCATGTAGAAATTTAACAGAAATTGCAACTGTTCAAGATTTCAAACTAAAAAACAAGGGACACAATTCTACTCTATTGATCTGCAGAATGAAAACCAAAATTTAGAACAACATGCATAGACATGCAATAAAAAAAACCACCTGGGAACCCAACTGGGAAAAACCCCTCAAACATCTTTTCATTAATCAGTTGAATAGAGAAATTATTACAATTGTTAGTTCCAGCTTTGAGCTCAACCTGCAAAAGAATAATTGTTCTTTTGCTCAATGACAAAATCTAGCCAACACTTAGCCAATTATTTGCTCACCAAGCCTCCTATTTCCTTGCGCAAATCCTGAGGAAATTAGCCCCTAAAAGATAGGAATTTCCTCCAAATTTATTGTGCAATTCCCAAGGATGGATCACATGATCTCATGCAACACCTATACACTCAAACTAGTTTACAATTGTTGTTACACTACCTTGTCATCTCCACTTCAGCTGAGGAACTTGAA
This sequence comes from Pinus tabuliformis, assembly GCA_031772625.1. Lineage (NCBI taxonomy): Eukaryota > Viridiplantae > Streptophyta > Pinopsida > Pinales > Pinaceae > Pinus > Pinus tabuliformis. Next base: position 83,449,101 of record CM062809.1, read on the forward strand.
TTCCTTGCATGCACTAGCTATTTTGGGTTAATTGATCAGTTAACTGATAGATCTCTGAGTTAGACTATTGTCCCACTACACAACTGACCTTCAACTGACTCTATCAATAGTTAGAGGTCAATTAATTGAATACAACTGAAAATAATTGAACTAGATTACTAAAATTTAGCAATCACACATGCATAATAAACTCCAAGCCCTCTAACTCGAATTTACTGAGCTAACTAAGTGACAAGATCCATGTCACACTAGTTAACTACCTCCAAGTTGTCTTGCTAATGTAGAAATTCGATCTACTCAATTTGACTAAGGCTAAAGTCAAATTGAGCCTTTCCTGCTACATGTTTTCAACACATAGGTGTGTCGACCCTACTTCAGATGTAGAATTAAATAAGTCTCCGCTGCCATGGGAGGGTTTCGGCTACTGAGAAAAATCTGGATTTAAAATATTCGGCCTCAGGAAGTTCTTTGCCCAACACTATAGATTGTCCATAGTAATTTCATTTAACTCAGGAGAACTTCACTCTTATTAATCACACAGATTTGTGGCCTGTTTCATGCGAACTTCCACAAAGTTTTGATCACCATTTACTATGATCTATCCAGAAATTAACTTCCGAGGAATTTTCCCAACCTTATAGACTTGCCTTGAGATACCCTGTTGTTCCTTGCATGATGAATTTTCATGTGCCAAAACAAGTAGAAGAAAAGAAAAAATAGCTAACTAAGGTGGAATATTTCACCACTGAAATTAGTAGAAAAGAAAGGGTTTGAAAACCCTCATAGTTCCAACTCAAGAAATCAGATGATTTGATCCACAATTGATGATGCCTCCTTTGATCTCAACCCCACTTCTATTTATATATTTTTAATGGGCTCCAAAAATGTGGGGTTGTGTGTGAAAACCCTATTTTAGCCGTAGCCAACCCAAGTTTTTCCCAATGTTGCCCCAACATAGAAAAATTGGCCTTTTACCCCTTTAACAAGACTATACCCAATGGGGTCAGATAAGTTATTTCGTCCTCCATTAGCCATTAGTTTGGAGAGGACATTACAATCCCCCTTCCCGAAATTTCTTTCCCTCAAGCAATTGCAAAATGGGATGTTGTAAAACTCATTCTCCTTCCCATGTGGCATCTTCTTCGGGAAGATTATTCCATTTAATAAGATATTCTGAAATTACTCTGCATCTTAGTTTCTTTTCTCTTACGACCATGATTGCTTCTGGAATTAACTCTAGTTGACCTTCTTCATCCAAAGGGGGTAGATCAATAGAAGTAGTGACCTACTGCTTGACAACCTTCTTGAGACGGGAAACATGGAAGACATTATGAATTCTACTTTTCATTTGGCAATTCTAACTCATATCCCACCTCTCCTATTTTCCGGAAAACCTCATCTTCATCTTTTCTGCACCACTCTTCTTGAGTGCAGAATGCCTATATAGTTGCAATCTCATAAATACAAGGTCTCCTACCTCAAAACTATGTTTTGTTTGGTGTTGGTCTGCGAACATCTTTTGTCGATTTTGGGTAGCTTGCATGTTTTCCCTGAGTGTCATGAGAATATCCTGGCTTGCTTGTTTCCAATCTTTAGCTAATGGGGCCCTATTGTCTCCAAAGACAATGTCAAGGAAGGATAGGGAATCATAATCGTACAATTCTTTGAATGGTGTCATCCCAATAAACATATGATAAGTAGTATTGTAACAATGCTCCCTAAGGTATAGCCATTTGATCCATGCCTTTTGCTGACTAGTCAAGTAGTTACGTAAGTATCCCTCAACCCATTTGTTCAATATCTTGGTCTGGCCATCTGTTTGCGGATGATAACTGGTGCTTGGGGCTAATTTTGTCCCAACTAACCTGAAGAGTTTGTCCCAAAATGTCCCCATAAAGTGGCTATCTCGATAACTGGCTATATTTTTAGGTAGTTAGTGAAGCTTGAAAACTTCATTGAAGAAAAATTCCACTACATTTTTGGCCAAATAATTAGTGTGAATCACAAAGAAATGTGTGAATTTCTTCAACCTGTCAACCACTATATAGATGTAATATTTGCCTTGTGCCTTGGGTGAGCATGTAATGAAGTCCATTGAGATGCCTTCCCATTTTTGTTTGGAATTGGTAAGGTTGGAGTAAGCCTACAAGATATGAGTGCTCAACCTTATTATGTTGGCATGTCATGCATTCCTTAACATATTTAATATGTCATCTTTGAGACCATTCCATGAGAATCATTCCCTGATTTGTCAGTAAGTTTTGTAGAATCCTCGATGCCCAGTTGATGGTACATCATGTGCAACCTTCAATATTTTCTCCTTAAGCGTAGATTCAGGAACCAAGTATATCTTGTCCTTATAGTAAACAATATCATTAATTATCTTATATTTGTCATCTTGGATGAATTTGTCCGTTAGAGTACAACAGAATTTGTTCTTGGAATATTCCACCGAGAGGTGAGTCCTCTAGTCTTCGGTAAGCTCCATGAAAGAACATGTTGTGGGTTTTCTAGAGAGTGCATTGGGTACAATATGCTTTTCCCTTTTATGTATTCAATATCAAAGTCATAAGCTTGGACCTTGCTCACCCATTTTTGTTGTCGTTCATTTAGGCCCTTCTGTTCCAAGAAATGGCATAAGTCGTTGTGGTCAGTCTTCACTACAAACATATTTCCCACCAAGTATTGCCTGAACTTTGCCAAGGCATGCATAATAGCCAACATTTCCTTGTCATATATGGAGAAAGTTTCTCTATGTCTTAAGAGTTTCTAACATTCAAATTGAATTGGATGTCCTTTCTGCATTAACACTATTGTTATTCCTTCACCTGATACATCACATTCTAACACAAAGGGTTGATTGAAGTCGAGGAGTGCTAGTACTACACATGAGCTCATTACTTCCTTGAGCTTATTAAATGTTTTTTTTCTCATTCCTCGGTCCACATGAACACTCATTTCTTAGTCAAATTTGTTAATGTTGAGCTTAGTTGAGAGAAGCCTTTGACGAATCGCCAATAATAGCTACAAATTCTGAAAAATCTCTCGCAACTCCGTAAAATTCTTAGGTGTTGGCCAGTCCAATATTGCTTGAATCTTCTCGTGAAGTACATGCACTCCTCTAGCCCTAATTATGTGTCCTAGATAAAGAATCTTTGTCATCCCAAATTCGCATTTTGACGCCTTAGCATAGAGCAATTGTTGTTGCATTATGCTCAAAATTTCATCCATGTGCCACAAGTATCTTCGCATGTCCCGTTGTGTATGAGAACATCATCACAAAATTATAAATAGAATTTCCTTAACACCTTGTTCAAGATGTTATTCATGCAAGATTGGAATGTGTCTAGAGCATTGGCTAGACCAAATGGCATGACCAAAAACTCAAAGTGACCATAATGGCATCAGAATGTTGTCTTCAACACATCTTTCTCTCAAACCTAAATTTGATGATACTTGATCGTAGGTCAATCTTTGAAAAATAAATTGTTCCATGTAACTCATTGATCTTAGGGATAGAATACCTATTCTTGGTGGTCTTCTCATTGACTGTCTGGTAGTCAATATACATCCTCCACTTTCCATCCTTCTTTTTAACCAAGTCTACTGACAAAGTGAACGAACCTGAGGTGGGTGTGATATGGCACATCGCTAACAATTCCTGGATTGCATTTTCTATTTCATCCTTAAAAAAATTTGGGTGTTGATATGGTGTAATGATTGTTGATTTGTAGCTCAGGGACAAATTCCCTCCTTTAGACAACCTTCCTCATCCAGAGAATACCCTCTTTGCCCTTAAAGGAATTTAATTTGGTCAAGGAAAAATATAGTTTTAATGTGAAAACCCACGTGCACAAATGTTCAGGTCGAACTAAAGGACAGATTGTGTCTCCAAGGAAGCATATAAATACAACACAATGGCACCTCATTTAGACATCACATCTTCTTCTTCTCTTGGAGGTTCATACAAGTCTAAAATTGCAGGTCTTCTTTCACACGTGCGAGTAGGAGAAATAATTTCAGAAAGGGTCAAAATTTGTCTTTGACCAACGTTGACTTTTTGGTGTTTGGGCATACTTTCACTTGGTTTGACTTCAGTTTTGGATCTATTTTTGGAGGCCGCATTCTTTGGCACAAAGACCAAGATTTTTTGCGCAGTTTGACTCAAGTTGACCACAAACCTTGACTATAGTTTGATCGTAGACTTTTTCTCTCCATATACTGTGTTTTGACCCAGTTGTTTGGGACTATTTTAGCTGAAGTTGGACTAGCATAGAATGTAGAGTATTTTGGCTCCTCACCAAGCTCTTTTGGTGGAGTTTGACCATTGACTTTTGGATTGGTTAGGGCATTGTTGATTGTTGTTGACTTTGACATAATTCAATTCTTTGACTTGTTGAACAAATTTGACTTTGAAGCTCATTTATTGAATATTGTTTGGTAGATCTCTTGAATAGTAAAGAATTGACTTTGACTCTTTTATTAATGAATTGAATCATTGTATCTCTATGTTAAACATTTTATGACAATCTAATAAGAAGAATAATTTGGAAAGGTTTCCCCCTTGTGGGGTTTTTCCATGGTCTTTGACCAAATCTTGTGTCTCTTATTGCTCTTGATTGTCTTCTATTGTACATTGCATTTAATGTTCTATCTACGATTGTTATTTATCATTGGAAGATTAAATTTGATTGCTAATTAGAGAAAATATTTGGCTAAAGTGATTGTAATAGCATAGAACAGTGGAAAATTAACATGGTATCAAAGCTAAGGTGAAGACAAACCCAAGGAATCAAGACACAAGAGCAATCATCTTTGGAAGAAGCTAAAGGAGCCTATTTGACTTGGTCAAGATGTCTACCTCTTCCTTTAAGGATAATGAGAAATTGAGTGATTCATCTAAATTTGTTGCTTCGAAGATCAGGTTGGAAGTCGTATTGGATGACAATGATGTTTTGAAATAAGTGGAAAGAAAAGTACCTGAGCCTTCGGAAAATGCTCCTACTACTTCCAAGTCAAAATATAAGAAACGTGAGCTCAAAGCCAATAAAATTCTTATTGGTTCATTAAAAGATCATTTTCTTACTTATGTTGGAAAATTGAAGAAGTCTAAGGACATCTAAGATAACTTGGTTGGGATGTATGAGGTCGACAATTTAAATCACATCCTGTCCATGAAGAATCAACTCAAGGACATGGAGATAAACAAGGGAGAATATGTGCAATCCTATGTCATGCGGATACACTAAGGAATCAATTGCAGACTGTTTATGAGCCTATATTTGACAAAGAGCTAGTGTTGGTCACTCTTCAAGGTCTTCCTCCTATTTGGGAAACCTTCATTACTACTATTAGCAATAATGACAAGCCCCGACATTTGATGAGCTCATTGGCAAGTGTACTCAAGAAGAAATGATGATGATCTCCAAAGGGAGGGTTCAAAAGCATGAATAAGGAGATCCCTTTGCATTTGTTGCTCACGAAAAGAGGAGGAAAGGGAGAGGGAGACCATCAAAAAGGCCTACTCCAGATTCCAAGGATTCCAATAGAAGATTCAAAAGGGAATTATCAAAAGTTGAATGCTACAATTGCCACAAGCATTGTCATTATCATTGAGAATGCCTAGAAAAGAGAGATGCTCCAAGGTCCAATCATGGGTTCAACAACAATGGGTTCAAACATAGAAGAAGAAGGAATAACAGAAGAAGAGGTGATGATGGAAGAAGAAGAAATGATAGAAGAAGAAATGATAGAAGAAGAAATGTTCTTGATGATTATGAAGAAGGACATCGTCCTCAAAAGAGGTCAAGGAACTCCAGGTATGAAAATAATGCAATTGTTAGTCAATCTGAATATATTCATATTTCTACTCTTTCTAATTCCTATCCTCTAGATTCTTATGATAGTTGGTTGGTAGATAGTGGGGCTTCTAAACATTTCTCTAGATACCGGGAAGTCCTCTCAAATTTGGTTGAGAGAAGTCAAATCTAAAAATCATCCTTGGAGATAACTCTACTCATCTTGTGACGGGTCTTGGTTCTATCAAATTTCATTTGGAATCTATGGAATATGTTCTTCTTCATGATATTATGTATGTTTTGGGACTAAAGAAGAACTTGGTATCTGTGTCTGCCTTAGAAGACAAAGGGATGAGAGTAACCTTCATAAGAGGAAAGGTCCTCGTCTGTCCTAGGGAATCTCGCATGAGGGATGCTTTCACATTGGAATCTAGAGTTGAAGGACTCTATAGAATCAATGGGAGACCACTACAAGCTATGTTTCACAACAGCAAACACCAAAGCGAGCTATGGCACCGAACATTGGCACACCTACATTATGAAGCCCTGCCTAAGGTTAGAAGATTGTTTTCTGGGATTCCTAACGTTAAATCTAGTCATGATGGTGTATATTTTGGATGTGCTAGTGGAAAGAAGACAAAGGGACCATTCCCCTCCAGCGAAAACAGGACTAACGATATTTTATAACTCATCCATTCTGACCTATGTGGACCCATGCATGTGCACTCCCTTGGTGGCTACCTCTATTACATACTCTTTATTGATGATTTCTCCAAGAAAATATGGATATTCTATTTGAAGCATAAGGACAAGGCATTTGACATGTTCAAGGACTTCAAGGCATTGATTGAGAATCAAACAAGGAAGAGAATCAAAGTTTTCAGGTCTGACAATGGTGGATAATATACCTCAAATGAGTTTGCTAACTTTTGCAAAGAGGTTGGAATCAAGAAAGAGACTATTGTACCATATAATACCGAGTGGAATGGTGTGACTGAAAGAAATAACATGTCAATCATGGAAGTTGTCAGAGCCATGTTGTATGATCAAAAGCTACCAAAGTTCCTTTAGGGAGAAAGCACAAATACAGCAGTCTACATTCAAAATAGGGTTCCTCATCAAGCTTTGGATAACAAAACTCCTAAAGAAGTGTTTACAGGTGTGAACCCTGATGTTGGACATCTCAGGATAGTTGAATGCCCCGTGTACTTTCATATGCCAAAGGACAAGAGGAACAAGCTAGAAGCCACCGAAAGAAAGCTATGTTTATTGGATATTGTGAAAATTCTGAGGCCTTTAGAACATGTGTCTGGTCAAAGGAAAATCGAGTTTATCAAGAATGTAACCTTTGATGAAGATGTTTCCCTTGGAAAAGCAAGGGACCTTCTTCTGCCTCCTCCTGTTAAGAAGAAAGATGATGATATGGACCTACTACAAAGTCCATCTATGCCAGAATTTGAGAAAGATATTGTTGACGATCCCATGGAGCCTATGGACCCCTTGGATCCCCCCTCCAAGTGATCCCCCTACCAGGAAGAGGCCCCATTGGCTTCGTGATACATTACAAGATGATGAGAGACATGTTGTTGTCAAAGGAACCTTTAGAGAAAGCAAAAATCCATGTTGATACCAAGGATACGTTGTAGCTATGAGTAACATCATACAGGTTGAACCTCCCACATTTGAAAAAGTTGTGAAAGAGTCGGTTTGGAAGGATGCCATGGCCGAAAAATATGAGTCCATTATGAAGAATGATGTATGGGATGTTGTACCGAGATCTGAAGGAAAATTTGTTGTGACCTCAAAATGGCTATCTAAGATCAAGCATGGATCTTATGGAAGCATTGAGAAGTATAAAGCATGGTTTGTGGCTAAAGGTTTCTCCCAAAAATAGGGAGAATATTATGACGATATATTTGCACCTATTTCCCGCTACACCACTATTAGACCTATCGTTTCCCTTGCTGTTAGTTAAGGATGGACTCTTCACTAGATGGATGTTAAAACTGTGTTTCTTCATGGCATACTACAGGAAGAAGTACTCATTGAGCAACCACTGGGCTTTGAAGTTCAAGATAGGGACACTCATGTTTGCAGGTTGAAGAAAGCATTATATGGTTTGAAGAAAGGCCCCAAAGCCTGGTATGCCCGCATTGACAATTACCTAGTGAAGCTTGGATTCACGAGAAGCAATGTTGACATAAACCTTTACTTTAAAGTGGTCTAAGGTATGCTTTTGAATTTGGGTTTATGTTGAAGATTTATTCTTGACAGGTAGTGAGACCCTGATGCTCGAGTGTAAGAGGGAGTTGGCCTCTAAGTTTGAAATGAAGGATCTTGGTTTGATGCATTACTTCCTGGGATTAGAAGTGTGGCAAAGCATGATGAGATTTTTCTTTCTCAAGGAAAATATGTCTTGAAACTATTGGAAAGATTTCGAATGGCAGAATGCAAGTCTCTAGCCATTGATGGAGATGAATTTCAAAAAGTTATGAGGAGATATTATTGGACCTGACTTGGCAAACCCCTCTGAATATCGACAGTTGATTGGGGCATCGATGTTCCTCATGAACACCAGTCCGGACTTATGTTTTGCAATTGACACACTGCGTCAATTCATGATTGAGCCTCTTCATGCACACTAGGTTGTTTCCAAGCATGTGCTGAGTGATTGCATGGGACGGTCAAACTTGGTCTGAGATATATTGTCGGAGATGTGAGACTTCATGGATACACTAATGTTGACTAGGTTGGAAATGTTATTGAAAGAAAGAGCACATCAGGGTGCTACTTTAGTTTGGGTTCTGCCATGATATCTTGGATGAGAAGGAAGTAGAAGTTTGTAGCTTTGAGTATGGCCGAGGCAAAGTATATTGTTGCTAGCATGGCTAGATGTGAGGCAGTATGGTTGAGGAAGCTCTTTGGAGAGTTGTTTGAGCAGGTCTTTGATACAACCGTGATATATTGTGACAACAAGAGTGGAATCTGATTAGCAGATAATCATGTGTTTTATACCAAGTCCAAGCATATTGAGATCAGGTATCACTATATATGAGACATGGTGGAGATAGGAGTTGTGAGGCTCCATCATATTTCGACTAATGAGTAGATAGCAGATGTACTCACCAAGGTTTTTCCAAAAGGGAAGTTCTTGGTCTTCAAAGCGCAGCTTGGACTAATGGATGTGACCCTCCCGAGTAAGAGTCATGGTTGATCGAGGACATTGAGCTATGCTCTTCCCCCCTGTTTTAGCTCACACGAAGAGGAATTAAGTCGGAGAGCTCCTATGGTTGAGGGAACTCTGGACAATAGGATAGTTGTGATCCTTACCTTACAGTAAGTTGTTTCTTGCATATTGTCTGGGAATAGGATAAATTTGATCCTTACCTCATAGTAAGTGATATCCTGCCTATTGTCATCTTTGGGACTTGACAAAGAATACCCCAGTTGGCATCCTACCCACAAGTTTGGCTTGTTGGGATATTTCTCCCCATCTGGCCAATGGGTGAGCATACTTGGGATAATTGTGATCCTTATCTCTCGGTAAGTAGTATCCCGCCCAAGTGAGAGGATGCAAGTGTTCTACCACTTACTCTTGAGGGTCAAGTTGGGAAGATCAACGAAAAATAGATAGATATGATCCTTACTTCACAACAAGTAGTATCATGTGTGTTGTCTTGACAATAGGATAGTTGTGATCCTTACCTTCCTTGGTAAGTTGTATCCTAACTATTGTCCTTGGATAAAGGTTGGTAGCTTGAGCTCCCCTATGACGTCAAATTCTTCTTCTTTTAGATTCGAGAGTGCTCAGCAGAGGAGCATAAACAAGCATATATGAGTAGAGACAACAATTGATTTGATGATGACGAAACATTTGAGATGGGACATATGTTGCAATCATAAATTTCTCCCTAGTTGAGAGGGAGTGTTGATTTGCCAGCTCAAGGACAAATTCCCTCCTTTAGATAGCCTTTCTCATCTAGAGAAGACCCTCTTTTCCCTTGGAATAATTTAATTTGGTCAAGGATAAATATATTTTTAATGAGAAAACCCACATGTGCACGAAAGTTCAGGGCGGCCTAAAGGACAAATTGGGTCTCCAAAGAAGCATATAAATACAACTCAATGGGGCCTCATTTGGACATCACATCGTCACATCTTCTTCTTCTCTTGGAGGTTCATACAAGTCTAAAATTGCAGATCTTCTTTCACACGTGCAAGTAGGAGAGAGAGAATTTCAGAGAGGGCTGAAATTTGTCTTTGATTAGCCTTTGACCAACATTGAGTTTTTGGTGTTTGGGCATACTTCGACTTGGTTAGACGATAGTTTTGGATTTGTTTTTAGAGGCCACATTATTTGGCACAAATACTGATATTTTATTGGTAGTTTGACTCCTTTTGACCACAGACCCTGACTGCAGTTTGACGAAGGACTTTCTCTCTCCATTGACTAAATTTTGACCAAGTTGTTTGGGATTGTTTTGGCTGAAGTTTGGCTAGCATACAAGGCTGAGTATTTTGACTATTCACCAAGCTCTTTTGGTGGAGTTTGACTATTAAATTTTGCACTAGTCAGGGCATCTTTCACTGTTGTTGACTTTGATAGAATTCGAGACTTTGACTTGTTGACTAGATTTGACTTTGAAGCAAATCTATTGGATATTGGTTGGTAGATCTCTTGGATAGTCAAAGAATTGACTTTGACTCTTTTGTTGATGAATTGAATCATTGTATCTCTCTGCTAAACATTTTATGACAATGTAATAAGAAGAAGAATTTGAAAGGGTTTCCCCATTGTGGGGTTTTTCCCTTTTCTTTGACCAAATCTTGTGTCTCTTATTGCTCTTGATTGTCTTTTATTATACATTTCATTTACTGTTCTATCCACGATTTTTATTTATCATTGGAAGATTAAATTTTATTGTTAATTGAAGAAAAGATTGGACTAAAGTGATTGTAATAGCATAGAACAGTTGAAAATTTAACAGTGATTACGATTTTGGCCCCTTCCTCCAATTCTGTAATATGTTCAAATCCTCTTTTAGGGGGAAATCCTGGACGAATATCCCCAAACACTTGGCCATGCTTGTCCAGCACTCATTGAATGTCTGCTTTGCACTCAGGTTGCCACTGTTGAGTGTCTTTTGGCTTGTAATCATGCATTCAGCAGCATATGCTACATCTCCATGTCGAAATATGGCCTCCATTCTTCTGGTGGACACAACTTGTGGGCTACCATTTGCCAAGCCTCTCAAAACCACCTTACTACCATTATGGTCTTTAAATTCCATTTCCATTGCTTGGTAGTCCATAATGTGCTTCCCCAACGAATAAATCTATTGAACCCCCAATACAATATTGATATTTGCAAGATCTATTACATAAAAATCACTAGTGAAAATATAATTACCAAGTGTTACGCTCAAACCTGGAATCGTTTGTGTGCAATCCAAGTTATACTCGTCTACTGCAATCACATCAAGGCCTTCAAACTCTTCTATGGGAACTCCTCTCTTTGCTACTGATGTTGCATCAATGAAGTTATGTGTAGCTCCTCCATCAACCAATGTTATAATGTGTTGTCCCTTAACGACTCCCTTGATCATGAAGGTGTAAGACCTAGGGTTTCTAGATAGGGACGCAACCTTAACTTGCAGTCAGTTTCTTTTTCTTCACATGCTTTTTCCTCTTCTTTAGCTTCCTCATGGAATTGTTCTTTCTCTTTGCTACTAGGCTCATCTTTTGGGGTGGTTTCTCCTTCTTTGTCCTCATCGTTAGAGACCACTTTGATGTAGTGAATCTTTCCCTTGCCTAAACAGTGATGTCCTGGCTCCCATGGCTCCTTGCAATTAAAACAAAGCTTCTTTCGCCTTAGTTCGCCTCAGGTTTCCTCGTCCAAATTGTCCCTTTTAGGCCAATTTTGTTGAAAGGGTTTCTTATCCTTATCTTTTTAAGGGATGAGAGGCTTGGACGGGACCTTAGATTTGGTCATCACATTTCCCATGTCTCGGGTCTTCTTGATGGCATCCTGAAGGGTTACGGGATTGAATGCTTTGACCAAACTCTATAGGGGTTCAGCTAATGCCTCCATGAAAAGCATGACTAATCTTTCTTCAAATATGTCTATCACAGTGACTATGATCCATTCAAATTCTCCGACAAATTCTTCGTGTGATAAAGGTTCTTTGAGTTGTGCCAATTCTCTGAAGTGTATGTCTAGGCTCTTATGATCAAATCTATCTATCAACCTCTGCATAAAGTTTACATAAGAAGTGATGTTTGCATGACCCAAGGTGACCAGTCCATGATACCACCAATGATGTTTGTCTCCTTCTAGGTGCAATGTCGCAAATTGTATGGCGCCAACTTCTAACATAAGGTTGAGTTGGAAGTAGGTGTCCCAAGCCCTTGCTGGACATTTAGATGATCCATCAAACGAGGGGAGAGAAATTTTATTTACCTTGTGCATTAGGTCAGAATTCCATTGTTCCCTAGGTTTATTTCGAAACTTGATATTGTTGTATTGCCGAAAAGTTAGGGTTTCTCAAGTGTTTTCTTCTAGCGTTGCATACTCCCGAAAATAGTCGTCAAAGAGTCTATTTGGCTTTGTTGCTTCTAGCACTGGCGTTGCTCGATTGTCTATAAATTAAGGAAGTAACGATCTATGACTTTTGTCGTTGGATGCCCTGGTGTTAGTGTGTACAGGAGGACCAGGGTTATTGTTACCACTAACTTCAATGGCGGTCCTATTTTTGGAAGCAACGTTAAGGTTTCCTAAGAGTTGATCCATTAGCTAATTGAATTGTTATTGTCCTTGAGCTAATACCCAAGCTATACCTTGTTGCCCTTAAATCAACTATTGTCCCTGTTATTGTCCTTGCAATAATATGTCTGTCATTTGTTGCTACCCTTGGAGTATTACATTTAGCAAGATGCCAAGATCATGTTCTCCTTACTCTACTCTATCTGCCATGGTTGAACAATGAGTGTTTCTTTTCTTTCTTAATGTGATGTTGTTGGTATATGTTGGAAGCATACAAGGCTCATGAACTCACAAGCTAGGAGGATTTTTGTGCTCTAATACCACTGTAATATTGTAAGGAAATTTTTGCCCTAGGTTTTCCTTCAATAACTAGGGATTCAAGAAATTCTCTTTTTGAACAAATAATTCAATTTCAACACAAATAATATAATGCTCAATAAACAATACTAACTTCCAATATGAAATAAATCCAACATCATAATCCAACAGTTTCCTCAACCAGTGTAATAGGTGTAGTTCCAAAACAAACCCTAGTAAATTTGACAGTACATCAGAGACCCAATTTTGCATGCAGACTGGTAAAACACTACATAAGTTCAAATGCCCTAATTGCTTCAGGCCCGTATGTCCCATTTATGCCTTAAACAGTTCAACAATTTCAGGTCTGTTGCAAATTCACACTTCCTCGGAACACTTTTGACTCAATTACAGGACTCACACTTTGTCTCAAGACTATGGATCTATGGACTTTGCTTCAAACAACCTTTTGTTTTTATCACAAGGTATCTTATGGTAACTTTATCCCATAAAATGATTCAAAATGTTTCGTTCTATTTTAGAAACTCGGGTTCCAACCATAGGTATCTCGGCCCTGCCTCAGATGCATAATTAAATAAGTCTCGACTGCCACAAGAGGGTTTCAACATACTGAGAAAATTTTGGATTTACAAGATTCAGCATCAGGAAGTTCTCTTTCCAACACTATAGATTGTCCACAGTAATTTTAAGTCGAGAGAACTTCGCTCTTATTAATCACAGAGTTTTATGGCTTGCTTTAGGCAAGCGTCCACAAAGATTTGATCACCATTTACTACGATCTATCCATAAATTAACTTCTAAGGAATTCGTCCAACCTTACAGACTTGCCTTGAGATACCTTTTTGTTCCTTGGATGATGATTTTCATGTGCCAAAACAAGTAGAAGAAAAGAAAAAATAACTAGGGTGGAATCTTTCACCACCGAAATTAGTAGAAAAGAAGGGGTCTTAAAACACTCATCTCCAGCCCAAGAAATTAGATGATTTGATCCACAATTGATCATGCCTCCTTTGATCTCAACCCTCTTCTATTTATAGATTTTTCATGGGCTCCAAAAATGTGAGGGGTTGTGTGTGCAACCCCTAATTTAGCCATAGTCGACCTAATCTAGCCATAGCTTACCTTAGCTTCAGCTTTTCTGCACGCTCTTCTTGAGTGTAGATTGCCTATAAGATTGCAATCTCATAAATACGAGGTCTCCTTCCTCAAAACTACATTTTGTTCAATGATGGTCTGCGTAGATCTTTTGTTGATTTTGGGTAGCCTGCATGTTTTCTCTGAGTGTCTTGAGAATATCCCAGCTTGCATGTATCCAATCTTTAGCTAATGGGGTCGTGTCGTCTCTAAAGACAATGTTAAGAAAGGATGGGGCATCATAACCATACAGTGCTCTGAATGGTGTCATCCCAATAGACATATGATAAGTAGTATTGTAACAATGCTCCCCGAGGTATAGCCATTTGATCCATGACTTCTACTAACCTATCACATTGTTACATAAATATCCATCAATCCATTTGCTCATGACCTTTGTCTGGCAATCTGTTTGCGAATGATAACCGGTGCCTGGGGTTAATTCTGTCCCTACTAACCGGAAGAGTTCCTGCCAAAATTCCCCCATAAAGCAGTTATCTTGATCACTAACTATATTTTTAGGCAGTCTGTGAAGCCTGAAAACTTCCTTGAATAAAAGATTTGCTACCTATTTGGTCGAATAATCAATGGGAATTGCAAATAAATGTGTGAATTTCGGCAACCTGTCAACCATTGTATAGATGCAATATTTGCGTTGTGCTTTGGGTAATCCTGTAATGAAATCCATTGAGATGCTTTCCCATTTTTGCTTAGGAATTGGTAACATTGGAGTAAGCTTGCTAGATACGAATGCTCAACCTTATTCAGTTGGCATGTCATGCATTCCTTAACGTCTTTTAGTACGTCATCTTTGAGACCCTTAAATGAGAATCATTCCCTTATTTGTCAACAAGTTTTGAAGAATCCCTAGTGCCCAGCTCATGGTACATCATGTGCAGCCTTCAAGATTTTCTCCTTAAGTGTAGATTCAGGAACCAAGTATATCTTGTCCTTACAGTAAACAATATCATTAATTATCTTATATTTGTCATCCTGGATGAGTCTGTGTTAGCACCTAAATCTGCCCTAAGCTGAAGGAAGGCAAAATTCAGGGTAACCACAAACCACGCTCAGTCTGGTAGCTACCCCTACCAGAACAGGAGAGGGCTCTCTCCGAGTCACGCTCAGTGAATGAATAACCGAAACGGTCTGAGATGAATTACAGTGAAATATTATCTTAGGCTAGTAAGTGAATATGGATACAAGAAACCATTTTTATGAATGACTGAGCTTCTGGGATGTTATGGGACCAACGGACAGTAATGAACAGAGAATTTAATACAAAGGCATAGATTATTTCGTGAGGCAAGACCGGCAGAAAGTATAGCAATTTTGTTCGAAATAACGTGGAATGGAGAGATTGCTTAGGAGAGTGAAAAGGGCATAAGTAAATGAATCCTTTTCAACAGAAGAAGAACACTGAACATGAAATTTTCCCACAGGCAGAGCAATAAAATTGAATTCTACCTTATCTAACTCAGAAAATTTCACTGGAAATGAATATGAATTGAACTATGAAACATTACAAAATACATATGAAACATAAGAGACACATTTATTACACTCACAACCACATGAATCTCATGAAACAGAGCCGCTGCCTTTCATTAATTCTCTGTCAAAAATATACAGTGAAGAAACAGAGTTTCTTTCCCACAATCTCCCAGAAGTTACAAGCCAACCAACCCTTCGCAAATAGCTTGCATACAATATATAGAATGTGCCATGAAGAGATAAAACGCCCAAGGGTTGGGGAGTTACTGAATCATTACAAAATGGAGGTGAAGAGCCAACCATCAGCTACAGGTGCAGCGTTACAAACATGACAAATGGCTTGGGTGACCGTTTGCCTTCCTTCGCCACTTGTATAGAAGCCAATCTGGAGATAAAATACTTTAAATGCCGCCTTAGGTGCCAAAAAAACGAAATGTAGATGAGAGGGCCCACTTGGAGAAGTCGCGAATCGAAATTTCGCGAAACGGAATCAAATTTCGCAATTTTTCCTGTGTGCGCCGCGCCATTTTCTCTGTGTGCCGCGCTATTTTAGAGCCTGATTTGAGACGCTTGCAGGTGTCCAAAATGTGCCCAAGTGCGCTTGTTGGAAAGCCTGTCCTGTGTACTTTCTAACCCAGCTGGAATTTCTGAATTTGGCGCTCATTTGCCCCTCCAAATCTTCATCCTCCCAAGACTGCTTCCTGTGTGTCAAAATAGGGGCAGAGAGGTCATTTTTTGAGTGTTTTTGACCTCCTCGAGACTCAACTCTTGCCAAAATTTCTTTTCCAAGCACCAGTAGTCGTGATTTTTCATGTTGAACCCAAAAATGCAAACCATTCTTCTTTTGGAGCTCCCGAGAAAAAACCTGCATTTTGCCCAAAAATTTGTCAAGTGACCAAAATTTCCCCAAATTCCTTGAAATTTGGGCTGGAGGTTCTCTATGGGGTGCTATGCTGTGCCAAAGAAGCCTCAGCCAAGATTCGAAGCCGATCTTGCTCTTTTGCCTCTTTTGTTGCTTTGCTCAATTTTGCCTTCAAGCTCCTTATCCGGGCCTTTGCACTCATATTTCGTGTCCTGTAATGATAAGCCATGTGTCTCAGCAAAGCATGGTCCTTGTCGGCCTTGTCTAGTAGCCTCTCCAAGTGCATGTTCATGCTCTCGAGATTGGCCTCCCGATCCTCATTGATTTCTTGCTCCAATGACGTGAGCTCAACTCTTCTCCTTTGTGCAGCTTGGCGATGCTCACGAATGTTTTGTAGCTCCATGATCGCCCGCTGATCCTCCAGCTGCTTGTTCCTCTGCTCCAGGTATTTCATGTTCCACTTAGCCCTCTCCAAGTCAAGGGATAAGGCCTCAATCACTGATTGCTGCTCCTGGATGATCTCTCTAAGCTCTGCATTTGTCGGTTCTGTATCTGTCTCATCATCATGAAGGAGAACGAATTCTGTCTCTCGCTCACCTGATGGCTCACCTGAAGGCCCCTCATCATGCATTGGCTCCTTACCTCTGTCCTGTTCCTGTGTCGTTGATGTAGGAAGCGAGGCCCCTTCCACCCCGGGTGGAGATAACACTCGCTTCGCTGCCGCAAATAAATTTCTATTGCCTCTCTGATAGGTGATGAATACTGGCATAGTAGCAGTCTCATGGCGCTCATACTGATGTGAAGGACCACCTATCTCATGTTCTGCCTCTGATACTATCTATGGAGCGCTGAAGAAGTCACGGGAGATGATGTCCAACCAAGAAATGCCTTGCAATCCCAACTGATGATCCACCAAAATCCGGATAAGAGCAAAGTGATAAACATTGTTGAGCTACTGCTGAGGGGTCTTATGCTGCATGAAATTTTTCATCCTCTCTATGTTCCCGCAAATGAAAAATGGGAGGTTCATCATCCGCACTCTGGTAAAGTGCATGAGCAACCTGATGTGATAGGCATATAGGCGAGAAAACCTCCCCTCATAACTGAAGTACTTCATGATCAATTTCATGAGCGGAGCATACTCATCTTTCAAAAATCTAAATGGGAAGACTCTTGTGAGATGCCTCAAACAACTGGCCTTAATGTAAGGCTCATAATGATGCCTATCCACCTTCTTTTTCTTATGCCATTGTTCTCCAACATTTGGTATGCCTGTTGCCACTAAGATAGTTTCGGGTGTCAATGTGAAGGTGACCCCGGCCAAGATAGATTGACCTCCATGTAGGTGAAGCACAAAAAGACGGGCCAACTCATGATGAACTCTAACATTTGCCACCCTTTGACAAAATTCAAAACATGCTAGGTGCTGGAAACATGACATAGCAAGAGGGCATGCCTGCAACTCAGTGAGGGTGTTTGGCTCATCCCTAACATGTTTGCCACTCCTATGATGTCTTCGGGGAGCCTGTTCTCCTGAAGCTGTATCACTGTGGGTCTCCACCTCATACTCTGATGAACCCTCAGATGCCATGACTGTTGTTTATAAACTGTATTTAGGCTGCCCCTTTGATGATGGTGAAGCTGGGTGTTGTTTGTGATATCTGCCACCAAGGGGAACAATGAAACAAAGGGAGTATTAGGAGGGGAGTAATGTAATGGGAATAGGGGTTATAGGGAGAATTTTGTTTAGGGATATGTAGGGGTTTTGGGTATTTTGACAGGTTAGGGTTTGGGGTTTTAATTGAGAACTAGGAGAAAGGGAAAGGGAATATGAGTTTGGTAGTTTTAGGGTAGTGATAATAGGAAAAATGACATAGGGGAATAAGGAAAAGTGGTAGGGCAGGAAAAATAGAGCCTTGGCATCAACAACACAATGGCACAACCCTAGAAAAATGGTTTTTTGGTGTCTTATTGTGGTTAACTTTATGAAATTTTTTGCATTTAATCACAGGCAATAAACCACCATATCTTTATCAAATTTGATGCACAAGTGAGTTTATGGAGCCTACCTTGCAATTTATGTGCTTCACAAAAAAATTTGAGGGAGTTTGGCAAATTCTAGTCGCTTTGTCTCTATTCACCACGCGCAAAACCCAGTGCTCCACACTCTGGGTGTGCACCGCGCTAGTTATAACTTTGCACTGCAGGCGGGCTCTGTGTGCGCCGCACCCTGTGTGTGCGCCGCGCCCCTACCTGTGTGTGCCGCGCCCCTGAAACTTCCTCCAAACTGCTCCAAATTACGCGCTTGCACACCCACGACTTTGCAATGCTTTCCTTCTGCCTTTGATTGCACAATGACTTGGATTTAGGTGGGAGTTTGTATATAAAGATTTGGAAGTGATGGGTTACATTTTTGCTTTTTCAAAAAACCCATTTTCTAATGTTTATGTTTGACACTTTTTCACTGACTTTAAAACAACCCTGATTTTCACTTTTCCTCTGAATTTTGGCTCAAGTGATGAAATTTTCGGCACTCTTTGCAGGGATTGCTTGACAGGACATTTGGCCACGGAAACCATGACTGCATCTGAAGAAATCAACTGACAATCTCTTTGAAAATTTTATCACCAATGACACTGTTTGACTTTTCTTCAAAACAGAGTTTTGAAGAACAGTCGAAGTTTATCCATATGACGATGAAACTCTGTGAATCATTACTTTACAAGGGCATCACTCTGGCCTGCTTGGCTTTACTCGACATATTTAAAGACCAAATTGATTTAATCCCTAGAACTAATGACCAAAAATGACTTTTTTCCATTAAAGGACCAGACCTTGATTGTCATGGACTTTCGTGATCATTGACAAAAGACCTAAGCCAGCAGGAGCCAGACATGAGTGGAAATGACTAGCATGACCTTCTTTGTCAGATCATGGCATGCCCCTAGCGGAATGCAGCTGAATGAATGGAGCGGGACACCTAAAAATGAAATGCATAAAGAGTTTTGATCTCTGATGGAGGGTTGACCAGACCGACTCTAACATTGGCTCCAATGGGGGATGGTAGCTCCTTGGAGGTGCCAAGAACAGCAGATCTCTGGAAGAGCTAGACAGTGCCTTCGTCCATTGGGCTATGGAGTCATTTTTCGAAAAACAACACAGGACTCTGACTCATTTATGAAACTAAAATGACCAAAAATTGACTCAAACTTGACATTGAAATGACTCAAAAACTAACTTGACAAACTCAAACCAAACTGAAATAAAAATGGTATTTACAATGACAGTGGAAGCAGCGTTAATAACTCAGAAATGGTACCGCTTGAGTAGCCGACCATTGATTGGCCCTCCTGGACAATCTTCCCCGTTCATTTCCTTCAGAAGAAAGGCATTTTGACCCCTATATGCTGCAATCTTGAAAGGACCTTTCCAAAGATTCTCGAACTTACCGTGCTTACCTTTCTCCTCATTCCTTGCATCCCACTTCAGCACCACATCATCCAACTGAAATTTATCTGCCTTTGCTTTTCTGTCATAAATTTTCTTGATCTTCTCCTGCAATTTGGATGTGTTCTTGAAAACTTCTTCTCTTGTCTGCTGCAAGTGGATCATTTGATTCAACCTTCTCTGCATGGGATCTTCTTCACTGCCGGCCTCCTGAAGAAGTTTGACTACCGGGGCAGCGAGAGAGGTAGGAAATATTGTATCAACTCCATAAACAAGCTCAAACGGTGACATTCCAATGGATTTTTTCTCACTGATCCGATCTGCCCAAAGCGCATGGACCAACCTCTTATTCCAGCTCTTTTTATTTATTTCCAGTAGCTTCTTGATGATGTTGACCAATGATTTGTTCGAAGACTCCGCCAATCCATTGCCTTGCGGATGATAGGCAGTTGAATGACCCAAAATGATGTGATATTTATGACAAAATTCTACCATCCCTTTTGATTTGAAAGCTGCTGAATTGTCGGTGATTAACTTATTCGGACAACCAAAGCAAGACAAGATGTTATTTTCAAGAAATGAAATGATTACCGCATCTGTAGCTTGTCTTGTGGGAGTTGCCTCAATCCATTTTGTGAAATAATATGTCGCTGTGAGGATCCATCTACGCTGACCGGAAGAAGCGGGACGAATTTCACCAATGAAATCCAACCCCCACTGCTGGAAAGGAGTGCTCACCTCAATAGGCTTAAGTTGCAAAAGTTTTAACTTCTGCTTTCCTTCGAAAATCTGACATTTATGACAGCGCTTGACCATCTTATATACATCAGCAAACAATGTCGGCCAATAATACCCTGCTCTCAAAATTTTATTTGCTGTTGACTTCCAAAAAAGGTGACCACCACACTCTCCTCTGTGGAAATCCTCCATGACTTTCTTTGCCTATTCTTCCACCAAACAATTTAACAAAATGCCACCAGGATCTTTCCAATACAACGCAGAATTTAAAATGCAAAACTTGGCAGCCTTCAACTTGAGTGTTCTCGCTTTGTTTCTAGTCGTGTCGGGCGGTGGTGACAGAGTTTTAAGCACATATATGATATCTGAATACCATGGAGAAAGAGTAAACATTTCATAGATCTGAATGGATGATCCTTCCTCATTCTCATCAGACATAGCAGCGATCAGATTTATGTCCAAGGCGTGCAAGTTTGATTCGGCCATTAGCTTCGCCAACCCCTGTCCTTTGACCAGCTTTGTAGGCTTTATTTCCACATCATATTCCAGCAAGGCTGCGATCCATTTGCCTCTTCTTCCTTCAGGATCGGTCTGCACTAAAACATATTTTACAGCAGCGTTAGGTACAAAGGCCAGAATATGAGAATGTAGAAGATATACCCAGAAATATTTCAATGCCTTCACAAGTGCCAAGGCTTGTTTCTCAATGATGTTGTACTTTAAGGCTGCATCCCTTATAGCTCTGCTGAAGAATGCGATGGGTCTTTCATGATCATCTCTTTTCTGCAATAATACTACTGCCATAGTGTGCTCCGAAGCAAATGAAAACAATATGAAATCTTGAGTGTAGTCCGAGCTGACTAGAACTGGGGCTGAAGAAAGAGAAAATTTAACCAAATTGAAAGAGTTTACAGCCTCCTCTGTCCATTTCACTTGGCTGTCCTTCTTAAGCATGTTGTTCATTTCTCTTAGGTGTTCAGCAAGATTAGGTACAAAATGACGTAGAAAATTCATCTTACCATTGAACGATTGTATTTCTTTTTTATTCTGGGGCAGATCGATTTGTTGAATTGCTTGCACACGTGTTGGGTCAATACAAATGCCATCCTTTGAGATAATATGCCCGAGTAATTTGCCTTCCTCCATGGCAAATAAGCTCTTCTTCGGATTCAGCGATAAACCATATTTTCTGCACTTTTGAAAGACAATTTTTAGATGATGTGTGTGCTCTTCATTAGATTTGGAAAACATCGTCAAATCATCCAGGTACACCACCAAAAACACATCCTTCTCATTCGCAAAAGCCAAGTCCATTGCACGCTGAAATGTGGCACCTGCATTCTTTAAACCGAAAGGCATTTTGGCGTAATGAAAGGTTCCCCATGGAGTGGTGAATGTTGTTTTGTCCCGGTCATCTTCATGGACAGAAATTTGGTTATATCCGGAATAGCCATCAAGTAGTGACATACGAGATGCCCCCACTACTCGCTGAAGTATATGGTCCATTTTGGGCAGTGGATAGTTGTCCTTCAATGAAACTTTATTGAGATTTCTGAAATCAATGCATAAGCAAATCTCACCTGTCTTCTTTCGTACGAGCACCAAGTTAGAGATCCAGTCCGAAAATCTGATGGGCACAATGATCCCTGACTTGTACAACATGTTTACCTCCTTTTCAATAGATGGCAGTAGCTTTGGATTTATCCTTCTCAACTTTTCTCTGAATGGTTTTTGATTGGGCTTGATGGGTATCGTGTGCTGAATTATATTGATATCATAGGTCTTTAAATCAGAATAGTCCCAAGCAAACACATGTGCAAATGAAGCTAGCAAACTGAGGTATTTGTCGTTGATCTTTGGCGGCAATGCTTTGGACAATTTTACCAACTTAGGATTAGCAGTTGTTCTGATGTTGACCTCTTCTACACCCTTCTCTGTTGGTTGCAATGTTGGCTTGCGGGCTACATCATCTTGATCAAAAATTTCTTCTAAAGGTATCAAGCCTTTAGGAATAACGTTATTCTTCAGTTGTAACACGTCCATTTCATTGATCTGCACTTCATCTGTACCATTCCCTTTACCATCGTCATTTCTTACATTTATTGAGGTTTCTTTGAACTTGCCTTTGTTTTACAGAAAATCATTAATCTCCTCATCATCTTGAAACACTTCCCAATATCTTTGATTGTCTGGAATGGTTGGACGATGCTTGACATGGATTTCGAATTTATTGCTGGAATTCATTGGGATCTTCAAACTACTTGCTGCCTTGGCAAGAGCGTCAGCAATACTATTTTGTATACGAGGCACGCATGTCAAGGTGTATTCTGAAAATAATTTTAGGATGTCTAGAACTGCATTACAGTAGGCCCGCATCCTAGGATGCTTTGCTTGATACTCGCCTCTGACCTGCTTTATTACCAATTCGGAGTCGCCATATACCGAAATCCTCTTAGCATTCAGCTTTCTTAAAATCTTCAGGCCAGCAATCAGAGCTTCATACTCAGCTTCATTGTTTGAACACTCAAAAGCCAACTTGTAAGAGCAAACCCTCACGCTACTAGGCACTTTGTTTGGGGCGGAGAAAGGACTGCGTACCCAAATTCCAATTCCAGCGCCATCATTTCCCACTGCTCCATCAAAATCCATGGTCCACAAACCTTCTTCCTCCTCTTGTAAGTGCTGGAAATATGTTTGTTGTGCCTTGTCTGCTTGCTGTCCATTACTTTCAGCTGATTGCCCAACATTGTTATGTTGTTCTTGTCCTTCTTTCTTTAAAATTTCTCTGAAATTTTCTGTTATTTCCGGAATATCATCTGCTTCTACTAACTGACTATCTATATCATTTAAACTATCTAAATACAAAACAAAAGACTCTAAATCTGTATGTACATAGTTAATTGGATGATTTATTGGTTTCTCCTTGTTTTTGATCATATATTTCATTTTTTGTTCCCGGTACAATTTCCTCATTTGTCCAAACACTGGAATAGTTGCATATGAGAAATCTAGTTGTAGTGTCCCTTTCAATTTCGCTACCCAAGACCTGGAAAGAAGCATGCCAAACCTTGGAGGAATATCTGCTACTACAACATCCATCAAAACATTTTTCATGGGAAGCTGATCCAAACTCACAACCAAGTCTTTGATGAGTCCTATAAATCTCACTCTGTTGGAATCAAATGAATAGAGATCGTGGTATTGCCGGGTGATGTCCAGACCAAGTTTATCCATGATAGCCTTGGGCATGAGATTGTGATAGGCTCCGGAATCGAACATGGCATTGTGTAACACAAAATCATGCAATCTTAAACTGATATAAAAGGGTGGCACATCACTATCAGGAGACTCACCATTCGATACTGGTCCAAAAATCATTTCGGGTTGATCATCTTCGACATTCGCCATGTCAAACATTGGATCCAAATTCAACATCTTAGATACTTGTCCTCTATAACTACTGTTCTTCATTATTTCAGTCAAGGGGATGGATACCTTTAACTTAGAAATCTCATTCTCTAAGTTAAAAACGGGAATCTTTTCTACTTCTTTGACTGGGATTTCTTTCTTTTCCTTTTCTTTTGATGCAGATTGCTGATGTGATTGTTTTGCTGATGGTGATTTGCTGCTCTCCGGACCAACCGCCTCCTTTCCTTTCCTTTGTGAAACTGATGAATCATTCTTTGATGCTTCAACCTCCTTCCTTTTCTGAATTGGTTTGGCCGGCACATCTCTGTTTCTAAGTGAATATCGTTGTTGTTGTGCGTATAGAGCATTCATATACCCCCTTTGATACTCCTCTGATTCTTCTTATAAAACAGCGTCACTTGCTAAAATGAAATCTGCATCTTTGTGTGTAGTTGAGTTCACCGCACACTCCTCTTCTTCGGTAATGTAAGTAGGCAGCTCATCTAGAGTAAAGAGGTGGTTTTCTTCACCTATTACATTTCCGTCCTCATCTGACTCCGGTCCATGCACAAAATTTTGCTGCAAAGGTGTTTGTACTGGCTATTGTGCTGTCTGCTCTTGGGCGCGCTGATCTCTGTCTTATTCTATATTGTGCCTGCTGCTGCTGGCCACGGAAGTTAGGATTTCTAACTTGTGGCTCAGGTTTGTCGAGCTTCACCATTTCAAGCATCTGCTCTACCTTTTTGAGTAATTGATCCATCGAAGAAGACTCTTCCTTAACCGTGACTTTCTTTTCTGCTTTCGCTCTAGCCCTCTTGGACAGCAGATTCGCTTCAACGCTAACCACGATTTTCTGCATGTCTTCCATTGTGGTCGGTTCTCTCTCTCTTAATTGGTAGATCATGTCAGCATTAAAACCATCCGGAAATTTCATCATAGCTAGTCCCACAGGTGGCTTTAGATGATCATGGAATCTCGTTATAAACTCTATTGAATCTAACACAATAATCTTGGACCGACTCACCAGCGTTTCGTTTAATTTGCTCATATTCAGCCAGAATTTGAAGAGGATTCTTTTTCACTTCCCATCGATTTAAAAATTATCTTTGTAGTTCAGCCAAGGTAGCGATACATGCTGTCGACAAACCTCTGAACCATTTCCTCACTTCACCTGCAAATGTCTGTACAAAGAGTCTCATTGCCACATTCTCCGCATCGATCTCATGAAGTTCATATAAGTCTGCCATTTTGTCCATATGTTGCTCAGCAGTAATGCTGTTAGGAGTGCCATCAAAGAACGGGATTTTGCTTTGATAATCTGTGGGCATGTCATCTAGAACTCGAGGCAAAACCAGGGGTGCAAAACGGGCAGCCATCACTCTCGGTGGATTTGGCCTTGGAGGTGTTGGAGGAGTGTGCACAGTTTGTAAGGGGCTAGCAATTGGGGTTTGAGGCTGGGTCGCAATATAACTATCAATTAACCAATTAGCTCTTTTGGTTTCTAAGTCTACAAGAAATTGCGAATTGGGGACAGTATAATCAACAGCCCTTTCAGATTTAGACTCAAACAACGATATCTCAAACCGCTCGTCAAACTCAAGCTCTTCAAGATACTCAAAAATGTCAGGACATGAATGGGATTTGAACACGGGAGTTATAGTGCTCTCTTGACGAAGGAATCTTGGAATCAAATTGGGGTTTTCGTAGATATGAGGAGGATCCGAGTCTCAATTGGCTCTGGTATATCGTCTCAAAGCCAGCGTGCTATTGAGAAAAATCACAGGACAAAACCAACTTACTCAGCCTATCCAATCCTAAACTCATCATCCGGAAGCTTAGAATTATTAAGAAATAAGGGGATTTGATTTCAGTTGATCCCCAGTGGAGTCGCCACTATGTGAGCACCTAAATCTGCCCTAAGCTGAAGGAAGGCAAAATTCAGGGTAACCACAAACCACGCTTAGTCTGGTAGCTAGCCCTACCAGAACAGGATAGGGCTCTCTCCGAGTCACGCTCAGTGAATGAATAACCGAAACGGTCTGAGATGAATTACAGTGAAATATTATCTTAGGCTAGTAAGTGAATATGGATACAAGAAACAATTTTTATGAATGACTGAGCTTCTGGGATGTTATGGGACCAACGGACAGTAATGAACAGAGAATTTAATACAAAGGCATAGATTATTTCGTGAGGCAAGACCGGCAGAAAGTATAGCAATTTTGTTCGAAATAACGTGGAATGGAGAGATTGCTTAGGAGAGTGAAAAGGGCATAAGTACATGAATCCTTTTCAACAGAAGAAGAACACTGAACATGAAATTTTCCCACAGGCAGAGCAATAAAATTGAATTCTACCTTATCTAACTCAGAAAATTTCACTGGAAATGAATATGAATTGAACTATGAAACATTACAAAATACATATGAAACATAAGAGACACATTTATTACACTCACAACCACATGAATCTCATGAAACAGAGCCGCTGCCTTTCATTAATTCTCTGTCAAAAATATACAATGAAGAAACAGAGTTTCTTTCCCACAGTCTCCCAGAAGTTACAAGCCAACCAACCATTTGCAAATAGCTTGCATACAATATATAGAATGTTCCATGAAGAGATAGAACGCCCAAGGGTTGGGGAGTTACTCGAATCATTACAAAATGGAGGTGAAGAGCCAACCATCAGCTACAGGTGCAGTGTTACAAACATGACAAATGGCTTGGGTGACCGTTTGCCTTCCTTCACCACTTGGATAGAAGCCAATCTGGAGAGAAAATACTTTAAATGCCGCCTTAGGTGCCAAAAAACCGAAATGTAGATGAGAGGGCCCACTTGGAGAAGTCGCGAATTGAAATTTAGCGAAACGGAAGCAAATTTGGCAACTTTTCCTTTGTGCGCCGTGTCATTTTCTCTGTGCGCCGCGCTACTTTGGAGACTGATTTGAGGCACTTACAGGTGTCCAAAATGTGCCCAAGTGTGCTTGTTGGAAAGCTTGTCCTGTCTACTTTCTAACCCAACTGAAATTTCTAAATTTGGTGCTCATTTGCCCCTCCAAATCTTCATTCTCCCAAGACTGATTCCTGTGTGTCAAAATAGGGGCAGAGAGGTCAATTTTTGGGTGTTTTAGACCTCCTGGAGACTCAGCTCTTGCCCAAATTTCTTGTCCAAGCACTAGTAGTCGTGATTTTTCATGCTGAATCCAAAAATGCAAACCATTATTCATTTGGAATTCCCAAGAAAAAACCTGTGTTTTGCCCAAAAATTTGTCATGTGACCAAAATTTCCCCAAATTCCTTGAAATTTGGGCTAGAGGTTCTCTATGGGGTGCTATGTTGTGCCAAAGAAGCCTCAGCCAAGATTCGAAGCCGATCTTGCTCTTTTGCCTCTTTTGCCTCTTTTGTTGCTTTGCTCAATTTTTCCTTCAAGCTCCTTATTCGGGCCTTTGCACTCATATTTCGTGTCTTGTAATGATAAGCCATGTGTCTTAGCAAAGCATGGTCCTTGTCGGCCTTGTCTAGTAGCCTCTCCAAGTGCATATTCACGCTCTCGAGATTGGCCTCCCGATCCTCATTGATTTCTTGCTCCAATGACATGAGCTCAACTCTTCTCCTTTGTGCAACTTGACGATGCTCACCTGTTTTGTAGCTCCATGATCGCTCGTTGATCCTCCAGCTGCTTGTTCCTCTGCTCCAGGTATTTCATGTTCCACTTAGCCCTCTCCAAGTCAAGGGATAAGGCCTCAATCACTGATTGCTGCTCCTGGATGATCTTTCTAAGCTCTGCATTTGTTGGTTCTGTATCTGTCTCATCATCATGAAGGAGAACGAATTCTGTCTCTCGCTCACCTGAAGGCCCCTCATCATGCATTGGCTCCTTACCTCTGTCCTGTTCCTGTGTCGTCGATGTAGGAAGTGAGGCCCCTTCCACCCTGGGTGGAAATAACACTCGCTTCACCGCCGCAAATAAATGTCTATTGCCTCTCTGATAGGTGATGAATACTGGCATAGTAGCAGTCTCATGGCACTCATACTGATGTGAAGGACCACCTATCTCATGTTCTGCCTCTGATACTACCTGTGGAGCACTGAAGAAGTCACGGGAGATGAAGTCCTCCCAAGAAATGCCCTGCAATCCCAACTGATGATCCACCAAAATCCGGATAAGAGCAAAGTGATAAACACTGTTGAGCTGCTGCTGAGGGGTCTTATGCTGCATGAAATTTTTCATCCTCTCTATGTTCCCGCAAATGAAAAATGGGAGGTTCATCATCCGCACTCTGGTAAAGTGCATGAGCAACCTGATGTGATAGGCATATAGGCGAGAAAACCTCCCCTCACAACTAAAGTACTTCATGATCAATTTCATGAGCGGAGCATACTCATCTTTCAAAAATCTGAATGGGAAGACTCTTGTGAGATGCCTCAAACAACTGGCCTTAATGTAAGGCTCATAATGATGCCTATCCACCTTCTTTTTTTTATGACACTGTTCTCCAACATTTGGTATGCCTGTTGCCACTGAGATAGTTTCGGGTGTCAATGTGAAGGTGACCCCGGCCAAGATAGACTGACCTCCATGTAGGTGAACCAACTCATGATGAACTCTAACAGTTGCCACCCTTTAACAAAATTCAAAACATGCTAGGTGCTGGAAACATGACATAGCAAGAGGGCATGCCTGCAACTCAGTGAGGGTGTTTGGCTCATCCCTAACATGTTTGCCACTCCTATGATGTCTCTTGGGAGCCTATTCTCCTGAATCTGTATCACTGTCGGTCTCCACCTCATACTCTGATGAACCCTCAGATGCCATGACTACTGTTTAGAAACTGTATTTAGGCTGCCCCTTTGATGATGGTGAAGCTGGGTGTTGTTTGTGATATCTGCCACCAAGGGGAACAATGAAACAAAGGGAGTATTAGGAGGGGAGTAATGTAATGGGAATAGGGGTTATAGGGAGAATTTTGTTTAGGGATATGTAGGGGTTGTGGGTATTTTGACAGGTTAGGGTTTGGGGTTTTAATTGAGCACTAGGAGGAAGGGAAAGGGAATATGAGTTTAGTAGTGTTAGGGTAGTGATAATAGGAAAAATGGCATAGGGGAATAAGGAAAAGTGGTAGGGCAAGAAAAATAGAGCTTTGGCATCAACAACACAATGGCACAACCCTAGCAAAATGGTTTTTTGGTGTCTTCTTGTGGTTAACTTTATGAAATTTTTTGCATTTAATCACAGGCAATAAACCACCATATCTTTATCAAATTTGATGCACAAGTGAGTTTATGGAGCCTACCTTGCAATTTATGTGCTTCACAAAAAAAATTGAGGGAGTTTGGCAAATTCTAGGCGCTTTGTCTCTGTGCGCCGCGCGCAAAACCCAGTGCGCCGCGCTCTGGGTGTGCACCGCGCTAGTTATAACTTTGCACTACGGGCGGGCTCTGTGTGCGTCGCGCCCTGTGTGTGCGCCGCGCCCCTGCCTGTGTGCGCCGCGCCCCTGCCTGTGTTCGCCACGCCCCTAAAACTTCCTCCAAACTGCTCCAAATTACGCACTTGCACACCCACGACTTTGCAATGCTTTCCTTCTGCCTTTGATTGCACAATGACTTGGATTTAGGTGGGAGTTTGTATATAAAGATTTGGAAGTGATGGGTTACGTTTTTGCTTTTCCAAAAAATCCATTTTCTAATGTTTATGTTTGACACTTTTTTACTGACTTTAAAACAACCCTGATTTTCACTTTTCCTTTGAATTTTGGCTCAAGTGATGAAATTTTCGGCACTCTTTGCAGGGATTGCTTGACAGGACATTTGGCCACAGAAACCATGATTGCATCTGAAGAAATCAACTGACGATCTCTTTGAAAATTTTATCACCAATGACATTGTTTGACTTTTCTTCAAAACAGAGTTTTGAAGAACAATCGAAGTTTATCCATATGACGATGAAACTCTGTGAATCATTACTTTACAAGGGCATCACTCTGGCCTGCATGGCTTTACTGGACATATTTAAAGACCAAATTGATTTAATCCCTAGACCTAATGACCGGGAATGACTTTTGTCCATTAAAGGACCAGACCTTGACTGTCATGGACTTTGGTGATCATTGACAAAAGACCTAAGCCAACAGGACCCAGACATGAGGGGAAATGACTAGCATGACCTTCTCCGTCAAATCATGGCATGCCCCTAGCGGAATGCAGCTGAATGAATGGAGCGGGATACCTAAAAATGAAATGCATAAAGAGTTTTGATCTCTAACGGAGGGCTGACCAGACCGACTCTAACAGTTTGTCCGTCAAAGCACAATAGAACTTGTTCTTGGAATCTTCCACAAAGAGGTGAGTCCTCCAGTCTTCAATAAACTCCATTAAAGAACATGTTGTTGGTTTTCTGGAGAGTCCATTGGCTACAATATTCTTTTTCCCTTATATGTATTCAATAACAAAGTCATAAGCTTGGACCTTGTGTTGATAAATCTATAGAGTGGCAGTTAAACGATTTCTCTTATTATGAATTTATCTTGTGATGTTCTCGTTATTATTATTAATTCTTTCGATTTCATGCCAAACAACAAATAGAAGAGGACACAAGATGTAGGCACGATGCCAGGGCGAAACCCCACTCTAGGGGAAAACCCAGTTAAATTCTTCCTTCAGTAGATTCAAGATGAGAAGACCAAGACCCTTACAACTTAGACTCGAGACTACCTCCATCCATCAAGACAACCTTGTCATGATTCAATTCTATTGCTCCTGTAGCAGTCAGTCTTTGTTGAAATTGGCAACTAGGAAAACTCCATGTGAGTCATCTTATTAATGACAGCTGATATTTTTCTTGGATCCCTCTCATCGAGAGGTGTAGGATTGATCTAAAGATCATCCGATTATGATAAGTATTCATGAAGATTTGAATTTATTAGTGTTATGGGACAATTCGTCAAGGTCGGCCAGCAACCAAATAAACCACACTTGTGCTCAACGTTTTAGTATAAATAGAGGTGGACTTCAAGTCATTTAAAACTGATTTCTTATGATCTCACTCTCCACTTGTTTGGGCTTTCAGTGGAAGGGGAGGTCTAGAGGAGATGCCTTCTACACAGCCCTAATGGAGAAGCCTTGGATGTGCCCTAGCCGCAGTCAACAATGGCAGTGAAGTGTAAGCCCTCAACGCAGCCAAGGAAAGGCTCCCTAGTCTAAGGGAGCTTCAACGCAAATCTAAGGAATCCTAGAAGGAGCCCTAGCCACGGTGAAAGAGACCTTCACACAGCTGAAGGTAAAGCCCTCATATGCTGTCCCAAATGCCCTAGTCGCAGGTCATGAAGGGACCCTAATTTGTTGTCTCAAGAGACCCTCAAACACACCAAGAAGAGAGCCTTGGTCTGGTGTCTATGGAGCTCCCAATCCGCAATCATTAAAGGTTCTAATACGCTATCATAATGAAGACTCTAGGAGAAGAGTCATATACAATAAAAGTGCAGCAAGGAGATCTGGCCGCAGGCAAAAGGGAGATGTATTATGTTGTCATAAGGAAGCCCTCAAACAGTTAGGAAGAAATCTAAACGCAAGTCTAAAGGGAGATGCCCTAACTGTTGTTTCAAAGCACAGTCATAAGCCCTAAACGCTGCCAAGAAGAGGTGACATAATACGCAATGAAGGGTGATAAAGAAGCCCTTGTTTGTTGTAATAGGGTGTCCTAAAATACGCTATCATTAAAGGCCTCAATCCACAATTGAGGATGATTGTTCTAGGAAGCCTTGACTTGTTGTTTCACAGCTAGAGGATGATCTGCAGCTTTAGGAGGATGGTCATAGGCAATACTAACAGTTGGTTGTTGTCCAGAAATAAGCCTTACACAGTCACCTAGTTGTTGTTACTGTAGTTGGCAACAGGGCCATGTTTGGGTATGATATGCTAGGAAAAAGTATCCAATGAGGAGGAACTATGAGGCTGTTGCTTGAAGGCGGATTGGATATTGTATAAAGGGACAAGGTTACAGTCAACTGTTGGGCTAGGTCGCAGGCCATAGCCAGCAGTTGGAGGCCACCTTAAGTGTTGCGTTCAGACCCTATAAGGCATGGTATCGTTGGAGAAAATATGTGCAGGCAAGATGCAGTCAATAGATGGACTATGGGGTTGATTTAGAATGTTGTGGCTCACAGTGTCTGTGCTCTATTCAATGTCCAAGTCTGTTATGAAATGCTTTTTCCTTTTAGCTTACACAAGTTTCCAAATGCGCAGACTTGACATGATTAGTGAAGAAGCAAAGGAGGAAGAGCATTATAGAAGGAAAGCTTCAGTATTTTGGGCAATTGGTTGAGCTGCTCTAAGCCTATCATTTGCTACAATGTGTTATCTTCATGGTGAAGATCTTTGATGTTTGATCTCTTATCTTGTCAAGTCAAAGCGTTGACTTTTGATCTATATGTACTATCTCTCCCTGTTGAACTATTGAAGAACATATAAGAAGAAGTGATAAAGGGTTTCCCCACATTGGGGTTTGTCCCTGGCTAGCGCCACATCTTGTGTCCTCTTGTCTTGGCTTGTCTTCTACGATTTATATTTATGTTCTATTTGCAGTTTACTTTAATGTTGATGTGATTGCTAATCTGGAAAATATATTGAGCTTGCTGTGAAAATTGAAATAAATTGCACTAGCATAGAACATACCTAAAATTAACATGGTATCAGAGTTGAGGTGAAAACAAAGCCCAAGCAAGAGTAAAAGAGCAATCACTGAAGACAGTTGGGAAAAAGGATCAGTGGATTCCTCATCCCTCTCCAAATTCATCGAGGGTGAAATCGAAGCAAGGAATATTATCAGAATGGCGCAGCAAAAACTTTTGATGGCCTACCTAAAAGATCAGTTTATTGGGAAGTCTGAATCTAAGGGTGGAAGGAAAGGCAGATGCCTTGGTTAAAATAAGTTCGGACATTAATCAAAGGAGCGTTCGACTGGCAGGGACACATCACTTGATGATGATAACAATCATCTTAGGGACATCTTCAATGATCAAAGAAATGACAGGTAATACAGGTCATCAAGCGCACGGCCGACTCTTAAGAGAAAGCAAGGAACTCCAAGTATGAAGAATCAAATGTTGTTTCTGATAAGATAAAGAAGTGTTATCTTGTATTTGCCCTCTCCTTCAGATTCTTTGGGAATCTGGCTTATTGATTGTAGTGCTTCAAGGCATTGCATCAGATAGAAGGACGCTCTCTCTCTAATTTGATAGAGATGGAAAAATTCGTGGGATTATAATTGGAGCCGATGCCACCTATCCCAGAAAGGATGTTACCACTCAATTGAATGAGGGTAACTCAATTCATTTACAGAATCTCTTTTATGTACCTAATTGCAAGAAGAACCTGGTGTCCATTTCGGCAATGGAACTCAAAGGTTTCAAGGTGGCATTCATCAATGGAAAGGTACGTGATTGAAAATAGAATTTTCAAATATGCTTTTACTCGTGGGTTCAGGGTTGGAAATTTGTATCAAATTGTAGAAAGTCCAATGGTGACCATGTAAGTTGACACATAGCACCGAAGGTCTGTGAGTCAAATGATGACAAGAATGCCTGAATTCAAAAGGAGCATGAAGGTACATGTCTGAGATGTACAGAAGGAAAATCTCAAAAGGGGACCATTCCCCTCATATAGCAGGTCCACAGGTTTGGAACAACCCAAGGAGGTTTGAGATTCATGATCGGGAATCTCGTGTGCAGGTGGAAGAAAGCCCTCTATGGATTGAAGCAAATCACCTCGGGTTTGATATGAGAGGATTGATAGCTGTCAGATAAAGTTGAGATTCACTAAGAGTGAAGCCCATCCAAACCATTGTTTGAAGGTTGTGGATGATAGACCTCTCATAGAGGCACCTTCTGAGAACGACCTATTTATGAAAAGTGCAGGCCCTCTCACTTGCAGAAGTAAGAGGGAGTTGGATTCCAGATATGGAATGGTAAACTGCAAGCCCGTGACTACCTAAAGGATCTTAACTTTCAGAAGTTATAAGGTAATGATGCCCGACTAGATTTGGGAAATGCCTCTGAGTTTCATAAACTCATTTGCATTCATGATTCTTCGTGAACTTCCGTTCAGATATATGTTAACACGGTGAGCTCATATATGATTGAGCCACACTGGATTGGTGCCAAGAATCTTCTCAGATATATTCGGGGCACAATCTCTCATGGATTGAGATACACTGCCAGAAATATAAAATTGCATGATTATTCGAAGATTGACTGGGCAAGCAATGTGGAGGATCACTAGAGCACTTCTCAGTGCTGGGTTCTACTTTGATATCGTGGATGAGCAGGAAGCAGAAGTCGGTTGCTATAAGCACCACTGAGACTGAATACATAGTTACAAGTATGATCTCGTGTGACGCTGCCTGGTTGTGGAAGCTCTTCAGTGAGTTGTTTTTACACATGATGAATACCATTGTGATTCTCTGTGACAACCAGGGGGGGGGATTCGATTGTTGAGGAATCATGTATTCAGTGATTGCTCCAACAGATAGACATCAGATACTACCTTATCTGGGATATTGTAAGTCGATGAGCGAGGAAGCTCCATTGCATTGAAATTGATGTACAAGTCGCAAACACTTTGTCAAAGACCCGGGGAAAGGTCAAATCTGTGACTTTCCCAAACGACTTGGAGTCGTTGAGAGACCTTCATATAAGGGTCCTGCATGTTGCATGCATTGAGCTCTGGGAGCTCTAGGGGGCTTGGGGTACTTAGTGGAGCAACACACGACCATAGGGCGACTCATCCTCCCCTAATGGTGTATTGTGTACAAAGTGAATAGATCAGCCTTCCCCTGTGATACCCGAGGCGACTTTGGAACAAGATGAAGGAAGATCTTGCTGGCTAACCTATAGGTGAACTTTTGGCATACTTACCACATAATATATAAGAAACGACCTCACTTTCTTTCTAACTGATTGAAGCCCAATCGGAGTGCCGGAAGCCTACAACCATAGTCTAGGCCGAGTGACTAAAGGTTCGTTCTCCTATGAGCCAGGATTATTCATTCCCCTGTGGGACAGGATGATTAATGCTCCTGTCGAGGCATCCTACCCATGCAGTCTGGGACTCATGGGAAGTACCTCTCATCTGATCAATGAGTAGGGAAATGGGGTTAGGGACCATTAGTAGTACTATCGATGGATGCATCGTTGTATCTACCGTACTCCCTATGCTAGGATGACCTCTATTGATATGTGATCAGTATGAGTGGTTTGAGACACACTTTTGTGATATTGATCTAGGATCAATGGAGCTGACTTTAGGTCAGTGGAAAATGGTATGAGACATTCTCAGTCAATTCTTCTTCTTCATGGTTCAACAGAGAAGAGCTCAACAGAGCAGATCTTAGCAGAGCAGAGCGGTGTAGGGCACTAATGGCAGAGATAGTACAATCGGACATATGGATCAGCGGATGGTGTTCTCCCTAGTTGAGAGGGAGTGTTGAAATTCGCAACTAGGGCCAAACTCCATGTGGGTCATCTTATTAATGACAGTTGATATTTTTCTTGGATCCCTCTCAACGAGAGGTGTAGGATCGATCTAAAGATCATCTAATTCCGATAAGTACTCATGGAGATATGAATTTATTAGTGTTATAGGACAATTCGTCAAGGTCGGCCAGCGACCAAATAAACCCCACTTGTGCTCAACGTTTTAGTATAAATAGAGGTGGAGTTAAAGTCATTTAACACTCATCTCTTATGATCTCACTCTCCACTTGTTTGGGTTTTTGGTGGAAGGGGATGTCTAGAGGAGATGTCTTCTACGCATCCCTAATGGAGAAGTCTTGGACGTGCCCTAGCCGCAGTCAAGAAGGGCAGTGAAGTGTAATCCCTCAACGCAGCCAAGGAAAGGCTCCCTAGTCTAACGGAGCTTCAACGCAAATCTACGAAATCGTAGAAGGAGCCCTAGCCACAGTAAAAGAGGCCTTCACACAACTGAAGGTAAAGCCCTCATATGTTGTCCCAAACAACCTAGCCGCAGGTCATGAAGGGGCCCTAATTTGTTGTCTCAAGATACCCTCAAACACAGCAAGAAGAGAACCTTGATCTGGTGTCTATGGAGCTCCCAATCCGCAGTTATTAAAGGTTCTAATATGTTGTCATAATGAAGACTCTAGGAGAAGAGTCCTATACACTGGAAGTTCAGCAAGGAGATCTGGCCGCAAGCAAAAGGGAGATGTATTACGTTGTCATAAGGAAGCCCTCAAACAGTTTGGAAGAAATCTAAACGCAGGTCTAAAGGGAGATGCCCTAATTGTTGTTTCAAAGCACAGTCATAAGCCCTAAATGCTGCCAAGAAGAGGTGACATTAATACACAGTGAAGGGTGATAAATAAGCCCTTGTTCTCTGTAATAAGGTGTCCTAAAATACGCTATCATTAAAGGCCTCAATCCACAATTGAGGATGATTGTTCTAGGAAGCCCTGACTTGTTGTTTCACAGCTAGAGGATGATCTACAACTTTAGGAGGATGGTCATAGGCAATACGAACAGTTGATTGTTGTCCAAAAAGAAGCCTTACACAATCACCTAGTTGTTGTTGTTGTAGGTGATAGCAGAGCCATGTTTGGATATGATATGTTGGCAAAAAGTATCCAATGAGGAGGAACTATGAAGCTATTGCTTGAAGGCAGATTGGATCACTGCATAAAGGGACAAGGTTACAGTCAACTGCTGGGCTAGGCCACACGCCGCCATAGCCAGCACTTGGAGGCCTCCTTAGGTGTTGCGTTCAGACCCTATAAGGCAGGGTATCATTAGAGCAAATATGTGCAGGCAAGATGCATTCAATAGATGCACTGTGGGGTTGATTTAGAATGTTGTATCTCACAATGTTTGTGCTCTATTCAGTGTCCAGGTCTGCAATGAAATGCTTCAGTCCTTTCAGCTTACACAAGTTTCCAAATGGGCAGACTTGACATGATCAGTGAAGCAGCAAAGAGGAAGAGCATTATAGAAGGAAAGCTTCAGTATTCTAGGCAATTGGTTGGGCTGCTCTAGGCCTATCATCTGCTGCATTGTGTTAACTCCATGGTGAAGATCTATGATGTCTGATCTCTTATCTTGTCAAGTCGAAGTGTTGACTTCTGATGTATATGTACTATCTCTCTCTACTGAACTATTGAAGAACATATAAGAAGAATTGATCAAGGGTTTCCCCACATTGGGGTTTGTCCCTGGCTAGCACCACATCTTGTGTCCTCTTGTCTTGGCTTGTCTTCTGCAATTTATATTTATGTTCTATTTGTAGTTTACTTTAATGTTGATGTGATTGCTAATCTGGAAAATATATTGAGCTAACTGTGAAAATTGAAATAAATTGCTCTCGCATAGAAAATACCTGAAATTAACATGGTATCAAAGCTGAGGTGAAAACAAAACCCAAGCAAGAGTGAAAGAGAAATCACCGGAGACAATTGGGAAAAAGGATCAGTGGATTCCTCATCCCTCTTCAAATTCACCGAGGGTGAAATCGAAGCATAGAATATTATCAGAATGGCGCAGTGGAAGCTTCTTATGGCCTACCTAAAAGATCAGTTTATTTCGAAGCCTAAATCTAAGGGTGGAAGGAAAGGTAGATGCCTTGGTTAAAATAAGTTCGACCATTATGCGAAGGAGTGTCCGACTGGCAGGGACACATCACTTGATGATGATAACAATCATTCCAGGGAGATCTTCAATGATCAGAGGAATGACAGGTAATGTCGGTCATCAAGGCACGGCCGACTCTTCAGAGAAAGCAAAGAACTCCAGGTATGAAGAATCAAATGTTGTTTCTGATAAGATAAAGAAGTGTTAGCTTGTATTTTCCCTCTCCTTCAGACTCTTTGGGAATCTGGCTTATTGATTATATTGCTTCAAGGCACTCCATCAGATAGAAGGATGCTCTCTCTCTAATTTGATAGAGATGGAAACATCTGTGGGATTATGCTCGGAGTTAATGCCACCTATCCCGGAAAGGGTGTTACCCCTCAATTGAATGAGGGTAACTCAATTCATTTAGAGAATCTATTTTATGTACCTGATCGCAAGAAGAACCTGGTTTCCATTTCGGCAATGAAAGTCAAAGGTTTCACGGTGGCATTCATCGATGGAAAGGTACGTGTTTGAAAATAGAATTTTTAAAGATGCTTTTACTCTTGGGTTCAAGGTTGAAAACTTGTATCAAATTGCAGAAAGTCCATTGAGGACCATGTCAGTTGACACAGCACCGGAGGTCTGTGAGTCAGATGATGACAGGAATGCCTGAATTCAAAAGGAGCATGAAGGTACATGTCTGAGATGTACCGAAGGAAAACCTCAAAAGGGGACCATTCCCCTCATATAGCAGGTCCACAGGTTTGGAACAACCCGAGGAGGTTTGAGATTCATGATCCGGAATCTCATGTGTGCAGGTGGAAGAAATCCCTCTATGGTTTGAAAAAAATCACCCCGGGTTTGATATGAGAGGACTGGTAGTTGTCAGATGAAGCTGAGATTCACTAACAATGAAGTCGATCCAAACCATTAATTGAAGGTTGTGGATGATAAACCTCTCATACCGGCACCTTCTGAGAACGACCTATTTATGGCAGGTGCAGACCCTCTCACTTGCAGAAGTAAGAGGGAGTTGGATTCCGGATATGGAATGGTAAACTGCAAGCTCGTGACTACCTCGAGGATCTTAACTTTCAGAAGTTATAAGGTAATGATGTCGGACTAGATTTGGGAAATGCCTCTGAGTTCCATAAACTCATTTGCATTTATGGTTCTTGGTGAACTTCTGTCCGGATATATGTTAACATGGTGAGCTCATATATGATTGAGCCACACTGGATTGGTGCCAAGAATCTTCTCAAATATCTTCGGGGCACAATCTCTCATGGATTGAGATACACTGCCAGAAATATAACGTTGCATGATTATTCGAATGCGGACTGGTCAGGCAATGTGGAGGATCACCAGAGCACTCCTCAGTGTTGGGTTTTTCTTCGATATCATGGATGAGCAGGAAGCAGAAGTCGGTTTCTATAAGCACCGCCGAGACCGAATACATACCTACGAGTATGATCTCGTGTGAAGCTGCCTAGTTGCGGAAGCTCTTCAGTGAGTTGTTTGTACACATGATGAATACCACTGTGATTCTTTGTGACAACCAAGGGGCAGGGAGGGCGGAGGGGGCATTCGATTGTTGAGGAATCCCATATTCGATGATTGCTCCAGCAGATAGACATCAGATACTACCTTATCTGGGATAGGGTAAGTCGATGAGCGAGGAGGCTCCATCGCATTGAGACTGATGTACAGGTCGCAGACACTTTGTCAAAGCCCCGGGGAAAGGTCAAATTTGTGACTTTCCTGAACGACTTGGAGTCGTTGAGAGACCTTTGTATAAGGGTCCTGCATGTTGCATGCATTGAGCTCTGGGAGCTCTGGGGGGCTTGTGGTACTTACTGAAGCAACACACGACCATAGGGCGACTCACCCTCCCCTAATATTGCGTTGTGTACAGGGTGAATAGCTCAGCCTTCCCCTGCGATACCCCGAGGCGACTTTGGGACAAGATGATTCGTTCTCCTGTGAGCCAGGATGATTTGTTCTCCTATGGGACAGTATGATTAGTTCTCCTGTCGAGGCATCCTACCCATGCAGTCTGGGACTCATGGGAAGTACCTCTCATCTGATCAATGAGTAGGAAGATGGGGATAGGGACCATTAGTAGTACTATCGATAGACGCATCGTTGTATCTACCATACTCCCTATGCTAGGATGACCTCCATTGATCTGGGATAATGAAACTAATATGGGATCAATATGACTGGTTTGAGACACTCTCTTGTGATATTGATCTAGGATCAATGGAACTGACTTCGAGTCAGTAAGAGTGGTATGACAAACTCTCCTCATATGAAACTGACTTCAAGTCAGTAGAGAATGGTATGATATATTCTCGATCAATTCTTCTTCTTCATGGTTCAGCAAAACAGAACTCAGCAAAGAAGAGCTTAGCAGAGCAGAGCAGTGCAGGGCACTGATGGCAGAGATAGTACAATCGGGCATATGGATCAGCAGATGGAGTTATCCCTAGTTGAGAGGGAGTGTTGAAATTGGAAACTAGGGCCAAACTCCATGTGGGTCATCTTATTAATGACAGCTGATATTTTTCTTGTTCCTCTCATAGAGAGGTGTAGGATTGATCTAAAGATCCTCTAATTCCGATAAGTATTCATGGAGATATGAATTTATTAGTGTTATGGGACAATTCGTCAAGGTCGGCCAGCAACCAAATAAACCCCACTTGTGCTCAACGTCTTAGTATAAATAGAGGTGGACTTCAAGTCATTTAACACTCATCTCTTATGATCTCACTCTCCATTTGTTTGGGTTTTTGGTGGAAGGTGAAGTCTAGAGGAGATGCCTTCTACGCAGCCCTAATGGAGAAGTCTTGGACGTGCCCTAGGCGCAGTCAAGAAGGGCAGTGAACTGTAAGCCCTCAACGGAGCCAAGGGAGCCTTTAGTCTAAGGGAGCTTCAACACAAATCTAATGAATCCTAGAAGGAGCCCTAGCCGCATTAAAAGAGGCCTTCACACAACTGAAGGTAAAGCCCTCATATGCTATCCCAAATGCCCTAGCCGCAGGTCATGAAGGGACCCTAATTTCTTGTCTCAAGAGACCCTCAAACACAGCAAGAAGAGAGCCTTGATCTGGTGTCTATGGAGCTCCCAATCGTCAATTATTAAAGCTTCTAATACATTTTCATAATGAAGACTCTAGGAGAAGATTCCTATACGCTGGAAGTGCGGCAAGGAGATCTGGCCACAGGCAAAAGGTAGATGTATTATGTTGTCATAAGTAAGCCCTCAAATAGTTAGGAAGAAATCTAAACGCAGGTCTAAAGGGAGATGCCCTAACTGTTGTTTCAAAGCACAGTCATAAGCCCTAAACACTGCCAAGAAGAGGTGACATTAATACGTAGTGAAGGGTGATAAAGAAGCCCTTGTTCGTTGTAATAAGGTGTCCTAAAATACGCTAACATTAAAGGCCTCAATCCACAATTGAGGATGATTGTTCTAGGAAGCCCTGACTTGTTGTTTTATAGCTAGAGGATGATTTGTAGCTTTAAGAGGAAGGTCATAGGCAATACTAACAGTTGGTTGTTGTCCAGAAAGAAGCCTTACACAGTCACCTAGTTGTTGTTGTTGTAGGTGACAACAGGGCCATGTTTGGGTATGATATGCTGGGAAAAAGTATCCAATGAGGAGGAACTATGAGGTTGCTACTTGAAGGCAAATTGGATCACTGCATAAAGGGACAAGGTTACAGTCAATTGTTGGGCTAGTCTGCAGGCCATAGCCAGCAGTTGGAGGCCTCCTTAAGTGATGCATTCAAACCTTATAAGGCAGGGTATCGTTGGAGCAAATATGTGCATGCAAGATGCAGTCAATAGATGGACTTTTGGGTTGACTTAGAATGTTGTAGCTCACAGTGTTTGTGCTCTATTTAGTGTCCAGGTCTGCTATGAAATGCTCCAATCCTTTCAGCTTACACAAGTTGCCAGATGGGTAGACTTGACATGATCAGTGAAGCAGCAAAAGAGGAAGAGCATTATAGAAGAAAAGCCTCAGTATTCTAGGCAATTGGTTGAGTTTCTCTAGGCCTATCATCTGCTGCATTGTGTTATCTTCATGGTGAAGATCTATGATGTCTGATCTCCTATCTTGTCAAGTCAAAGTGTTGACTTTTGATCTATATGTGCTATCTCTCTCCGCTGAACTATTGAAGAACATATAAGAAGAATTGATCAAGGGTTTCCCCACATTGGGGTTTGTCCCTGGCTAGCGCCACATCTTGTGTCCTCTTGTCTTGGCTTGTCTTCTGCAATTCATATTTATGTTCTATTTGTAGTTTACTTTAATGTTGATGTAATTGCTAATCTAGAAAATATATTGAGCTAGCTATGAAAATTGAAATAAATTGCTCTAGCATAAAACATACCTAAAATTAGCATGGTATCAGAGCTGAGGTGAAAACAAAGCCCAAGCAAGAGTGAAAGAGAAATCACCGAAGACAGTTGGGAAAAAGGATCAGTGGATTCCTCATCCCTCTTCAAATTCACTAAGGGTGAAATCAAAGCATAGAATATTATCAGAATGGCGCAGCGGAAGCTTATGATGGTCTACCTAAAAGATCAATTTATTAGGAAGTCTGAATCTAAGGGTGGAAGGAAAGGCAGATGCCTTGGTTAAAATAAGTTCGGCCATTATGCGAAGGAGTGTCCGACTGGCAGGGACACATCACTTGATGATGATAATAATCATTCCAAGGACAAGTTCAATGATTAGAGGAAGGACAGGTAACGCAGGTCATCAAGGACACGACCGACTCTTCAAAAAAAGCAAGGAACTCCACGTATGAAGAATCAAATGTTGTTTTTGATAAGATAAAGAAGTGTTATCTTGTATTTGCCCTCTCCTTCAGATTCTTTGGGAATCTGGCTTATTGATTGTAGTGCTTCAAGGCACTCCATTGGATAGAAGGATGCTCTCTCTCTCTCTCTAATTTGATAGAGATGGAAACATTCGTGGGATTATACTCAGAGCCGATGCCACCTATCCCAGAAAGGGTGTTATCCCTCAATTGAATGAGGGTAACTCAATTCATTTACAGAATCTCGTTTATGTACGTGATGGCAAGAAGAACCTAGTGTCCATTTCAGCAATGGAAGTCAAAGGTTTCAAGGTGGCATTCATCGATGGAAATGTACGTGTTTGAAAATAGAATTTTCAAAGATGCTTTTACTCGTGGGTTCAGGGTTGGCAATTTGTATCAAATTGCAGAAAGTCCATTGGGGACCATGTCAGTGGACACATAGCACCGAAGGTCTGTGAGTCAGATGATGACAGGAATACCTGAATTCAAAAGGAGCATGAAGGTACATGTCTGAGATGTACTGAAGGAAAATCTCCAAAGGGGACCATTCCCCTCATATAGCAGGTCCACAAGTTTGGAACAACCCGAGGAGGTTTGAGATTCATGATCGGGAATCTCATGTGTGCAGGGGGAAGAAAGCCCTTTATGGCTTGAAGCAAATCACCCCGGAATTGATATGAGAGGATTGATAGCTGCCATATGAAGCTGAGATTCACTAACAGTGAAGCCGATCCAAACTATTGTTTGAAGGTTGTGGATGATAGACCTCTCATACTGGCACCCTCTGAGAACGATCTATTTCTAACAGGGGCAGACCCTCTCACTTGCAGAAGTAAGAGGGATTTGGATTCCGGATATGGAATGGTAAACTGCAAGCCCATGACTACCTCGAGGATCTTAACTTTCAGAAGTTATAAGGTAATGATTCCGAACCAGATTTGGGAAATGCCTCTGAGTTTCATAAACTCATTTGCATTGACGATTCTTGGTGAACTTCCATCCGGATATATGTTAACATGGTGAGCTCATATATGATTGAGCCACACTGGATTGGTGCCAAGAATCTTCTCAGATATCTTTGGGGCACAATCTCTCATGGATTGAGATACATTGCCGAAAATATAAAGTTGCATGATTATTCGAACGCTGACTGGGCAAGCATTGTGGAGGATCACCAAAGAACTTCTCAGTGTTGGGTTCTGCTTCGATATCATGGATGAGCAGGAAGCAGAAGTCAGTCGCTATAAGCACCGCCGAGACCAAATACATAGCTACGAGTATGATCTCGTGTGAAGTTTCCTGGTTGCGGAAGCTCTTCAATGAGTTGTTTGTACACATGATGAATACCACTGTGATTCTCTGTGACAACCAAGGGGCGGGGAGGGGAGGGGATTCGATTGTTGAGGAATCTCGTATTCGATGATTGCTCCAGCAGATAGACATCAGATACTACCTTATCTGGGATATGGTAAGTCGATGAGTGTTAAAATTGGCAACTAGGTCCAAACTCCATGTGGGTCATCTTATTTATGGCAGCTGATATTTTTCTTGGATCCCTCTCATCGATAGGTGTAGGATTGATCTAAAGATCATCCGATTCCGATAGGTATTCATGGAGTTATGAATTTATTTGTGTTATAAGACAATTCGTCAAGGTCGGTCAGCGACCAAATAAACCCCACATGTGCTCAACGTTTTAGTATAAATAGAGGTGGCCTTCAAGTCATTCCAACACACTAGGAATCTCTTCCTCTCTCTACTTGTCTTTGGGTTTTAGTAGGAGGAGAGATCCTAAGGAATAACATTGCCCTCATCAAGAGGGCAGAGAGTCGGAACTACCGAAAAAGCCCAAACTGCCGAAAAAGCCGAAAATACCAGAAAATCCCGAATTGCCAGAAAAGCCGGAAATGCCGGAAAAGTGGGAATTGCCAAAAAAGCCAAAAAAGCCAGAACTGTCAGAAAATCCGAAAAAGCCGAAACTGCTGGAAAAGCCGGAAAAGTCGGAAATGCCAGAAAACCCAGAACTGCCGGAACTGCTGGGAACAACCAGAACTGCTAGAACTACCAAAACAGCTGAAGCATCCGTCTCCGAAGGAGAGCAACATGCAAGGGACAGCTAACTAACATTGGGACAGTTGTATGGTACCTAGCAGCAAATGCACCAAGCATGCAATGTTACAGCTAACATGCAAGGGACAACTAGCATGAAACAACAAGCATGCTAAGGACAACAAGTATGCTAGGGACAACAAGCAAGCAAGGGAAAACAAGCAAGCAAGGTGCAACCAACACATAGGTCAGGATGGCAACATGGTGTAGCAATGGCACATAATGGAGTACAGTGATGGGTACAGTCATGATTAATGAAGCATGATGAGATGCAGCATAGTGATGATGGGTGCAGCATGGTGCAGCGCGGTGAGGTGCAACATGATGACGAAATGCAGCACAACGATAGGTGAAGGAGTCACCTTGGAGAATAGGTGAAGCAGCACGTCTTCAACTGATCTCATGTATCACCTTCTTAGAGATGATCTATGCTCTT
Organism: Pinus tabuliformis; assembly: GCA_031772625.1. Lineage (NCBI taxonomy): Eukaryota > Viridiplantae > Streptophyta > Pinopsida > Pinales > Pinaceae > Pinus > Pinus tabuliformis. Next base: position 83,494,061 of record CM062809.1, read on the forward strand.
ATCTAGATAAGTCAAAGTGTTAACTTATGTTGTAAACGTACTATCTCTCTCTCTCTCTGTTGAACTATTGAAGAACATATAAGAAGAATTGATCAAGGGTTTCCCCACAATGGGGTTTGTCCCTGGCTAGCGCCACATCTTATGTCCTCTTGTCTTGGCTTGTCTTTTGCGATTTATGTTTATGTTGTATTTGCAGTTTACTTTAATGCTGATGTGATTGCTAATCTAGAAAAGATATGGAGCTAACTGTGAAAATTGAAATAAATTTCTCTAAGCATAGAACATGCCTAAAATTAACATGGTATCAGAGCTGAGGTGAAGACAATGCCCAAGCAAGAGTGAAAGAACAATCACCGAAGACAATTGGGAAAGGACAAAAGGATCAGTGGATTCCTCATCCCTCTTCAAATTCACCAAGGGTGAAGTCGAAGCAGAGAATATTATCATAATGGCGCAACAGAATATTGCCTACCTAAAGATCACTTCATTGAAAGACCGAATCTCAAGGTGGAAGGAAATGCAGATAACTAGTTCGGCCATTATGCGAAGGAGTGTCCGAATGGCAGGGACACATCACTTGATGATGATAACAATCATTGCAGGGACATCTTCAATGATCAAAGGAATGATAGGTAATGTAGGTCATCAAGGAAATCGCCGACTCTCATAGAAAGCAAGGAACCCCAAGTATGAAGAATCAAATGTTGTTTCTAATAAGATAAAGAAGCGTTATCTTGTATTGGCCCTCTCCTTCAGATTCTTTGGGAATCTGGCTTATAGATTGTAGTGCTTGAAGGCACTTCATCGGATAGATGGGTGCACTCTCTAATTTGGTAGAGATGGAAACAATCGTGGGATTACACTTGGAGCCGGTGCCACCTATCCCAGAAAGGGTGTAGGAAATGTTAACTCTCAATTGAATAAGGGTAACTCGATTTATTTACAGAATCTCTTTTATGTACCTGATCGCAAGAAGAACCTAGTGTCCATCTTGGAAATGGAAGTCAAACGTTTCAAGGTGGCATTCATCGATGGAAATGTACGTGTTAAAAAATATAATTTTCAAAGATGCTTTTTCTCATGGGTTCAAGGTTGGCAATTTGTATCAAGTTGCAAGATGGTCCATTGGGATCATGTCAATTGACATATCACATCTATAACACCGGAGGTCTACCTATGGGGCCCTACCCGATGTGAGTCAGATGGTGATAGGGATGTCTGAATTCAAGAAGAGCATGAAGGTACATGTCTGAGATGTACTTAAGGAAAATATTATAAGGGTACCATTCCCCCTCATGCAACAAGTCCACGAGTTTGGAACAACCCGAGAAGTTTGAGATTCATGATTGGGAATCTCATGTATACATGTGGAAGAAAGCCCTCTATGGCTTGAATCAAAACACCCGGGCGTAGTATGAGAGGATTATAGCTGTTTGATGAAGCTGAGATTCACTAGCAGTGAAACCGATCCAAACCATTACCCGAAGGTTGTGGATGATAGACCTCTCATACCGACACCTTATGAGGACGATCTATTTCTGACAGGTGCAGACCCTCTCATTTGCAGAAGTAAAAGGGAGTTGGACTCCGGATGTAGAATGATAAACTGCAAGCCTGTGACTACCTCGAGGATCTTAACTTTCAGAAGTTATATGGTAGTGATGTCGGACCAGATTTGGGAAATGCCTCTGAGTTTCATAAACTCATTCGCGTTGATGTTCTTGGTGAACTTCCATCCGGACATATGTTTGCAGTTAGCATGGTGAGCTCATATTTGGTTGAGCCTCACTGGATTGGTGCCAAAAATCTTCTGAGATATCTTCGGGGCACAATCTCTCAGGGATTGAGATAAACTGCCGGAAATATGAAACTACATGATTATTCGAATGCTGACTGGGCAGGTAGTGTGGAGGATCACTAGAGAACTTCTCAGTGCTAGTTCTCTTTGAATTCTGCTTCAATATCATGGATGAGCAGGAAGCAGAAGTCAGTTGCTATAAGCACCGCCGAGACCAAATACATAGCTACAAGTATGATATCGTGTGAAGCTACATGGTTGCAGAAGTTCTTAAGTGAGTTGTTTGTACACATGATGAATACCACTGTGATTCTTTGTGACAACCAGAGGGGGATTCGATTATTGAGGAATCCCATATTCGATGATTGCTCCAGCAGATAGACATCAGATACTGCCTTATCTGCGATATGGTAAGTCGATGAGCAAGGAGGCTCCATCGCATTGAGACTGATGTACAAGTCGTAGACATTTTGTCAAAGCCCCGAGGAAAGGTCAAATCTATGACTTTCCCGAACAACTTGGAGTCGTTGAGAGACCTTCTTATAAGGGTCTTGCATGTTGCATGCATTGAGCTCTAGGAGCTTTGGGGGCTTGGGTACTTACTGGAGCAACATACGACCACAAGGTGACTCACCCTCCCCTGGTGGTGTGTTATGAACAGGATGATTAGTTATTTTGTGGGCCGGGATAATTAGTTCTCCTGTGGCAACTGTGGAACAAGATGATTAGTTCTCCTCTGGGTCAAGATGATTAGTTCTCTCGTGGCAACTGTGGAACAGGATGATTAGTTCTCCTAAGGGCCAAGATGATTTGTTCTCCATGGCGACTATGGAACAGGATGATTAGTTCTCCTATGGGCCAAGATGATTTGTTCTCCGTGGCGACTGTGGAACAGGATGGTTAGTTCTCTGTGGCATCCACTCACAGGATGATTCATTCTCCTGTGGACAGGATGATTAGTTCTCCTGTCGAGGCATCCTACTCATGTATCTGGGACTCATGGGAAGTACCTCTCATCTGATCAATGAGCAGGGAAATGAGGATAGGGACCATAGTAGTACTATCGATGGACGCATCATTGTATCTACCGTACTCCCTATGCTAGGATGACTTCCATTGATCTGGGATCAGTATGAGTGGTTTGAGACACTCTCTTATGACATTGATCTAGGATCAATGAAATTGATCTGGGATCAGTATGAGTGGTTTGAGACACTCTCTCGTGATATTGATCTGGATCAATAAAACTAACTTCAGGTCAGTAAGAGTGATGTGACACACTCTCTTCAGATGAAACTAACTTCGACTCAGTAGAGCAGTATGAGACATTCTCGATCAATTCTTCTTCTTCATGGTTCAGCAGAGCAAAGCAAAGTAGAGCTGAGCAAAGCTCAGCAGATCAAAGTAGAGCAGAGCTCAGCAAATCAGAGCAGAGCAAAGTAGTGCAGGGCACTGATGGTAGAGATAGTACAGTCGTACATATGGATCAACAGATGGAGTTCTCCCTAGTTGAGAGGGAGTGTTAAAATTGGCAACTAGGCCAAACTCCATGTGGGTCATCTTATTTATGGAGTTGATATTTTTCTTGGATCCCTCTCATCAAGAGGTGTAGGATTGATCTAAAGATCATCCGATTCTAATAAGTATTCATGGAGTTATGAGTTTATTTGTGTTATAAGACAATTCGTCAAGGTTGGCCAGCGACCAAATAAACCCCACATGTGCTCAACATTTTATTATAAATAGAGGTGGCCTTCAAGTCATTTCAACACACTTGGGATCTCTTCCTCTCTCTACTTGTCTTTGGGTTTTAATAGAAGGAGAAATCTTAAGGAATAACGTTGCCCTCATCCAGAGGGCAGAAAGCTGGAATTGCCAAAAAAACTGGAACTTTCGGAAAATCCAGAACTATCGGAAAAGCCGGAAATGCCAAAAAAGCTAGAACTACCGGAAATGCCGGAAAAGTCAGAACTGCGAGAAAAGCCGGAAAAGTTGGATCTGCCGAAAAAGCCGGAACTGTTGGAAAAGATAGAAATGTTGGAAAAGCCGGAAAAGCCGGAACTACCAGAAAAGCCAGAAAATTCGGAACTGCCGAAAAATCCAGAACTGCGAGAAAAGTCGGAACTGTCGACACTGTCGGAACTGCCAGGAACAGCGAGAACTGCCAAAACTGCGGCGAATTGCCAAAACAGCCAGAGCATCTATCTCTGAAGGAGAGCAGCATGCAAGGGACAGCTAGTTAACATTGGGACAGTTGTATGGTACCTAGCAGCAAATACACCAAGCATGCAATGTCACAGCTAGCATGCAAGGGACAACAAGCATACTAAGGACAACAAGCATGCTAGGGACAACAAGCAAGCAAAGGACAAGCAGCAAGAAAGATGCAACCAACACATAGGTCAGGATGGCAACATGGTGCAGCAATGGCACATAACGCAGTACAGTGATGGGTACAGTCATGATTAGTGAAGCGTGATGAGATGCAGCACAGTGATGATGGGTGTAGCATGGTGCAGCGCGGTGAGGTGCAACATGATGACGAAATGTAGCACAATGATAGGTGAAGAAGTCACCTTGGAGAATTAGTTGAAGCGGCATGTCTTCAACTGATCTCATGTATCATCTTCTTAGAGATGATCTATGCTCTTATCTAGATAGGTCAAAGTGTTGACCTCTGTTGTAAACATACTATCTCTCTCTCTCTGTGCTGAACTATTGAAGAACATATAAGAAGAATTGATCAAGGGTTTCCCCACATTGGGGTTTATCCATGGCTAGCGCCACATCTTGTGTCCTCTTGTCTTGGTTTGTCATCTGCGATTTATGTTTATGTTCTATCTGCAGTTTACTTTAACATTGATGTGATTACTAATCCAGAATAGATATGGAGCTAACTGTGAAAATTGAAATAAATTTCTCTAAGCATAGAACATACCTAAAATTAACAATGAGCGAGGAGGCTCCATCGCATTGAGACTGATGTACAGGTCGCAGACACTTTGTCAAAGCCCAAGGGAAAGGTCAAATATGTGACTTTCCCGAACGACTTGGAGTCGTTGAGAGACCTTCCTATAAAGGCCCTGCATGTTGCCTGCATTGAGCTCTGGGAGCTCTAGGGGGCTTAGCGTACTTACTAGAGCAACACACGACCATAGGGCGACTCACCCTCCCCTAATGGTGCATTGTGTACAAGGTGAATAGCTTAGCCTTCCCCTGTGATACCCTGAGGCGACTTTGGGACAAGATGATTCGTTCTCCAGTGAGCCAAGATTATTCATTCTCCTATGGGACAGGATGATTAGTTCTTCTGTCGAGGCATCCTACCCATGCAGTCTGGGACTCATGGGAAGTACCTCTCGTCGAATCAATGAGTAGGGAAATGGGGTTAGGGACTATTAGTAGTACTATCGATGGAGACATCGTTGTATCTACCGTACTCCCTATGCTAGGATGACCTTCATTGATCTGGGATCAATGAAACTGATCTTGGATCAGTGTGAGTGGTTTGAGACACTCTCTTGTGATATTAATCTAGGATCAATGGAACTGAATTCTAGTCAGTAAGAGTGGTATGGCAAACTCTCCTCATATGAAACTAACTTTGGGTCAGTAGAGAATGGTATGAGACATTCTCGGTCAATTCTACTTCTTCATGGTTCAGTAGAGCAGAGCTTAGCAAAGCAAAGCAATGTAGGGCACTAATGGCAGAGATAGTACAATCGGACATATAGATCAGTGGATGGAGTTCTCCCTAGTTGATAGGGAGTGTTGAAATTGGCAACTAGGGCCAAACTCCATGTGGGTCATCTTATTAATGACAGCTGATATTTTTTTTGGATCCCTCTCATCGAGAGGTGTAGGATTGATCTAAAGATCATCTGATTCCAATAAGTATTCATGGAGATATGAATTTATTAGTGTTATGGAACAATTCGTCAAGTTCGACCAGCAACCAAATAAACCCCACTTGTGCTCAACGTTTTAGTATAAATAGAGGTGGACTTCAAGTCATTTAACACTCATCTCTTATGATCTCACTCTCCACTTGTTTGGGTTTTTGGTGGAAGGGGAGGTCTAGAGGAGATGCCTTCTACGCAGCCCTAATGGAGAAGTCTTGGACGTGCCCTAGCCGCAGTCAAGAAGGGCAGTGAAGTGTAAGCCCTCAACGCAGCCAAGGAAAGGCTCCCTAGTCTAAGGGAGCTTCAACGCAAATCTAAGGAATCCTAGAGGGAGCCCTAGCCGCAGTAAAAGAGGCCTTCACATAGCTGAAGGTAAAGCCCTCATATGCTATCCCAAATGCCCTAGTCGCAGGTCATGAAGGGACCCTAATTTGTTGTCTCAAGAGACCCTCAAACGCAGCAAGAAGAGAACCTTGATCTGGTGTCTATGGAGCTCCCAATCCGCAATCATTAAAGGTTCTAATATGTTTTCATAATGAAGATTCTAGGAGAAGAGTCCTATACGCTGGAAGTGCAGCAAGGAGATCTGGTCATAGGCAAAAGGGAGATGTATTACGTTGGCATAAGGAAGCCCTCAAATAGTTAGTAAGAAATCTAAACACAGGTCTAAAGGGAGATGCCCTAACTGTTGTTTCAAAGCACAGTCATAAGCCCTAAACTTTGTCAAGAAGAGGTGACATTAATATGCAGTGAAGGGTGATAAAAAAAGCCCTTGTTTGCTATAATAAGGTGTCCTAAAATACGTTATCATTAAAGGCCTCAATCCACAATTGAGGATGATTATTCTAGGAAGCCCTGACTTGTTGTTTCACAGCTAGAGGATGATCTGCAGCTTTAGGAGGATGGTCATAGGCAATACTAACAATTGGTTGTTGTCCAAAAAGAAGCCTTACATAGTCACCTAGCTGTTGTTGTTGTAGGTGACAGCGGGGCCATGTTTGGGTATGATATGTTGGGAAAAAGTATCCAATGAGGAGGAACTATGAAGCTATTGCTTTAAGGCAGATTGGATCACTGCATAAAGGGACAAGGTTACAGTCAATTGTTGGGCTAGGCCGCAAGCCATAGCCAGCAGTTGGAGGCCTCCTTAAATGCTGTGTTCAGACCCTATAAGGCAGGGTATCGTTGGAGAAAATATGCGCAGGCAAGATGCAATCAATAGATGGACTGTGGGGTTGAGTTAGAATGTTGTAGCTCACAGTGTTTGTGCTCTATTCAGTGTCCAGGTCTGCTATGAAATGCTTCAGTCCTTTCAACTTACACAAGTTGTCAGATGGGCAGACTTGACATGATCAGGGAAGCAGCAAAGGAGGAAGAGCATTATAGAAGGAAAGCTTCAGTGTTATGGGCAATTGGTTGAGCTGCTCTAGGCCTATCATCCGTTGCATTGTGTTATCTTCATGGTGAAGATCTCTGATGTCTAATCTCTTATCTTGTCAAGTCAAAGTGTTGACTTCTGATGTATATGTATTATCTCTCTCTGTTGAACTATTGAAGAACATATAAGAAGAATTGATCAAGGGTTCCCCACATTGGGGTTTGTCCCTGGCTAGCGCCACATCTTGTGTCCTCTTGTCTTGGCTTGTCTTCTGCGATTTATATTTATGTTTTATATGCAGTTTACTTTAATGCTAATGTGATTGCTAATCTAGAAAATATATTGAGCTAGTTGTGAAAATTGAAATAAATTGCTCTAGCATAGAACATACCTAAAATTAACAGTCTTCTTCACACTTTTGTATTTGAATAGATTACTTCTACAACCAATCTGAGCTCCTTCATCCACTGTGATAGCAACATTATAATAGCATCGAGACACTGTGAAAGCACCACTGTAATAGCATCGAAATGAAGTCATGAGGTCACTGTAATAGCACCGAGATGAGATCATTGTGGCCACGTGAGAGCAACAAACTAAGCTCAATAAACTGCAAAGTTCCTTTTTGTAATGACATTGAATCTCTCCTTCTACAATAGCACCGAAACTCATTCTTGAAGTTATTTGAACTGTGTACACATAGTATCGAACTGAGGTTACTTATCCGATCTCCTTCCTTGCAATGAAACTGAAGCTTGTCTCTGAAATTCTTATCTGAATTTCTATGTTAGTAATGTGAAGTCCTCATCCTTGTATATATAGTTGTTGCCATATGGAAATAAGCCCACATGTGATCATGAAGAGTAGCGTTTTTGTATTGAGTCAACATTAGTTCTTTTGAGGAAGCCGACTAAATGAGGATTCTCTTTGAAGCTAACATCAAGGAGACTTTGATGGAGGAGGAGTTTTAACATGACAATATAGACTTTGACTCAAACTAACAATCCTAAAGCCTTCAATGGAGGCTTGACCTAAGACAATTGACCCAAGCATGAAACCCATGCTTTAACAAGTCAATTAAAATAATAATAAAATTATTTTTGCTTTCTTTTAACAAATATATATTACATTTTGACTTCCAGTAAAATTATGAAGACTGAACCAAGCTACATTTTTCAACACTCCCTCTTAGCTAGGGAGATATTCATATTTACATATAACCAAAGAGGTACATGGAAGTTCTCAAACCACACCATCTATGAAGAAGTTTAAATACCGCAATGCCATGGACTAGATTCCTGACCCGAGCAATCTATCCATTGGTCTCTCGAAAATCTAGGCACCGCAATGCCACGTACTAGATTCCTGACCAGAGCAATCTATTCGAGTGCGACTAAGATGGACTCAAGCTTTCAACCTCTCTAGGTACCATCAGGCTTACTTGCTAACCATCAACGCAAGGATCCAAGTGTGTGTTAGATCTCAATGACCAACGCTGCCCTTCCAACTTCGAGACCTAGACATCAACACAAAGTGATGGCCAGATGTCCTCCAAGGAAATGCTTCACTCACAAAGCCTCAACACTCCATGATCCAGTAGATCAAGGACAACAAATCTCTCCTGATCAAACTGATCAGTAACCAGCATGCTATCAAAACCATTGAGAGGTTTAACCCCCATAAATAATATACTTTCACATGTACATAATCAAATACAAACCTTTGAGTTCTTCCAAACAACTTGATGTTGCTTCTCAATTTTTCATAGTACGACTATCAACTAAATCTTTGACAGAAGATTCCTCAATCATACATTTTCTTTTCCTACTTCACATGTAGCAACATATCCTTCAAAATTGCATTCTCCAATCAAAACTATGATATGCCCTCCCTCTCAACCAAGGAGATTTCTTCTATCCAGGCACCCTCTTAATCTCAAGGAGGTCTCTTCTATCCATGCTCCCTCTTATCCTAGGGAGATTAGCGTCTTCTATACGACATCGGAGAATCTTTCAAGGCTTCCATCCTTCTTATCAGAGTCATTCAGATATCATGCTTATCACATTAACTTTACTTATGATCATCTTCACCATCTTGAAGATGATGTACCTGCACAACTTCAACAGCAAGTACAACCAACACTATAGAAGCATGAAGTTAGCCATATCAAAATCTTATAATAACATAAGCATTTACAAACATAATTAGCAAGAGAACATACTTCAACTTCTTTCCCAGGTTTTGTTACAAACCCTAAATCACATCCATAGCTCAAAATATTAAACTCATCTAGGGTTTCAATATTCTTTCAACGAGATGACAAGTTCTTTCATATAGAAAACCCTAGAAATAATTCAAACAAGTAATATGTCTAACAATTGTCAGAGTTCATATGTTAGACTTCTCACTAGGATTTCATACAATCCTTAGATTTCATACATGAGATTTGACAATCAAAACTAATCACAGCTCAAGCAATAACATGACTAGCTTCCACTAGGGTTTGTTGCAAACCCTAGATTTTCTCAAACAATTAAACATCAATCATAATTAAGACTCAAATTGCAACAATCTTATACAAATCTCAAATTATCACATTGGCATCATATACGAGAAATTTTACTTCTAATGAGGTTTAAATTCAAAACCCTAGAATGCACAAATATTATCATCCTAGAGAAACAAACTTCGACTGGGGCTTAATTCCAAACCCTAGGATTCATGACCGCTGACAAACAGGTCAACTCATACATCTAGGACTTGATCATCATGCATAGCCATTTCAGGTCATGTATTAGCCAAACCCAACTTCACAAATATTAATAAGAGTTAGACATATAACAAACTTGATTAGACTAGGGTTTGATTGGACAAACACACACATTCCAAGGAAAACATTTCTAAGACATTATAAGGGCCTTGCTTACACATTCCATAAAACCCTAATGAGCTAGGGTTTCAATATAAGAACATAACAAACCCTAAATTACCAATACTTCAAAGATTCGAAATTTTAGGCATTGTCATTCAACCCTAACAAGTTAGGGTTTCCATAATCATACCAAAACCCCAAAGAAGACATCATCACCAAAAAATTCGAATAGCATTTCCCAATAACCCTAAACAGTTTTAGGGTTTTAGATATTATCGTTAGCATACCCTTAGGTTAGGATTTTCCAAAGAACCTGTCTAGGGTTCTATAAGAACAATCAAGGACATAGGGAGGGTGGATTTATCAAAATATGAATCATCCTAAACAAGAATCATTATGATTCATGGCAGCTAGAGATAACGATGTTAGTAATGTAATGCAAATTTCAAAATAAGATGATCATACTTTTAAGAGAATCTTGTAAGGTGTATAGTCTAAGACATACCTGGAGATGTTTCCTGACAAACCTTGTAAGGATTCCTTGAAGTGTTTTCTTTGTACTAATCCATCATCTTTTATACATGTAGTACATACTTACAAGCACAATATGTGATACCAAGAAAATCATTTAATTTCTCAAGTTAGATCTTCTACATAATCATGGAGGATCAGAGATCAAGTTGTTCATTCTTTCAATCAACAGTAGGACTTTTCACTTGACATCCTAGATTACTTGTGAAGTCAAGCATTAAGGTTCTAATATGAGGTTTTTCGTATGATATCTAGGGAGTACTATCTTTATCCTAGTCTAGCTATAAACAAGGATCATATGAACCATTTAAGATTAGATACTTTGAAAATTTATGAACGTAAATACCTGGGGTTTACACACCTTTGATTTCATTAGACTTGTTGCAAGTGTATTTTATTACGTGACCATACTTAATTGAATTTCCTTGAGTTGGTACCTTGTACTTGAGCTCGTACTTGAGTCCTTGCAATCATATATACCTCAGATTGTTTGTAAGTCTCCACAGGTAGTTGTACCAAATTCCCTTTCTTCAATGAGTTGAATGTACTTCTTTATTGCTTCATCACTTAGTGCTTTAACTATAAACAGTTCATTGAGCCTGAATCTATATGACTGTGATTATGACTACATTGAAAAACTTCTTTGTAATTTGAGTGAAGTTGCATCTCTTATAGACTAAGGCTTCACCGATCCTTATTCTACTTGTAATCCGTACTTGGTTCTGTGATCTTCACGAATTCTTTTCTCTGAAACTAATGCGAACTTTTTCACTATCATGTTTACTAAGATATACTCCAAACTTCACACTGCAATTGCTTCTGAGATTACACAACTTGATTGTGATTGTTACCAAACCTTGCTCTCTTTATTTTTGGGCATTTGTACCTATTATCGTAAGTTCATGAAGGGCTTCTCACAGTCGGCAACACCCTTTACTGATCTGACTAAGAAGAGGGCTTTCGCATGGATAAAGAGAGCTCAGGAAATATTTGATCGACTCAAGGAGGTAATGAGTTGTTGCCCGGTATTAGCACTTCCGATTTTACTCAGTCTTTCACATTGGAGTGCAATTCATTAGGTGTGGGGATCAGGGCAGTCTTGTCCCAAGGAGGGAACCACATTACTTTCAAGAGACGGAAGCTCCTACCACATGAGATGTCATATTCCATTTACGACAAGGAGATGTTGGCCATAATGCATGCATTGGCCAAGTTTAGACAATACTTGTTGGGGAACCGATTTCGAGTGAGGACGGATCACAACAGTCTTCATCATTTCATGGGGTAGCAAGGCCTCAATGACAAACAGCAAAGGTGAGTTAGCAAGGTGCAGGCCTACGATTTTGATATTGAATATGTGTGGGGGAAGCATAATGTGGTGGCGGATGCACTATCTAGGAGACCATCATGGCTTTCACTCATGAGCATTTGTCATGATTGGAAGGCTCAGTTATTGCTAGAGTACTCCAAGGATCATTGAGCATGCGAGATCTTGGAGGGCGACTATGCAGATGAGCACTACAGGGTGATGGATGAGGTTATTTATTATAAAGGGTGCATACTTTTGGTTTTGGGATCCTAGTTGAGGGAGCGCATCCTTCGAGCAGCTCATGATTCTCCTTTGTTTGGGAACTAGGTGTTTAGGAAGACTTATATGGTAGTGAGAGAGCGCTTCACTTGGAAGGGCCTCAAAGGAGACGTGTTGAGGCAAGTGTGGGAGTGCGAAGCTTACTAGAGGAACAAGGGAGAGTTGACCCTTCCAGCAGGATTGTTGCAGCCTCTTCCCACCCCTGAGGGGAAATGGGAGAGTATCTCTATGGATTTCATCATTGGACTTCCCTCGGTGCAAGGGAAGAATTGCACTTTTGTGGTAGTCAATCGGCTGACCAAGTTTGCACACTTCTTTGCCATATCAACATGATATTCAACCTCACAAGTGGCAGAGTTGTTCTTCAGGGAGGTCTTTCGTCTGCACGGACTCCCTAAGACTATATTCAATGACCGAGATAGTCAATTCATGGGAGGATTTTGGCAAGAGCTTTTCAGGCTAGTCGGCACTGAGCTCACCTCGAGCACCAGCTATCACCCACAAACCGATGGCCAGACAAAGAAGGTGACCTAGTGGTTAGAGGGCTATCTCAAGAACTATGTGACAAGGCAATAGAGGGCTTGGATTCAATGGTTGCATCTGGGAGAGTACCGTTACAACACCACCCATCACATATCCATTGATATGACTCATCTCCGTGCTTTATATGGATATGATGCTTTGCCTTTTGTTAACATTGTTTTTGGAGACAGCAGGGCCCCAAAGGCCAAGGATTGGATCCTAGAGAGCCAAGATATCCTCAAGGCTCTTAAGGATAACTTACAGACAACCCAAAACCAGCAGAAGATGTATGTTGACCAGCATCGAGTAGAGAGGCATTTCGAGGAGGGGGACTTGGTCTACCTTCGATTGCAGCCTTACCGTCAGTCCACGCTGAAGCAGAAGGGGGTCGAGAAGCTGCAGCCGAGATTCTTTGGGCCTTACAAGGTGATCAAGAGAGTTGGAGAGGTGGCTTACAAGTTGGAGCTACCACCAGGGAGCAGGATCCAAAGGAGGCATCTGATTTTGGAGCCAAAGGCCATCTTGGAGACCAGGGAGAGAAAGCTCAGAAGCAAGATCATCAGAGAATATTTGGTGTGTTGAAAGAGTTTACTAGATGAGGATGCCACTTAGGAAGGGGAGCACATACTTGAGCATCCAGCATTAAAGTTGTCTGGGGACAAGCAACATTTGGGAGCGGAGGACTGTCATGTCCCTTCCTAAATTAATTTGGAACAAGATTAATTATTATATTATGGGGCCAACTTTGGAGATAGTGGGTCCCATTCGATTTTTATTAGAAGGTTAGACTTAGGAAAAGTTGTTTTTGTTGTGGTTAAGTTACACATGGGGGCCACCCACACTAGGGAAATACACACTCCCTAGTTCGATTTGCATGGAGGTGGTTAAGTTTTGCATGGAGATGGTTAAGTGAGGGCACATGATGGAGGTAGAATTGGAGGGAAAAGTGTTGCACGAAATCTATATCAGGAAGGCAACTCCCTTCATTTCATTCATCTTTTTGGCATATCGATTTCTCTTCGTTTGCTCGACTCCGAGTGCCACCCTAGAAAGGTTTTTCTTCATTTCTTTAGGAGGAGGATCTCATTGTGATTTCCAGCAGTTGCATTCATCTCCAGGTGGTGCGTATTACTAGAAAATACAGTGAAGAGGAGGCCGAATTTGTTTGTGGTATCTTGCAGTGGAGTTTGGGAGAGAGACTTTCCGGAGAGGAAGCATAGAAGGATTATTGGCATTTTGGAGAATTTGGGCGCTGGAGGAGTGTGCTACTTTGCAGGTTACTTTCGCACTTCCTGGATCAGCATAGAGGCAGCACTAGGTGCTTCATTTTCAGAGCTTGGAGGAGGATTTCATTGGTGTTCCTTGCAGGGCGTATTTCTTGAGCAGTTGGAGGACGTAGGGCATATTGGAGGCCAAATTTGAGAGGTTGGATTCAGGCCAAACCCTTTCTGGGTTTTTGTGGGGTTTGGCCAAGGAGCTTGGGGCTAAAGTTTAAGCGTTTTTTGAGCACCAGAGATGGGGTTTCTTGCAGTTCCTTTCCAGCCAGCAGTGTCGTTTCTGGAGGACAGCGCAGAGCATTAGAGGAGTAGTTATTTTTCAGCCTTGAGATTATTGTTTATCACCTAGGTTCTGTCACGCTTGCCCTTGGGGAAAATCCATGTGCATTTTCTCCATACTATTATACTTGCTCCATTTCATTAATAAAATGGCTCATTTGGTTCTCATTTCTGGAGTGTATTGAGTATTTGTTGATTGTTTTCTTTTATGTGTATAAATCGTTTTTGCTTTTGCATATCATTGTTTGTTTAAGTTTAGAACATTACTATCTCAGAATTCCATTTCCATCAGTAGTTCAGTACAAATATTTTTAGCAAGTACAACCATTGTACTCCCAGCACCACATTAGTGTCTATCAATTCTATTAAATAAAAATCATTAGTAAGTGTATACTTATTAATGTCACGCTCAAACGCGGAACTACTTGCGTGCATGTCATATTATATCCATCAACTGCCCTCAAATTCTTAAGCAGGGATGCCTCTCCTTACCACCATGGCTTCATCAATAAAGTTGTAGGTCGCTCCACCATCAATCAATGTTATGATTCCTTACCCTTGTATAGCACCCTTGATTTTGAAGGTGTGATATTTAGGGATTCCTGAGAGAGTGACGATAGTATCTCCTTCAATATTCAGACATGGCTTCTTAGTCTCTTTTAGGGATGGTGGGTGCTTCTTTAGAAATGTTAGGCTCCTTGCTTGGTGTCAATGTTGTATCATTCTCACTATCGTTATCAGACAGTGCTTCAATGTAGTGAATCTTTCCCTTTCCCAAACATCAGTGACGAAGATCCCATAGTTCTTTACAAGTGAAACAAAACTTCTTTCTTCTAAGCTCATTTCGAGCTTCTTCATCCAACCAATCCTTCTTAGTTTCATCATTCAGAGTTATCCTCTTGCCCTTATCTTTTAGAGGGACTTGTGGTGATCCGTAAACTGGCATGGATATTTCACTACATAGTTCATCACAACAAATCTATGTAGTGTTATCTTCCGAAGTCATCGCATTCATGTTTGTAGGAATCAACGTTTCGAACCAACCTCTGTGGTTCATCATCGGGGATAGATCCATGAGTGAATAATTCAGAACTCAATAGGGTTAATAAATAACGCTAGGGTTGGTATGGGAATGAATATAAGGCGGCGGGTTTAATTCAGTTTTGTTATAATTTGTTTATTTTAATTTTATTGTTAACTTAATAATTATTTTAGAAATAAAGTGGGAGAAAATACCAAAACTTCTCGTCTGGCTCTCATCCCAAAAGATCTGAATCCTATCTCCTTTGATAGATACAGGCCTATCTCTTTATGCAACTCCTTCTATAAAATCATCATGAAAATTTTGGCATATAGACTGAAAAGAATTTTTCCTTACATCATCTCTGAAAACCAAGGTGGCTTTGCTCCAAAAAGACAGATTACAGATAATGTTATTATAGTGCAGGAGGCCTTACACAACAGTATTCAAATAAAGGAAAAGGACAGTCATAAAACTTAATATGGCCAATGCTTTCGACAGAGTTGTCCTTCAAAAGTTTGGCATCTCTTCTAAGTTCATAGGTATTGTTATGGCATGCATCTCTACCCCTTGGATTGCATCGTTGATCAACAGAAGGCCAAGCAAATATTTTCACAAGACAAGAGGTTTGAGGCAAGGGTGCCCGCTTTCTCCTTTCTTATACATCTTAATGGCGGAAACGTTGAGTATTCAACTAGAAAACGAGTAAAGAGGAAAATCACAGGTATTAGGATCGCCAGAGGAGTTAAAGAAATAAACCACTAGCTTTTTGTTGTCGATACTCTTCTCATTAGGGGAGCCTCCAGTATAATTGTCGGCGGTTTAAAAAAGTTCTAAATGATTTCATTGACGTTTCAAGAGGCCTTCTAAACAATAAAAAATGCAGAATCTACACTTGGAATGTGCCAATTAACATTATGCAAAGGATTTCTCAAATAATGGATATTCTGATTCAACTAAACTGAAGCCATTTTACTTATCTAGGCTTACCTTTGGCAAAAGAAGTGATTAAGTCAAAGGTCTGGAACAAACATATTGAAAAAATGAGGGGGAAAATACAAAGTTGGGGAATGACGTGGTTAAATCTAGCAGGCAGAACAATATTAATCAAAGCTCTTCTTTTAGCCTTGCCAATATATCAATTTGCCATAATTATGGCCCCGGCAAGCACCCACAAACAAATGGAATTAATCATTAGAGGCTTTCTATGGCAAGGAGGAAAACAAGAATCCAAAAGATTCAGTCTGGTTCGTTGGGATCAAGTGACTCTTCCATTTGAAAAAGGAGGTATCTCTATTAGAATTCCAGGTTTGTCAAATAATGCACTTGGGATCAAGTTAATTTGGAGAATGTTAAATGAAAAGGATCATTGGTGGAGCGAAGCACTTTCAAGGAAATACCTCAACTGTCAGCGGTCAAAGATGCTCACTGAAATTTTCCCTGATCGTCCTTCTACTCGAGTATGGAAACTCATCAAAAAATTATTCCTCAAGTTAAAGACCAAATCTCCAAGAACCCGGGGAATGGGAACTCTACCTCTATTTGGGATGACAGGATCATGGGAACAACTCCCTTGAATCAATATCAAAACTTAAGAGGACTGAAAGATTGGTTGGAGGAGAAAGGCACTACTTCATTATACTCCATATCAGAGTGGGAACAAAACAGATGGACAGCTTGGAGAGTGCAGTGTCTTCTAGATAGACTGAAAAATCAGTGGGAAGAATTGAAGCTTTTACTTGCAAGAGCAGCCCCAATAAATAAAGAGAGCCAAGATAGTTATATATGGGACCCAATCAGAGGAAAATTACAGTAAAATCAAGCTACAATTTTCTGCAAAAATACCACAATTACGAAAACTGGAGTCTATGGACAGCAGCATGGAAGAATGAATGTTTACCCAAACTAAAAAATTTTGCATGGACTCTTCTTAAAGGCAAGATTCTTACGGCGGAAAATTTAAGGAAAAAAGGTTTTCAAGGCTCTTTTATATGTGTTATGTGTCAAAGGGAAGAAGAAAGTATTCAGCATTTATTTTTGAAATGCATTATTGCCAGACAATGCTGGAAGCAAATCATTAGTCCTCTTGAAATGAACATTGACACATTTGAGCAGCTGACAACTCTAAATATAAATTGGGAGCAAAGTTATCCATATGAAATGAAAAAACACTGTCATAAATCAAATCTGGAAGTGCCTCCCCTCCACTCTGTGTTGGCATTTATGGCTAGCCAGGAATAAGTGTATCTTTAAAGGCCAAAAGCCAAATATTGGGACCATTTTAGCCAAGACATGGGGTCAAATTTCGGAAATGATAAGTGCAAACAGAGTGCCAAGTTTGGACCAAAACAATCTGCAGCAAGAAGAAAAGGATTGGTATAAAAAAGCCCTCATTGAAGACTCAGCAAGGAATCAATTACCAAAGAAGGTAGGAAGAAAAATCAAAGATTGGAAGCTTCGTGGGAACAACAAGGAGATGGAAAAATGGATTAAAAATCAAAGAAATCACATTCTTTTCTTTGATGGAGCCTCAAAGAACAACCCTGGAAGAGCAGGGGCAGGCGGATTAATTTTGGATCCGAAAGGCGAGACAATAGCTACTTATGAATGGGGGCTAGGAACAATGACAAACAATAGGGCGGAGGCATACAGTTTGTTAATGGGCACCAATATCCTCAAAAAATATCAGTTAAAAGATCCTATTATAATTGGCGACTCAGCAATTATAATAGCAGCAATGGAAGCAGGGAGAGACTTCAAAAATCTAGCTTTAAATAAAATTCGACAAAGAATTATGGACAACATAAAGAAGCTGGGGAATGTTGTTTTTAAACACGTTCTTAGAACCCAAAACAAGGAGGCTGACTCACTGGCCAACAAGGCAGTGGAACGGAGAGCCAAAATGGCGAAAGAAAACCATGAAATCTATGAACAAGCAATCCCATAATTCGTTCCCTCAAAGGGACAGGCCTAAGACTCAAAGCATAGTTAATCACATCAAATCAATTGCAGCAAGGAATCAAAATATGAATAAGCAACAGGAGATCCATCTGTACATGACAGGCAGAAAAATCTTAGCCAATCCTTCTCGAACAGTGAGGAGAATCCTTATAATTAAGAATTGGAGGCATCGTGATTTACAACAGAGAAAGAATCACCCCCAAGATCAGCACATAGTAGCTAAAGGTCAAATCAATATTGGCAGTGTTTGTTCTAAGCTGAATGGAAAATCGGGCAAGCACCATAGTCAGCGAGATATTCATGAGCAGGCTGAGAAGAGTCACGAGCTCAGCATGCTCAATAAAGCCTTTAAAAATAACCTCAAGCGCAGGAACCTTCATTATCAGAGGCAGCATCGGAAAATAGAAATTAGAGAGCAGCGAACTTCAATTATCAATACACAGGAGCTAAGGAGAGGACAACGCAAAAGGAGTAGAGAAAAACATCAAGGAAGAGAATGTACAACGCATCAAGGAATCCACAACCATCAGGAAATCCAAAAAAACTCGGATAATCAAAGGAAAAATCATGACAGCGAGGAACAGCACATGATAGATGTCAGTGATGGCAGCTCGAACCACAATTTTCATGAGAAAAGCAGAGGCACTGGGAAAAATCGAGGCAGATTGAAAGAACAGTAGAAGAAGGAACAATAAAAAGACGAAGGAACAGCAGTAGAAGGAACAGCAACCAGAAGGAACAGCAACAGAAGGAACGGCGCCAGAAGGAACAGCAACCAAAAGGAACAACAGCAGAAGGAACAGCAAGAAGACAAAGGAACAGCGAACCAGAAGGAACAACAGTAGAAGGAACAGCGACCAGAAGGAATAGCAGCAGAAGGAACAGCAGCCAAAAGGAACAACAGCAGCAGAAGGAGCAGCAACCGAAGGAACAACAGGCCAAAAGAACATCAAACTGAAGGAACGGCAGGTCGAAGGAATAGCAACAAGGAACAGCAAGCAGAACGAACAACAAAAGAAAGAACATCAACCAGAAAAAGGAACAGCGGCATAAGGAACAGTAGACGAAAGAAAAACAGACCAAAGGAACAGCAGGTTGATGGAACAGCAAGCAAAACGAATAACAGCACAAGGAATAGTAAACTTAAGGAGTAGAATTTACTCTTCCATCTTACAAACCATAAATTTTTGTGAAATATGCGATGTAAATTTGTTCTTAGTGGGTTAATATGTTAAACAGTACTCTAGAATAGCTAAAAAAAATTCTGAAGTTTTGATACCAAGCACAAGAGAAAGGTCTCCGTGCCTATTCAACCACTCAATCTATCATATTAGAACAGCGGATGTAAAAGGAGCTTGCTCCAAAATCCTTTTTTAATAATATAACAACTATCCGATCTTGTTAAAAAAATATATATTTTAATTTTAAGTCATGTTTGAAAATAA
The DNA here is from genome assembly GCA_031772625.1 of Pinus tabuliformis. NCBI lineage: Eukaryota > Viridiplantae > Streptophyta > Pinopsida > Pinales > Pinaceae > Pinus > Pinus tabuliformis. Next base: position 83,513,635 of record CM062809.1, read on the forward strand.
AATAATAAATGCCTAGTGATTGATAATAATTAAAAATCAATTCATTATTATGCCCAATAAATTAATTTATATTATTACTTCCAAGAATGAATCTAATATTTTAAATTAAATTAAATAAAAACTTTTTTTTTCTTCTTTTGTATTTTGTGAATGATGTTGCAAATGTTAAGTGTATTGTAAATTTAATTATATTTTTACACCCTTATTGATTATTACTTTATAAAAAATTATATTTTAAAATTGAATATGATTAAATTAAAGTTGTTACATTAAATTCTTTTAACTTTGAATTATATTTTAGAATTGAATATGATTAAATTAAAGTTGTTAGATTAAATTTTTTTAACTTTTTGATAATTATAAAAATTATTTATTCTTGATGATTTGAAGAAAATGGTTAAATGAATATAGGGTTAATGTAATACAAAGGAAGATCATGGAGGCCAAGTCAAGGGATAAGAGGGCAGGGAACATTTAGGGGAAGGTGGGATTAGAGGTAAGAGTCGGGATCCAATTATCACTAATTTTCCAACCATCATCGCGGTTAAGGTTGTTAGGGTGTTTACCTATTTCGATAGCTTCTCTGAATTTCCTATGGTGATAATGATCAATTTTGGCCACAACACAAGAGTTTTCAATACAAATATGATGATTGGTTTTATTGGAGTGCTCGGCCAAAGCTGAGGTTTTGGAACGGTTATGCTTAATGTCAGCTGCATGCTCTTGTATCCTAGTTGAGATTGATCGATCGGTCTCACCAATGTAGGTTTTACCACAAGAATAAGGAACTAGGTAAACCCCTTTATGGCATTTAGGATCAATGGGATCTTTAACGAATATTAGGCATCGGCTAATGGTGCTCATAGGTTTAAAGGTAATTTTTATGTTGTTCTTCTCTAAAATATACGAAATTTTATCAGTGGTGCCTAATATGTAGGAGAGGTTGACTTTACAACAAACCTAATAAAATTATATTTAAAATCTAAAATTCTGCATTATTGCAGTTTATTAGATTACTGGATATGTAGATTTATTGTTAATAGTGCACGCATGCAAATTTAAAATTATGTAGAAAATAGAGAACATCGAAATAAAAGCTCACACGCGCATTTGACACATGATATGCTCTAGAAAACCCTTTCTAGGAAAAAACTGAACTGGAAGGTGAGGCAGCTCCACTCTCTTTCTCTGAATGAAAGTGCGCATATATGGTGGTAAACTGAGTCAATAGGAATTGTCACCCACCTTCTCCAGTATCTCGAAGGGACCATATCTCAGATCCTTGATTTTCTTACTAGACCCTTGTAGCCTCTCCTTGTTCAATTGTAGCCATACCCTGTCTCTCACCTTGAACAATTTCTTTGTTTTATGTTGATCATGTGTGGCCATATATTTCTCTTGTCACTTTTGCAACGTCTCGTGTACCTATATATGGATTTTATTGATCTTTTCTATAAAATTTTCAGCCCTCAAGACGTCTTCTGTAAGATCTTCCCTCACTCATTGCTACCCATATGCAATGTCCAAAGGTGAAGGTGGAAAATATCCAAAACAAGTTTCAAATGGGGACTTTAATGTAGAAGTGTGGACTGCTCTGTTGTAAAAATGTTGTATATATACCATATTTTCATCCCAGGCCTTCGTATGATTTTGGTTGTATCCCCTCAAAAGTTGCAGCAAAGTCCTGTTGACTACTTTTGTTTGCCCATCTATGTGTAAATAGAATGTTATAGATCTCTTCAACTTTGTGTCCATCTTCGCCCACAATGTAGTCCAAAATGCATTGAGAAATCTCGTATCCCTGTCTGAAATGATGCTCCTTGGCATCCCAAAGTGCACCCAGACTTGTACAAAGAAAAAGTTTGTTGCTTCTTTCCCACTGATGGTATTTTTACAGGGCATCAAAACACACATATTGCTGACCCTGTCGACTACGATGAACAGGTAGTCATGTCCCTTCTTAGTTGTTGGTAAACCTCCCACAAATTCCATGGAAATGTTTTGCCAATGACGAATGGGTATAGCTACGGGATGATATAGACCATGTTTCCTATTGCTAGGCTTGCTGGTATAACAAAGCATGCATCCTCTCATGAACCTAGCTACATGTTCTTGCATTTGGGTTAATACACATACCTCTGCAAGTTGGCCACGGTCTTCCCTACACCAAAGTGCCCTACAACCTTGGAGGTGTGAGTCTCTCTAATCAATTGTAATCGTTCATCGTTAGGAATATATAGCTTATCCAACCTGTAGAGTAACCCATCCTAGAGATGGCAGTCAATGGTGTTGTCCCCATCTTGCACATGACTCTGACTCTGCAACTGTTGAAACACCTCCTTGAAGTCCTCATCCACTGAATATGCCTCTCTATATGCATCATGGGTGAATGGCTCCATGTACATAAGAGTCCCCAAAGTTGTGATCGTTGAAGTGGGTGGCTTTGAGAGCATGTCGGACAACTTGTTATGTTGCCCTTCTTAAACTTGATCACCAAATGAAACTACTATAGAAACCCCATCCACTTGTAATGCTTGGTTTGTTGTAGTTTACTCTAGACCTGCAGGTATTGTAGTGGTTGATGATTTGTGTGGATTATTGTCTCTTTTCCCATCAAATAGTGCTTCCACTTCTTCACAGCTTGCATCAGGGCATACAGTTCCTTGTCGTAGGTAGGGTAGTTAAGAACTACCCCATTAAATATTTCAAAATGGTAGCATACAAGCCTTCCTCCCTACATCAAGATCGCTCCCATAGCATACCCACTCACATTTGTTTCCACTTCAAAGGGTCGTTGCAAGTTTGGTAATGTCAGAACTGGTGCTTGACTAATCTTCTTCTTTAGCTCCTTGAAAGTCCTCAACTGACATTTTCCCCACTGGTAACTCTTGCCACTTGTTGTTATTGCATGGAGCGGTGTTGCTACAGTTGAAAACGAGGCTATAAATTTCCTCAAGTACTTTGTTGCCCCAATGAAACTCCTGACCTCATAAACATTAGTAGGCATTGGCCATTTCATGACGGTCTCCATCTTAGCAGGATCTATCTGCAGATCTCCTCCACCTATCACATACCCCAGATACATCAAATGTTGTTGTGAAAACTCACACTTCTTGAGATTTGCTAGCAGTTGGTGCTTCTTTAATGTCTCTAGCACCCGTGTCAAATGTGAGATGGGCTCCCCCCAAGTAGCATTGTATACCAGTATATCATCCAAATAGACATTAACAAATGAATATATAAAAGGGCGCAGTACATCATCATTAATCTCATAAATGTAGTTGGTGCATTACATAGGTCAAATGGCATGACTAACCACTCATACAAGCCTTGTCAGGTTTCGAAGGTGGTCTTCCATGTATCTTTTTCTATGACTCGAACCTGGTGATATCCAGACTTTAAGTCTAGCTTGGTGAATTATTTTGCTTGTTGTAACTGATCCAGCAGATCATCTATCCTGAGCAAGGGGTACCTATTCTTGAGCATAATTTTGTGTTCAATGTCCTATAATCTATACACATCCACCAAGTCTCATCCTTCTTTGGCATAATGATTATGGGTGACCCACATGGTGATATACTCGGTCCAATGACACTCTATTATCACAATTGTTGCAATTGTTTCTTCACCTAGGCTCTCTGCATGAATATTGCATCTCACATGTACATGTAGGGACTCCCAAACACAACTCCACATACATCAAGGGAAACAAAATCTAGTTCTACTTCATCAATAAAATCAACATTGATGGCAATCTAATTTTGCATTGTTTTGTTACATTCAACTCTACATCCTTAGTTACCGATCCCAATGGATATGGGCTTAGATGATCACGAACTTCCAATCCCAATTTCCTGACCAACTTTGCTACAATAAGATTCGCTTGCAATCCTAAGTCAAACAGAGCATCAATCTTGGTCTTCCTGAACTGTAACTTTATATGGAAGAGTTTGGTCATTTCTTTCTCTTCGTGTTGTTGAAGGCTACTTAGATTCACCTCCTTTTGCACTTACGTACAGACAATCTTCTCATCCACGTCTAAGTTGCTTTCAACTTGGTTTCTCGAATCAGTGGCCATGAGATTCTTCTTATTGTCTTTATTTTTGTTCGTCGGGTTAAGCTTTAGATGTAATTTCCAGCACTTCTCCTTTGTATGGCCATCAATGTTGCAATGGTTGTTGGGATCTTTGCACTGATGTGTTGTGGTTGTCGTCTTTTTATCTTTTCCCCCTTTCTACTTTTTCCCCTCATTAGAAACATGTCATTGCTCCTTCTGCTTCGATCCACTTGATTATGCTTACTTCATGCTTACATTATCCAGGTATTGTGCATGTACACAAGCCTCGTCCACTGATTTGGGTTTGAACAACATCACTTGCTCTCGTAGATGGCCGTGTAGACCCCCCAAATACTTGAGGAGTACATCTGCATTTTTTGGGGAGATGCCCAGCATTATAGCCATCTTTCTGAATTTTGTGGTGTACTTATGCACGCTTTGCCCCGCCTTTTTCCTAAAGTAGTGCCACCGAATCCGTTAGCCCTCTACATACCCAATAAGGTAAAATTGTGACTTAATGAGTGTTTTGAAGTCCTCCCACTTAGTTACTAGAGGCTCTCCTTCCAACCTTAGGGTCTTTGTGTGGATTTCCCACCAAGTTAGGGCATGGCCCTCTAATCTCAGTCACGCAAATGAAATATGTTGCTACTCCCTCAATGTGGACATTGAAATACACTTCTAGTTGTTGAAACCAGTGATTTAGCTTCAGAGCATCGATCTCGCCATGGTATGGCTTGATATCGACTTTCGATTTCATTTTGAATAGGGATTGTGGTTGACTCACAACACTTGAACTGGGTTGACATTTTTAGGGTTCCTTCTTCGATTGGTTATTCATTTCTTCCCGATCTCCTAATCCCCCTTCTGATTTGTCCTCTGCATTAGAACCCCCATCCTCTCTGAATATCCCAAGCTTATTGCTCAAGGCCATCATGAGGAGATTTACATTATGATTTATATCTACGACTTGTTGTTCCAGCTATGAAAACCTCTCCTCTACATGATCACGAGGGTTATTCACAAATTCGTTGACCATGATTAAGGTTTTACAATTTTTGGCCCCACTAATCTAAATCCACTGCAAATCTCCATAATATACCCAAAGAAACCTACTCTGATTTCAATATGATTTGTAAATTGTCGTGGATATTCCACTAGACAGTTCGTCACAACAAATCTAATAAAATTATATTTAAAATCTGAAATTCTACACTATTATAGTTTTATTAGATTTATGGGTCTGTAGATTTACTGTTAATAGTGCATGCATGTGAATTTAAAATTGTGCAGAAAATAGAGAACAGCGAAATAAAAACTCACACACATTTGACACAAGTTATGTTCTGGGAAACCCTTTCAGGAGAATAACCCAACTAGAAGGTGAGGTTGCTCTGCTCTCTTTCTCTAAATGAAAATATGGTTGCAAGTGCAAAGAAGTAACTATGGCTCGTGGGCTGCTACAGTGCTCAAATCCTCTTTGTGTCCTCTACCTCCTATCCCTTTTGGCTATTATTGCTCAGCTATGGAACAAATGCACTTGAATGAATCGAACCCCTTTTCCTCCTAGTGGTCTAGTTATAACACAACCTGATAGCCTCCTAGTCGTTAGGTTTGACTACCTCAACTCTTAATCAGAGTTACAATATAGACTCTTCTAGAGTCTTCTACATCATAATCACGTGAGTAGCCCCTTTTCCATGAATAATGGGGGTTGATGTGGCATCCTCTTGCATTATGGTGGTGAAAACAAGAAGGTCAACTTCTGAGTGGCATAACTTTCACCTACAAACTTTGATTAACGTGATTCTTACATTGTTGGAAAGGTCTTTGTGTGTAGAATAGGAAAATAAGGTCTTGCGCTAAAGCGACAAAGTTTTACCCTCAACAAACGTCGTTTGATGCCTCAAAACGCTCCCAGAAGGTTTCAAACCCCAATTTGTCAAACTGGGCCTCGTCAATAAAAATGGTCCTCAGAGGTGATTCCTCCACTTTTTCCACTCTGAAGGCATCGAGATGGATGACAAACAATATAACGATATAATCTGGATCATGTGGTATGGGTGGAGTCTTCACTTTTGGTGTTGCACCTCCCATATCTCAAGTCTTGGTGATGGCCTCTTGTAATGTGGTAGGTTTGAAGGACTTGGCCCATTCATGTAATGGTTCATCTAGTCCTTCTACAAAAAGCATGGCCCACCTCTACTCTAAGATGCTTGCCACCATGATTGTTGTTCGTTCGAATTCCGCAATGTACACATCTAGTGTCCCTGTCTGTTTGAATTGTGCCAATTTTCTAAAATGTATATCAGGATCCTTCCAATCAAAATGTTTTGTCAACCTTTGAGTGAAGTCCATATAAGAGGTTATGTTGGAGTGTCCCGAGGTGACCAGTCCATGGTACCACCATTCATTGTGCTTTGTCTTCTAAATGTAAAGTGGCAAATTGGATAGTGTCTACTTCTTGTATGGGATTAAGTTGGAAATAGGTGTCCAACTTTTGTACCCAAGCCCTTGCTGACAAAAGAGGGGACGGACAACCTTCCTACCTTGCGCATCAAACCCTAATTTTGTTGTTCACTGGGTCTATTTTGGTAGTTAATGTTGTTGTATTCTCGGAAAGATAGAGTTGCTCGTGTATTTTCTTCTAGTGTTGCATACTCTCGAAGGTACTCATTAAAGAGTCCATCCTGCTCTGCTACTCCTTAGGTTGTGGTTGGCTTATTGCCTAAAAACTAAGGAAGGGTCTATGGTTATTTCCACTGGTTGCCCTAGCATTAGACTATGCAAAAGTATTGATGGGGTCAGGATTATGGTTGTTGCTCTCTTCAATACTAATCTCGTTACCCACATTCAAGCCATTAGTCATATTATTACCAAGATTGTTTATGGCCTATATGAGTTGTGTCATTTGTTGTTGTCCCTATTGTTGCCCTTGTATTAACAAATTAGTTATTTCTATCTACCCATGAATTAGCAAATGTAAGAGATTATTGAGATTTGATTCTCCCTGTTCTCCCTTATCCCCCATGGTTGTACTACGGTTAATTCTTTTCTTTTGTATTGTAACATTGCTTGTATTCCCTGAAAACATACAAGGTTCATACACTCACAAGTTGGCAAGATTCCAGCTCTAATACAACTATAATGTCCTAGGACAATTTTTCCCTTAGGGTTCCACTGATCTAGGATTCCTAATCAATCAGAGAATTATATAGCAACAGTTCACTTACATTATTCATTCATCGGTGGATATCATTCAATAACAAATATTTCCAGCAGCGCTTTAGATCATGCAACATCAATATGAAACTTTAGCAAAAACCATGAGCTAGGGCTAACTGCCCAAAGAATCAATAACCCACCATGCAATTTCAGCCATTAAATGAATTCACCAAGGGTTGTGACAACAATGAAGGCAACCTTGGTAACAAGAAAAATATTCACTAACTAATTCCAAGTCTACTTCTATTAATCAACTCAATGGTCATTGTTCTCAAGGGATTTTGCTCCACGCCTAGGTAGGACTTATATAGGTCCTTCACACTTCTGATTTTTTTCGTAGTCTTGTGACTAACAAACACTAGCTTGCTAGGTTATGATAAAAACCTTCACTCTTCTCTCCAAGCAATTATGCTCGTGACTGATTTTCCTACCAAAGTTAGGGCCTGTGATCGCGGCCCCACTGTCAAAACTTGTTTTCCCCGCGGATTAATGTTGCCTTCGAGATGATTTGGTGGGTATTTTCCTGTACAACTCGTGCCCAGTTATGTCTTTTTTTCTTGCTCCTTTAGGGTTGAGCTCATTGATTGATGAGATTATCCACAAAACTCCTTTCCTGCTAACCAAAACAATAAAATTGAGCTACTCAAAAAAGGTATGTGTTGGAACAAGAGAAAGGGTGACTAGGTAGGATGGATCACCTGCACTGAAACTAGTCGAAGAAGAGAAAGGGGTCTTCAAACCCTTAGAGCCTCAGGCTCAAATAGAGACAAATCAATCCAATTCAATGATGATCAAAATGATTCTAACTCTCTTGTATTTATAGATTTCCTTGTGGGGGTTTTTCTTCCTTAATTAATTGAGAGGGATTCATGGCAACCCCCAACTTTCATTTTTTTGCCCCATCTACCCCAAAACTTACCCCATGTTGCCCAAACATTGGGTAGTTAGAGTTTTCCCCTTTATCAAAGACTATAGCCTACAAGGATTGATAAGCTACTTTGTCCCTTGAGGGAATTGATCGATTGGGGACATTACAAAATGTGAATGTTGAGGGTGAAGATGAATGTGAACATGAGGTCCCTAGAGAAAAGTCAAAAGAATAGAGGATGACTGAAACCACGATGAACTTGGGAGGAAGACATCAAATGAATAAGGTATTTTGGCAGTTCAACTCCAGATAAATCAATGGACTGGATTGAAGATATATCTTGGTAATTTGGCAACAATTAGGTAGACTCCAAGAGAGTGAATTTTGCATGCACGAGATTGAAAGAATGTGCATCAAAATGGTGAGAAAATCTACAGCTAGACGGGTGAAGAAGAGTCAAGGACAAAGTCAATGCATAGGACGAGATGGTTTCTAAATTGTGAGGTAAGTAAATGATTTCAAATTACTTTTCGAATACGCGGAGAAGGTTAGGTTGGAAGGACTTAAACAAAAGAAAATTATTGTGGAATTGTATTTTGCTGAATTTTGTAGAGTAACCATTAGAGCTGATTTTGCGAAGAAAAATAAAGAGAAAGGCTGCTAGATTTGTGAAGGTCTTTAATTCATCCATTTGAAAAAAAGTTGGCATGATGGAGATGCATTCCATGAGTGAGGTTTACAGTTACAGCCTTAGAGGTGGAAAGTAAATTGTTTAAGAAGACAAAATAATGTGAGAGAGGTGAAGAGTAGCTACAATATGTTGAGAGTAGCAGGCTGGAAATTAATTCAGCAGAAGAAGGTCCCCAGATTAATATGGAGGAAATCAGGTGTGAGCCAACCGTGTAGAGGAGGGGCACGTGATTAAGTGCATGCCAGAGGAAACGGATGAGGATATTACAGCAAGAAAAGTGGAATCCCAGTGGAGTGGAATAGAAAGAGGGCATACCATTGAAGGAGATGCGCCGGAAGTCTTGATTTCCATCGTGTTTGCTGTACTAATTTGTGTGCAGGCAGAGTAGTAGAAGAAAGTGTAAATGATACTAACTAAATATAGCCATGAACGTTATATGAAAAGTACCCAAAGGCACCGAACATGTCCATGAAAAAGATGAGGCAATGGACAAATGTAACGTGAAATTGAAGCATATAGTTGTTGTGCTGATTGGAAGATTATGAACAATACGAAGATTTCTAGCAGCAAAGGTCTTGTGGTGTGCAACGTGAGAAGAGAACATGGAAAGATTGCATTATTATGCACTGATTTATACTGGAAAGGTTGCAAAAAGTATAGTGGCAGCTGGAATTGAAGGCAAAGGCCAAGGGCTCTGTGACTGTAAGTTGAGCAGTTATATACAAGAAGGAATGGTGAATTTTGTGCATTATTTGCAGCAGATTGCAGCAACAAAGGTGAGTATGGATGATGTTGTAGAATATGTGGCATGGAACATGGAGATGAAGCATTCTCTTACACAGATTGTTGCAGTGATGTGAAGGTTAACGCACAAGGAAGACCCCAGAAGGGAAGTACAGAACCATAAATGATTCTGAATTTGAAGCAGATGGAAAAAGAAGAGAAAAGAGGAAGATCATGGCTATCAATTTATCAGCAATCCTGCAAGTAGGATGCTCACATCATTTTGTACCAAGAGAATCTGATACATTAGCATCACTGTCATACGGAATGGTATCCAATCTAAAGGAGTTACATGGTATAGGTAAAGGCAGAAGGAAGTTGACACAGTGAAGTTGACACAGTGAAATATGATCTTTTTTTATTTTTTGAGCTAGAGTCTGGGCCCTGGGGCCAGCGGCCAGCCCCAGTGTTGGATGGAAGAATGATTTGTCTAACTATAGGATGCTGTCACCAGGATTCTGAAAGGCTCAAGCAAGCCTAGATGCCCCATGGGACCATTTTTATCCCCCACAGCTGACTCCCATCCTCAACCCCTCCCATGATATTTGAACCTGGAACCTGATGGAGACTAAAGCCTGCACAAACCAACTGGTCTACACTCCATGGATAACACAGTGAAATATAATCATCAAAACAAAAGGAGAACAGGACCACTGGTTGAGGATGTAAAAGGAAGGTCAAGCTTGAGAAGAAGTAGGAGGTGATTCTGAGCAGATCATAGTGACCTTCTAAATCAGAAGAAATTGTGCCCGCATGCTAACATATGATGAGGAATTTAGATGGTAGATTGTATGAACACCATAGACAATGAATGAGATGACTGGGGGGAGAGTATTCTAGTAGATTGTGCACCATTGCTAATGACTGTGAGGACCGAGAGCATAGAAGAGTGAGAAAGAATGAAGAGAAAAGTCTGTGAGTCTGTTGTAACTGTCTATGGATGTAATCTTGACTTTTGAAGATGACAGAAATTATTGCAGAGCAGTTTTTATGCCCCCACAATGTTTTTCCACCATAAAAATTGTGTTCACGTGAGCGGTTTTCTGCTGCTAATTTATGTGAACACTGCATGATGTTGTTATGTTATCAGCTTTTGCATTGTTTACATAATATGCTGCGCACTCTGACATTAGATAGGCTGGTGCTCTGCATCACAGGTAAAGCCGTATTTCTTCCTCAATCTTAGTCCATTTTCTTGCTTAGGACAAGAAGGATTATGAGGTGTAAACAGGGCACACTGAAGTAAAATGCCACTCAAAATGAAAATTATTGTTTCAACCACAGACCTTTGTTGTTTTGAAAATAAAATAGATGATTATATCTTCCTTGAAAGGAATATAATTTGGGCTCATATATTGATGGACACTCCTACAGAAGTTGCAGGGTCCTTATCTATTATCATGGACCTAACTGTTGATAAGCAATGAACCTGAAGCACATTTTACCCATTGGCAGTCCACATGGAACCACTGTCCCCATAACAGCAGGATATAAATTTAGCTTCCTCTGTTCTCTGATTAATTGTGAAAGTGCCGCCATCTTTGTGAAATTGAAAATCCAACTTATCTTCACCTTGTGCATAGGATTTCCCCACATGGGAACAATGCACAGTCATCTTAGTAAGATGTTTCTTCTTTGTATCAAAAATTAGTATTACAGAAGATGTTTGCTCTAATGACATCGGGAACCCTATCCACCCTGAAAAGTTCCCTTCATCGCATGATTGGAGGTTAGCGTCGACTTTTCAGAGCAGCTCTGCAACCAATACCATACATGAGCTACGATTAAGGGAAAATATACAGGAAGGATATGAATGGATGTTGGCTTGTAGTGTAATATTTCAATTCACTGACCAAACATCCCGTTATATAGTTCATATGTGAAAAAGTTATTTGTTCGCTAAATGTAAGTATTACAAGTTGCATTTATATACTGAACCAAAAAAACCATATCTTTGCCCATAAGACTCATGATAAAATGCATATGCTTTTGGAAGGTGCCAATCCCAATGAGGAAGATCTAAATTGAAGAATTAATTGAACATAAGGTATTCTAAGGATTTATAAATCTGAAATGTGAAGGAATAATAGTTGTTTTCCCCACCACACAGGATTCTGCTGACATACAGAATTTATTACCTGGGAATGGCATCAAATATCCTGATCCGAACTTTTTATCAAACAAACTGAAAGGAAAGAAGGAATTAATCACCAACTTACTCACTTCTCGTCATTTGGAGACACCCCACAAAATATCTTGCACGCCAATCCCATTGAAGATTTTATCAGAAATCTCCGCCAAAATCGCATTGACCGTCAATAAAACCGCCGACGATCCCACCATCACGGCCAATACCACCCCGGTCGTTCCCAAAACCTTCTGGAATGGCGGCCACTCAATCCGGCCGGTTTCCTCCAAAACCCCTCTCCAAAATTCATCTTTCTCTACTTTCGCCTCCTCCTTTACCCTGACCGTCTCCGACGCGGAAGTAGACGCCGACGGTGTTTGCTGGGAATTCTCGGCATTTTCTGGAGTACCAGAAGCAGAAGTTTCAACCTTCACCTTCAGCCCTGCTTCGCCTTTGTCTTCCCTAGGGTCCCCCTCCTTGGGACCGTAGGGATTAGGACCAGCCGCAACAAGGAACAAAAATGGATGAGGATGGTGGTGATACTTAATTCTTCTTCTGCTGCCTTGTCTAGAAATAAGCCTTGAGGAAGAGGCAGGAGATGGGATTGAAAGATTTGTTGCTTCACTGTTCAGTGCTCCAAGCGGAGGAGATTTCGGCGTGAAATGAGAGGGCAAAGCGAAGGCAATGCGGTGACAGTGATGATGAGTGAACTGTATGCTGCAGCAGCGGAAGGGGATGGTGTTGCCCATGGTTGTTAGCACTGTACCACTTTGGCTCAGGCCACGAACGTCCATTGTTAGAGTGTCTCCCTGTGATATTTACAATTGCAATTGCAATTGCAGAGCTAAAATATAGATGCGGCCAGAGCTTAGAGAATAGATATACATATGCCGAGCCGTATTAATTTTGAGTGAGTGTGGCGAGCAACATTTCCTCCATACGGGTAAAGGAATGGCATTGAAATTTTACGCTTAATTGTTTTTTTTTTTTTGGGTCTATTTTTACATACGGGTAAAGGAATGGCATTGAAATTTTACGCTTAATTGGTTTTTTTTTTTGGGTCTATTTTTAAGAGTTACCTATAATAGCGCTTGGGAGAGCAAATGATGACATAGACATGAAATATAAATAATATAATATATTAAAATAAGATGGTAGAAAAACTTGCCATGTTTTAGTGGTCAAAGAAAGGGGGAAACTCACCAATGGGTGCTATCTACATATGCAACATTTTGAAATAAAATTGCCACCTTATAAAATTTTATAAATACAAAAGTAATTTAATTATTATCTTTATTATTAAAAATATTTTTATATAATATATTTTATTTAATAATAAAGAAAATGTTATTTATGATATTTGAATAGAGACTCACAGGGTGTTTTCTTAAGACACTTTGTGGTGGAAAGGTCCCTTGAGTTACAGCTACTTAAACCACAGGTTAAGTGCGAGGCATTACAAACCACAGGTTAAGTGTGAGGCATCACAGGACTCACATTACTTAACAAACAAGCAAAAAAAATAATGGAAAAGAATGTCCATTTCGATTAAATTGGTTTCTTGTACTTCAAGAAATTATTCAAAATTCTTTAACATTTTATTTTTATATTTGAAAAGCTTTCCAAGATGTTCATATTTTTGTGAACTTAAAACGTCAATAAAGTTGATAATATGACAAATGTTTTGAAATACAAATTTAATGTGAGTATAAGCTACACAACCAAAGAGAGAGTGATTTTCATTATAAAGTCTCTTATTATTGCAAAGGTGGCACACTCTTTCATCATATGGTGTTTTTAGATTTGGCCAACACTCACTCTCACAATGAATTGAAGCTCATGAAAATTTGCTTTTATTTTAACAATGCTTATTTTCTTCTTTACACAAGTCAAGGCAAATAGATATTTTTTATTTTTGAAATTTGGGTTAATCACCTACTTATAATATCTTCTTCTTTTTTTCCCTCTTTATCAACCCACAATTTCTCCCTAAATTTGATGTAATATTTTTTTTCAATATTATCCTTATTATACAAAATTATCTCCCCCTTTATCCCTCAATGAGCTAGTCAAGATTGGGCATGGTTATGTCATTCCGAACACTGAGGGTTTTGGCTGGAGTTAAAAACAATTTTAGAAAACATTTTTCTTCCATGTTGTTCAATTCCTTATATATAAGATATTTAGTCATAGTCATGTTTTTTATAGGGGAATGCTTGTTTTAATAAAGAGGATAAGATAGGATTCATTTCCTTTAATGTTGAGATTATATGTTATAAACTACATTTTTTTTGTAAGCTTAGGTAGAGCCTCCTTTTCTATTTATATGAAAGCCAACTAAAACCACATACAGTTAATAGGTGGCCTCAACTTGCCTGTTGGGAAACCAAGTTTGTTGGCCCCCTGTGCATATTGTAAGCCATCCAAAAATGATAAGTTATCAATCTTTCTACCCAAGTGATATATACATAACTATTTAAAAACCAGTCTATAGTCTTAGATCCCATAAGCATGCATGTAAAAGAAAGCTAGCCGCTAAAAAAACAAAAACCTGAGCTATCATTGTGCTCAACTATTCTTTGAGGTCTTTCAGTTCTGACTCAACTGTCGCTGGATCTTCAGCTGAATCTCCAGGTGCTAGTGTCATTTCAATAATACATGGAATGTGTCGCTGTATACGGTCCAGTCTTATGTCCTGCTTGCAGAGCTGGAACTGGATAGTTTGCAGGTCCTTTTTATAGTCTGGCATGTCTCTGATGATCAAAGCCATCCCCATGGACACTTGTTCCATTGCTTTTCCTACCAGTCTTTTCATGAGCCAGTACAGATGCAGGGTCTATTTGAATTGGGATAGTCTCCCTCTGGTGTTCCCAGGATCTAGAATGTGGTCTTTCCATTCCTCCATTTTGTCCTCAGAGTCCTCTTCCATAATTCTTTCCTCCATTTCTTCTATAATTTTTCGGATCCCTGCATCCGTCCCTTCCTTGTATGCTTTTGTTGCCGCCCTGACAGTCTCGTCCATGGGTCTTCTTCCTTGCCTCTGTTCCAAGGTTCCCATGTCCTTTGAACGAGGACCAGATTTTCCTCGTCCTCCGCGACCTCTTCCTCTAGCTGGACGCGCCATGTCGCCAGTGTCTGCTACCTGTTCACAGTGATCACAATTCAATGTTAGGATAAAACAACCATTACCAATCCAAATGCCAATTGCCTCGTGGGGTTTTTGTTCTCCATCACTGCCTCCCCTCTGCCCGCACTCCGTTGCTCCCAAGCATTCAAGTGAACCAGGGGTGGGCTTCACCTTTTCCCTACTCACCTCGACCTGCCTCTCGGTCAGACCCATAGTCTCTGTCTCTCCTCCATTGTCCCTTCCTCCCACGTTGAGGTCCCTCAGGCTAACCCATTCCCTGTGCAACCCCGGTAGAGCGAACGAAGGGAGCTTCGCGCTGAGACTCTCCTCCCTCCCCCTGCCTTGCTTGCCATCGCCACTCCCTCCCCTCGCAGCGCTACCTCCTCTGCATGTCACCCATTCCTTGCTTAGCTTCCTGCCCAGCTTCCCTTCCCAGGCTTGCTCTTCTCTGCTATCATAACTCCCCCTATCTACCCAGAAATTCAGCCTGAGGAACTTCTCCGGACCCTTAGTCCTCCATTCCACCCGGATAAAATCCTCTCTAGCCTCACTAGCCTTAGCCCTGAGCAAAATGCACCACTCCCTATTAGCTTCTATGCCCTCAAGCCTGGCCAGCATCAACGCAAAGCTACAGGGCCACTCTTCCTCACTGATTTTGCTCTTTCTGCACAGCATAACCTCTCCCCATGGTATTTCCTTCCCCACCTGGCACAAATTTCTTCCCCCACCCAACATACTGGACTTTCCTTCACGAATTACAGAAAGAAAACAGTTAACGTACCCGTGGTTGCTATGCCTGCTTGCTGAATGCGAGTATGGCTGGTCCTCCGCTCTCGTTCTCCCGCTACCCTGCAATCTAGCTATCCTCCCTTCTCTACGCTTCCTCTCATACTCTGCCTTACCTACTTGCCGTCCCATCCACCTTACGCCGCTGTCCTCACCACCTCTCCTCTTACCTACGTACCAAACGCCACTTCTCCCTTCCGACGTCATTGCAGACATGCGGGACTCCAACACGCCTTGCAGTATAATTGTGTGGGCAGTGGTAGGCAGTCCTTTCACCTCCTGGCCTTTGACATCTATCATTATTTTGATTACCCACTCTGTCATCCCAATCGGGGGGTGTTATAAACTACTTTTGGATATGTTATATCTTCCTTCATTATTCTGGAAATACTGCAACCCTAAAACCTCACATCCATATAAAATAGTAAGAGTGACAAGCGTCTTAAAGAGAAGTTTATTTTTATTGTGCTAAAAGGTGCTCTAAAGCATAGCATGGGGTAGATGTCGTAATGTCCATAAATGAGTGTAAACATTTAAATATCAACTAAATATGGGAGAGATGTTGTAGTGTCCATAAATGAGTGTAAACATTTAAATTTCGGCTTAATATGGGAGAGATGTTGCAGTGTCTCTGAAACATTAAATAAATATAACTAAATAAAAGCATAATATTAGCTCAATTAAAAAAATAAAACTAAATAATAAAAATAATAAATCGATTTAATTCAATTTGTTATACTATAAGGAATGCTCAACCTCAAAAAGGAAATGAAGAATTTGCAGGTGATTATGATTATGCAAGGTAACAAGTTGGATGAGATCCAACAAAGGCTGACATAGATGACCCAAGCTCCCACGGAACCCATGGCAACCCCTGCCAACGCTGATCTGATTACTGATGACCGGAAGGAATAATCCTTCAATGTTTCTTCTGCTTTTAGCGGACAACTCTTTTTTCAGATGTTTATATGGTAGTTCTTAGTTTGTTAAGTACTTTTAATTGCTTAGTGCATATAGCTTGGATGGAAAGACTGGTGAAATTTTGTTTTTGGACTGCTTATAGCAAATTCAGGTGGCCAACAGACTTGGTTTCCCTTCTGGGCAGGTTGAGGCCACCAAAACGCTGTATTTGGTTTCATTGGATATTATAAATAGAAAAGGAAGGTTCCACCTACGCTTACAAAAAAAAAATTGTTATTCTATAATTTTGTTTTCATTAATAAAATTACAAACAGTTTAAAAATAATAATAACAAGTGCTACATAGTAGTTAGTCCTGTTGCTTACTTTAAATATAGCTAAATTACAAATTCATATTAGTGTTAAGGTTTAGAATTCCATCAATCAATTAAAGAGCAAGACTCTAATTTTAATGCTTAAGCAAACATAACTTTAAAAAACCATAATATGTTATACTTGCATTTACATTTGAACTACATTAGTCGTCTAAATCAAGGTTGTCTGTCGAAATCAAGAATTATATATTTTATTTCTTAAAAATTGAACTAAAATATTCAATAAAAATTTCTTTTAATATAATTATTAGCTTATAAATATACATAGATTTTATTTTTTTAATTTATATTTATATTTGAAGATAATAATAATAATATTGATTTATTATTTAGTTTATAAAAAATGCATATGTTTTATTTTATTAAAATTTGAATTTAGATTTTAACCCAAAAAAATTATATAATTATTTTTTTATAAAAAGTATTGATATGACAAGAATGAGTACATTGCATTAATAAAAGGTAATGATTGTAAAATCACATGATGTATTGTGTAATAAGATGTTTAAATTCTCAACCAATAGTAACAATTTTTTTTATAAAAAACTATAAAAAAAAATTGTATAGTTAAACTTTGTTAAATCAAAACATATGAAATATGTTTAATTTAACTAATTGGGTCAAGGCAATTACCTAATGTGCTATAGTGTGGAGCCAAAAGATAATAATGATTCATGTTAATGAACATGATATCATAACATATGAAACTTTATATATATATATATATATATATTAAAATTCATATTTGTAACTATTATATTCTATAATTTCATTCAAACATATAAATTAAAATAATGATTTATATTTGTAACAATTATATTTTATTTTTAGCGAGCTCCAAGGGTTATCTCAATTGGTTGAGTCTTCGTTGTTAAGTACCTCGTTGATTGAGACGTTACATGTTCAATTTTCCTTGACGCCCTTGGGGTTAGACTCTGCTAGTCTGACCAATGGGATCAATTCTCCTCAATGCCCTCGGGATTAGGCTCTATTAATTTGGAGTTGTGGTATGTTGATCCCTTTGGCTTTATTTACCCGAACTTTCTTTAAAAAAAAATTATTATATTTTTTCTATTAAGAAACTTTATATTATCAGAATGTCTTCTGAGTATAAAGATGATACATCTAGTCATTATATTTTAGAATTTCAAATTTAAATATAATTAAAAAGCATATAAAAATTCAATATTTACAATAAACTTTATTTTCTAAGTTATATTTTATTTATCTATTCATATCATCAATGTTATGTCAAAGAAAAGTCATGCATATAGGTAAATGGATTATCAGGGTTTTAATAAAAATAAAAATAAGAATATTTTTATATAGATATGTGAAATTTAGATAAATATAAATAATATTATTAAAAACCAACATAGACCTGTCTTAACTCTAGATCTACCAAGTGTCGAGAGGAATCAAATCTCTTGAGATGCAAACATTTCCTCAAGTTTTGACTCAAGAAGAGGTTTGCATATTGAGATATTTGATCCTTTTTGGTGCTTGATAGATCCAAAGTTAAGATGGATCTATGTTGGTCTTATATACAAAAATCTATTAACTTACAATTGTTTTCAAGCCCATAATAAGCTTTTCATCCTCCATAAATCAAACAAGAGCTGGTATATATACATATATATTAAAGACATTCAAATTACCCTTATATATTTTGAAAATGTAGGTTTTCAAAGTTATTCATAATGTTGTATTACTTTTGTACTTTTGTAGATAAACTATGTTTCAGGGACATGAAATGTCCATTTTTTAAGTACACTCTGCCCCTTATCAACTTAAAATGTCCAATGTTTAAAGTCAACACTCCACCCCTTATTAAAAACTTTAAAAAACAACATATATATATATATATATACACACACACACACACACACAAAACACTCTTTATATTAAAAAAAAAAAAAACAAATTATAAACATATCATACATATATATATAAGTAATTTGTGAATTAGGGTTACCTTGAGTGATTGGGCAAAATGGTTGTTATCTCCCTCACTCACCTTCAATTCCCTACAAGTGACATGATGATGAGAAATATTGTTGTAATAGCTATGAGCCTATAAATATTGTTAGTTGGTTGGCTTAGAATATATATATATATATATATATATATATATATATAAATATAAATACAATTTTAAATTAATTTTTATGAGTATAGATTTATTTTATAAATTATAAGTTTGTATGAGCATAGATTTATTTTATAAATTTATTTAAGAGATAAAATTTATTGGAGTGTAATTTTTTTCATTTAATTTTATATATGTATTTATTTTTTCATTTTGAAGGATAAAATCATTTATATTTTAATGAAGTAAATTCTTTTTTATATTTGATATATCTAAATTTAAAATTAATCATAAAATTTAGGTTAAAAAATTTAATATAACATTTTTAATTTTTATGAAAAAAATAATAATAAAAAAATTGATAGAATTTAATTTCGTGTCAAATCAATTACAATGAAGATGATGATAATGATTAATGTCCACTAAGATTAAAAATGGCCCATTAGACCTTAAGAGGGTAAGATATTACTTAGAATTCTTTATAAATTTTATTTCTATGCTAAAAAATCATTAAGAGAAGAGTTGCAAAATCGCCATAGTTTTGTTGAGCTAATGGAAAATGTAAGAGAAAGTGTTTATCTTTAACCCTCTTAGTGTCATAAAGGTGAGAGAGTATGTCACCCCAACATGTTTTGGAAATAGACTAACACCCAATTTCACTATGGAGCTATGAGAAATTGTTCTTATTTTAGCAATGTTTATTTTCTTCTTTACATTAGTCAAACAAAGAGATACTATTGATTTTAGATATTTGAGTTAATCACCTCCTTGTAATATCTAAATTTTATTTTCCTTCTAACTCTTTATCACACCATAATTTCTCCTTAAACTTGGAGGTAATTGTATTTTTTATATTATCCTTATCATGCAAAATGATGTCTTCATTTGTCACTTAATGGTCTAGCCAAGATTAGGCATCCTTATGCCATCCTCGTTGGAGCCAAAGATGGTTTTGGCTAGATTTTAAAGAAATTTTAGGAAGTCTCTTGTTTTCCATGTTGTTTAATCTCTTCATGTCTTTTAGATACCGAGTGATAGTCACGTTCTCAATGGGGGAAAGGTTTGCTTTAATAAGGAGGATAGGATAGGGCATATTTCATTTAATTTTGAGATTATAGGCTATAAATTATGTTTGGGTATGTTTTATCTTTCTCCGTGAATCTCTAGATATATTGTATCCCCAAACTTCTCATCCATATAAAATAATAGGAGTAATGAGGGTCTCAAATAAGGTTTTATTTTTTTAAACCCTATCCAAATATTTGTTGATTTACAATTGTTTTCAAGTCCATAATAAGCTTTCCAACCAATCATTTTCCTAATGCTCCAATTCTAGTTGAGCTTGTGAAAGATATTGATTCCAAAATACACATGGGAAGGCACTCCATTCAAGTTGTTATGGTCATATACCAAAGTATCACATGTGATCTTTTTGGATTTAATTATCATGACTTTTATTTTATCAATATTAATAGTCGCACCTACCTTAGAATAGAAATATTGAAGGATTCTTAGGTGCTTTCCAAAATTGGAATGACTCCTTGTCAAAAGAACAATACCATTAGCTTAAAGAATCAGAGTGACAATTATACCAGTGATAGTTGGGCCAACACAACCTACTTCCTATAAACACTCTTCTAACTTATCATTGTAAATCCCAAAAAGGGTAGGGGACAAGGGACACCCCTTACTTAGCTCTAATATTGTAGTTAATTTATTTTGATCAACCCTTAGTGGTCTTAGACTTGGAAATAACATTCACATACAACTTTTTCACAATATCCCTCAACTCGAAAGGAACCTTTATCTCTTCCAACCTCTTCCAAAGGTTTGTCCTGGAAATGATGTTAAAATATTTTCTAAAGTCAACAAAACAACATAAGAGATCAATTTTATTATTGCAACTCTCCTTCACAATTATCCTAAGAGTAACATGGTTGTCGAAAGTTGAGTGATGTCACCTAAACCCAACTTAGCCTTTAGCTCCTTCTTTATGGCTTCCTTGGACTAATTTTCTTTTCAAAATAATTCCATATGGCCAAGCTAAAATGAGGTTAACCATAATTAGAGGGAATGATTTTATCCCCACTTTTAAAAATAAGTATAATGAGGCTTTACATTCAGGGTTTAGGGAAGCCTTGCTTCACTACAAATTCAAGAGCTTTTGTATCTGAGTGATGAGGATAGGCCCTCCGATTTTTAAAATTTTAGCTCGATAACGTTCAATGTCCTTGGGTTTCCTAGTTGTGAGCCGCTTAAACCCAAACTTTATATCTCCTAAAGAAATTATTTCACCTTCTATGAGTACATATGAAATGGTGTCCATGGCCTTAGGGGATTCATAAATATTTTTAAGGTAGGAATTCTAGTCCTTCATGAGAATCATATATATATATATATATATATATATTTTTTTTTTATTTTTTTTTTAATTTTTTTTTTGAATATGGCTACTAATTTACACCGAGGCCATGGCCTCGTAGAGCTAGCCCAAGGATGCGGCATGATTACAAGCATAGCATATCTGTATGCAAAAATCCAGTTGAGTATTGCCCTCAAGAACTATAGAGAGCCTGATCATGATTAAGGCAAAATACAGAAAACCCCATAGTTGTACTTGGAATTGAGAATTAAACCGGAGCTATGCGATAACCAAAATAGTAAAACTAGACTTGGTAATTGTGACCAGCTACGCGACAACCCATTACTGAAAACAGAGGTAACTGTGACTGCGACCGAAACTGAAAACTGAAGGCTGGCAGAATGCCTCTTTCATATGAAAAATTGGCAATATGAGCTAATGCATATGTCATAATATCTAGGACGGTGATGAGTGAACCTTCTCGAGCTTGCTGAAGACCAAAAAAACCAGAAAGAACCAACCTGTTTAAGCATCAAGAGAGGGATCGGGCGGCTCCTCGGTGATGCGGCATCCATACTTGTAATCATCGTCGTCATCAGAGGAGCCCGCCTGATTCTTCATGCTTTGAGAAGCTTTGCTTTTGCCAGAGCCTGAAGCTTTGCTCTGTTCGAGGTTTGTCTGGATGGAGCCTGGTCTGTCTTCCGCCAGCCTGTCCGTAGTCACCTTGAGGGAACCAGCCCCTTGACCTGAATTGAGCTCGCTAAGCTTAATGGTGACTGTGGCCATAAAGGAGAAAGTGCCATGACTGCAGGGGAATCGTAACCGAGCGGCGTTGGTCATGGATTGGAAGGAGCTCGGTGCGACAATTTGCAATCCTCTGCCCCTACCCCGTCCACTCCGAGTAGCTGGGTACCTGTCTGAGCGGAAGTCTGGGCAGGAGGTTGAGGAGTCCGTCGTGGAGGAGACAGCCTGGCATCCAATTTTCCCTCGAGAGCTGCCTCTTCTGCAGCTCATCCGCTGTCGCAGTTTCGGCATAGCTGGAGGAGCAGGGTGATCCGGGCTTCTTGGTAGACGAAGGAAGCAGTAAAGGATGAAAACAAACTTGGCTTCAGCGCTCAGGGCAGCAAGCGGGTGGCAAGCGAAAGAGCAGGGGAAACAGAGGATGGCTTGAGGGCATAGCCAGAAGCTCCTCCAGCGAACCAAAGCCTGGTTTACTCCTGAGAGAGGACGAGAGCAAACCGTTGCAACTGCAAAGGAGGAGGAGCCAGAGCGGAGGGGAGAAACGCGATTATGGCAAGTTGATAGCGCCATGATCAAGAAATTAACCAGCAGAAATGGATGTACTGGCGTCATTAAAGTCTCATTAATCTGGAGCACAGGAGGAGTTATGACCGGAGCTGTGAGAGGATGTGTGGCAGTGAAGATCAACCACGCGCCCATCCAAACCGCAAGCCACGTACCTGTGCTGCCGTCAGACACCCGGATCCGGGAGGGATAGATCTTGTTGCACCAGGAGTGTGCAGTCACTTTTGAGTTGTGGATCATTGGAACAATTCAACAGACCAGAGAAGAAGGGGAGCTGCTGATCGGCCCCTTGATTAGCCAGTCTATCTGCAACCTTGTTAGCTGTTCGCCGGATGTGCTTGAAGGAAATGTTGCGAGGAGTTTTGAGCCATTCTTCAATTTGTTCCAGTCTACTTAGAAGCCTCCAACTCGAAGCTATCTTTGCAGCTGAGGATCCTGATTGTATCTGGATGGCAGCTTCTATGAGAATTTGAGAATCCCCTTCAACCTCTAAAGGGAGCAAATTCTTTGTTTCTGCTGTGCGTAACCCTTGCCATAAGCCTTCAATCTCGGCTGCGTTGTTGGTGTCTCGACCCATCGAACCGTGATACATATGCAGAACAGATCCCTCTGAGTTCCTGATGATGCCACCATATCCCGCTGGCCCAGGATTGCCCTTAGCCGCTCCGTTGAAGTTCAGCTTGTAGGGGTGGATGGTCGGTGGAGACCAAGAGTGTGCAGACTCAGAGTGGATAGAATTACTGGCCTTGATGAGATCTACAGTGGTGAGATCTAAATTCCAGTTGGCAAGAATGAGGCGTTCCTGAGGAGAGACTGACATGTCTGAGTCTTGCCATTGTCTGAGAGCTAGAGTTTCTTGAAGATTCTGCTTGAGAAGAAGCCAAAGAGTGTCCAGAGGTGAACTGTGATTTTTGAAGATCCTGTTGTTTCTTTCCTTCCAGATTATCCAATAAATGAAGCCCGGTAGGAGGTTCCAGAGAGCATTGAGAAAAGGACTTTGGAAAGGCTTCCGTGGCCAGGTTCTGATGGTGTTTATGATATCTCCCTCTCTTCTGCCTGTTCTTCTGTTACACTGTGCTGTTCTCTCCCACATTTGAGCTGCTAGAGGGCAAGTGTCCAAGAGATGATTAGTGTCCTCTGAGTGAAGATTACAGTTGGAGCATCTAGAAGGCCCAATAAATCCTCGCTTTTGTAAGTTATCCCATGTGAGGATCCTTTTTTTGCTGAGAAGCCAAAGGAATGTGGAGACCTTAGGCCATATATTTGGTTGCCAGACTTGATCCCATAGTTGATCTTTTATTATCTGAATGGGGTGATGAAGGATTTGATATGCTTCCTTGGTAGTGAACATACCCTTGGTAGTATATCCCCATCTCAAGCGGTCTTTTTGATCAGAGAGTTTGATTCTCCTGAGTTTGAGCTCTTGATCAATCTCATCATAGGTTTCCTCCTGCCAATTGGCCTGCCAAGTATTTGCCGGTTTCCAAAGATGAAAGCTTTGGGGAGATTGTTGTTGCCAGAATTGATGAACATGGATTTGTTCATTTTGCTGCATGGTTGCTTGCCACTTGGGTTTGTTAAAGAGAGAGGCAAGTTTGGGAAGTTGTTGCCAGGAATCTTCCCAAAATCTCACAGTGGTGCCTAAGTGAATTTCCCAAAAGTTGTGAGCTTGAACAAAAGCACTATGTATCTTGGCAGCATTCCAAATTAGTGAGCCAGGAGTGGTTGGACTGAAACGGATTAACTCCTCTTTTGAACTTCCTGGAGCATATTTGGCCTGCCAGAGACGACCCCAGGGAGTGTGCGGTTTAGAGATCCAATTCCACCATATGCGCGCACCCATGATGTTGTTGCTGTGAAGGGGATCCCTCAGGCCTAGTCCCCCAGCTGATTTCGGAAGACAAACTTCCGTCCATTTGACCAGGGCCCATTTTCTGTTGTGGCCCGAGGAACCCCAAAGGAAATTTCTTTGAAGATTGTGAATATTCCTAAGAACCCATTTCGGGGCAGCCAAAATAGAGAACAGATACAGAGGCATGGCTTGAAGAACAAATTTGATGAGGATAATCCTGCTAGCAATGTTGAGGGAGCGGAAAGTCCAGGAGGAGAGCCTGGTTTCTAAGTTGTCAAGGAGGGTCCTCCAAGAGGCATGTTTGATAGCAGAGTCAAACAGGGGAGCTCCCAGATATTTCGAAGGAAGCTTGGCTATTGAAAAACCCAGAATCCTGGCTATGTTCCTCTGAGTGAGAACGGGAGTGTGGAAGAAAAAGAGCTGGGATTTGGAGGCATTGATGGTAGTGCCAGAGGCTTCTGAAAAAAGATTGAGCAGGAGTTTAAAGGCAGAGGCTTCTTGTACTGATGGGTAGCCAAAAAGCATATTATCGTCGACAAACTGTTGGTGAGTGATGGGGGATTGGCCATGCAGTGAAATGCCCTTTAAGGAGTGTGAAGAAGTGGCAGAGTGAAGAAGGCGACTTAACCCTTCAGCCATGAGAACAAAAATGAATGGGGAAAGAGGATCTCCTTGACGAATACCCCGAGAAGGTTGAAAAGGAGGGGAGGGGGATCCATTGAGAAGGATGGAGAAGTAGGGGGAGGAAATGAGATTCATGATCCATCGTGTCCAGGTAGCATTGAAGCCGAATGCTAGTAAGATGTGTTTGATATAGGTCCAGCTGAGTTTGTCGAAAGCTTTGGAGAGATCTAGTTTGAGAATCATACCTGGTTTTTTCAATATCTTGAGTGAGTGGATCACTTCGTGGGAGAGAATGATGCCATCCAGAATCTGGCGCCCTTCTACATATCCTGTCTGCTCTGGCGAGATGAGGAGAGGGAGAAGAGGTTTGAGTCTGTTCGCCACTACTTTAGATATAAGCTTATAGATGACATTGCATAATGCAATCGGTCTATATTTATCAGGAGTCTTGGATTCTTCCACTTTAGGAACGAGTGCTATGAAGGTCGTATTTAGGGAAGGAAGAACCCAATGCATTGACCGTGATTCATCCACTAGCTCCCAGACCTCTGTTTTGATAAGCTCCCAGAAAGCATGAAAGAAGTTGGCTGTGAATCCGTCAGGGCCGGGCGCCTTACCATCCTTGAGTTGGGCCATTGCGTCCTCCACTTCCTGCATGGAGATAGGCTGGAGAAGCCTATTGTTGTGATCCTCATTAATGATTTTAGGAATGTGTTGCACTATATTTTGTATGGCTTGATTTCTGCTACCCGATGGTTCTCTAAGAGTGTCCTGAAAGTATTCTTGGAATTCCTGTACTATGTCTTCATGCACCTCCAGGCGCTCCCCTTGTTGATTGTTGATGAAGGCGATGTTGTTGTGCATTCTCCTTTGAATGGTTGACCTGTGAAAGAACTTAGTATTTTTCTCCCCGTCCTTGAGCCATCTGATCCTGGATTTTTGTCGCCAGAGAGTCTCTTCTTGCTGCCTACGTGTTTCAATCTGATTTAGGAGAACCTGCTCTTGTAGTGCATAATCCTCCGTTCGACCCTCTGATATGATACACTATTGCAGCATATACATTTGCTGCTCCAGTGCTTTCCTTTGATCGAATATGTTGCCAAACTGAGTGCGATTCCAAGTTTTCAGCACTTGTTTAAGGTATTTTAGCTTTTGTTGAAATTGAAACATCTTGGCTCCTGCGGGGGGAGTGAAGGATTTCCAGGCAGCTATTACCACATCTTTGAAGTTAGGATGGGAGAACCAGAAGGATTCGAAGCGGAAAGGTCTATTGCTCTTTGACTCTGGACGTGACCACTGAAGCATTATAGGCCAGTGATCTGAGCCTGCTTGAGGCAAAATGGAAGCATGGAAATCTCTGCCCAGATGAATGGCGTTATCCGACAGGAGGAAACGATCAAGTCTGGAGGCTATGTGCTGAGATCCTCTTCATTTGTTGGTCCATGTAAACATACCGTTTGAGGTCTGAAGATCCATGAGCTGATTCCTAGATATGAAGTCTTTAAAGCCAATGTTGTCCCCTTCCAGTCTTGCTCGACCTCCGGATTTTTCCTCCAACATTGTAATGATATTGTAGTCACCACCACTTATCCATAGTGGATGGCTTTTGCCAGAGCTGAGAGTTGTGAGAGAGTTCAGCAAATCCAGCTTTTTTTGAAGATCTTGAGGAAAATACACATTAGTGAGAAGACCATGGATGTTGGTACCAAGGAGGTGGAAGGTGGTTTGAATGAAGAAGTGAGAGCCATGGAAATCTTGAAGGGAGAGGATTTGAGGGTTCCATAGGATTTCCAGCCCTCCAGAAGCGCTTGATGCATCCACAAAGACTGAGCGACAACCTGTCCAAACTTTGTTTAGAATTTTCTCCAGTGCAGTGCTATTGCCTTTGGTTTCTTGTAGAAAGACTAGTGTGGGCCTTTCTTGCTGAATCATGTTTTTTAGCATTCTATGTTTTGCAGGGTTGTTAAGCCCTCACACATTCCATGAGATTAGCTTCATGAGGAACCGTGGGGAAGAGCTTTATAGAACTTGGTCAGCTTGGGGAATTCTCCAGAATCCACCAGCATTTCTCCAATAATGATAGTCCTTTGCAAATCCGTTTTGCGCCCTCGTTTTTTCGTGTCTTTCAAAATTTTTTTACCATCCCAAGGACTACCTGCTTGAATGCCGAGATATTTATTTTGTTGTGCTCTGATCAGAACTCCTTCAAGTCTGTCGATCTCCCTTGGGGGAATTTCACTGAAGTCTTTCTGTCGACATGCTGCTTCCAGTTTGAGTAGGTCCAGACCTACTAGATCTTCACTTTCTGGTCCCTCTTCCATGAGTGATAGTTTGTCTTGTTCCTCCTCATCTGACCTTTGATTGCTATTGTGGGCTAGAGAAGCGTCAACCTCCATGGCGGAAGATTGTATGGTTGTTTCTGAAGCGTGATTTTTGTCTGTAGAGGTTGAAGCGGGAGTGCGGATTGGAGCGGACTTAGAGGGCGAAGCTGAGGGATGTGGGGGAGGCACAGGGGTGGAGGGGGAAGGATCTGAAGATGGGATGAGAGTATGATCCTCCATGAAGGTTGGAGAGGACAAGATTCCAAAGCTATTCCGAGTTTCAGGCTTCTTGGGATCTTCTGGAGCTACTGGAGGTTTCTTGGTTTGCTTTCTACGGCTAGGAACTCTCGTGAATCCTTCAGCGTCTTTACTTGTCTCTGATGCGGATGCTTTCGACTGAAGATTCAGAGGGCAATCCCTGAAAAGATGGCCATGCTCATGGCACCTTCTGCAGCGAAAAGGAATATGCTCGTAGTCTATAGTTTGTACCCATTCATAATCGTCATGAAATAAACTTACCGAATCCATGAGTTCTTTGGCCAGATGCATGTGTACACAGATCCTGGCATAGGAGGTGTATCTTCGGTATTTGGTTTCCTCAGCTACTTTGATGAAGGCTCCTAGGCTGTTGCCAATGTCCTTTAAAGTCTCTTCATTCCAATATTCCACGGGAAGAGAATACAAGCGTATCCATACTGGAGCCCAGGTGAAATCCTCTTTGTCTGGATCGAACCTTGCTTTCCATTCTCGAAGATATAGGCCTGCAGAGTTGAAGAAATACAAACCTCCTTCAAAGATGCGAGTTTTGTCTTCCAGGCAGTTGAAGATAGCAGTGAAAAAACCTTTGGGGCCTAGCTGCAGGGAGACTTGACCCTTAGGTTTCCATTTGGAGGCTATCCAGCCATACAAGGCCTTTTTAGTTGGCCAGAATCCGAGGAACTTGCCTATGAGTGCATGATCACTCATGTATTGGATTTGGGCGTTGATTCGATCACTAGGAAGATCTATTTTTATTCTCTCTGCAGATTTAGGAATGCATGTTGCAGAGAATGCTTTTGGCCGTGACGTCGAGTTGTTCTGGTCTGTTCCTTTGTCTTTGGCTGTCGTCTGACCTGCAACAGCTTTTCCATTGTTGTTTTTATCAGGATCTGAATGAGGGCCATCAGTTGGGTCAGGGCCTTGACCGACTGGAACTTCTGCATTTACTGACTTGTCAGGAGAGGGATCTGATGAGGGAGGGGGGGCAGAGCCCACCCCTCCGGACGGCAGGACCATGGTGAGGAGATCAGCGGCGTCGCAGGCCAGAGAAGCCGAGGACACAAAGGAGAGGGGCGGCGGGATTTTTCAGTAACCCTAGCAGGGGCAGCATCGATCGTTGGTCCGATGAGCGCTCTTCTCTTTCCAGTGTTGTCTGGAAAATAAAAATAAAAAAAATCCCTTCATGAGAATCATATTATTTTCTTTAGTTTTATGAATTAGAATTTTCCTCCAAAACTTCGTGGGATCCAATTTAGAAGGTGCAACATCTACTCTTGTTTTTTATTTACAAAGTAGATTATCTTTTTTTTTTTAATAAGGTCTTTGCATGCATTAATCATATTGAGTTTTTAAGATTTATTAAAAGCATCCCTAATGGGTTTTCTAGCAATTTTGCATTCATTATCATACCAAGGGTTGGTAGTTCTATTATTTTTTATGTGACATCTTGATAGGGAACTTGTTAATGGAAGTAGAAAGGGTTCAAGTAAATTATGATAGAGGTCCTTGATGTTTTCTTTATAAGTCGAGATGTTTAAATCCATATTCAAATACTTTAAGAGATTATATTTACTTTTGTCAAAAAGCATGTGCGTTTGATTATCACAATTATCTTTCATGACGTTTTTGTGCATGGAAAAGTTTAGAGTTAGGGTTAAAGGTCTATGATCAAAGTCAAGCTCATGGTCATTTGATCCATAAAATGTCGTGGATATTCCACTGGACAATTTTTCATAACAGATTTGGTAAAATTATGCTTGAAATATGAAATCTACACTATGAGAGTTAATTTCTCCTCAGATTTCTAGACTAATTAATTACTTTGTTATGATTATGTAGGCAAATTATAATTATGCATAAAATAGAGAATAATTAAATAAAACTTACAAACCACAATTGACATAAGATATAACTTGGGAAACCCTTTCAGGAGAAAACCCTGTTAAGAGGTGAAGATGTTATGCTCTCTTTTTTTAAATGGAAAATGGATGCAAGTATAAAGAATTGAGGCATAAGGCCCATGGGCTGCTACAATGCACAAATCCTCCATTTTTTCTCTCTCCCTATCCACTCTCAACTACTCCACTCATCTATGGAACAAAATGCACTCAAACAGAATGAAACTCCTTTTCCTCCTAGTGTCCCAATTATAACACAACCCTATAGTTTACTAGTGGTTAATTTTGACTCCTTCAACTCTTAACTAGAGTTATAATATGGACTCTTCTATAGTCTTCTTCATCATTATCATGTGGCTAGTCCATTTTCCATGAATAATGGGGGTTAACATGGAATCCTCTCGAATTATGGTGGTCAAAAAAGAATACCAAATTCTGAGTGGCATAACTTTTGCATACACACTCTAATTGAGGTTATTTTTATGTCGTTGGAAAAGTATTTGTGTGTCAAATAGCCCAAAAATGTGCATGCTTGGGCTGCTAAATTTTACCTAAAAAAAACACCATTTGGTGCCTCAAACTGGTCCTAGAAGGTTTCATACCCCAATTTTCCAAACTGGGTCCCACTAGTAAAATGGTCCTTTGAGTTTATTCCTCCACTTTTTCCACTATGAAAGCTTCAATATGGATGAAAAACAATATACTGATCCAATCTAGACCATCATTTAAGAAGTCAAAATTAACTATTTCGTTAGAAACATGGATTTCAGATATCACATAATCCACGACACTACTATCGACCCCATCAATACAAGTCATCCAGTTGGAGTTTGACCACTTCCTTACACACTTGAAAATTATTAGGTCTTGAGAACTACAAAAATTAACTAGCTCAGTACCAAATAAAATATTGGTTAGGCCTTCATAATTTATTTTGTATATATTAGCTAAAACAAGATCCTCATTTAGCCCAAAAGGATTAGGATTGGAATCATTGCTTAGTAGAATAGCTTGGTTAGTTTCAATTCTAGCATTAAAGTCTCCTAGCAAGAGGATATTACCTTCATTCCTTAGACTATGTGTTGTAAAATGTAACTAGGTTCGGTCTTCTTAATGACATTGTAATTATAATTTTGTAAACAAGAAAATAAATTTATTATTATGATTGATTCATGGGTTTCATGAGCAAGATTTTTTATATAAATGGCTCCCATTAAGAGCCTTAGGATTTGTATTTAAAGTCAAAGAATCAATTTCATGTATGAAGAGCTCTTCTTGAGCATATGTAAAATGTATATGAGTCAATCTAGTGTCTAGATAGCCCTCCAAAAGACAAGCACAGATCTCCTCTTGAAGTTTGCCTATAAGATGAATTAAATAACTCATGTTGGATCATATAATTAAGACACAACGGTTCTCTCTCTCATGTTGGCTTAGATGCATGACTAACCACTATATATAGGTGTGTAAGGATCTGCATTACAAAAAGATAGAATTCAGATATCTCTGAAGTTTTCGGTGGGTAATTGCAGTCAACAGTTCATGGATCTCTCTCTGAAGTTCAAATAAATAATGGTAGTCATCAAGCTCAAATCTCCACAGAAGAACAAGGATGATTTCTCTGAAATTTTGGTCACAAGCACAGTGACAAGAAAGGAGTCTGGTTTAGATTTCAAGATACATAATGAACTCAGAATAGTGATGAAGGAATAGCGAATATCTTTCATGATGAAGGGACAACAAAGATACAAGCAAGGAGGATCTATAATTGACAATTCAGATGCCTCTTTTATAGACAGTGTTATAAAGTAGACAACTCGGATGATGAAGGCTAGAAGGAACTCAGATCTGTCATGAAGGAACAATGAAGACATTATAGAGACTTCAGATGATGCAAGGTACAATTCAACATTATAATGGAGACAATACTTTTATGAACTATGTGCTTTGATTCGGTTCAGATCTATTATAGTCTCGATACAACTACATTAAGAATATCTCAGTGCTATGATGAAGTCACGATGACAAGAAGGATCAAAGGAAAGAGGAAGAGAAGAAGATGAGACAATGTCTTGGTCTTGGAGTGGCTATTAGGTCAAGGATCTTGGTCTTAGTCTTGGTATTTGTCAATTGGAATCTCTATAAAAAGAATTTGTGTGGGTTTTCCTCTAAAAGAGTGAGAGGTTTTGGCCTTGGTAGAAATCTAACATCTTGTGTTCTTGTCTCTTTTGTTTTGGTAACTATTTGATGAAGTAAGAAAACACACTCTAATAATAACAGGAGAAGATTTTTCTAATAAGAAAAGTAAAAAGTACCTCACAAATAGTTATCATCGTGAGAAGAATCTTATTAACCTAATTGCCCTAGATTCTTCAACATGGTATCAGTGCTAAGGTGTTGTTGTCAAAGGCAGGGCATAAAAGGGTTATTCAAGCATCAAGTTTTAAGAAGGGCATCAAAGCAAGTTGAAGGTTATCAAAAGAAAAAGGATCAAGATCTACTTCAAATATTGAAGCTTTAGTCTACAACGACAATCTACAACTACCCACAGTCTCAGTGTTATTGGAATCTCGACTTCACAATAAAATATCACAAGATGATTAAGTAATCTCTGTCAAAAGATGAGGTCTCAATGTTAGATCACAGTGCTAAGTACTCGGGTACATGGCAACAGTTTTGGTGCCTCTCGCAGTCTCGGTCTATGTCATACCACAGTGACCTCAATGCTCTATGGTCCTACATGATGCTGCAACTTCAAATAGAATGCTACAAGGTTCCATAGTCCACTTGTGTGACAACAATACAATGCCATCTCAAGTATATCAGCAATTTGTCAATCATAAGTATCAAATGTATAACTCGAAATATCTTGAAGGCAAGAAGACAAGACTCCTATCATTACAACAAGGATCTCATCCAGAGGAAGCATCAATGGATCTACTTCAACCACTTTCAATATGACCAAGGTGAATATTTCATCTTCACATAACAAGTAAGTATTTTTCATTCTTTAATCAATTTTGGTTAAATGAATTCGTTTTGCAAGGAAATTGATAAGTTGTTTGGGTCACCAAAGGTCCTTGTATGAAATAAGGAGGATTGTCATAGTCCTCGTAGATAAGTGAAGTCATGAAACATATCAATGAAAAAGGTCTCCTTTGAATTTATGGGAAGGAACTCTTAAACTCCTCTCACATAAACAATATTGGAGACATGAAAGAAGCTGGAAGAAGAATTATGAACATTACATGAACAGAAAGTTCATATCACTGAAAGGATAGGAGGAGCTTAGGAAAATTTTTCCATGGTTAGAGGGAGTTAGAAATCATTAAGATAGTATTTCTCAATGGCTCCTAGATCCTGCATAAGTTATCTCTACAATAAGACGCAGTGTGACATCTTAGAAGCATTAGAAATAAAGACTTGCGACATCATCATGAGGGTATCAAAATTCATGGGATAAGTTCAATTTGTGATTTCTATGCAAAATATAAAAGGAAAAGTTGAGGGAAAAACTATTGAGGACTCAAACATTTGCTGGAAGGAAAGGAAGTTTGGAAAATTTTGGTACTCAGAAAAGGGAAAAAGAGCATACCTGAAATTCAATGCTATGGAAGGTTACATACTTTACAGGAAAGATTGTCCTTAGATTAAGAAGGACAATAACAAGAATAATAGAGAAGAAGCCCATTTCACCGAAGAAATGGAGGAAATGGAAAGAAGAAATAACAAGGAAGGAGAAGCACTAGTAGCAAGAGCTTGTGACATCACCATAAGAAAATATGAAGGACCACTGGAAACAAATCTATGGTAGTCAATATAGCTCTTGGTTACCTCATTGAAATATCAAAGGAAAAATTCATCGAGGACAAGTCTCATCATACATCAATCAAAAGGGAAACATCTGCTGAATAAGAATATGCGAGATCCTCAAGATTCTCTCATGGAATCCTCATTGGAGGATTCATAGATCTAGAGTGGAAACAAGTGTTTCATTGGGGACTCCAACTTATGGAATTCATGGGATGATGGTATGATGACATGAGAAATGAAGCAAATTAAGGGGTTGAATATGTTTTTAATCAAGGAAGTTGTTGGAAGAAGCCTAGATGACCTAAAGGTAAAATGAGGTATGTATGTTTATATTTAATATTATAAAGTCATGTCGTATGGTTGCAGGTAACATGGATCACTACTTCTATCTTGAGAAATATGATCAAGGGAAAATGATCTCCTCCTCTTAAAGGATGAAGGAAGGCATAAGTCACACTAGATGAAATCAACATAATACGTCATCATATGAAGTATGAGGTGGTTGACTACAATTAAGGAACTCTGATTAGAAGCTCCTCGGAATGGAATGTGGAAGAGGAAGAGATCGTGCGATATGAAACCATGATAAAGTTGATCAACATCTAAAAGACCAAGAAGATTTGACTAGGAAATCTCCTGGAAATATATGAAGACCCTGATGAGAGTTTGAAAAAGATGGAGATGCTTGATAATGGATATCTTTGGGAGATGTGTCAACATGTATGTAGGATGATGATACATACAGGAAGATTTCATGATTAAGAGCCATCTCGTAAGGTACTATTTGATTTAATGTTATGTTTTGATTTCTTGAATAATATCTGGATGAGTTCATGCAGGGCTACTGGAACAAGAGTTGTAAGCGCAAGTACAACTAGCATTCATGTGGTGAATGGAAATTCATGAAAGAAGCATGATGAGAAAGAAGTACCCACATGAAGAAGGATCCATATATGTACTAAGAAGGCCACTTTTCATGAAGAAAGGAATGACATGACGAACCAAGGATGAAAGTGATCGATGGCTAATGCCCTACAAGGAAGAAGCTCGACTAAATTCATGACATCAAGGAAAGATATTGATCAAGTAGCTGAAGGACCCACGAAGAAGAAGTTGTTGATGAAAAGGAGTGTCCCTAGTTAAGATGGAGCTCTGACAAGTCCCTAATTAAGAGGGAGCTTGGGTACATTCCTTTACAAGAATATACATATCTTCCCTAGTTGAGAGGGAGAGACAGACACAAAATTCTTGTCTTCACCTGGGAAGAAAGAATGGAGGATTGGGTAATCATATCGCATCTGATGCTCTTTGAGGATGTGTAGGGAATCCAAGATAAGAGTAGGCAAGAGGACCAATATTCTCTAAGGTTTGGGAACCCAAGATAAGAATAGCCCTAGAAGGTCATACTCAGTGAACACCCGGGTGGGTATGTACCTTGAGAGACAGTGATGAAGGTGTCTATATTCATTGGTATCGTAAACATTGTGCTCTGATCTGATGAGAGATAGAGTTGTCAGTACAAGCCTTGTTGTGGAAAAAATGTTGGTTACTATGATGCTATACAGATGTGTTGTAGCGGCTATAACCACCCTCCAAAATTTTGCATAGCTTCGCTTTTTAGCCTCCCTACCAACCTTTCACAACAACGTGTCTTGCTTCATCAAGTACACAAGCTTCAACGATTTTCTTGAAGAAAGGCAGCCTGTCTATTAGAGCTTGATGCATCCCCCTAACAGGTTATTTGTCTGAACTTGGTTCAGCTACAGGCTGAGCAGCTCCCTCCAGAAATTGCGCAATTCAGTCTGGCAACCTGCTGGGCTCCATAATTTCGAAATTCTGCTTATCAGGCTTCATCCGAAAAATTGCACAATTCCGCCCAACAGGGCTACTCAGCTCGAGAATTGCACAGTCCTAGGCAACAGTCAGCTGCACTGCCTAGAAATTGCGCAAATCTCCTAGGCAGCTAGCCCAGCTCCCTTCCAGAAATGCGCATTTTCTCCCAGCAGTTGAGTAGCCTCTTGCATGTGCAGTTGAGTTGACCGGTTCCCTCTGGGACCGAGAAAAACTGATTTTCATGCATGGGCTGCTTCTCCCAAGGCAGCATGCAAAGGCATCCCTTGATTCAAGGATATACTTTTAGCAGTTGGAGGTTGCATGCAAGGATCATTTCAGAAACCTCCCACCAAGTGTCGCTCTTCCTAGATTTGTGGCATGTGCGTCACATCTTCGATTTTATCAAAATTCATGAACCGGATGCTACAGAGCTCATTCCTCACATCAACCTTGCAGCTCTGACCTCCCACATCGCATCTAGGTGTTGTTGGCACATTCAGCTCAGCTGTTTTGGGGTAATCCCGCCTTCCATCCCTTGTGTTGCATTTCTAGTGCTTTTTGTGTTTTGCTTCGTATGAATTTTGTTTTCTTGATTTCAGTGAGCGCTTGCTGTCGTCTTTCTAGATACTAGCACTATTTCAATTTTCATTAACATCTCACTGTTATCGCATGCATGAAACTATTTTTCACGAATGGTTTCCGATTCGGCGACTCACCTCACCTGCATGCATGTTGTTCTATTTTTTGAATCTGTCATTCACCGTTTGCATGCACGATCATTCACTTATGCTTACACTCAGTATCGCTATGCATTCACATTCACATTCACTTTCAGTTGCCCGTCGTCGGGTCTGGGCAGCGTTGGCCCAGACTCTGCCTCACTAAGACAACATTGCGAAATCCTGAAAGGGAAGGCTCTGTCTTCCTCTCAGGAAATGAGCATTTTTTCTCAGTCACTGTCCTCCAGTCTTGCATTACGCAATTTTGAGGCATAGTGACTGCTGGCCCAGAAAATTGTGCAATGCATTCACCGAGCCTGCAAACCATTGCTAGCTGAGATTGCACATTGCGTAATTCCAACAGTCAACAGCCAAGCTGGACTATGCATTGCATAGTTCCAGTAGTCAATTAGCCTCCTGATAGCCCAGACTGTGCCTTACGCAGTCTTGGCAGTTAGTCTCCCGACCTCACGGCGGAAATTGCGCAACCTACATGATCATTTACATAGGTATGTTGCAATTCAGTTCCCAAGTTCATTTTGGTTTTTGACTCACAGATTTATTGCCATGAGGGTTGCCATGTCTCCAGGTATCGCATGTGTTCATCTGCCTCTCAACAATACAGGTACAATGGTTTCTAGGAGAGCAGAGTCAAAGACATTGTTCAGAGCACACTTGGGGATGCAGTCAATCAAGTGTCTATGAACTTGCCTACCCACGAAGACATGAAGTTGTTCGTAGACAAGGACATCAAGATATGATGGTAGAAACATCACAACAAGCAACACCATGAACAGAAATTGAAGGCAACATACCAGATGCAATGAATGTAATAGGAAGGTTGTTGACAACACAAAGGCGGAACAAAGTTGCAAGCTCAAGCAGATCTACTTGCGATGAAAGCAACTTTGGAAACTCAGGCTATGAGGTGATGACACGACATGAAGATCACACGAAGCTAGAGAACGGAACGGAGAAGGAGTTTCATGTGCCCAAGCAACAACTCAAGGAAGAACAAGAGTTGCATAGACGAGAGAATGAGTTGCAGCAGGAACAAGTACAACAGGGGGTGCAACATGCACAGACGAATGAAGCTGCGCCCGTACAAGTTATATATTCATCCTAGCAGTTGGCACAGAGCAGACATGGTGAGTGGCATTGTTGATTTCATGCAAGGGAATTCAACAACATTTATGTCATTGTGCACACGCATGCGATCTAACCCATTTGGCACACTCATCGAGGCAAAGACAGGAAGCAAGTCCAACTGGAGCTCAACATGTAGTTGACAGTTGATGCACATGCCCACTAGCACACACTAGAAGATCAACATGGACACCATTCATTAGTGTGTTGCTGGTTCGGTCGCACCCAAGAATACCATGTGCATGCTAATAGATGAGTTTGATGGAGGAGCCACACCAATGCACCCGGATGCAATGAAAGCAAGAGTTCTCTTCAGTAAGATGTCACCATGGAGCGCATGCACGCCATCACGGATGACCAAACTTGGCATCAACTCACCACCTTCACCATCACAAGCATGTC
This sequence comes from Pinus tabuliformis, assembly GCA_031772625.1. NCBI lineage: Eukaryota > Viridiplantae > Streptophyta > Pinopsida > Pinales > Pinaceae > Pinus > Pinus tabuliformis. Next base: position 83,551,213 of record CM062809.1, read on the forward strand.
AAAGAGTTGGTCTCACCACAACGGATCGAGTGTCAGTGATGTCTTGCATGGCTTGCTTAATCCATTTTGGCTCACATGGGCACATGTGCATTTTAATGTAACTTCTTGTCAAGTGGAAGTTCAAGTGTTGATAGTTGGATGTAACAACCATAGAGTAGTTGAAGAGTCATGAGGGTAGATGAACGGTCTCAAAGGGGAATGTCAAGGGTTTCCCCACCCTTTGCAATAAATAGCACCTCATAACTCATTGTAGAGGCTTTTGGTCAGCCAAGCTTCCAATAAGAATATCTTGGAGAAAGCTTGGACAGTTTTCCATTGCGCAGAGCTAGTACATCTCTTTGGAGGAGTAGGTGGATGTGGCTATAACGTTTTGATGTTGGAACTAGTGGTTGGACATGGATGTATTGTATGACTGGAACTTACAACTTCTTAATATAACAAGAGCCAACACGTTTCATGCATATGTTGTATTGTATTCTATGTTATCTGGTGTACTCTAAATGATATATGTATCTATTTACTTATGCATGCATGTATATTTATCTGTGTATGTATGCATGAATCTTTTTGAAATGTGTTGTTGGTTTAACCATCACTTTAGATTGCTAACTAACTTGCCTTCCATGTTGTGATGCATCTTTGCTCGTGTGTTCCCTTCTTAACTGTGTGCTATCACAAGTTTCCAAGGGCACACTCATCTCAACCCTCGTGTGTTAGAACCTCTCATGCACCTTCCTTGGCTCACTACATATGTCACACCCTTACTTCCAACAGAGTTACCTTACTTGCCTCTGTGTGAAATCACGGTCAAGGCATTACCGTACGACCCATTTTTGGGACTCCTACACCGAATGGTCTGAGGTCTAATTGGGACTTCTTACCGGGGAGATCTCCTGACATGTTGGTGGGTCCAACATTGTCAACATTTATGGTGCTAGAAGGAGGGTCAGATGACAAGCTGTGTCCTCTCATCCTGTTTTGAACCTTTGCATATCTATCATGGATTCTTGCACTCTTCTCCCTCTGCGATGTTTTTCGAATCATGAATATGTCACCATCACGAGGGAGTTCTTTGATCTCTTGTCCACTTACATGTATGATGGTGAAGCTGAAGTGGCCCAGCTTGAGTTCTTACATGACTTTCTTTGCATGCTTCATGAGGAAGATGGATGTTCTTACGAACATGCTAGCTTGCATACACACATCGCAAATCTCCACATCGATGGTTGTGTAGCCTACCGACTGACAGCGTGCACTCACTTGAGCACTTCTGTGATCTCATTGTAGACACTTTCTTGAGAAAAAATTGTTACAACAACAGAAGGCTCGGCATCAATCAACTATGGAGTTTTGGCAGTGCTTCCATGATTTGCAGCTTCAAGCCCCGAAGAGCTAGATGAAATTTTTCTATCTTTGGAATCGATTCAAGTACTGTGTTAAGAAATTTTCTCGTCCCAAAAAGAAGTTTTAAATCAAGCCTCGCTCAGTATTCTTCAGTGATGGAGTTGCGCAATCACAGACGGAGGCTGTTACTATCACAAGTGACTATCCACCATCCCCTCATCAAACAGCTCCACCACTGCAGAGTGATGTGGGAGATCATGCTCGCACATCTGTTCAGCTGTCATATTCTCCCAACATCACTTCGCTTAAATTTCGCGTAGATTTGGTTGTGAGTCCATTGAGTTGTCATATGCATTTTGTTCCACAACCTCTGCCTTCGCACTCGGTTGTTCCTCTGGATGATATTGTCTCGCATTCTTCCATTCCGAACTCTACATGTGTTGTGAACGAGGAACAAGCCACTGACGGAGTTGGTGTTGCACAACCAACATGCGCTATCATTCATGAAGAGTATGACTGGGAGCTTAAGCACCAACACTCGGCAAAGGATTACTCCCTTTTGTCTGAGCCTCCTATGTTCTTTCCTGACATCTTTGGTGAACCCCCCATCCATGATTTCACATGTGTTTCTTCATCCACGGATGCACTGATTGTTGATCTTTCGCAAGACACACTGGATGTCAGTCCATCATTCAAAAATGGAGAGGATGAGTTATTCATTGAAAATCCACTTGATTTTTCATCTGCCTTTTCTGGAAACACAGAGGATGAATTTGTTCGCTTCTCATCTACCCCTCTATTTGATTCATCAGATCGTGAGGAAGTCGATGAAATAGTTGATTTTTCTGATCATGGTTGTCGTGATCCATTTACTCCCATATTAAATCACGATCATGTTTCTATCGTAGTTGATCTTTCGAAGCCATCGGTTTATGATGATCTATCTGACGATGAAGTCAGAACGCCCAAGACTGTCGAGGCACTTCAGCGCGAGCTGATGGTTATGTCAGGACCTCTATCTCTTGGGGTTAGTTTCACTTCCGATCAAGAAATTGTTCAATCACCCAAGGCTCCTCATCACTCATCTTTATGCATTCAAGATCAATCTCACACACAGATCATCTTCCTCCACTTGAATTATAGGATCCCATCACTCATGCATTGGAGGAATCTTACATTGCAAGCATACGTGCACGATGCAAGTTGTCTTTCTTTCTTTCGTTTGCTTGCATGTCACAATCAAGAGTGTGCATATGCTTCAAAACTACACACAATGTCGCACAACACCATGGTAAGTCCATTGAATGCTCGTCATGCACTTGCACTCACTTATGTGCCGTGGGCACTTTGAAACATGAAGTGTGGTTGTCTTCATTGTTATATCTTTCTCGCTTGATGGTTCAAACAACTGGGTTGCTCATGGACCAAACCTTCACCAACATGGGTGAACTAATGCGTCTATGGTTGCATTGGAAATATCACTTCATGTGATCAGGCCCATGCACCGTTAGTTTAGGATTAGGAGTAGTGTTTTCTTTCAGTCAGTTTTCTTGCGTGCTTGTTTGCTTACTTTCTTTGTTTGTTTGTTTGCTTGCTTGCTTGTTTGCTTACTAGCTTTGCTTTCGCTTTTGCTTCTACTCTTGCTTTGCTTTGTTGTTTGTTTGTTTGCTTTTTCATTCGTAGGTTACTTTCGCATGAAACCATGTATGACTCTTGAAATAATATAGGTGAAGTACAAGAGGCCTTGTACGACGATCACTACTTAGTTATATGTCATCTTGCCTCTGCATGAAGAACTTGTTACTTTTAGTCCATGATACGTCAATGGAAAATATGTATTGCTCGAAGTGAACCTTGGTGAAAACACAACGCTTGAGCGCTATCTAGTATCACCTACTCTAGTTGGTTGTTTTTGTCTTAACCCTTGTCAACTCAGTCAAGTAGATTAAGATGAGGGGGAAAACCTTAACAGGCACATCAAAGATACAATAAACCACTTCTCTGTGAGAATAACCTCTTCTGCTCTCAATAAGTTGGGATCCCTCTTCCACCTCTGAAAAGAATGTGTGTTATGCACAATTGTGAAAAAAGAGAAGAAAGGCTTCCTGCGCAGAGAGGTGATGCAAGTAACTCCACCGGGGTACTGACCAAGCTCGCTGGCAGTGGAGCCATGCTTGTGTTCCTATGTGACTCCGCCGAGGTACTGTCCAGGCCTGCTGGCAGTGGAGCAACACCAGAGATGAAACTAAGACTCTGACGACTATACTGCTTGTGCATCAATATACCCCTTAACCCCAATCAAAACAACTGTGTTGCTTTGCCTTGCAATGTGTGTCAATCGACTAAGATCTTGGTAGATGCTACATCTCACAATCGAGCTAGTGTGAAACTAAGACGAACAGATAAATAAACAATACTTCTGGAGGTGTTAGACTTGCTTTTCACGAACAAGGTCCATTCAAAGAGCTAAAGTTGTACTAGTGTGTCGCAAAGTGTTGTAGCAGCTACAACCACCCTCCAAAATTTTTCCTAGCTTCATTTTGGAGCCTTCCTACCAAACTTTCACAGCAGCATGTATTGCTTCATCAAGTACACAAGCTTCAGTGATTTTCTTGCAAAAAGGTAGCCTGTCTATTAGAGCTTGATGTATCCCCCTCACAAGATGTTTGTCCATACTTGGTTCAACTGCAGGCTAAGCAGCTCCCTCAAGAAATTGCGCAATTATGGAGGGAAACCAACCTTCCCTCCAGAAATTGTGTAATTCAGTCTGGCAGCTTGCCAGGCTCTAGAATTGCGCAATTCTTCTAGTCAGGCTTCAACCAAAAAATTGCGCAATTCCTCCCAACATGGTTGCTCAGCCCAGGAATTGCACAGTCCTCAGTAGTAGTTAGCTGCTCTACCTAGAAATTGTGCAAATCTCCTGGGCAGCTAGCCCATCTCCCTTCCAAAAATGCACATTTTCTCCCAACAGTTGAGCAACCTCTTACATTTGTAGTTGAGTTGACTGGTTCCCTACGGGACCGAGCAAAACCAATTTGCATGCATAGGCTTCTTCTCACAAGACAGCATGCAAAGGCATCCCTTGATTCAGGGATCTACTTTTAGCAACTGGAGGTTGCATGCAAGGATCGTTTTGGAAACCTCCCACCAAGTGTCACTCTTCCTAGATTTGTGGCATGCGCGTCACATCTTCAATTTTATCAAAACTCATGAACCAGATGCTGCAAAGCTCATTCCTCACATCAACCTTGCAGTTTTGACATCCCACGTCGCATTTAGGAGTTGTCGGCACATTCAACTCAGTTTTTTTGGGGTAAGCCCGCCTTCCATGTCTTGTGTTGCATTTCTAGTGCTTTTTGTGTTTCATTGCATATGAATGTTGTCTGATTTATTTCAGTGAGCGCTTGCTGTCATTTTGATCGATACTAGCACCGTTTCAGTTTTTGGTAACATCTCACTATTGTCGCATGCATGAAATTGTTTTTCACGAACGGTCATTGGTTCAGCGACTAGTCTCACCCACATGCATGTTGTTCCATCTTCTAAATCTGTCATTCACCATTTTCATGCACGATCATTCACTTATGCTTACACTCAATATCGCCATGCATTCACATTCACATTCACTTTCAGTTGCCCGTCGGTGGGTCTGGGCAGCCTTGGCCCAGACTCTCCCTCACTAAGACAACATTATGCAATCTTGAAAGGGAAGGCTCTTTCTCCCTCTCAGGAAATGCACATTTTTGCCTAGTGACTGTCCTCCAGTCTTGCATTGCTCAATTCTTAGGGACAATGACGTATGGCCCAGAAAATTGCGCAATGCAGTCACCGAGCCTGCAACCATTGGTAGCTGAGATTGCACATTGCGTAATTCCAACAGTCAGCAGCCAGGCTGGACTATGCATTGCATAATTCCAGGAGTCAGTCAACCTCCTGATAGCCCAGACTATGCCCCACGCAGTCTCCCAACCTCCTGGCAAAAATTGCGCAACCTACATTATTAGTCACACAGGTATGTTGCAAGTCAGTTCTCAAGTTCATTTTGGTTTTCGACTGACAGATTGCTTTCCATGAGTGTTTCCAAGTCTCCAAGTATCAAAGGTGTTCATCTGCCTCTCAACAGCATAGGTACAATAGTTTCTAGGAGAGCAAAGTTGAAGACACCATTCAGAGCGCACTTGGGGATGCAATCGATCAAGTGTCTATGAACTTGCCTACCCATGAAGACATCAAGTCGTTCGTAGACAAGGACAACAAGATATGATGGCAGCAACATCATAACAAGCAGCACCATGAACAACAACTGAAGGCAACATATCGGATGTAATGAATGCAAGAGGAAGGTTGTTCACAACATAGAGGCGGAACAAAGTTGCAAGCTCAAGCAAATCTACTTGCAATGAAAGCAACTTTGGAGACTCAGGGTATGAGGTGACGACGCGACATGAAGATCACACAAAGGCAGAGAATGGAATATAGAAGGAGTTGCATGTGCTCAAGCAGCAACTCAAGGAAGAACATGAGTTGCACAGACGAGAGAATGAGTTGTAGTAGGAACACGTACACCAAGGGGCGCAACATGCACAAACGAATGAAATTGCGCCCGTACAAGTTATAGATTCATCCCAGCAGCTGGCACAGAGTAGACAGGGTGAGTGGTGTCGTTTATCACATGCAAGGTAATTTAGCAGTATGCATGTCATTGTGCACATGCATGCGATCTAACCCATTTGGCACACTCACTGAGGAAAAGACAATAAGCAATTCCAACTGGAGCTGAACATGTAGTTGACAGTTGATGCACATGACCACCAACACACATTGGAAGATCAACATGACACTATGCATCAGTGTGTTGCCGGTTTGGCTACACCCAAGAAGACCATGTGCATGCTAGCAGATGACTTGGACAGAGGAGCCACAAAAATGCACCCGGATGCAACGAAGGCAAAAGTTCGCTTCAGCAAGATGTCACCATGAAGTGCATGCATGCCATCACGGATGACCAAACTTGGCATCAACTCACCACCTTCACCATCACAAGCATGTCAAAGAGTTGGTTTCACCACAATGGACCAATTGTGAGTGATGTCTTGCATGGCTTTCTCAAACCATTTTGTCTCACATGGGCACATGTGCATTGTAATGTAACATCTTGTCAAGTGGAAGTTCAAGTGTCGATAGTTGGATGTAAGAGTCAAAGAGTAGTTGAAGAGTCATGAGGGTATATGAACGGTCTCAAAGGGGAATGTCAAGGTTCGCCCCACCCTTTGCTATAAATAGCACCTCATAACTCATTGTAGAGGATTTTGGTCAGCCAAGCTTCCGATAAGACTATCTTGGAGAAATCTTGGATAGTATTGTAACGAGCCTTGACTTCTCCACTGCGCAGAGCTAGTACAACTCTGTGGTTGGACATGGATGTATTGTATGACTGGAACTTACACTTCTTAATATAACAAGAACTAGCATGTTTCATGCATATGTTGTATTGTATTCTATGCTATCTGGTTTACTCTAAATGATATATGTATCTGTTTACTTACACATGCATGTATAGCTATGTATGTATGTATGTATGAATCTTTCTGAAATGTGATGTTGGTTTAAACATCACTTTGGATTGCTAGCTAACTTTCCTTCATGTTGTGATGCATCTTTGCTTTTGTGTTCCATTGTTAACTGCGTGCTACCACAGGTTTCCAATGGGTGCACTCATCTCAACCCATGTGTTTTAGAACCTCTCATGCACCTTCCTTGTCTCACTGCATATGTCACACCCTTGTTACCAACAGAGTTATCTTACTTGCCTCTGTGTAAAATTGTGGTCAAGGCATTACCGTACGACCCACTGCTGAGACTCCTACACCAAACAGTATGAGGTCTAATCAAGAATTCTTACCAGTGAGATCCCCTGACATGTTGGCAGGTCCATCACTGTCAACATTTCTGGCGCTAGAAGGATGGCCAGATGACAAGCTGTGTCCTCTCATCATACTTTGAACCTTTGCACATCGATCATGGATTCTTTCACTCTTCCCCCTCCGTGATGTTTTTCGAATCATGAATATGTCACCATCACGAGGGAGTTCTTTGATCTCTTGTCCACTTACACGTATGATGGTGAAGGCAAAGTGGCCTGGCTTGAGTTCTTACATGACTTTATTTCCATGCTTCATGAGGAAGATGGATGTTCTGACGAACAGGCCAGCTTGCTGCTTGCATACACACTTCGCAAATCTCCACATCGATGGTTGTGCAGCCTACCAGCTGACAGTGTGCACTCACTTGAGCACTTTTTTGATCTCATTGAAGACACTTTCTATCATTTTGATCCAGACCATCTTGACCAAAAACTATTACAACAACAGAAAGCTCTGCATGAATCGACTATGGATTTTTGGTAGCGCTTCCATGATTTGCAGTTTCAAGCTTTGAAGAGCCAGATGAAATTTTTCTATCTTTAGGACCGATTCGAGTATTGTGTTAAGAAATTTGCTCGTCCCAAGAAGAAGTTTGAAATCAAGCCTCGCTCAGTATTCTTCAGTGATGGAGCTGTGCAATCACAGACGGAGGCGGTCATTGTCACAAGTGACTGTCCACCGTCCCCTCATCAAATAGCTCCACCATTGCAGAGTGATGCAGGAGATCATGCTCGCGCATTTGTTCAGCTATCACATTCTCCCAACATCACTTCGCTTAATTTTCATGTAGATTTGCTTGTGAGTCCATCGATTTTTCATATGCATTTTGTTCCACAACCTCTGTCTTCGCACTCGGTTGTTCCTCTGGATGATACTGTCTTGTGTTCTTCCGTTCTGGACTCTACACTTTTTGTGAAAGAGGAACAATTCACTGACGGAGTTGGTGTTGCACAACCAACATGTGCTATCATTCATGAAGAGTATGATAGGAAGCTTGAGCACCAGAACTTGGCGAAGGATGACTCCCTTCCATTTGAGCCTCCTCTGTTCTTTCTTAACATCTTTGGTGAACTTTCCATCCATGATTTCGCATGTGTATCTTCATCCACGGATGCATCCATTATTGATCTTTCGCAAGACACGCCGGTCCATCATTCAAAAATGGAGAGGATGAGTTATTAAGTGAAAATCCACTTGATTTTTCATCTGCCTTTTCTGGAAACACAGAGGATGAATTTGTTTGCTTCTCATCTACCCCTCTGTTTGATTCATCAGATCATGAGGATGATGATGAAATCATTGATTTTTCTCGTCGTGATCCATTTACTCCCATATTCAATCACGATCATGTTTCTATCACAGTCAATTTTTCGAAGCCACCAGTTTATGATGATCTATCTGACAATGAAGTTGAAACACCCAAGACTGTCGAGGCACTTTAGCCCCAGTTGATGGTTATGTCAGGCCCTCACTCTCTTTGGGTTAGTTTCACTTCCGATCAGGAAATTGTTCAATCATCCAAGGTTCTTCATCACTCATCTGCATGCATTAAAGATCAATCTCACACACAGATCATTCTTCCTCCACTTGAACTACACGATCCCATCGCTTATGCATTGGAGGAATCTTACATTGCAAACACACGTGCACCAAACAAGTTGTCTTTGTTTCTTTCGTTTGCTTGCATGTCACAGTCAAGAGTGTGCATATGCTTCAAAGTTGCATGCTGTGTCACACATCACCCTGGTCAGTCCACGGATTGCTCGTCATGCGCTTGCACTCACTTATGTCTCGTGGGCACTTTGAAACACAAAGTGTGGTTGTCTTCATTGTTATATCTTTCTCGCTTGCTGGTTCACACAATTGGGTTACTCGCGGACCGAGCCTTCACCAACATGGGTCAACCAATGCGCCGATGGCTGCATTGGAAATATCAATTCACGTGATCAGGCCCATGCACCGTTAGTTTAAGAGTAGGAGTAGTGTTTTCTTTCAGTTAGTTTTCTTGCGTTCTTGTTTGCTTACTTGCTTTGTTTGTTTGTTTGTTTGCTTGCTTGTTTGCTTACTAGATTTGCTTTCGCTTTTGCTGCTTCTGTTGCTTTGCTTTGTTGTTTGTTTGTTTGCTTTTTCATTCGTAGGTTAGTTTCGCATGAAAACAATATGACTCTTGAAATAAGCTAGGTGAAGTACAAGAGGCCTTGTAAAACTATCACTACTTGGTTATCTGTCATCCTGCCTCTATATGAAGAACTTGTTACTTTTAGTCCATGATACGTCAATGGAAAATATGTACTGTTCAAAGTGAACCTTGGTGAAAACACAACGCTTGTGCGCTATCTAGTATCACCTACTCTAGTCAGTTATTTTTGGGTTAACCCTTGTCGGCTCAGTCAAGTAGAGTAAGGTGAGGGGCAAAACCTTAATAGGCATGTTAGAGATATAATAAACCACTTCTCTGTAGGAACAACCTCTTCTACTCTCAATAAGTCAGAATCCCTCTTCTGCCTCAGAAATGAATAATTACTATACACAATTGTGAAAATGAAAAAATGAAAAGTGGAAATTTCAAAAAAATAAAAAATGAATAAGGCGAAAGAAGAGAAAGGCTTCCTGCGTAGAGAGGTGATGCAAGTAACTCTGCCAGGGTACTGACCAGGCTCACTGGTAGTGGAGCCATGCTTGTGTTCCTATGTGACTCCGTCAGGGTACTATCTAGGCCTGTTGGCAGCAGAGCAACACTAGAGATGAAACTAAGACTCTGACGACTATACTGCTTGTGCATCAATATACCCCTCAACCCCAATTGAAACAACTATGTTGCCTTGGCTTGGAATGTGTGTCAATCGACTAAGAGCTTGGTAGATGCTACATCTTACAGTCAAGCTAGTGTGAAGCCAAGACGAACAGATAACTGAACAATACTTCTAGAGGTGTTAGACTTGCTTTTCTTCAACAAGGTCCATTTAGAGAGTTGGATTTATACCAGTGTGTCACCAAGTGTTGTAGTGGCTACAACCACCCTCCAAAATTTTTCCTAGCTTCATCTTGGAGCCTCCCTACCAACCTTTCACAACAGAATGTATTTTTTCGTTAAGTACACAAGCTTCAATGATTTTCTTGTAGAAAGGTAGCCTACCTATCATAACTTGATGCATCCCCCTCGCAAGGTTGGTTTTTTTTTTTTTTTTGTGTTTTTGTTTTTTGTTTTTGTTTTGTTTTTTTGTTTTGTTTTGTTTTGTTTTTTTTGTTTTGTTTTGTTTTGTTTTGTTTTGTTTTGTTTTTGTTTTTGTTTTTTTGTTTTTTTTGTTTTTGTTTTTGTTTTTGTTTTTGTTTTTGTTTTTGTTTTTTTTTTTTTTTTTTTTTTCTGGACTTCGTTTAGCTACAGGCTGAGAAACTCCTTCAATAAATTGCACAATTCTGGAGGGAAACCAGCCTTCCCTCCAGAAATTGTGCAATTAAGTCTGGCAGCTTGCTGGGCTCCAGAATTGCGGAATTCTGCCAGTGAGGCTTCATCTAGAAAATTGCTCAATTCCTCCCAACAAGGCTGCTCACCCCAGGAATTGTGCAATCCTGGGCAGCCATCCCAGCTCCCTTCTAGAAATGCGCATTTTCTCCCAATAGTTGAGAAGCCTCTTGCATGTGCAGTTGAGTTGAACTTTTCCCTCTAAGACCGAGAAAAACCAATTTGCATGCATGTGATGCTTCTCCCAAGGCAGCATGCAAAGGCATCCCTTGATTTTTAGCAGCTGGAGGTTGCATGCAAGGATCGTTTTGGAAACCTCCCACCAAGTATCGCTCTTCCTAGATTTGTGGCATGCATGTCACATCTTAGATTTGATCAAAACTCATGAACCAGATGCTGCAGAGCTCATTCCTCACATCAACCTTGCATCTCTGACATCCCACATCACATTTAGTAGTTGTCGGCACATTCATCTCAGCTGTTTTGGGGTAAGCCCGCCTTCCATGTCTTGTGTTGCAGTTTTGGCGCTTTTAATGTTTCGCTTTGTATGAATGTTGTCTGCTTGATTTCAGTGAGAGCTTGCTGTCGTTTTGATAGATACTAGCTAGCACTAGCACCGTTTCAGTTTTTGTTAACATCTCACTGTTGTTGGATGCATGAAACTATTTTTCACGAACGGTCACCGATTCGGCTACTCGCCTCACCCATATGCATGTTGTTCCATTTTCTGAATCTATCATTCACCATTTTCATGCACGATCATTCACTTATGCTTACACTCACTATCGCCATGCATTCACATTCACATTCGCTTTCAGTTGCCCATCAGTGGGTTTGGGTGGCCTTGGCGCAGACTCTATCTCACCAAGAAAAAATTGCACAATCCTGAAAGGGAAGGCTCTATCTTCCTCTCAAGAAATGCGCATTTATGCCCAGTGACTGTCCTCCAGTCTTGCATTACGCAATTCTAAGGGACAGTGACTGCTGGCCCATAAAATTGCGCAATGCAGTCACTGAGCCTGCAACCATTGCTAGCTGAGATTGCACATTATGCAATTCTAGCAGTCAGTTGCTAGGCTGGACTATGCATTGTTTAGTTCCAGTAGTCAGTCAGCCTCTTGACAGCCCAGACTGTGCCTTTCGCAGTCTTGGATTTCAGTCTCCTGACCTCCCGGCGGAAATTATGCAACCTTCATGATCAGTCACACTGGTATGTTGCAAGTCAGTTCTCAAGTTCATTTTGGTTTTCGAATGACAATTGCTTGCCATGAGTGTTTCCATGTCTCCAGGTATTACAGGCGTTCATCTGCCTCTCAGAAACACAGGTACAATGGTTTCCAGGAGAGCAGAGCTGAAGACACCGTTCATATCACACTTGGGGATGCAATCAATCAAGTGTCTGTGAACTTGCCTACCCATGAAGACATAAAGTCGTTTGTAGACAAGGACATAAAGTTATGATGACAACAACATCACAACAAGCAACACCATGAATAACAGCTGAAGGCAACATACCGGATGCAACGAATGCAAGAGGAAGGTTGTTGACAACACATAGGCGGAACAAAATTGCAAGCTCTAGCAGATCTATTTGCAGTGAAAGAAACATTGGAGAATCAGCCTACAAGGTGACGACGTGACATGAAGATCACATGAAGGCAGAGAATGGAACATAGAAGGAGTAGCATGTGCTCAAGCAACAACTCAAGGAAGAACAAGAGCTACACAGATGAGAGAATGAGTTGCAGCAGGAACAAGTACAACAGGGGGCGCAACATGCACAAACGGATGAAACTGTGCCCGTACAAGTTATAGATTCATCCCAGCAGCTGGCACGGAGCAGACAGGGTGAGTGGTTTTTTTGATCGCATGTAAGGGAATTCAACAACATGCATGTCATTGTGCACATGCATGCGATCTAACCCATTTGGCACACTCACAGAGGCAAAGACAAGAAGCAAGTCCAACTGAAGTTGAATTAGTTGATAGTTGATGCGCATGACCACCAACACACATTGAATGATCAACACATACATTATGCATTAGTGTGTTTCCGCTTCAGCCGAACCCAAGAAGACCATGTACATGCTAGTAGATGAGTTGGATGGAGGAGCCACACCAATGCACCCGGATGCAACAAAGGCAAGAGTTCGCTTCAGCAAGATGTCACCATGGAGCGCATGCACACCATCACGAATGACCAAGCTTGGCATCAGCTCACCACCTTCACCATCACAAGCATGTCAAAGAGTTGGTCTCACCACAACGGACCGAGTGTCAGTGATGTCTTGCATGGCTTGCTCAAGCCATTTTGTCTCACATGGGCACATGTGCATTGTAATGTAATGTCTTGTCAAGTGGAAGTTCAAGTGTCGATAGTTGGATGTAACAGTCATAGAGTAGTCGAAGAGTCATGAGGGTAGATGAACGGTCTGAAAGGGGAATTTCAAGGGTCGCGTCACCCTTTGCTATAAATAGCACCTCATAACTCATTGTAGAGACTTTTGGTCAGCCAAGCTTCTTATAAGACTACCTCGGAGAAAGATTGGAAAATATTGCAATGAGCCTTGACTTCTCCACTACGCAAAGCTAGTACATCTCTTTGGAGGAGCAGGCAGTTGTGGCTGTAACGTTATGTTGTCAGAACTAGTGGTTGGACATGGATGTATTGTATGACTGGAACTTACACTTCCTAATATAACAAGAGCCAATACGTTTCATGCATATGTTGTATTGTATTCTATGCGATCTGGTTTACTCTAAATGATATATGTTTATGTTTACTTATGCATGAATGTATAGCTATCTGTGTATGTATGTATGAATCTTTCTAAAATGTGTTGTTGGTTTAACCATCAATTTGGATTTCTAGCTAACTTGCCTTCCATGGTGTGATGCATCTTTGCTTGTGTGTTCCCTTCTTAACTGCGTGCTATCACATGTTTCCAAGGGGCACATTCATCTCAACCCCTGTGTGTTAGAACCTATCATGCACCTTCCTTCTCTCACTGCATATGTCACACCCTTGCTACCAACAAAGTTATCTTACTTGCCTCTGTGCGAAATCACAGTCAAGGCATTACCGTACAACCCACTACTGGGACTCCTACACCAAAATGTCTGAGGTCTAATTGGGACTTCTTACCGGGGAGATCCCCTGACATGTTGGCGGGTCCAACACCGTCAACATTTTTGGCGCTAGAAGGAGGGCCAGATGAAAAGTTATGTCCTCTCATCCTGTTTTGAACCTTTGCATATATATAATGGATTCTTGCACTCTTCTCCCTCCGTAATGTTTTTCGAATCATGAAGATGTCACCATCACGAGGGATTTGTTTGATCTCTTATTCACTTACACGTATGATGGTGAAGGCGAAGTGGCCTGGTTTGAGTGCTTACATGACTTTCTTTCCATGCTTCATGATGAATATGGATGTTCTGATGAACAGGCCAGCTTGCTGCTTGCACACACACTTTGCAAATCTCCCCATTGATGGTTGTGCAGCCTACTGGCTGACAGCGTGCACTCACTTGAGCACTTCTGTGATCTCATTAAAGACACTTTCTATTATTTTGATCCAGACCATCTTGACCAAAAAATGTTACAACAACAGAAGACTCCGCATGAATCGACTATGGCTTTTTGGTAGTGCTTCAGTGATTTGGAGTTTAAAGCTCCGAAGAGCCAGATGAAATTTTTCTATCTTTGGGACCGAATCGAGTACTGTCTTAAGAAATCTGCTCGTCCCAAGAAGAAGTTTGAAATCAAGCCTAGCTCATTATTCTTCATTGATGGAGTTGCGCAATCAGAGAAGGAGGCAGTCACTATCACAAGTGACTGTCTACTGTCCCCTCATCAAACAACTCCACCACTGCAGAGTGATGTGGGAGATCATGCTCGCGCATCTGTTCAATTGTCACATTCTCCCAACATCACTTCGCTTAATTTTCACGTAGATTTGGTTGTGAGTCCATCGAGTTCTCATATGAATTTTGTTCCACAACCTCCTTCTTTGCACTCGGTTGTTCCTCTGGATGACATTGTCTTGTGTTCTTCCATTCTGGACTCTACACTCTTTGTGAACGAGGAACAAGCAGCTGACGGAGTTGGTGTTGCACAACCAACATGTGATATCATTCATGAAGAGTATGATTGGGAGCTTGAGCACCAACACTCGCCGAAGGATGGCTACCTTCCGTCTTAGCCTCCTCTGTTCTTTCCTGACATCTTTGGTGAACCTCCCATCCATGATTTTGTACATGTATCTTCATCCATAGATGCATCCATTTTTGATATTTCGCAAGACACACTGGATGTCAGTCCATCATTCGAAAATGGAGAGGATGAGTTATTTAGTGAAAATCCACTTGGTTTTTCATGTGCCTTTTTAAAAAATACAGAGGATGAATCTGTTCACTTTTCATCCACCCCTCTGTTTGATTCATCAGATCATGAGGATGCCAATGAAATCGTTGATTTTTCTGATCGTGGTTGTCGTGATACATTTATTCCCATATTTGATCACGATCATGTTTCTATCACAGTTGATTTTTTGAAGCCACCAATTTATGATGATCTATCTGACGATGAAGTCGAAACACCCAAGACTGTTGAGGCACTTTAGCCCGAGCTGATGGTTATGTCAGGCCCTCGATATCTTGGGGTTAGTTTCACTTCCGATCAAGAAATTGTTCAATCATCCAAGGCTCCTCATAACTCATTTGTATGCATTGAAGATCAATCTCACACACAAATCATTCTTCCTCCACTCGAACTACACGATCCCATCGCTCATGCATTGGAGGAATCTTTCATTGCAAGTACACGTGCACGACCCAAGTTGTCTTTGTTTCTTTCGTTTTCTTGCATTTCACAGTCAAGATTGTGCATATGCTTCAAAGCTACACGCAGTGTGGCACAACACCATGGTAAGTCCATGGACTACTCGTCATGCACTTGCACTCACTTATGTCCCGTGGGCAATTTGAAGCACGAAGTGCGGTTTTCTTCATTTTTATATCTTTCTCACTTGCTGGTTCGCACAACTGGGTTGTGCACATACCAAGCCTTGAACAACATGGATCAACCAATGCGTTGATGGCTGCATTGGAAATTTCACTTCACGTGATCAGGCCCATGCACAGTTAGTTTAGGAGTAGGAGTAGTGTTTGCTTTCAGTCAGTTTTCTTGCATGCTTGTTTGCTTACTTTCTTTGTTTGTTTGTTTGTTTTCTTACTAGATTTGCTTTCGCTTTTGCTTCTGCTCTTGCTTTGCTTTGTTGTTTGTTTGTTTGCTTTTTCATTCGTAAGTTAGTTTCGCATGAAACCATGTATGACTCTTGAAATAAGCTAGGTGAAGTACAAGAGGCCTTGTACAACTATCACTACTTTGTTATCTGTCATCCTGCCTCTGCATGAAGAACTTGTTACTTTAAGTCCATGATATGTCAACAGAAAATACGTACTGTTCAAAGTAAATCTTGGTGAAAACACAACGCTTGCACGCTATCTAGTATCACCTACTCTAGTCGGTTGTTTTTGGGTTAACCTTTGTCAGCTCAGTCAAGTAGAGTAAGGTGAGGGGGAAAACCTTAACAGGCACGTCAGAGATATAATAAACCACTTCTCTGCAGGAACAACCTCTACAACTATCAATAAGTCGGGATTCCTCTTCCGCCTCTAAAAAGAATAAGTGTTATGCACAGTTGTTAAAATGAAAAAAAATGAAAAGTGGAAATTTAAAAAAAAAAATGAATAAGGCGAAAGAAGAGAGAGGCTTCCTGTGCACAGAGGTGATGCAAGTAACTCCACTGGGGTATTGACCAGGTTCGCTGGCAGCAGGGCCATGTTTGTGTTCCTACGTGACTCCGTCGGGGTACTGTCCAGTCCTACTGGCAGTGCAACAACACCAGACATGAAACTAAGACTCTAACGACTATACTACTTGTGTATCAATATACCCCTCAACCCCAATCTAAACAACTGTGTTTCCTTGGCTTGGAATGTGTGTCAATAGACTGAGATCTTAGTAGATGCTACATCTTACAATCAAGCTAGTGTGAAACCAAGATGAATGGAGAACTGAACAATACTGTCGGAGGTGTTAGACTTTCTTTTCACGAACAAGGTCCATTCAGAGAGTTAGAATTCTACCAGTGTGTCTCCAAGTGTTGTAGTAGCTACAACCACCCCCCAATTTTTTTCCTAGCTTCGTTTAGGAGCCTCCCTACCAACCTTTCACAACAGCATGTCTTGCTTCATCAAGTACACAAGCTTCAATGATTTTCTTGTAGAAAGGCAACCTGTCTATCAGAGCTTGATGCATCCCCTTCATAGGCTATTTGTCCGGACTTGGTTCAACTACAGGCTGAGCAGCTCCCTCAAGAAATTGCACAATTAAGGAGGGAAACCCACATTCCCTCTAGAAATTGTGCAATTCAGTCTCACAGCCTGCTAGGCTCCAGAATTGCGCAATTGTGCCAGTTGGGCTTCATCAAGAAAATTGTACAATTCATCCTAGCAGAGCTGCTTCGCCCAGGAATTGTGCAGTCCTGTGCAACAGTCAGCTGCTCTACCTAGAAATTGTGAAAATCTCTTTGGCAACCAGCTCAACTCCCTTCCAAAAATGTGCATTTTCTTCCAACAGTTGAGTAGCCTCTTGCATGTGCAGTTGAGTTGAGCGGTTCCCTCTGGGACCGAGCAAAACCAATTTGCATGCATGGGTTGCTTCTCCCAAGGCATCATGCAAAGGCATCCCTTGATTTAGGGATCTACGTTTAATAGCTGGAGGTTGCATGCAACGATAGTTTCAGAAACCTCCCACCAATTGTCGCTCTTCCTAGATTTGTGGCATGCGCGTCACATCTTCGATTTTATCAAAACTCATGAACTGGATGCTGCAGATCTCATTCCTCACATCAACCTTGCAACTCTGACATCCCACATTGCATCTAGGAGTCATTGGCACATTCATATTTTCTATTTTGGGGTAAGCCTGCCTTACATGTCTTGTGTTGCATTTCTAGTGCTTTTTGTGTTTCGCTTCGTATGAATGATATCTGCTTGGTTTCAGTGAGCGCTTGCTATCATTTTGATAGATACTAGCACATTTCAGTTTTCGTTAACATGTCACTATTGTCTTATACATGAAACTATTTTTCATCAATGGTTGTCGATTCGGCGACTCGACTCACGCACATGCATGTTGTTCCATTTTCTGAATCTGTCATTCACACTTAGTATCGCCATGCATTCACATTCACATTCGCTTTCAGTTGCCCGTCGGCGGGTCTGGGTAGCCTTGGCGTAGACTCTGCCTCACCAAGACAACATTGTGCAATCCTGAAAAGGAAGGCTCTGTCTTCCTCTCAGGAAATGTGCATTTCTTCTGAGTGACTGTCCTCCAATCTTGCGTTATGCAATTTTGAGGGACAGTGACTGCTAGCCCAGAAAATTTCGCAATGCAGTCACCCAACCTACAACCATTGCTAGCTGAGATTGCACATTGCGCAATTCCAACAGTTAGCAGCTAGGCTAGACTGTGCATTGCACAGTTCTAGTAGTCAGTTAGCCTTCTGGCAGCCTTGACTATGCCTTGCACAGTCTTGGCAGTTAGTCTCCCAACCTCCCAGTGGAAATTGCACAACCTTCATGATCAATCACATAGGTATGTTGCAAGTCAGTTCACATAGGTATGTTGCAAGTCAGTTCTCAAGTTCATTTTTGTTTTCAACTGACAAATTCCTTTCCATGAGTGTGGCCATGTCTCCAGGTATTGCAAATGTTCATTTGCCTCTCAGCAGCACAGGTAAAATGGTTTCCAGGAGAGTAGAGTTGAAGACACCGTTCAGAGCACACTTGGGGATACAGTCGATCAAGTGTCTATGAACTTGCCTACCCATGAAGACATCAAGTCGTTCGTAGACAAGGACATCAAGATATGATGACAACAACATCACAACAATTGCCACCATGAACAACAACTGAAGGCAGCATATCGGATGCAACGAGCGCAAGAGGAAGGTTGTTGACAACACAAAGGCAGAACAAAGTTGCACGCTCAAGCATATCTACTTGTGGTGAAGCAACTTTGGACAGTCAGGCTACAAGGTGACGACGCGACATGAATATCATGCGAAGGCAGAGAACGGAATAAACAAGGAGTTGCATGTGCTCAAGCAGCAACTCAAGGAAGAACAAGAGCTACACAGACAAGAGAATGAGTTGCAGCAGGAACATGTATAGCAGGGGGCACAACATGCATAGACGGATGAAACTGTGCACGTACAAGTTATAGATTCATCCTAGTAGCTGGAACGAAGCAAACAGGGTGAATGGTGTTGTTGATGGCATAAAAGGGAATTCAACAACATGCATGTCATTGTGCACATGCATGTGATCTAACCCATTTGGCACACTCACAGAGGCAAAGACAAGAAGCAAGTCCAACTGGATCTGATCATGTAGTTGACAGTTGATGCACATGACCACCAACACACAATGGAACATCAGCACGGACACTATGCATCAGTGTGCTGCCGATTTGGCCGCACCTCAGAAGACCATGCACATGCTAGCAAATGAATGGGATGGAGGATCCACACCAATGCACCTGAATGCAATAGAGGCAAGAATTCTCTTCAGCAAGATGTCATGATGGCGCGCATGCATGCCATCACGGACGACCAAACTTGGCATCAGCTCACCACCTTCACCATCACAAGCATGTTAAGGAGTTGGTCTCACCACAACGGACCGAGTGTCAGTGATGTCTTGCATGTCTTTCTCAAGCCATTTTGTCTCACATAGGCACATGTGCATTGTAATGTAACGTCTTATCAAGTGGAAGTTCAAGTGTCGATAGTTGGATGTAACAGTCATAGAGTAGTTGAAGGGTCATGAGGGTAGATGAATGGTCTCAAAGGGGAATGTCAAGGGTCACCCCACCCTTTGCTATAAATAGCACCTCATAACTCATTGTAGAGGCTTTTGGTCAACCAAGCTTCCAATAAGATTATCTTGGAGAAATATTGGACAATATTGTAATGAGCCTTGACTTCTCCACTATGCAGAGCTAGTACATCTCTTTGGAGGAGCAGGCGGTTGTGGGTGTAACTTTCTGCTGTCGGAACCAGTGGTTGGACATGGATGTATTGTATGACTGGAACTTACACTTCTTAATATAACAAGAGCCAACACGTTTCATGCATATGTTGTATTGTATTCTATGCTATCTAGTTTACTCTAAATGATATATGTATTTGTTTACTTACGCATGCATGTATATCTATATGTGTATATATGCATGAATATTTTTGAAATGCGCTGTTGGTTTAACCATCAGGTTGGATTTCTAGCTAACTTGCCTTCCATGTTGTGATGCATCTTTGCTCATGTGTTCCCTTCTTAACTGTGTGCTATCACAAGTTTCCAAGGGGCGCACTCATCTCAACCCCCATGTGTTAGAACCTCTCATGCACCTTCCTTGGCCCACTGCATATGTCACACTCTTGCTACCAACAAAGTTATCTTACTTGCCTACGTGAAAAATCATGGTCAAGGCATTTCCATACAACCCACTGTTGGGACTCCTACACCAAACAATCTAAGGTATAATCAGGGAGATCCCCTGACATGTTGGTGGGTCCAACACCATCAACATTTTTGGCGCTAGAAGGAGGGACAAATGACAAGCTATGTCCTCTCATCCTATTTTGAACCTTTGCATATCTATCATGGATTCTTGCACTCTTCTCCCTCCACGATGTTTTTCGAATCACGAAGATGTCACCATCACAAGGGAGTTCTTTGATCTCTTGTCCACTTACATGTATGATGGTGAAGGCGAAGTGGCTTGGCCTGAGTTCTTACATGACTTTCTTTCCATGCTTCATGAGGAAGATGGATGTTTTAATGAACAGGCCAGCTTGCTGCTTGCATACACACTTCGCGAATCTCCACATCGATGGCTGTGCAGCCTACCGGATGACAACGTGCACTCACTTGAGAACTTCTGTGATCTCATTGAAGATACTATCTATCATTTTGATCCAGACCATCTTGACAAAAAAATGTTACAATAATGGAAGGCTCCACATGAATCAACTATGGTTTTTTGGCAGCGCTTCCCTGATTTGCAGTTTCAAGCTCCAAAGAGCTAGATGAAATTTTTCTATCTTTGGGACCAATTCGAGTACTGTGTTAAGAAATCTGCTCATCCCAAGAAGAATTTTGAAATCAAGCCTCGCTTAGTATTATTCAATGATGGAGCTGTGCAATGACAGACAGAGACGATCACTGTCACAAGTGATTTTCCGCTGTCCCCTCAACAAACAACTCCACCACTATAGAGTGATGTGGGAGATCATGCTCGCACATTTCTTTAGCTGTCACATTCTCCCAACATCACTTCGCTTAATTTTCGCACAAATTTAGTTGTGAGTCCATTGATTTGTCATATGCATTTTGTTCCACAACCTCTATCTTCATACTCAGTCGTTCCTCCAGATTATACTGTTCTTTGTTCTTCCATTCTGGACTCTACACTTGTTGTGAACAAGGAACAAGCCATTGACAGAGTTGGCGTTGAACAACCAACATGCGCTATCATTCATAAATATTATGACTGGGAGCTTGAGCACCAACACTCAGCGAAGGATGATTCCCTTCCATCTGAGCCTCCTCCTTTCTTTCCTGACATATTTGGTGAACCTTCCATCCATGATTTCGCATGTGTATCTTGATCCACAGATGCACCCATTGTTGATCTTTCGCAGGACACACCGGATGTCAGTCAATCATTTGAAAACGGAGAGGATGAGTTATTCAGTGAAAATCCACTGGTGAACCTGCCATCCATGATTTCGCATGTGTATATTCATCCATGGATGCACCCATTGTTGATCTTTCCTAGGACACACCGAATGTCAGTCCATCATTAGACATCGGAGAGGATGAGTTATTCAGTGAAAATCCACTTGATTTTTCATATTCCTTTTTAGGAAACACAGAGGATGAATTTGTTCGCTTCTCATCTACCCCTACGTTTGATTCATCAAATTGTGAGGATGCCAATGAAATCATTGATTTTTCTGATCGTGGCTATCATGATCCATTTATTCCCATACTCGATCACAATCATGTTTCTATTCTAGTTGATTTTTCGAAGCCACCGATTTATGATGATCTATCTGATGATGAAGTCGAAACACCCAAGACTATCGAGGCACTTCAACCCGACCTGATGGTTATGTCAGGCCCTAGCTCTCTTTAGGTTAGTTTCACTTCCAATCAGAAAATTGTTTAATCACCCAAGGCTCCTCATCACTCATCTGTATGCATTGAAGATCAATCTCACACATAGATCATTCCTCCTCCACTCGAACTACACGATCACATCGCTCATGCATTGGAGGAATCTTACATTGCAAGCACACGTGCATGACACAAGTTGTCTTTGTTTCTTTCATTTGCTTGCATTACACAGTCAAGAGTGTGCATATGCTTCAAAGATGCATGCAGTGTCACACAACACCATGGTAAGTCCATAGACTTCTTGTCATGCGCTTGCACTCACTTATGTCCTGTGGGCACTTTGAAACACGAAGTGTGGTTGTCTTCATTGTTATATCTTTCTTGCTTACTGGTTCGCACAACTGGGTTTCTCGCGGACCAAGCCTTCACCAACATGGGTCAACCAATGGCTGATGGCTACATTGGAAATATCACTTCACGTGATCAAGCCCATGCACCATTAGTTTAGGATTAGGAGTAGTGTTTTCTTTCAGTCAGTTTTCTTGCATGCTTGTTTGCTTACTGCTTTGTTTGTTTGTTGGTTTGCTTGCTTGTTTTCTTACTAGATTTGCTTTCACTTTTGCTTCTGCTCTTGCTTTGATTTGTTGTTTGTTTTTTTGCTTTTTCATTCGTAGGTTAGTTTCACATGAAACCATGCATGAACCTTGAAATAAGCTAGGTGAAGTACAAGAGTTCTTGTACAACTATCACTACTTGTTATCTGTCATCCTGCCTCTGTATGAAGAACTTGTTACTTTTAGTTCATGATACGTCAATGGAAAATATGTATTGTTCGAAGTGAACCTTGGTGAAAACACAATGCTTTTGCTCTATCTAGTATCACCTACTCTAGTCGGTTGTTTTTGGGTTAACCCTTGTCAGCTCAGTCAAGTAGAGTAAGGTGAGGGGGGACACCTTAACATGCATGTCAGAGATATAAAAAACCACTTCTCTGCAAGAACAACCTCTTCTTCTCTCAATAAGTTGGGATCCCTCTTCCTCCTTTGAAATGAATAAGTGCTATGCAAAGTTGTGAAAATGAAAAAATGAAAAAATGAAAAGTGGAAATTTCAAAAAAATGAAAAATGAATAAGGCGAAAGAAGAGAAAGGCTTCCTGTGCAGAGAGGTGATGCAAGTAACTCTGTTGGGGTACTGACCAGGCCCACTGGCAGCAAAGCCATGTTTGTGTTTCTATGTGACTCTGCCGGGGTACTGTCCAGGCCTGTTGGTAGTGGAGGAACACCAGAAATGAAACTAAGACTCTAGTGACTATACTGCTTGTGCATCAATATACCCCTCAACTCCAATCGAAACAACTGTGTTGCCTTGGCTTGCAATGTGTGTCAATCGACAAGAGCTTGGTAGATGCTACATCTTACAATTAATTTAGTGTGAAACCAAGATGAATGGAGAACTGAATAGTACTTCCGGAGGTGTTATACTTGCTTTTCACGAACAAGGTCCATTTAGAGAGTTGGAGTTATACCAGTGTGTCGCCAAGTTTTGTAGCGGCTACAACCACCCTCCAAAATTTTTCCTAGCTTCGTTTTAGAGCCTCTCTACCAACCTTTCATAGCAGCATGTCTTTCTTAGTCAAGTACACAAGATTCAGTGATTTTATTGCAAAAAGGTAGCCTGTCTATCAGGGATTGATGCATCCCCCTCACAGGTTGTTTGTTTGAACTTGTTTCAACTACAGGCTGAGCAGTTCCCTCAAAAAATCTTGCAATTCTGGAGGGAAACCAGCCTTCCCTCCAGAAATTGTGCAATTGAGTTTGGTAGCCTACGGGGCTCTACAATTGTGCAATTCTTCCAGTTAGGATTCATCCAGAAAATTGTGCAATTCCTCCCAACAAGGCTGCTCAGCCCAAGAATTGTGCAATCCTGGGCAGCAGTTAGCTGCTCTGCCCAGAAATTGCATAAATCTCCTGGGCAGCTAGCCCAACTCCCTTCCAGAAATGCGCATTTTCTCCCAACAGTTTAGCAGCCTCTTGCATGTGCAGTTGAGTTGACCGGTTCCCTCCGGGACCAAGCAAAACCAATTTCCATGCGTGGGCTGCTTCTCCCTAGGTAGCATGAAAAGGAATCCCTTTATTCAGGGATCTACTTTTAGCAGCTGGAGGTTGCATGTAAGGATAGTTTTGGAAACCTCCTAGCAAGTGTCGCTCTTCCTAGATTTGTGGCATGCGCGTCACATATTCGATTTTATCAGAACTCATGAACCAGATGCTGTAGAGCTCATTCTTCACATCAACCTTGCAACTCTGACATCCCACATTGCATCTAGGAGTCATCGACACGTTCAACTCAGCTATTTTGGGGTAAGCCCGCCTTCCATGTCTTGTGTTGCATTTCTAGCACTTTTTGTGTTTCACTTCGTATGAATGTTTTCTGCTTGATTTCAGTGAGTGCTTGCTGTCATTTTGATAGATACTAGCTTGTACTAGCACCATTTCAGCTTTCATTAACATCTCACTGCTGTCACATGCATGAAACGGTTTTTCACGAATGGTCTCCGATTCGGCAACTCGCCTCACCCACATGCTTGTTATTCCGTTTTCTGAATCTTCATTCACCGTTTGCATGCACGATCATTCACTTATGTTTACACTCAGTATCGCCATGCATTCACATTCACATTCACTTTCAGTTGCTCGTCGGCGGGTTTGGGCAGCATACCGGATGCAACGAACGCAAGAGGAAGGTTGTTGAAAACACAGAGGTAGAACAAAGTTGCAAGCTCAAGCAGATCTACTTGTGGTGAAAGCAAATTTGGAGACTCAGGCTACGAGGTGACAACACGACATGAAGATAACGCGAAGGCAGAGAATGGAATAGAGAAGGAGTTGCATGTGCTCAAGAAGCAACTCAAGGAAGAACATGATCTGCACAGACGAGAGAATGAGTTGCAACAGGAACATGTACAATAGGGGGCACGCCATTCACACATTAATGAAACTGCACCCGAACAAGTTATAGATTCATCCTAGTAGCTGGCAGAGAGCAGACAGGGTGAGTGGTGTTGTTGATCGCATTCAAGGGAATTCAACAACATGCATGTCATTGTGCACATGCATGCAATCTAACCCATTTGGCACACTCATCAATGCAAAGATAAGAGGCAAGTCCAACTGGAGCTGAACATGTAGTTGAAAGTTGATGCGCATGACCACCAACACACATTGGAAGATCAGCACAGACACTATGCATCAGTGCGTTGTTGGTTCGGCCGCACCCAGGAAAACCATGCACATGCTAGTAAACGAGTTGGATAGAGGAGCCACACCAATGCACCGTGATGCAATGAAGGCAAGAGTTCGCTTCAGAAATATGTCACCATGGAGTGCATGAATGCCATCACGGATGACCAAGCTTGGCATTAGCTCACCACCTTCACCATCATAAGCATGTCAAAGCATTGGTCTCACCACAATGGATCGAGTGCCAGTGATGTCTTGCATGGCTTGCTCAAGGCATTTTGTCTCACATGGGCACATGTGCATTGTAATGTAACGTCTTGTCAAGTGGAAGTTCGAGTGTCGATAGTTGGATGTAACATTCATAGAGTAGTTGAAGAGTCATGAGGGTCTCAAAGGGGAATGTCAAAGGTCACCCCACCCTTTGTTATAAATAGCACCTCATAACTCATTGTAGAGGATTTTGGTTAGCCAAGCTTCTGATAAGACTATCTTGGAGAAATCTTGGAAAATATTGTAATGAGCCTTGACTTCTCCATTGTGCATAGCTAGTACATCTTTTTGGAGGAGCAGGAGGTTGTGGCTGTAACGTTCCGCTGTTGGAACTAGTGGTTGGACATGGATGTATTGTATGACTGGAACTTACACTTCTTAATATAACAAGAGCCAACACTTTTCATGCATATGTTGTATTGTATTCTATGATATTTGGTTTACTCTAAATGATATATGTATATGTTTACTTATGCATGCATGCATAGCTATCTGTGTATGTATGTATGAGTCTTTCTGAAATGTGCTGTTGGTTTAACCATCACTTTGGATTGCTAGCTAACTTGCCTTCTATGTGTGATGTATCTTTGCTTGTGTGTTCCCTTCTTAACTGCGTGTTATCACAGGTTTCCAAGGGGCACACTCATCTCAAGCCCCATGTGTTAGAACCTCTCATGCGCCTTCCTTAGCTCACTGCATATGTAACACCCTTTCTACCAACAGAGTTATCTTACTTGCCTCGGTGTGAAATTGCGGTCAAGGCATTATCGTATGACCCACTGTTGGGACTCCTACACCAAACAGTCTGAGGTCTAATTGGGACTTCTTACCAGGGAGATCCCCTGACCTTTTGGCGGGTCCAACACCGTCAACAAGATGGATTACCAATATGATTCTTCTTATGAGAAATTATTCAGACCGAGAATGACCAAGTACCATTATGAATACCTCCCTAGTTAAGAGGGAGTGTTGTAAAATGTAACTAGGTTCGGTCTTCATAATGACATTGTAATTATGATTTTGTAAACAAGAAAATGAATTTATTATTATGCTTGCTTCATGGGTTTCATGAGCAAGAGTTTTTATATAGATGGCTCCCATTGAGAGCTTTAGGATTTGTCTTTAAAGTCAAATAGTCAATGTCATTTATGAAGATCTCTTCTTGAGCATATGCAAAATATATATGAGTCAATCTAGTGTCTAGATAGCCCTCCAAAAGACAAGCACAAATCTTCTCTTGAAGTCAGCCTACAAGATGAATGAAATAAATCATGTCGGCTCATATAATGAAGACACAATGGTTCTCTCTCTCATGTCGGCTTATATGCATGACTAAACACTATATATAGGTGTGTACGGATCTGCATTACAAAAAGACATAATTTGGATATCTCTGAAGTTTTTGGTGGGTAATTGTTATGCAACCAACTCACAAAATAGAAGAAAAGATAGGTAAATGATTTCAAAATAAGCCTCTTCGAGGGGCAAACCTCCTTTACATTACACAAATGAACAATTCTTCGATGATTCAAATGACAAAACCTCATTTCTATATATAGGAGTCTAAGGGGTCAAAATATAATCAAAGTCGACATAACAATAGTAATATAAGGGCACAACAATAACAATAGTGGGCTTCTATGGGGCACAATAATAACAATGTGGGGACAATTGGGGCACAACAATAACAATAAGGGGCTACAATGACAATAGTAATGGGGGAATAACTAGTATTATAGGGACCTAGCATGCCCCTCTCCTTCAAACTAGTGTTGTCCTCAATGCTTGAGTAGTTCTGGATTCTTATGTATAAAATTCTCATCCTCCCATGTGGAATCTTTAGTGAGTAAGTTCTTCCACTTGATGAGATACTCTGAAATTGATCGATTTCCTAGCTGCCGAGTTCTTGTTTCTGTTATTGCTTCAGGTTCCAATATGATTTTTTTCTTCCTCGTCAAGTTCTAGCAATATTGTTTGAACTGGGAGCTTGTCACCTATAACCTTCTTTAAGCATGAAACATGGAAAACTGGATGCACTCGGGAAGATGCAGGAAGCTCCAATTTGTATGCCATAGTACCAATCTTTTGCAACACCTTGTATGAACCAAAATACTTTAGTGATAATTTATTATCCTTCTTAGCTTGCTTGAGGGACATTTGTTTGTATGGTTTAGTCATAGAAATACCCAGTCACCTACATCAAAACTTCTTTTGTTGCAATGTTGATATGCTTGTTGTTTCATTCTATTCTGCGCCAAAGCGAGGTTATCCTTTAAGAGTTGGAGAACCTGTTGTTGATGCTCGATGTGATCTTCCACAACTTGAACTTGAGAATTTTCTCTCAAAGATGTTGTGATGGACGATGGATGATATCCATAAATTGCCATAAATGGGGTCATTTTTGCTGTAGTATGGAAAGAAGTGTTATACCACCATTCAGCCAACAACAACCACTTTACCCATTGTGTTTGTTTATTAGATACAAAGCAATGAAGATATCCTTCCAAACATTTTTTCACTATCTCACTTTTCCCATCAGATTGAGGATGATAAGATGAACTACAAGCTAACTGAGTACCTTGACAAGAAAATAATTCAGTCCAAGAATTTCCAGTGAAATCAGGATCTCTGTCGCTTACAATAATATTTGGGTTTCCATGTAGCTTTTGAATTGTTTCCATAAATGCAGTAGCAACCGTACTGGCTTTAAATGGATGATATAATGCAAAAAAGTGTACATACTTGGTAAGTATATCAACTAACACTATGATGACACTCTTTCCTTCGGACTTGGGTAAACCTATGATAAAATCCATTGAAACCTCCTCCCAACGTTGACTTGGAATGGATAAAGGTTGTAACAGACCCGGGGTATTAATTGTCTCAACTTTATTTTGTTGGCAAACCAAACATTCTGACACAAACATTTGAATATCAGATTTAAGGCCATCCCAAAACAAATCCTTCTTAACCCTATGGTAAGTTTTTAAAAATCTTGAGTGCCCTCCTAAGGGATAGGTGTGCAATTCCAAAAGAAGCTTTTGTTTGAGTTGGGAATTCTTACAAAGGTATAAGTAATCTTTGTACCATAACGAATCATATTTCCAGCTAAATGTATCAGATGTACTGGGATCTTATTTCAACTTTTGAATGAGTGTCCACACTTCTTCATCATTATTCCATTCATCTCTTGCTTCGTTTATCTAATCTGGTTGGATGATAGAGATGGCACAAAGCAATTCTTTCACATCCTCATCCTTTCTTGAGAGTGCATCTGCAACAACATTTTGTTTCGCTTTTTTGTAGATGATTTCAAAGTCATAACCCAACATATTTGTGACCCATTTTTTCCACTCTACTAAATATAATCTTTGTTCTAAAAAGTTTTTAAGACTATCATGATCTGTTTTTACCTTGAAGTGTCTTCCCATTAGGTAAGGTCGTCGTTTCTCAAGTGCATGTAGTATTGCCAGCATTTCCTTCTCATAAATAGCTTTGTTTAAATAATTTCCTTTGATTGGACAACTTTCAAAAGTAGCGGCTCTTCCTTCTTGCATTAAAACAACGCCAATTCCATTTCTTGAGGCATCACATCCACAATAAAGGTTTTTTTGAAGTATGGCGTAGCTAAGACCAGTGCTTGGCACATTGCCTCTTTAAGATATTCAAAGGCCTTAGTTGCTTTTGGAGTCCAAGAAAATGCATCTTTCTTCAGTAATGTTGTTAGAGGTGCTGGTATTTTCCTATAATTCTTAACAGACTTGCGATAATACCTTGTCAACCCGAGAAATCCTCATATATGCTTTATGGATGTGGGGATTTTCCATTCCTTAATGGCTTTAATTTTTCTAGGGTCTACCTTAACACCTTCATGAGATACAATATGACCCAGATATTCCACCTCCTGTACTCCAAAGAAAGATTTGGAGGATTTTGCATATAATTGTTTCTCCTCCAATAGTTTGAGCACCCTCTCAATAGGTTGAACATGATCCTTCCAAGACTTGTTGTAGATATCATCAAAAAATACTAACACAATTTTTCTAAGGAAGGGTTTGAAAATGGAATTCATCAAACCTTGAAATGTAGAAGGTGCATTGGTAAGGCCAAAAGGCATGACCAAAAATTCATAATGACCCTCATGAGTTCTAAATGTTGTTTTTAGAATGTCTTCAGTGTTCATTATGATTTAATGATATCCTGAATGAAGATCCAACATGGTGAAGTAAATTGCTCCATGTAATTCATCCAATAATTTGTCGATGACAAGAATGGGAAATTTATCTTTAATAGTGACCTTGTTGAGCTCCCTATAATCCGAACACATGTGCCATGATCCAACCTTCTTGTGCACCAATACTACTAGAGCAGAGATAGAACTTTGACTAGGTTGAATTATACCAACCTCTATCATTTTTGCAACCATATGTTCAATTTCACTCTTTTGGGCATAGGGATATCTGTAAGGCCTAATGTTTGGAGGAACATTTCCTGGAATCAAATGAATAGCATGATCATGATCATGAATAGGTGGGAGGCCTTTGGGAGTCTCAAAAACCTTGGAATGATCATCCAAGACTTTTTGGAGATCTAGAGAAATAGATGATTTCAATGTGGGAACTTCTAGTGAACATAATTGTGCAATTACGCCGTGTTGTTCTTTCTTTAGAAGTTTTATCATGCCTTTAGAGCTGATTATATTTCTCGGTTTCCGTGTGATACCCCTTAATTCAACTTCCTTTCCTTTCTAACAAAATTTCATGAAAAGTTCTTGAAAATTAAAAGCTATCGTACCCAAAGATTGTAGCCATTGGAATCCTAGTACAACATCAACACCACCCATTGGAATAGAAAGCATAGGACTATTCAATACATATTCTCCCATGGATAGGTTGATATTATGGCACTTTCGAGAGA
This sequence comes from Pinus tabuliformis, assembly GCA_031772625.1. Lineage (NCBI taxonomy): Eukaryota > Viridiplantae > Streptophyta > Pinopsida > Pinales > Pinaceae > Pinus > Pinus tabuliformis. The sequence goes on from CM062809.1 coordinate 83,581,624, forward strand.
AATTTACAGTTCCTCCATTTGCAACCATCACTTGACACTCTGGTGCTGGATAAGATCTTTTTAGTTTTGCAAATAATAATTCATTGCAAAAGATAGCTTTCACTTTTTGAATTAGTTTGACATTCAATTATTTGAGAAATATAAATTTATCAAACTTCAATTTCAAAATAACTTAGTTCTAGTTATTTCTTCTTGAATTTTCATTCGTTGAAAATTTTCAATTTATTCATTAAAAACAACAATCAATTTATTTTTAATACTTTAAAGCTAAAATATTTTTATAAAAATAAATAAATAAATCTATCTTTAAAACTAGATTATTTTAAACTAAAATTTGATAAATTTATAGTTTTCAATTATTGAATGTTAAACTAACTTCAAAAACTGAAAGTTATATTTTGCAGTAGAGTTTGGTTTGTAAAACTCAAAATTATCTTGGTTTAATTTTTCCAAAATTGTATGGCACTTGGAATAGTGTAATCACTTTTTGCTTACAAATAACTTGATTAAGTTTGAGAAATCAAAATATTCTTGAAATTATTTTGTTAGTGAGATCCTTTGAAATTGTAAATGTGAGATAAATAATCTTTAAACAATATTACAATCCAAATTCTATTAACAAACTAAATCTATTGACTAAGATAGTATTAAAACTTCTTACAACTTACAACTTTTTAGGATTTAGATAATGTACATAAACATAATCCCCTATGAGGAATTTGGCTAAATGAAGCATATTTTCAATGCATTTTTAGTGTTAAGTTAATCTAAAATTGACAAGTTATTCATTTATGTGAATATAAATTGAAAGGTGGTAAAAATATTGGAAACATTATGTGTGGAAGTTAAATCTCAACAACATTAAAAAAACATTATATTCACCTGCCTTTTGCTTTGCAAACCTCATTTATGCATATACATCATTCTTGACTATGTTATAGTCTCCCTGTGGTAGGGAGATGACCTGCTCCTCCTCCTGAATTTCCTATTATTGCAACAACCTTCAAATAATTGTCGAATTCGACGAGTTGAATTGTTCCTCAATCCACACATGAACAATTTGTTAAAAATCTTGACAAGAATCCTAAAGTTCGTTTTCCCATGGTTTTCCAAATATAGGTCTTTGAACATCACTAAGAAAAGCCCAAATTTTCAGTTAATGGGTCTTCGATCCTCTCCTCGTTGAATGGAATTGCTGATTGGAAAACATTGACAACCTTTAATCAAAGGAAAAGTCAATCATTTATTTTGTGCATTCTTGTTCAAGCACAAGGAGGACAAAGACTGGATTTTCCAAAGTGGACCTTAACTCTAGATTTCAACCCAGATGTTCATAATCATTTAGCTATACCTATGTGTCTATCTTCTCCATATTCCTCTACATTGTTTGGGGGAATACACCCTAAAAAGTATTAGAGACTCTATAGGCAAGTACATAAACAAATCATACCTAGAACCCCCTTTATTTGTTCATGTAAGAATTTGTGTTCAGATAGATTTGGAAAAAGGAATATCGGAAACTAATAAAAGAACCTTGGACAATTGGATATATGTTCAACAACTTGATTATGAACAATTACCTTTCAAAAGTAGATATTGTCATGAATATGGGCACACTATAAAACCCCCCCCCCAAAACACCCAAAAGGTGTAAGTAAACCAAGAACAAGAAGAAGGATGGAAACAAGTCAAGAAGAAAGTGCAAAAAAACAAAGGGAACACTCATAATCTTGTTGTTCAAAATTGAGACCTAAAATTCCCATCAAAATTCTCCTCCATATATTTTATCCACATAAACCCATGTAAATTCCTCAAATAACTTTGAAATTTTAGGTCTTGGTCCTACCCTAGAGGAAAAGGAGAATAAACGAACATGATAGACGATCTATGATCCTATTATCGTGTAGTTTCCTCCATGTTTGCTCCTTCCAAGTCTGTTGGTTGAAGGATAGATCATTCTCAAGTTGACCTTGTTAAATATCAAGAGAATACAAATCCAAAAATCCCTACTCAAACAATAATGATCACAACTAGAAGTAAATACCTACATGTGACAGAGGAGGTAGAAATTCCTAAAGAAAAGGTCCAAAAGAAAATGGGTAGAAGAACTAATAAAGAAAAAAGAGAAGAGGCAACCAATTTTGATAAAGTTATAGGAACACAACAATCATTTCCATTAGCATGGGACCAAAGAAAGGAAGAGGTTTAGAAGAAAGCACCATGGTAGGTTCTTTGCGAGGTGATCCTCACTCCTCTCATTTCACATGATAAATCTATTTTCAAATCGCAGAATCAAGCCCCAAGGGTTAGCTCAATTGGCCAAGTCCCCGTTGTTAAAGCACCTTTGCTATTCAATGGCCACGAGTTCAATTCTCTTGACACTCTCAAGGTTAGGCTTCATGGTGGATCCAATAGTAAGTGATCCTTTCAGGTGGATTTTCCTGGTACAAATATTTTGTAGACGTAGTGGTAACTAATATATGGAGTCCGTGAAGCACATAAAAAAATAGAAGAGAAAAGTGAAATTGCATAAGCATGGGTAGTAGAACAAAGGAAGATTTGCTAAAAGATCTTATAAAATGAGAAAATCTTAATGCAGTTTTAATTCAAGAGAGGAAAGTTGGGGAAGAAGAAGCATTAAATATTGGGGAAAAAAGAAAAATCAATTCAACAATAGTTGTTGGATCTGAAGGCGCATTAAATAGAATTCTTAACCTATGGCACTTCACTTACCTAAAAATCAATTTTTATTTATATCAAATAATTGGATTCTCAACAAATTTTAATCTAGAATTAGGGAAAATATTTCACAGTCAATGTTTACTCACTAATTTGGTATTTGGAGAATACTGGTTTTTGGGAATCATTGCAGACAATTAAGGGAAACTATAACCTAGAGACTTGTATTAATGGAGGGGATTTAAATACAACTATATTTGCAATTGAAAAGATAGGGGAAGCATTGTTAGAGACCCTATGTATGAGAGAATGGAAAACATTATAAATGATTGGGATCTCATTAACATCAAACATTTAAATAGGAAATATAAATGTAGCAACAAGCATACAAGCCTTGGTCATATAATCACTAAAATAGATAGGTTCATGATCCATATCAACTTATGTGTGCAATATTACGCAATCTCCTAAAAAATAATATCCTCAATAATTTATGATCATAAACCAACTCTTCTAAATTTGGAAGTCAAAAACTATGGACCAATCCCCTTTGGGTTCAATAAAATCTAGCTTCACAACAATGATATTTTTTATCATGTTAAAGAAGCTTGGAATTATGATTTCAAGATATCCCTGTTTTTCTTTTGGGACTCCAAACTAAAAGTTGTTAAAAAGGCACTCATAGAATGGGTCAAAAAAGCCTATGTTCCACCATATCAAGAAATATTGGTTATGCATACCTCTTTGGAAAAAATTCAGAAACAAATTTGATCAAGAGGAAGTCTCATAGGAATCACTTATAAAAGAAAAGGAAAATAATTCTCAAGTTGCACTCAACTTATAGGAATGAAAAGGAGGGTTGGTGGTTAAAATCCAAAAGTATATGGCTAAAATTAAGAGACCATAACATATGATCAACAAGAATAACACGTGTTCAGGTGGAGTAGATTACACCATAAGAACAATGAAATGGAAAGTTTGAAGATCTTATATGTTTTGCTTCATTTCAATTGGTATAAGTCGTTGAAACAATAAGTCTCACAATCATTAGAATAAATAGCCTCTTATATTAAAGCAGGGGGAGAATTTAGCTCTTGGAACAATCTAGTGTGCATTGGTACAAAAACATAAGCATAAATTACTCAACTGGTATCAATAATAATTTACAATTGATGTAAGGGGGAGAATGAGCATACATTAGATATTATGAGAAAACTTCAGAACTAGGTGGAGCATCAACAACTTGAGAGTGGGAGTGAACCACAAATCCATCAATAACCAACAATGTTTGGTGTTGTCACCATCAATGCAAAGGGGGATATTGTTGAGTGTGTTAGTAGATTGCTAAGTGCATGTTTTCATTGATGTCAATAGTTGTTGTTGATGTCAATAATGTTGTTAGTGTTGTCATAAAGGTTGTCCAACTTGATGTTAAGGGTAGCTTATATTTGAAGGCATTTCTTCTCTAGTTCCATTGGCCAATTGAAAAATGAAAGATGGATAGATAGATGGGAAGACAAAGAGAGTTAACAGGGTTCTTGAGGACATGTTAAGGATGTATGTCATGCATCAACATAGGAAGTGGGAGGAGTATCTTCCATTGGTGGAGTTTGCATATAATAATGGGTATCAGTATGTTGGGTTGTGTTTTATTCTTTCCATGACTAGCCCCAGTAATTAAACTGTGGGGTTAGAGGGGGGTGAAACCCCCCCTTCGTTGTGCTAGGTGCATCAGGGGGGTCACAGGGGGTTGACATCCCCTACTGTTGGGGGGTATGCAAGGGGGCAGTAGCCCCCCTGCACGGGGTCCAGGGCAGCGCCTAGGAATTTTTTTTTGGACCCTATTTTAGGTGGGAAAACCTACCTATGGTTTTGTGCATGGATTTCGCACATGGTTTTGGGTGCGATGGTTTTCGATCCATGGTATTTTGTAGATCCGGTTAAGGGAACTATGATTATGTTCTAATATAGGGTTAATGGATTGGGGTTTATGTATGCTTCGACATGTATATATATGTATTGTAACATTGAAAGGAACATAATGAAAAATCAATTTGGAAGTCTCGGTTTTGGGATCCAGGGGAAAATTTCTATGCATATTTGTTTTATGTGTTATGCTCTTGCCATTGTTTATTTTATGTTTATAGAATTCGTATGTAGGTAATTTTTGTACCGGGTTAAAACCTACACAGTATTCCCTTAGGATGAGTTCATCTGTAATAGCCCCAGGTTAAAGTTTCATGTAATAAAGGATAATAAAAAGGCAAAATAAGACCAAGGTCATGAGACATGTATTCCAAGTTTAATGTTGGGCAAACATCATAGTGGGCATCATTTGCGGTTTAATAATGATTATGGAAATTGGCAAAGGCAAAGAGGCAATAAATGACATGTAATTACGAAAATAAAGGAAAATAGGAAAAAAGGAAGCTGAAGAGACACTAATATGAGGAAAATGAAGAAAAAAGGGGATGTTAATGATAAAAATGCATCAGAGAAACAATTCACAACTTTTTGTCAATTTTAGCTTGGATCAATTATGTGAGAGAGAGAGAGATAAATCCAAGAGGAGACAACAAGCAAAGGAAAGTAGAGGAAAGTAAAGGAAAGCAAGGGAGCAAAAGGAAAAGGTTGGATCGACAACTTCAGCAGGAGGAATTTGCAGGTAACAGGTTGCATGTGTGATTTTCTAGCGAGGTGTGAATGCATGGTACATGCATTTTTTTATTTGGTTCATTTGTTTCCGTTGGAATGGGTTTTTATTGGTTTGACAGTGGTTTCATCCTTACCTTGCCATTTCCTAGATAGCCATGGTGTGATGGGATTCATTCTTAGTTGAGCTTTGGATTGTTGGAAGGTTTTTGAACTCGGTGAGGTGGTCTCAAGAGGTTGGGGGTGGAGATGGCTTTCTCTGAGAAGCCCTCGATAGGTGGGTGGAAACAGGAAAATTCCTCAAGGTATGGTGAAGGAATTTTGAGGCATCCAAGCTTGGTTTGGTGTTGTGATATCGAGACTGGTTTAGATGAGATCATGGTAGCTTGACGGTGGAGGTGGTTTAACCTCTAGATTCCCTGTTTGATTTTGTCTTGGTTTATCCCATGAGATCCCACATTCATGCTTGGAATATGGCATCGGGGTGATTGGCTAGAAGAAATATTTGCTTCAGCCCAATCTATGGTCGGGTGGTACGTGGAAGTACTTGACTTGGTTGGATTTTGCATAAGATAATATGAGATATTCTTCTAATGTAATTAATGAGAATATGTACTTGTTATTAGTGGATTTTATGGATCATTGTCATGGTTTCTATTTTGGTTATATGCTAATTATAAGCATGGTTCTATGATGTTCTCTAGTTATGGCTCTTGTTCATGATTTGATAGTTTATTGAATGGTTGATGAATGCATGGGCCAAAAAGTGTTAATGCAACTATATTGAGAGGTAACTATACCTTCTTGGTGATTCTCATATGAAGTTCAAAAGTTTATGATCAAATATGCATTCATGACCTATAGCTTATATATTTATCATATGTTTGACGAAATGTCTATCCTCAATTAGGCATGGCTAGGTGAAGTTCTTGTTCAAGTTCTGAATGGTTAGAATTGCTAGCATCTTGTTTATGTTTATGGAAAGTTACAGGTAGTTCTGGGTAGTGGTCTGGAGGTTAGCCTGGAAAAGTGGTTCAGATCTCAAAACTATTTGCATAAAACTAGAGTTTTGGGTCATAATCGGCGATCGCATCGAAGCAGGCTTATGAGTGTGGTTATAGCCTCATAACTGCATGCTTGAGGTGTTATGGGTGTGGTTATGGAGTTAGGTTAGTGAAAAAGTGTTTTGGATCAAGGATTGATCACCTGGGCTAGTTACTAAGATCTTGAGTGATCCGTAGTCCCCGAGGGATGTCAAGAAGTTTTCAGTTTGTAGGCCCCACTTCAGTCACTGGAACTTAGAGGTTGGGTCATGTCATAGTAGCATTCATCTCATGTTTACCCTGGGGATCTTGTAAAAATGGGTAAATGTGGGAGGGGGCATTACACTGGTGGTATCGGAGCTTCCAAGTTTAAACACTTAGACTGTATGGGCTAGATGTGATTGTTATGCATGCATGTTAGTTGTATATGTGCCTAATATGCATGCATTGGGATGGTTACAATTATCATGAATGTGGTTATCATTGTACTTTTGTGTCATCATGTATGATGTTGGGATTTTGATATGTTGATTTTATATATATATATATATATATATAGTATATAATATGGCTTGACTTGTGCAGATGAGATAGCCTCCCATGAGATACATTGAGGAATGGTTTAATCATGTTTTCTATTCAATTTATCTGACATGGTATGTTTGTAGAAAGAAGAAGATCAAAGATGATGAGCATAATGGTGGATTATAGTTCAAATTACTCTCCTTACAGATCAACTAAATAAAAAGGAGATGGGTATTCTCATGACGTAGCAAATACATTGAGAAGTTTGAAGGCATAAATCAGAAGTTGTAGGGCAGATAATAATAGGCTGATTGGGACACAGGAAAGGATTTCCAAAGCTCAGGAAAAGGAAGTTGAAGCCAATGCAGTGATCCTTTAGAGCTCGTCATATTTGCATAGATAGGGACATCTATGGATTAGTCATGGATAGGTGGAAATGACTAATGGGGAATATGGTAGCAGACCTCGATCATGATATAGGTTGGAAAAAGATGATACATTTAGAGGTGGAAGATGGTTGGATACACCTAATGAGAAAGGCAGTGCTTATGGGTTCTATTTTAGTTCTCATTTAGAGATACATCGTCGTCATCACTAACATCATCCCTATAAAAGGAGTGAAAGGGGGTACTTTCGAGATGATTTCAAGAAAGCCAAGCCTCTTACTTTGATGGAGATACGAAGAAATAAAAATATGCATAAGCATGGATGCTTGGTATGAATAAGTTCTTCGAATGGCATGATTATACAAAGAATATTAAGGCCAAGATATTGATCTTCAGTCTCAAAGGAAAAACAAATATTTGGTGGGAAAATGTGAAGTGTCTCAAAGGAATCAAGGTAGAAGCATTGAGTTGGCATGAATTTAAAAGACTCTTCGGGAAGAAGTACTTGTTTGAGAAGTATTATGACAGAAAGGGAAAGGATTTTTATGTGCTTAAGGTGGAAATGTGAGAGATGAGGAGTACACGACCAAATTTTTGGAGATGTTGAGGTATGTATCTTATCTCAAGGATGAGAAGACGAAGGTTCAAAGGTTCATCAATGGATTTCCATTAGCATTCAAGGATCGGATTGAGTATGATGAGCCTTGGTCATTGGAGGAAGTCATCGGGAAATTGAAGCATTGTTATGAGTAGTTGAAGCACAAGTTTGAGCCTAAGCGTGATTGGAAAGGGAATGAGAAGGCTAAAGGAAAATGGCCTCAGAAGTGGGGAATACCTTAGGATGCAGGTGAGAAAGAAAATGTGGCTCCTTACAAGAAGTTTAATGCAACTAAGAAGGGACATGGACCTCAGCCTAGAGAGTAGCAAAATAAAGGTAGTGGCAGAGAACCATTGTAGTGTTGGATTTGTGGCAAGGATCATTGCAAGAAGGATTTTCCATTGTACCAAGGTGGCAGACGTTAGATCTACAGTGCCTAGGAGGAGCAAACAATTGGTGATGTTGGTCAGAGCATTCATTGGATCTATGCAACACTTGACAAGTAGGTGGATCATCAGGCATCCATTATTGAGATGGAAGGTAAGATTTGTGATCGAGTTGTTTCCATTTTGATTTATCCTAGATATAATTATAGCTATGTTAGTCCTGACATGGTGGATAAGTGTGGCTTGAGTAAAGAAGTGCATGTAGAGTCTTGGTTGGTGCAGTTGGTTACAATGACCAAGAAAAAAGGTTCATCATTGGGTGAAATCTTGTGCATTTGAGCTGAATGGTATCCCTACATCAACACATCTAAATGTGCTTCCTTTGGGATCATATAGTATGATTTTGGGTATGGATTGGTTGTTTACTCACAAGACCAAGGTAGACTACTATGAGAAGGCTATTGAGTGTCTAGATGAAGATGGAGAGAAGAGAATCTTGCAAGAAAAGAAAAATCCTACATCAGTGAGAATGCTTACAGCCATGCAATCTAAGTGGAGTTGTGGGAGGGGGAGTGTATTGTTTACGGCGTATATTTCTAGTGAAAAAGGGAAGGGTGTTGAGGATGAGGAATTCTTGAAGAAGTATCTTATTTTGCAACAGTTTCAAGGTTTGTTTCCGATAGAGATCTCAGAGTTACTTCCTCATAGGGAAGTAGATTTTTCTATTGAGTTGGTACTAGGAGAAACACAACCATCAAAGGAACCTTACAAGACGCGCACTCTAGAGTTGGTGGAAATGAAGTCGTAGCCAAAGGAAATGCTTGATAAGGGATACATTAGGCCAAGTGTATCACCTTGGGGTGCACTATTATTGTTTGTAAAGAATAAGGATAGTACTCTCAAATTGTGCATTGATTATAGGTGTTACACAAAAATATCGTCACCATGATTATTTGCAGTCAGTATGGGTCTATCATCACTTGTACTGTCCTCCTAAGCAAGTCTCAGACCTCCGCTGTTCAAATCAAGCTTTGGAAATGAGAGAAAGACATTAAAAATCAATATAACTCTGGTTCCGCACTTTCTCTCATGGTCACCTACGGTCCCGTACCTTCTATGTACAAAAACTGCGGACCTGCCCGCTCTGTCCCTAACGGTGTAGGTGCGGACCCCTGTGAAAGTCAAAAGGCGCAAGTCTTATCTTAAAAAACTCACTTTGGGTTAATTCTAGAGGTTTCTAGAAGGAATTTTGACGTGGATTGTTCGCTTTGAGGTGGTTCATGCATCCCAAAAGAGAAGGAGCTAATCCCTTGATGAGAGGAGCTATCCCTTTGAAGGAGGACCTAGTAACCTCCCTCCATTGCACTATAAATACAGGCATTGGGCTGGTTGCTGGAGAGGTTAGAAGCTGAACATTTTTGAGGGTAAATGCTGGTGAAATCAAGACTTCCTAGTTGAGCTTAAGAGGAGAGATCACACATCTTTTTGGCTTCATTGGGGAGTGAGTGAAACTTGTCAAAGTAGAGGAGACTTCTTGTTGGACCCTGGGAGGAGCTTGTACAGCGTCAAGGCAAAGGTTGTAAAGTTCTTCTTCTTTTGAATTAATACAATCAAACTCATTTTTCTCAACAAGTATATTATGTTATTTGTTTCATGGATTCCTTGACTTTCATGTTAAATATGTTTTATGCAATTGGCTTTTCAGGTGCTATTTAATTTGTTTGCCTTGTTTGTGTTTGCAGATTCGCGAAAAGGAGCTCATTTGGATCGAAGGAGCGAGGGAATCCACAAGCTTGAGTTGGACCTAAGGTAGGCCCTAAAAACACTTGTTTGCCATTGTTTATTAAAGCATATTTAGAGAAAGATAGTGTCTGGTTGGTTTGCTTGTCATTAGGAGTTCTTTAGATTCTAGGAAGGTCTATCTTGTCCGCAAGATCGACTTATTCCGTGCGACAAAATGGCGAATCCGCTGGGGACTTGATTGTTTTCCTTGTTTTTACTTTGACCTGAGAAACTCTATTTTTGTTTCTGTTTTTGGCTTGTTGTGTGTAAAATTGGGTAGAGTTTGTAGATCCAGGGTTATTTTTCGTTTTTCATAGCTTTGGGAGAGGACCGCACCCTAGCCGTTTGACACAGTGCGTACTTACCCACAGCTTGGATTTTAGCACAGAGCGGGATCGCACCTGTGCCAACTGTGGGCCTGCGGACCCTGTCAAAATTTTGAAAAACCCTAAAATTTCCTCTGTTAGTCAGCTTAGTGTTTGTTTAGAAATTGTTATCCACTGCCCAGACCTGCATATAACTTGTCATAAGCTTTCCTTGGATTGATTTCGTTAGTGTTAGGGTTTTAGGTGAATTTCCTAGGAGTTTTGCTTGTTGGGTTTGTTTTTCATTGTGGTTGTGTAGTGGCTCTGAGCTTAGAAGCTGTAGGGACTTCAGATCACCTTAGTGTCTACTAGCCTTCTTATGAGTTTGACCATTTATGAAAACTCCCCTTGTTTGAGGAATCGGCTTTGAGTTTTCTCTTTACAAAACTTCGAAAAGCTTGTGTTTGAAAGTTTGGATTTTCATTTCCAAAAAGAAAACAAAATTGGTTGTTCTTGACTGATTTGTGATTCTGCATAAATTAGTCCTTAGCTTACATCTAGCTGAGTAAAACATCCTTAAAAAAGACTTTTAGTAGGCTTTGACTTCAAATAGGTTTTTTATAGTTTGTAGCTCTCAAAGTTAGTCATTTTCATTAGTTTTGAGTGTTTTGTTAAAAAATATAAAAATCTCTTTTGGAAAAAAGTTTTTTTTTGTAGTGTTTGAGTGCTTTGAAACGAAAAGGGAAATTTTTGTGAAGTAACTAGTTGTCTCGTTTTTCAGTGATTTGGAAAGGAAAAGCTCTTCTTTTAATTTGTTTAATTGAGAAAGATTTTTGTTTACAAAGTATTTGCATTCTCAAACTCTTTCTTAGTTTAGAAGTTCATCGAAGAGAAAAATATTGTTTAGATCATCTTAGGTGCATTTTTAGTGATTTTGAGTCGAGTCTTCATACCACGAGTTTCATCTCCGCACCTTTGGACTTAAACAAAAACCACTAAAATTAACGCTTAAAGTAAAATTCACCTAGTAACATTTTTATTTCTAGGGCTCTGATACACCAACTTAGCTTAGGCTAGTGTCTTGGAGTAGGAGAGTAATTAACTCTCCAAGACAGTAAAAACAAACAAGTAGCTGTATCTTGTGGTAGGGAAGAAATCCAATTGTTGCATTTATGGTCTAGGAAAGCTCCTCTTAAAGGAGAAGCACGAGATCATGTCCGAACTAGTGTGGGAATCAATCCTTCCTCATTGGGAATGACGCTAGATATTCACGTATTAAAAACGGTAAACCTCGGATTAACCATTGTCGAGGAGCCTGGGGTCACTTGTTGGTAAACCTTGGATTATGTCAAGGAGCCTTCAAGGGGATTGAGCTTGCTACTCTGCCCTTGCGTGCGTATCGGATCGTAGACTGTTCCCCCAGGTGTATTTGTCTCAGTTGGTAACCTTAGTGGCAATATTCTTTAGGACTCTTCCTGAGGTGACAGTGGTGGGAAGATCCCACTGTACCTGGAGCAGACGTCGGCTAGACTCACTTGGATTTTTTGGGGGGTTCACTTCACTCGAGACGGTTAAGTGGAGGAACTTGTGCTAGTCTATTCATTAAGCAGGTTGCCGGGGTAACTGTTCCAACCACCATTTCTGTATTGAACTCTGCGATGTTGGATTTCATCACCAACTAGTGCTTTCGGTACGGAAAGTTACTGTTTGTGTGTGTTTGATCTCCTAGATTCTTTAGGCGTGTGATTCAAATTTGTTTGGTTCTTTAGAGACTTTAGGTGCTTTTCATTGAGATTTTACTTTGTTTGCGTGTGAAGTAGTTAAAAGTCTTTAACTGTGGCTGAATTACCAAGACAGTCCCGTAGACTTCATGGCCAGTCTCCTGAGTTTGTAAACGTGGCTAAGTTACTGAGGAAGTCCCGTAGACTTCGGGGCCAACCTCCTGAGGAAGTACCGAGCCAACTTGAAGGCTTAAAAGTCCTCGTAACTCCTAGAGACATTAGAGTTGGGTCACATGAGGAAGGAGAATCTTCTTTGATAGTACATCCTGATTTTCAACCGTTAGTAGCAGAGTATAATCCACAGTCAGTGTCTGTTTCCGAAATTGCTGGTAGCTTTTCATCTACTAGTGATATAGGTGAGGAACCTGAAATATCCGAGCCTGAAAGTGAATTTGCTGCTACTCCGACATCGGGGTTTGTTTCTCCAACTTCTAGTGGTCCTGGTTCACCTAGGGTAGAAAGCGTAATCACCCAAGATCTTCCTTCTGGACTTATTGCTATTGAAGAACTTGCTCCGGAAGAAGAAGTAGGCATCCCTATCCCTGAAAATCAACCTGTTATAGAACTAAGGGAGTGTGAATCAATTTTTTACAGTCCACCTAGGAGTAGTTCTTGGTATCTTTCTTTGACTAATTTTCTAGAAAACTCAGGGTTAAGTTTTTCACCACCTCGTGCTCCTTATCACCCAACACCTAGAGGTTTTTATACTCCCGTCAATATGGCAGGACAGTCATCCATGTTTACTCAATCGCCCGAATATTTTTTGTACGACGGTCCTTCTGTTCCCTTCGGGTATCAGTCACTTTCTGGTACTTTTTCGGGAGCATCTCCTCAACCCATTGAGCAAGGGTTAATAAATGGAAACAATGGTACTAAGACGTTGAGCGTAGAAGACATTCTTATGATGTCAGGTTCTATTCCCGATCCTCAACCTCAAGGTGGCCAGTTACCTCCTGGGGGGCAGCCTCAATTAACGCCTGGGGGGCAACCTCAAGGTACACAATTTGCATCTGGGGGGCAACCTCAAGGACAGTACATACCTATGGGACAGTACGTTCCTCAAGGTCAACCCCAGACTCAATATGTACCCCAAGGTCAACCCCAGTATCAATTTATACCTCAAGGTCAACCCTAGTATCAGTATGTGCCTCAAGGGTATCAACCCCAAGGTCAGTACTCGAACCAAGGTTTCCAACCACCCCAAGGTCAAACATATGTTCAAGGAACGAGAAATGTACCTTTCAATTATCAATCCTACCCTCAACCCGGTTATGGTCCTCAGTATTCTCAACCTATTATGGGTCATTACCCCAGAATGAATATAGTGTGGGATCCATCGCAAACCCAACAGGTGTTGCAGCCAAGTGTACAGATGTCATCTCAAACTGGACAACCCTTAATTTCTGGTTCACCCCAGCAACCAGTCCAGTCTAACATTCAAACTTCTGTACCTTCGGTAGTTTCTCAGCCTGGGCCTAGTACACCTCGTACTCCGCCTCAAACGACTACTACAACTGCCGCAACATATGTTCAATCTACCCCACCTACTTCTGGAGTATCGACAGCTCCGGTTTCTACTGTTCCTGTATCTACTCCTCAGACATCTTTACCACCGTCTGGATCTACGATTCAAACTTCGGTTCAGATGCCTGTAGGACAACCTGGTTTAAGTACGGTTGTCACAAGCCAACCACAATTCACTTATCAACCGTACAAGGGATAGTACCAATTCGGTCCTGTTGTGCAGCAACCAGTTTATCAGTATCAACCGTACCCTGGGTACACTTATCAACAACCTCAACAACCCCAGTGCGGTTCGGTTAATCCTGGTTTTCCGGGAGGATACAATATCCCGAACGCGATTCCTATTCCTAGTTATCCTGGATATCCTCCTCCTGGGGCTGGTCTCATGACCCAGAGTTTTAGGGATTCTAATCGGCAGTTACCGTTTATCGCAACTTTGGACTTACCAGACTTGTCGTGCCTAACGAACGATCCCATTAATTATCTTCCGTTTTGGCCGCCAATGCCGAATAAGTTTCCCAGTGACATTCCCAAGTTCGAAGGTAAATCAGGAGAGGACCCGTCGAACCATGTGATGACTTACCACCTCTGGTGTGCGTCTAACTCCATCACAGATGATTCAATCTGTCTTAGACTTTTCCAACGCACTCTAATTGGTCTCGCGGCCAAGTGGTACATTGAGTTACCGCGAGGCACTTTTATAATTTTAGTTAGTTAGCTACCTCGTTTTTGACTCATTTTCAGTTGCCAGTCCGATATGACAATGGCACGGAATTGCTAACTTCGCTAAAATAATCGACATCCACTTACATTTCAGTTCATATTCATGAGTGGAGACGTCGACGACGTTTGGTGAAGGTATTTATTCCGGATCAGATCTTGGCTGAGTGGTTTGTAAAATATTTGTTGCCAAAGATCACTGAAGATGTTGCTAAAGCCGGAGTTGTTACTGAGGAGCAAGTAATTGCTCAAGCACAGTACCTTGACTTGGTCTATACTCAGTCGGGTACGTTAAACGAAAAAATCCCCGATCTTCCCAAGCAAAATCAAATCACTGCAGCTCCTTCGGGATCTCATGCCGCCGATGGTATGATTGGCACGGTTAACACTAAAAGTAAGAAGAAGTCTTCTAAGAATTCTTCCCCTATCATAACCTTGCCTGACTCCCCAACAGGAGATTCTTCTGCAGAGATTTCCGCCGATATTCACGTTGTAGAGTCATCTACAGCCAAATCAAAATCTGGTGGGAAGAAGAAAGGAAAGAAGAAGAATAAAACAGACGAAAGGTCAAAGGAGAAACCTGAAAAGGTGGAATCCAATGATGAAAAGTGCAAACCTTGTTATCCTTGTCTCATTTGTGACGATGAATATTTTACAAGAGACTGCCCTCATCGTGCAGAGGTTGCGAAGATTGTCAAGGGTTCCCAAACTCCTGCTGTTTTGAAGGATCCTTTTCCGGCTCAAGACAGTAAGATGATAGGTTCATCCTCGAATGCCAATGAAGAACCCATAATGATGATGTCCCATGTTAGGATTGCGACTCGATCGCAAGATTATGGTAGTAAAAGTCCTGTTGATGGTAAAGAAGCAGAATCTTCTCATTCTAATCCATCAACCTCAGCTCCCGGTTCCGATCCACTACAGATCGAGAAACTTAATCGAGACTTGGTAATCAAGCCGCCCGCCAAGGGTATACTTCGAAAGTTAGCTTTCAATCCACATGCGAGAGTGGCTCAGAATTATAACATTGTTGAGGATTTAGCTGTTTCACCCTCAGCAATGTCGGCTTTGGAAGTGCTGCAATCATGTCCAGCACAACTTAAATTACTTTTGTCGGCTATAGGAGCTGTTGATGTTCAGGACCCGAACCTAATAATCTTCGATCTAGAAAATAGTACACTGCGTTTGCCTCATTAAATGGCTTTCCAGATTCCAGTGATAGTAAAAAACAAGCCTATTCATCGGACTGTAATTGATGAGGGAGCCTCAATGTGTATTATGTCGATACAGTGTTGGAGATCGCTTGGTTCTCCTTCGCTAAATCAATCCCCGACGATTCTAAAGGCCTTTGATGGCCATGGGTTTCATCCTTTTGGCATTCTACAGGATTTGCCTATAGGGGTTGAAGGAAAAACCGTTAGTCTAGATGTGGAGGTGGTTGATGCCCCTCTAGATTACAACCTTCTCTTGGGTCGAAGTTGGTCTTATGCTATGACAACAGTCGTTTCATCGGTCTTTCGAGTAATAAAGTTTCCACACAATGGAAAGATCATAACAATAGACCAACTGGCTTACTTTTCATCCGACCCAGCCTCTTCAGAGACTATTCAGCATGTTGGTAAAACGACTATCCCATATAAGGATGTTGGAGTAGGACTAGTTAAAGATGCCGGTTTACTGGGAACTTTTCCTTTTCCTCCGATCAACGCATCATCTTCATTTGCAACCATTCATATGATTACATCAGACACCATTGTTTATGATGATCCTTGGATCATTCCTTCTGAATCTGAGATAGACTCATTTGGTAATTCCATGCCTTTGAGTCCATATGAAATTGCCTATGAAGCCGTGCAGTCATTTGCCGACCCGTGTTCAACCAAAAATGACTCAATGAATGTGGTCCGTGAGGAATCACTTTTCACATCAACCTCGGATTTAACCACGTTTTCTGAACTTGTTCACTCTGATGAGAAAATTCGTGAAATCCTATTTGTAGATGATTTACCATGGGAAGATCTCCATCACAGATCTTTGTTTTTACCTGAGGATGATCGTTTTGAAAATGATTTCTCATCAATTTTTACAACTGAATATGTCAAGTAACCTCAGAATCCAATGAAACATCCCGATTCAGAGTTAAATTTGGGAAACATCTCTCGAACTATTCCTATTGACATTTCGGTTAAGCCCGGAATTGTTGAGAACATTCATATAGTTGCCTCGTGTACAAATGACAAAATTCAGCTATATAAGGCCCTATTTCAAGAATTCCGCGATGTGTTTGCCTGGTCCTATGAGGAAATGCCAGGAACTGATCCCGCGATTGTTGTTCATGAGATCAAGACTTACCCGGATGCTAAACCCGTTCGGCAACGTTTGCGTCAGATTCACCCACGAAAAGCTGCTGCAATTAAAGCAGAAGTTGAAAAATTATTGAAAGCATGTTTCATTTATCCGATCCCGTTAACGGATTGGGTATCGAATATTGTTCCGGTTAACAAAAAGCAGGGAACAATAAGAATATGTATCGACTATAGGGACATTAATCGAGCCTGTCCAAAGGACAATTACCCAACTCCCTATATTGATCAAATCATTGATGATTGTGCCGGCAGCGAAATATTCTCCTTTATGGACGGTTTTTCCGGATACAATCAAATCAACATTCTACCTGCCGATCAACCAAAAGCGGCTTTCATTTGTCCATGGGGGACATTTGCTTATTGCAAGTTACCTTTTGGGCTTAAGAATGCCGGAGCAACTTTTCAAAGGGCGATGTCTTATGCGTTTCATGACATCAAACACATTGTGCAACCGTATCTCGATGATTTGCCTGCTCATTCTTTACATCGAGCTATTCATCTCGTCCATTTACGAGCAATCTTTATGAGGTGTAGGCATTATCGTATTCGGTTGAACCCACACAAATGTGTCTTCTGTATAGAAACGGGTTGATTGCTGGGGTTTGTAGTTTCGAAAGCCAGCATTCGCGTTGATCCCTCAAAGGTCGAAGCTATCATCAAATTGCCTCCTCCTTCGAGTCTTCGCCAACTCCAAAGTTTGCAGGGGAAAGCAAACTTTTTACGACGATTCATTCCTAACTACGTCGATGTTACAAAGGGTTTTACCTGGTTGTTGAAGCAGAATACTCCATTCTATTGGGATGAGATAGCTCAGAAATCTTTTGATGCACTCAAACACGCGTTGACCCATGCACAGTTGTTGCATCCTCCCAACTACAACCAGGATTACTTCTTGTATCTCGCCGCCTCTCATTCCACCATTGGAATGGTCTTAGTTCAAGAAGATGAATCAGGAACTGAACATGTGATATATTACCTTAGTCGAACTTTAAATCCAGCTGAGCTAAAATACTCACATGTGGAGAAATTGGCATTGGCAGCTGTTCAAGCTGTCCAACATTTTCGTCACTACATTTTACTACGTAAAACTACGGTAATTTTGGATCGCAACCCTATGATCTACATTTTGACGAAGCAATTGCTAGGGGGCAAGTACTCTAAATGGATCGTTATCCTGCAGGAGTTCGACTTGGAATTCGAGAAATCCAAGTCTAAGAAATCTTTAGTTTTTGCGGAGTTAATGTGTGACTTCCCGCGTGCTGACACGGAAACTGTGGCAGAGGAGCCCATTGCGGATGCATCCTTGTTTCTAATCAGCACTTTAGATCCGTGGTATGGGGATATCATCGTTTATTTCCAGACCCAATCCTTTCGGCCAGAAATTTCAAGGTTAGAATGTCAAAAAATTCGATTCCAATCCCAACAATTCAGGATTATTAGAGATACTCTTTATCGCCCTGGGACGGACTCTGTTTTTTGACGTTGCTTAACTCACGAGGAAGCTGAAAGGGTTCTAAATGACTGTCACTCTGGAGCATGTGGCGGTCATATGTCTGGGTTTGCCACAGCCCAAAAGATATTGCACGCTGGCTACTTCCGGGCATCTTTATTTAAAGATTGTATTACGGCGGTCCGAAAATGCCACAACTGCCAGATTTTTTATCGTAAGATGCGCGCTCCACCTGCTCCTCTCCACCCTATAATTACCGTTGTTCCTTTTTCCAAATGGGGTATCGATTTTATTACATGTAACCCTCACTCGGCCGGGGGGCATGCGTATATCATCCTTGCGGTAGATTATTTTACTAAATGGGCTGAAGCGATGCCTACATTTGAGGCAGACGGCAAGACAGCTACAATTTTCGTGTTCAATCATATAATTGCTAGGTTTGGTGTCCCACAAGCGATAATCACTGATTATGGGCATCATTTTCAAAACGTTATGATGACCGAACTTATAGGCCAGCTTGGTTTACTTCACGATAGTTCAACCCCTTATTATCCACAAGCGAATGGTCTGGTTGAATCCATCAACAAAGTTTTAGTTATCATGATCCGACGAATCATTGGGATTCATCGGTCGAATTGGCACAACATGCTATTTTCAGTGCTTTGGGCGTACCGAACTTCAGTAAAAACATCAACAGGGTTCACTCCTTTCCAACTAGTCTATGGTTTGGAAGTTGTGTTACCCATTGAATGCGAAATCCCGTCACTACAAATGGCCATCGAGTTACTTCCAGCCACTTCCGAAGAGGAAAAACATTTGTTATACTTGGCTCAATTAGATGAGAATCGACGTGATGCTGCATTGGCAATCGAGACTCACGCAAAACGAATGAAAGCTCAGTATGATCGAAATGTGACCCCTCGAAATTTTTCGAAAGGAGATCTAGTCTTAGTTTATGATCAAGCTAATGATAAATTAGGCGCTGGAAAATTCGTTCCTATGTGGCATGGTCCCTATGTTGTCAAGCGAAAGCTAGCCAAAGGGGCCTATGAATTGGTAGACTTTGACGGGGACTCTTTGGGTAAACCCAGAAATGGCCTTTACTTGAAGAGGTATTATGCTTAAAAGAATGGGTATGGAGATTTAGTTAGGATAGTTTTTCTTTCTAGCTGGTGTGTTTTAGTTTAAACATTGTGCTTAGCTTAGAGAGTGTTTTTTCATCATTATTCCTGCTTATCTTGGTTTTACGCTTGATATTGCAGATGTCGATGCCTCTCCAAACATACATTGGTTTCGCTGATGGTGCTTGTCGTAATACACGGAACATCTCTTCCGCAGCTTGGGTTATCTATTCGCCCTCTGACGAGTTAGTATCTATGCATGGGGTAAGCCTCGGTCAAACAACGAACAACATTGCCGAGTATAGTGCAGTGATTGAGTTATTGTCTGAATCTATTTCATTTGGGATTCAGAGTTTGATAGTGAGGTTAGATTCTGAACTCGTTGTATTATAGCTTAATAAAGTGTATGCCATTGGAAATCCAGTGTTATTAAGATTATTTTTGAGAGTGCGTCTCTTGGAACGTGAATTTGATTATATTGAATATCAGCATATTCCAAGGTCTTTAAATACATTAGCAGATGCAATTGCTTCTCGAATGTTAAATAGACATTTGCAATAATCATACATGTAAATTTAAAACCATTCCATAACATGATTTACAAGATAAGCCGGTAATAGTAATATATATATATATAGGAGTGTGTCAAAAAATACATCGTCCTCAATCATAGGTTGAAAAACACCTTATGATCGGCAAAAATGATAAGTACAAAAAACAAAAATGTCACATGTGCCCACAATAGGCGATCATCCTATCACTGGTGATGATCTCTATAAGAAACCACTGCACGGGCCACCTTGCAAAGAAACCTCCTAAAAGGTCCAGGGACCCCAATCACATAGCGCTGAAGTCGACGAGGAATGTCATCTATAGTGGTCTCAGGAATATCTCCTGTCAAGCGCTCGAGATGACCCTCCAACTCGGCCAAAACCTCTGCTGATTCGTCCTGTGGGGCTGGCGTGGGTGCAACTGGTTGCCTCCTCTCGTAAGGTCAGAGAGAGGCTGGTCGCTGTGGACCCACATCTGCATTTGAAATTTTTACTATCAGTTTTGAGACGATGAAAAAATAACAAAAAAAAATTAAAATAGAAAAATGTTGAAAAAGATTTTACCTGACTCGTCCCACTGCTCTCCTGGTGGAAGAACCATGTCTGGGTCACCACGAAAATCTATCCCAGTGTAAGGGAAGTCCTAAATGGAAAAAACCTGGTTTTCCAACCATTGGAAATACTAAGGTTTGAATCGAGCAACCTCTGTCCTCTCGTCCGGGTGACGGGCCATGACTGCGACCCATCGCATCAGTTTAGGCTCTCGAGGAAGCCCAGCTCCAACAGTAAGGTGCTGTGGGATCAACATATGAACCCTCTCCAGGCCGAAACTCACGACTAAAGCCCCATAACCAAAGGTCTTTAGTCATCCGTTTTTGGCCCTGGTCAGTTGGCCTTTCACATTGGCCAACACGGCATCGCACCAGTTGAAGATGGTGCCTCGAAAGCAATCAACTACCATACGCATCTGGGATCCGGTGGAAATATGTAATGCGGCAGCTCCGCAAAGTCTGGTCACAGTGAATGCAATCACCATGAGCTCAGGACGGGATATCATCTTTATGTCTATCCCTTTGTCTCTAGCCTGGCTGTTGCAGTACTCTAGCCGGAGGCTATCGACAGACTGGCCAACTGGACTAGTCCCGTGCAGAGTCAAGTCTTCGCCTCTCTTAGGCAAACCAGTCAAGAAATATATGTCCGCCAGCTCGATTTCGAGCTGGTGGCCGTCGATGAAAAAGCACTGGTCCTGTATGCTCCATCTGTTAACCAGCCACTGTAAGAAATCCACCTGAGCCCTCATGCCAGGAATGGCCTAGAATTTATACAAGCCACACGCCCTCAAAGCATCAAGTGAAGGCTGATGATTCCATGCGGCAACATCCACGTCCTCATGCTCTCGTTCACACCAATCTAGCATGATGTACTCTCTGCATCAAGTATAAAGACAAATTAAATTGCTAGAAATTATTTTGTGTGGTCCATTTTTGAGAATTTTTGGGTTAAAAACCCTTGCGGCGGGGACCGCACCCTCCAGGTTAGACACAGTGCGTGGGACCGCACTTTGTCTACACGGAAGGTGCGGACCCCGAGTTTTTTCCCAATGGAGAAAAAGTCGGGGTCCGCAGGCCCGCAATGGTAAACCTGCGGGCCCCCGCGCGCGGGTTTTGTGCCTAAAAACCCTCCCAAAAATGAAATAAATGACTAAAACAAAAAATTAAACGGTTAAAAATGAAGAGTGGGATGATGTGGATTACCTGGAGAAGACAGCGTTCGATTCCGACGGTTGGATTTTCCGCAATCTTCACAGGAAGTTTTCTGAGCAAAAGCACTATTTTCTCACCCAAACTCAAACGGTAAAAATAAATTGACAAAAACCCTTTTTATAAGTTTTTTGAGTAAATAAATTGCAAATTTGTTTATGTTTCACTTTGAAAAGGTATTTTGCGACATTTTTATCCATTTCAAACAGGTATGAGTAATGTTTGTGTTTTTGTGCAGAATAAAGGATTATTCAGGCGAAATCTATCATTTTCAACGAAAAAACATGTAGAGTCATCTTTAAGCTCTTTTATGACTCCTAAAACATGAAAAGATTGCCGAGTGTTTCTTTTAGACTCGTTAAAACGGAATTAAAAGATGGTCCACTTACAGCTCTTTTCCGACCGTAAAAACATGAAAAGATTGCCGGATTTTTGTCGTTTCAAATTCGATATCGGTCATAAAATGACGTGTCATTTATTTCTTTTTTACTTTTTTGGGTCAAAGGCACTAATGACGAAAAGTACTCCTTGGTCGTAAAAGATCAAGCGGTTCTCTCAAGTATTATTTTATACTTTTTCGGGCTTGGGAGACACAAATTTACGAAAAAGGTCAACCCTGGAGTCTTCTTAAGTTTTTCAGACTCTCTAAAATTGAAAAGCGCCAAGTTTCTCCTATACTGGACTCGTTAAAATTTCACAGTAAAGGACCTGTTCAATTACAAACGGGAACGAACCACTCCTTCTTAGGGTTCGAATTTAAACTAAGTTGGACTCATCCGAAGGATGAGCTTATAATCAAGCAAATGTTATCCTCCTCAAGCTTGTCAAAAATAAAGAGGTACTTGCCAGAAATGGTGGGGGAAAAGAGAGAAAAATGAGCCTATTTGTTATACTTTGTAACCACTCTTGAACACGACACTTTTATTCACCTGGGTTGGGAAATCCTTTGCCTAATAGTTGATCAAACCACATTGAAAGTCTTCAGCCGGTTTCTGGGTATTAACTTTGGGTCAATTGTCACCAAGCCATATGTCGTGTCGTTATGTGTTCAAGAGGTCACTGCCAATAAGCCATTCATCTTCAAAATATCTGTCATCCATCTTGACCATCCCTGAGTCAGTCCTTGCATCTAAATTTCTTCAACTTGATCTATGATTTCGTGTTGTGGGCTTGCCTACGACGGATCGCTTTCTATCGATATCAGCTCATTATCTAGAAAGATGGTCTAGGAATCGTCAGTACCTTGGATCTGCATGCCTCAATGGCAGGTTTCTCGCCTTTGACGACAGTTTACATCATTGACTTTCGATCAAAGGATTTCGTGACATGTTCGACATCAACACATTTATTCGCATCTCATGGATTGTACTGGGTACTTTGAGAGCCATTGACATCACTGGTGGTTTCTCTCACACTTGTTAACAGTTTACATCATTGACTGGTAATCAAGTGGTTTCTACCATGTTCGACATCAACACATTCATTCGCATGGATAGAATCGTACTGTTTCGGGAAGTAGAAATGAAGACCCTGGATCTAGTTTCCATAATCCAGGTTGCGAGGAATTTTGTATTCATTATATAATGGACTATTCATAAACAGATGGCTGCGTCCATACTGTGTCCACATGAGTCTATACTTGTGATGTTTTACAAGATCATTCCTGTATCAGAACAGTAGTTAGTTTTCTAGTCAGTTTTAATGTGAGTATGGGAATGCCTACCTCAGCGATGATATGATCTCATATATATATCTTGCATTGAATGTTTTTACAGGTTCCAACTGGGTTCTCCACAAGATGATCCTCGAAATGATAAAGTACTTCACTCTTCCTAAATGATAAGAAATCCTCATCTACTACAGACTTCGCACTTTAGGGGGCAATCCGTTACACAAAAATATCGTCACCATGATTATTTTCAGTCAGTATGGGTCTATCATCACTTGTACTGTCCTCCTAAGCAAGTCTCAGACCTCAGCGCTTCAAATCAAGCTTTGGAAATGAGAGAAAGACATTAAAAATCAATATAACTCTGGTTCCGCACTTTCTCTCATGGTCACCTGCGGTCCCGCACCTTCTGTGTACAAAAACTGCGGATCTGCCCGCTTTGTCCCTAACGGTGTAGGTGCGGACCCCTATGAAAGTCAAAAGGCGCAAGTTTTATCTTAAAAAACTTACTTTGGGTTAATTCTAGAGGTTTCTAGAAGGAATTTTGACGTGGATTGTTCACTCTGAGGTGGTTCATGCATCCGAAAAGAGAAGGAGCTAATCCCTTGATGAGAGGAGCTATCCCTTTGAAGGAGGGCTTTATCCCTTTGAAGGAGGACCTAGTAACCTCCCTCCATTGCACTATAAATATAGGCATTGGGCTGGTTGCTGGAGAGGTTAGAAGCTGAACATTTTTGAGGGTAAATGCTGGTGAAATCAAGACTTCCTAGTTGAACTTAAGAGGAGAGATCACACATCTTTTTGGCTTCATTGGGGAGTGAGTGAAACTTGTCAAAGTAGAGGAGACTTCTTGTTGGACCCTGGGAGGAGCTTGTACAGCGTCAAGGCAAAGGTTGTAAAGTTCTTCTTCTTTTGAATTAATACAAACAAACTCATTTTTCTCAACAAGTATCTTATGTTATTTGTTTCATGGACTCCTTGACTTTCATGTTAAATATGTTTTATGCAATTGGCTTTTCAGGTGCTATTTAATTTGTTTGCCTTGTTTGTGTTTGCAGATTCGCGAAAAGGAGCTCATTTGGATCGAAGGAGTGAGGGCATCCACAAGCTTGCGTTGGACCTAAGGTAGGCCCTAAAAACACTTGTTTGCCATTGTTTATTAAAGCATATTTAGAGAAAGATAGTGTCTGGTTGGTTTGCTTGTCATTAGGTCTTCTTTAGATTCTAGGAAGGTCTATCTTGTCCGCAAGATCGACTTATTCCGTGTGACAATAGGAAAATGAACAAGGTGACCATTAAGAACAGGTATCCATTGTCGCAGATTGATGATTTTTTTTTTATCAGCTAAAGGGAACAACAATATTCTCAAAGATTGATTTGAAATTAGGATATCATTAGGTGCACATCAAATAAGAAGACATTTACAAGACTAGATTTTGTACTAGGTATGGGCATGATGAGTTTGTGGTGGTTCTATTTGGTCTTACTAATGCTCCAACCACTTTCATGTGTTTGATTAACAATGCGTTGCGTCCTTATCTTAACAAGTTTGTGATATTGTTAATTGATGATATATTGATATGTTCTAAGAATGAGGAAGAGAATACAAAATAACTTGCAACAATATTGAGATTTATTAGAGAGCATCAATTGCATGACAAGCTTAGCAAGTTCAGTTTATTTCAGACTCAAATTCACTACTTGGGACATGTTGTTTCCAAGGAAAGGATTATAGCAGTGGACCTGGAAAATATCAAAGCTATCTTGGAGTGGCTAGCTCCTAGGAATGTGGATGAGGTCATATCATTCATGGGATTAGCAAGTTATTATAGGAGGTTCATCGGGAAATTCTCAAGGATTTCCTTTCCTATTATATCTTTCCAAAGAAAAGGAAAAAAGTTTGAATGGACAAAGGAGAATGCAGCTAGTTTTGGGTAGTGTAAGCATTTGCTCACAAATGCTTCAATTTTGAAGATTGTAGATCTTGATAAGGATTTTATGGTATGTACAAGTGGACTTGGTGGATTCCGGATGTAGGAAGGACAACTAATATGATATGAATCAAGGAATTTGAATGAGCACGAGTAGAACTATGTGACTCATGATCTTGAGTTGGCGGTTATAATTCATGCCTTGAAGACGTGGAGACATTATCTTCTTGGTAGAAGGTTTATTCTGATGAGTGATTATAGTGGACTAAGGTACTTGTTTGACCAACCCAATCAGAATGTCAGGCAAGCTAGATGGTTTGCTATCCTCAATGAGTTTGATTTTAAGATCAGATACATTAAGAGTAAGGAGAATCAGGTTGCATTTAATCTTAGTAGGAAAGTGCAAGTAAATCATATTTATACTGTGAGCTCTTATGGGATAGATTTACAGGATAAAATCTTACATGTAGGGAAACATGATGACAAGTACTAACAGTTGAAGAAAAGGTTGCAACAACAGTGTGAAAGTGATATAAATGAGGAGTATCACCTCACCACGGATGGCTTGGTCATATTTAGGAATATGATTTATTTGTCAAATAACAGTGAGCCCAATAAGCTCATCTTAAGGGAGTTTCATGTCAAGTCATATTCAAGACACCCGGGATATCAAAAGACTTTGACAGTAGTTAAGAAGTTATATCATTGGCCGAACTTGAAGAAAGAGGTGGCTTAGCTTTTTGCGAGATGTTTAGATTGTCAGTAGGTGAAAGCAAAGTGTAAGCACCCAACTAGTCTATTACATTCGATTCTAATTCTATAATGGAAATGAGAGGTCATTTCCAAGGACTTCATTGTAGGTTTGTCAAGTACATCCAGACAACATGATTCCACCATGGTTGTGGTTGAAAAGTTGTGTAAGGTAGCTCACTTCATTGTAGTGAAGTTTACTAATTCAACTAGTGAGGTAGCTCAGATCTTCATCAGAGAGATCATAAGGTTGCATGGTGTTCCCAAGAAGATCATATCATAAAAATATGCCAAATTCACTTCCATGATTTGAAATGAGTTGTTTGTAGGCTTGGGGACAGAGTTAGATTTCAATACATCTTATCATCTGTAGACAGATGGATAGACATAGATGGTTAACAGGATTCTTGAGGACATTTTGAGGATGTATGTTATGCATCAGCAGAAGAAGTGGGAGGAGTATCTTCAAATGGTAGAGTTTTCATATAATAATAAATATCAAGAGTCATTGAGGATGAGTCCATTTGAGGCTCTTTATGGGTGGAGTTGTAATACTCCTATCAGCTGGAGTGATCCAGTGAACATGGTGGTGATTGGACCAGGCATGGTGGCTGAGATGGAGAAGGAGATGCAGGTTATCAAGAGGAATTGAAAGGCAACATAGAGCAGGAAAAATAGTTATGTAGATCAACATAGATAATTCAAAGAGTTCCATGTTAGGGAGCATGTGTACTTGCTCACCAAGCCCAAGAGGAGCTCCTTGAGGATTGGATCATGTGCCAAGCTGACACCTCGGTATTTTGGACCTTTTGAGATCCTTAAGAGGATTGGACCAGTGGCCTACAGACACTATTTGTTTTATTTTCAGTGAGATGTCATTGTAAATATTGTATCAAGCTATGTTATAAATCTCAATAGGAGGTATGTTTTGTTTTTAGCGGTTTGTTGGTCATAGGTGTCATAGAACACCGAGGACAATGTTTTCCTACGGGGGAGGAGTTCGTAACAACCCCAGGTGAATTTTTAATGTAATAAAGGATAATAAAGGCAAAATAAGACCAAGGTCATGAGACACATATTCCAAGCTGAATGTTGGGAAAACATCATACTTTGCATCACTTATGGTTTAATAATGGATATGGAAATTAGCAAAGACATTGGAAAAGACAAAGAGGCAATAAATTATATTTAGTTATGGAAATAAAGGGAAATAGGAGAAAAGGAAGGTGAAGAGACACAAATATGCATGTAAGGGAAATTAGAGGAAAAATGAAGGAAAATGAAGAAAAAAGGGGACATCAATGATAAGCATGAATCACAGAAATAGTTCACAACCTTTTATCAATTTTAGACTGGATCATTTGAGAGAAAAAGAGAGAGTTCCAAGAGGAGAGAAAAAGCAAGGGAAAGTAAAGGAATACAAAGTAAAAGTAGAGGAAAGTAAAGGGAAAGCAAAGGAAATAAAAGGAGCGAGGAAAAGGTTGGATCATCAAATTCAATAGGAGTATTTTGCAGGTAACAGGTTTCATGTGTGATTTCCTAGCTGAGGTGTGAATGCATGGGACATGAATTTGTTTATTTGGTTCATTTGTTGTTAGTGGCATGGGTTTTTCCTAGTTTGGAAGTGGTTTCATCCTTTCCTTGCCATTTCCTGAATAACTGTGGTGTGATGGGATTCATGCTTGGTTGAGCTTTTGATTATCGGAAGGTTTTGGAACCAGGTGAGGTGGTCTCGGTAAAATCCCAATGGCTGGGGGTGGAGATAGTTTTCTCCGGGAAGCCCTCGACAGGTGGGTGGAGACATGAAAATTCCTCAAGGTATGGTGAAGGAATTTTAAGGCATCCAAGCTTGGTTTGGTGTTGTGATCTCAAGAGTGGTTTAGGTGAGATCATTGTAGCTTGAGGGTAGAGGTGGTTTAACATATGTATCCCATGTTTGATTTTGTCTTGGTTTATCCCATGAGATCCCACATTCATGCTTGGAATATGGCATGAGGGTGATTGGCTGAAAGAAAGATTTGGTTCAGCCCAATCTATGGTCGGGTGGTACGTGGAAGTCCTTAGCTTGGATGGATTTTGTATAAGATAATATGAGCTATTATTCTAATGTAATTAATGAGCACATGTACTTGTTATTATGTGGATTTTATGGCTTATTATCATGGTTTCTATTTTTGTTATATGTTGGTTATAAGCATGATTCTATTATGTACACTAAAAATGGCTGATCTAGGTGGCTCCAGACACATGCAGAAGTCCAAGAGGGCTCAGAAATGGTCAAAATTCAAAGTGGTCAGATTTCTCTCGAACTAGCACTAGATCAAACTGCTCGTTGCCCTGATTCCAACGACGCTCCATGCTCGTATGATGGAGATAGAGCCAATCAAAGTTTTGGTCAAAGTTTCAATGTGGGCTAGGTTTAATGGTCCTACAAATTACACCGACAACAATCACCGAGCCTGGCCATCGGAGTGGCAAAATTGTGGCCTACTTAAATTGCCCAGTAACCCCCATGGTTCGAGAAATTGTCTATAATAGTTTAAGGTTTGGAAAAAAAAGTAAAAAATTATAAAATAGGTGGCAGGCCACCAACTTTGCCACCAAAATCATAAATAAAAGCTCAAATTAGAGGGGGGCAGGCTGTCAACCCTGCCACCCCCGAATCTTGTTACAATAAACAAAATATAAAATGGGTCCGGCTGGTCGTGACCCCCGCCGAACCCCACGACGACACCACACAAACAATGGAGCCCTCACACAAAATGCGATCCAACCGTTACCAAAAACAACACGCATTTCTAAGTGGGGGTCAGTGGGGTTGGAACCCCCGACCACCCAAACCAAACTTAGCATGCCTATGTTAGGCTAAATAACTAATACATTGATAAATTCGTTGTCCACTTTGTATTTAACATTTAATTCGTTTCCCATTTGGAAGAACGGAATGGAGGTCGAGCCGGATTTGAGTAGAATAGTGTGCCCAAGGGTGGAACCAGGAGCTGGAACGAATATCAAGGCAAGCATATTCCATGTGAATATTCTTGCATTCAAATTCTTTAAGGAATCTTGGAGATTCCTTGGGAGGTAAATTTTTGCATCAACAGAATGCTATCAAGTTTACAATCATTTTTCTCAGATTTTCATAGGGAACATAATGGAGAGGTCAGATTCGCCTTTTGAGCAATGAATTTGTAGATTCCCAGCAAAGGAGAATCTTTGAGAATCTTGAGGGAATCTTCCAGATTCCTTGGAGGCTAAAATTTCCCAGATCCAGAATGCAACCAACTTTATACTCATTTCGCTCATAATTTTGCAAGGATATCAATGGAAAGATTAGTTTTGTGATTTGAGTTGCAGATCTCCAGTCAACCTAGAGGAGGGAATATTTATAGAATCACAGGGAATCTAAAAGATTCCTACAGGCCTAGATTTTTCCTGTGTCAGAATTCGATAAATGGATAGTCAATTTTACACCTCTCGATGACAAAAATTTAGTGGTGCAGTTAGTTTTTGCTGTTGAGCCTTCTATTTTTTGTCCATTTTCCAAATTGGAGAGACGGTTTCAAATTTCAAGGCATGGACAGTAAATTATATGCCATTCGATGCCACGATTTTGATCGTGCATTCAGATCCAGCAGCTGAGTATTCTATTCGTCAACTAGCATCAGAGTTGAGGTATATCAAGTGTTGTTTTCATGTACTTCTTTGATCTTTTTTTGTGAGATGCACTATGTTGTTTTGGTTCTTGCTTGATGTATGATGCAGAATCTTTGTGTCTACTTCATGTGAGATGTATTCATCATGGATTTTTATGTATGTTTTGATTGAGATTCCTTTGTTTCCATGATGGTGGGATAATAATTTTCACCATGGGTGTTTTGGTTGAGATCCCTTTGTTTCCATGATGGTGGGATACTAATTGTCACCATGGGTGTTTTGGTTGAGATCCCTTTGATGCCATGATGGTGGGATACTCATTTTCACCATGTGTAAGATTATGTCATGCTGATAGGAGGTTTATTGTGAGTGATAGTTATTGTAGCGGAACGTCTCGTGGATATACTTTTACACTCATGTAGAGGGCACATGTCCTTGTATGACAAAAAACATAGTCCATGTACATATTCACCATTTCCAACACTGAATGAAGCAGCAACCACCATCTTGACACTGGGCCCGAAGACATAATCCACACTGGACGGACTCCGTTATCAGTGTCTCTTATTTATGATTTATTGATCGTAATTATGTTTCCATTTGCTTAAGCATGCATATATGTTTATTTATGCTCTTATGAAATGCAATTGTAACTACATCACAGAAGCAAAAGATCTTGGATGATTCCAGTAGCTGAAGGAACCCGGATCAAGTTTGGTATAAGAGCGGTCTTTTTGTTGATGTGAATTGTGAGCGTGAACAATGGAACGTGTAGTGATGGAGGATGATAAAGAGATGTACGAGACCATGCTAAAAGTGTGCCAAAATATGGACATAATGTATGAAGCTCTATAAGAAGAGACAGAGGAAAAGCAGCGATTGCAGCTTCAGTTGCGAGCCACGGAAGAGGCCCTGGAAGAACTGAAGCGTAGCAACTAGAGTCTTTAAGCAGATAACACTGAATTGAAGATGCTTCTACAAGAAGAGAAAGAGGAGAAACAGAGGTTTCTATGACAGATGCAAGCTAAGGACGAGACCTTGGAAAAGCTGTAGCATGACGCCTGTGAGGTAAAAAGTAATTCTCCGACTTCATGTACATTTCCTAATGATGATTTCATTGTTTTTGAAAATCATACCACAAGAATTGGCTCCAAATTGTTGAAGAAAATGGGGTATGAAGGAAAAGGCTTGGGCATTAATGGCCAAGGCATTGTCAACCCCATCAAAGTAGAGGAATTACCCCGTCAGGCAAGACTTGGGTATGTCAGGAAGGAAGTTGGGGAATGTGCCAAAACAACCAGCAAACCACAAGCAATAGATGATCAGAAGCCCTCATTAGTTCTTTCCAACTCAATGGTTGAGGTAAAATATGTTGAGTTCCCTTCAGTTTCAATTTCTGTTGGAAATGTGGAGATACCAATTACAGGGACAAACATGAGGCTCCTCACCAGGATGAGGTACAAGGAAGAAGAAGAACTTGGTGTTAATAGCTAAGGCATAATTCAACCATTGGAGGGCATGCAAAGACCTCGATTTGCAGGCTTGGGATACACTGAAGGAGAATGCTCAAGGGTGTCATATGCTTCCGAGACGTTGTTGAAATTGCCGAGGAAAGAGAATGATGGGAACACATCACCATCATCCCATGACAGTGTCCATTGTAGGGAAAGAGCTGTCTAGTCAATTTAACGTCTTAAATTGCTCTACATAAATTATCAATCCGGGTATCGTAGACTGATGAAGTGTGGTGCACTATATGTGCTTAGTTAACCTTTCTCTTACTTCGTTGTTTTATAGTTTATGTTGTTTTTGGGGTTTTGTTCTAAAATGCAATAATCAAATAATGAGAGAATGACTATGAGACCCAGTATCCTTGCTGCTTCAGCAAAAGGACAAGATGATTCTATCACGTCATTAGTTCATTAACAGGCTATGTGCATCACTAATCTACAATCAACTTGAAAGCAATTTATGTACAATAATATACATGTTAAAAAGAAAATAAAATGCAGTAATTCAAACTGTACATTAATATACATGAAAATCAGAAAAGGAAATACAAGAAATTAAAGTGACAACTATACAAGGCAGGGCCCCCCTACCACCTATGAAATCAAATGCTTAAAGGAAAATAAAGACATCAAATAAAGAACTAATGACATTGGCCCAGTATCTATGCTGCTGATTTAAAATGAAAATGAAATGTGAAATCTAAGTGACACTACATAAAGGAGACAAATCACACTACTTTAACCTTTTCTTAACCTTTTTGCCTTTCAGCTAGATTTATCATGTGATAACAGTTATGAACAAGTCAGCAATGTGAGTCTTAAAGCAAACTAAACCAAGCTGTACTAAGTGATATTTTGGCTCCAATAAAGTTATTTGATTATGGAAAAAGAACCATCAATAGATGAACAACTTGATATCTAAGAGCAAAAAGTAAAGTGCAAGTCAAAGAAATGATACTAATGAAAATCAAACTAGAAAAATAAAGGTCAGCAACATAGACAAGATGATCACATATGCCATTAGTCATGAAATCAAAGCAAAATTAAACACACTTGCATGAATTAAAATTGCATGAATGAAAAATCTAATCTACCTTACATTCTACAAAGCAATATTTACAAAATGAAATCTACTCTACTTACATCCTAATATGCTCCATGACATCTACTTCACATCTCCTTCCATGTTGAGAACATCAAAGCTTTATTCAATTTCTTCAAAAGTACAAAGTACAAAAGCTTTCAAAAGCCATGGGACTAACAAGCTAAAAGGACTAATAAAAGACTAAAAGGGAAGACTAACAAATGAAGGAGAGAAATCTCCTATTTATACAAAAAGATGAGAGCCATCTCATTAATGAGAATCCATGAATCTCTCCCTCTACCTCTAGAGTCCTAATCAAAATAGGAACTGATAAGACACATGTCTTCTTAGAGTTACAATACAATTAGGAGATGTGACACATATCCTCATGATCCCATGATTCTTTCCAACCAAATTCGAATTTGGCCTTAGAGTGCCACACAAGGGTCTTCTAGAAGTCTCCTTTCAACCTACACATGTCAACAAACTCAACCCATTTGTTAGGTATAAGCATATGCACATTATTTTCTAATGTTTAACCACAAATTCACTTAAAAGGCTTAGAAATAATAAATATTGGAAAAACATAAAGGTGGCCCAATGATAATGAAAGTGGGATGAATGTGGTGACATAGTAGTGTGGAGGTGAAATGGAGGTGATATAATGGACATAATAGTGAAAGTATAATGCAAATGAATGACATTTTCAAGACTCAACAAGAGCTGAGGCAAGCTCTCATCTCCTAATTACACCAGAGACAACAAGGAAAGGTATAACAAGTCTCGATATTCAAATGTTCATTTCGATTATAATCATGTTTTAATGATGGACATAAATAATGGCATCGAAAAACATGTACTTTTTGTGGTTTACATAACCATATATTTGTTGAGTGCTGGAAGAGAATGGTAGCACGAAAGAGGATGAGGCATGAAAGGCCTTCTCCACATCAGAGAAATAAGTAGGTTAAGCATATCTAGAGGAAGAAGACTTATTGCAGTCATTGCGACAGAAGTGGCCATCAAGGAGCCACATGTTGGAGGCTCCATCCACAGCAACGCCTTAAAGACAAAGCGTCGGTGCATGAACCAGTTGAAAAAGTCGTTCAATAAGCAAACCCACCATATGGGGATGACCCATTCACATTGATAAGTGAAAAATGGTTTCTAGATATGTTAGCTTGTCATGGCCATTTTTTGTAAATCATTTGTTGCAATTTAAAATGTAAAAGTGATGTGTTTTCCATCACTTTTTAAGCAAAAATGATGTCTTGGCCTTGTGTGTTTCATAGCTGGGGTATTGTTTCCATTATGATGTAAACTTGAACACCGAGTATGTGTTATAAACTCATGGCAAGTATGGGATGCTTGGGTCATTAGCTAGTCTTGTAAATTAAGCATGTAATTTGTAAAACAATGTATTGCAAGTTTGTAGGGGATGCAGGTATCGGCTCATCACTTATGGCTTCGAAGGACAAAGGTGAAGGAGAAGGAAGGTTGACTTATTAGACACTTGTGGTGCAGACAATGTACAAAGAAGTTGCAGATTATTTTCATGCTTTTGGAGGACCAAAAGCTCCTCGGTGGGGAGGATTGATCCAGGTGGCTCTAGACACATGCAGAAGTCCAAGGGGGCTTAGAAATGGTCAAAATTTCAAAGTGGTCAGATTGCTCTCGAACTAGAACCAGATCAAAGTGCTCGTTGCCCTAATTCCAACGGTGTGAACAACACTCAAATCCAACCTCAGCACAATGTGCTCATCCCCTCAGCTTGTCACATTGATCTCTAGAATTACGCAATTTTTTTCCTCAACCTAGCCTTAATTGCACACTACGCAGTCTCAAGGCTCAAGACTCTCCTTGAATGATTGAGCTATGCAACTGTGCAGTCACTGATCTCCTTTTGCGGCTTTCTATTTGGTTCTGGCTAAGTCAATGGATCAAAATGCATAATCTTAGACTAGGGGGTTTTCAGAATGATGTCGTCTTGTCGTGAAGGAATTGCAGAAACAAGTACCTTGTCATTCCATGGAGAGATGATGAAGAAGGAGATGAAGGAGTGAAACAATCTAAAATGTATTCTTATAGTTAAGTATGCAAGCTGATCAATCAAGAGAAAGCGCAGGGACACAGATTTGCGATCAACATTTAAGACTTGAGATCATTGAAGATCCCTTATCACCAAGCCATGCAGAGGTGAAAATAAAAGAATTCTCAAGCAGACCCTCAACACACAGTAGCAATAGTGTCTTGACATTGCCACATCATCAAGAAGTCTATTTTAGCATTTTCATGTCATGAGTTGTCACATGCCACACCATTGTGGTTAATGATGTAAATTATGTTTTGAAAATATATTGTAAAGTGGAAGTCTAAAGGACATGTGTGGAATATGAAGAGTCATGTAAAGTTGAAAAGCCATAAGTCAAACAGTCATGAGGGTAGATGAAAAGTCATAAGGAAGGTGAAGCATCACTTCCTCATTGTTATATATACACCCTCATTGTAAAAGCAAAGAAATTTTCACCTTGGCTCCTCCCGCAAGGCATTAGAGAGATAAACTAGTTCTTTTGAGGAGCAAGGAGTGGCTCCAATGCTCCACTATTGGAGCTAGTCATGTTCATTGTATACATGTGTCTTGGAAATTTTACTTAATATAAGAAGCCCTATGGGTCAACATGTTCTTCATGCATGGATTATGGATATTTGTAAGACTATTCTGTGAATGTTTGCCTTCATCTGTGCTAAAGTAGTTGAACTATTTTGGTTATTTTGGTACTTATCATATTGAGAATATGTTATAATTTCTATTATTGTTGTCGCATCCTTATGGAATATTTTGCTAGATATTAGACAAACCTTCCTTGTTACATTGGTTGCAATGATCGTTGCATCTCTGTGGACTATTCCACTTGATGTTGTACGAATCCTTCTTGTTCATGTGTGTCTCTACTAGGGTGGTACTACTACCTCTCTCTTAGAGGCTCACTTCTCCTCTCCTTCATAGTGAAAGAACTTTGACACACATATGATTGAACACTCACCAGGCACACCACCTTGCTTTTCGAAGGCACATTTTGCACTCCTCTATCTTGCTGATAGCTAGAGCCAAGGCATATCTTTAAGATAACCGGAAATTGAGCCATATTCTGGATGGGGCTCCTATCCCAAATGGTGTGAGGTCTAATTGGGACCACATATCAGGGAGACTCCTTGAATGTTGGTGGATCCAACACTATCAACATTTCTAGAGCTAGAAGGAGGGCAACCTAACTTTTATGGATGATAACCTCACCAAACCTAATCTTAATTCCTCTGGTCAAGGCAATAACATTCCCAACACCTCCCCTACACACATTCCTAAAGTTGGTAATTCTTCTCAGTCCAAGACTGTACAAGCTTGTGAAATATCTTACGACTAGATCTGGACCATCTACCCCATTACCCGAAAGTTTGCAAGTGTTATTGCATTGATACCCGGATTACATAATCTTTGATATTTTCCAAAGAAGAACCAAACCACCCCCACTAGGATAATGATCTCAACAGTTAAATATTTTGTTCTCACCACCCTTGAAGAGTTAGCATATTATTAAGAAAACGAAGAAAAACCATAGCAACCCCCAACCTTCAACGCTGGTGACGGTGATAATGTGGTACTCTTGGAAAATGATTTCCGTGGGTTAGGCAGTGAAGAATAAGCATAAGAAAACCAATTAGATTCTGACGAAGAAGAGGAAAACAACAACAACGACATGGCAGACCAAGATCTAGTCTAGATGACTCAGGGCCCACTTGCACTACCGGGTGTGTCACCCAAAATTCCGAGGTACACTGAGAACATACTAATGAAGTATGACCCTGACAAAGCAATGAAAGTGGAGGACCATCTAGACAAATTCTACCTACACTTGTAAACAATTGAGGTACGTTATGATGATGTTGCATGTAGACTTTTTTCGTGCACCTTAAATCACAGAGTAGTTGTATGGTATCACAACCTTCCTTTGAAATCAATCCAAAATTGGAGGGGTTTTAAGAAAATGTTTCTTGAGAAATTCACTGATGACAAAACCCTTGCCATGCGTTTAAAAGAGTTGGGCAATCTGAAGATGGAGAAGAAATAAAAGGTTAAAGATTTCAATCAAAAGGTTAACAATATCTTGAATAGATTTCCAACAAACACAAAACCTTATGACTTCATCACTATGGACTATTTCAAATCTGCCTTACCAACAAGCATTGTGTAGTTCGTGAAAAGAACTGCGAAACCAACTTTGGATGATGCTTTTGAAGAGGAAATCATAGTTGAAAAGAACTTGCATGCTATTGGAGTCATCGCAGATGCTGAATCAACAAAGGCTTCCAAAGATACGAGGAAAATGTCTCAAGCCTCCATAAGCAAGGCCAAGTAAAAGGAAGCAATTGATCTTGAGAGTTTGACCCACATTATCAAGTCTCTGCCCAATGAGTTGGAAGAATTGAAACAAAGGTCAATAGAGGTGACCATGAGTAGCAAGCCTCCCATGTTCAACTTCCTGAGAAGGACTTCCTACTTCGAGAACAACAACAACGAACCGGCCAAGTCTTCACAAAGCTCAAACGTTGTGCTGAATATCGAGAGTATGGGCAAGGATTAGCACCATTCATTTCATTAAGAATATTATTCAAAAAAAAATGCCCATAATGGAACCACAACATGAATGTTCTGGCTATGCATTTTATTGATACAATGTTTATCGATGAGCAGACTGAGCTTGTGGAAGAAAAGGAAGAAACTATTGTGACCGAAGAGACTCCAAGCATGGGGCATGCAATGAACACATTTAGTTGCGTACTTGCAGTTGGAAAGAGAAATGCCGAAAATCAACCACTGAGTGATGACCTGACCTAGAAGAAGAACACTCAATATAAATTAAGAAGCTAAGGTCCGACTCCCACACAAGAGTTGACAAAGTAGAAATTGAAAGAACATTTGTTAAGTAAGATGAGTTTGCCTGTCAACTCAATGTAGAACACTCAAAAGAAGTTTGGAAATGAAGCTACAACAAAAAGTACTTTCACAAGAAGTAAAAGTAAGTCCATCGCTCTAGAAGTAGCATACAAGCCAACTTTCCCAGACACTTTAGAAATCTCTCATGCACTAGATTACAACATATTTGAAGAGATGAAGAAATCTCACACGGATATCTCACTTTTCGAATTAATGAAGATTGCGAGCCAACGAGACATGCTCCTCCATGCACTCAGATAGTCCATCTTAGGTAACGATGCTTCTTCATAGAGGGGATCATAATTCGGTAAGTCCTCTAGTTCCCTGAAGTCTATACTTAATGCTTTAACATTCGATATAAACACACTCTGCCCTCCATTTATGTTGACATTTGAAATTTTCAACTATATTGTACACAATTGCTTAGTTTATTTTGGTGCATTGGTGAACGTGATGCCTCTTTTTGTCACAAATCAGATCAATTCAAAGTGGGATAAAACAAATGCACAAATCATTCAGCTGGACAAGAATCTTGTCCATGCAATTGGTGAACTAAAAAATGTGCTTATTCATTTATCATCTGATCACCGAGTTCACCAATGTATAAATATAGTAATTGTGGACATTTTAGAAGCATATTGTGTATTATTGAGCAGGGACTGGTCCAAAAAGCTACAGGGGTATTTTGCGACGAACTTGTCACAATTGTGGCTTTTGTATAAGGGTAGAAAAAATCATATCCGGGTGAACGCAGAGTGGTACCTGGAACAAATGGTAACTCCCTTAGAGGGTGAAAATGAGCCAATGGCTTTCATATATCATCTTTGGCAACTACTTTTTGGAAATTGAAATGGGGTGTTATCTTGCTCAGCCATCCAAAGTCCCACTAGATACACAACTGGAGCTCCTTCCTATTCTAACTAGTGAAAATGATATTTGTACAGTTAGTAGTAATAATAATAATAGTACTACTGTAGTACATAGACTTTGTACATATGATATGTGGACATTGTATTTTGGTGGTTCCAAAATGCAGAAGGGCTCTGGAGCTGGTTGTGTTAATAGGCCTACAACCGAGAAAACATCTACTCTCTAGCCACTTGGAATTCGAGTGCACGAACAACACTGCAGAATACGAAGCACTCATCTTGGGTTTGCAAAGAGCCATCAACCTCAATGTTTTGGTTCTCAAGTAATAGGTGACTCAGAAATTATTGTACGACAGGTACGTGATACCATATGCCTGGCATCACCTCATCTCAAAAGTTACCAAAAGAGGTATGGCATTTGACTTCACATTTCCAAGATTTTAATGTTATCTTTCTTCCTAGAATGTGCAACACAACTGCAGATGCATTGGCAAATGTTGCTGCTAGGTTATCAACACTTAGGGACAATTTTTTTGTAGAAATTATTTATAATCCATTTGTCTGAAATAATATTACTAATTTATGTGTTTTCAATTATGATCAGTAGATACTGCACTTTATGGTAAACTCTTATGTATTCAAAGATGTAGCTATCAACGAAGATGATCACGATAAGGCATTACAAGATGCATCTAGCACAAGAAAAGGAAACCTCATGTCTAAAGGTGTGGTATTATTAGAAAATTTGTATGACTTGCAAAATCACTTTTGAGGGCCAGTCAATGAAAAGACCCATAGCTCAATGCTATCGCCTGAGCAGATCAATTTGGGAACAAAAAGAGATATGATGTTTGTCAATATTTCTACTTGATACACACCACAGGAGTGAAAAAATTTTATTCGCTTATTCAAGAAGTATCGAGATGTTTTAGCGTGGACGTATGATGATCTCAAAACTTAAGACACACAAATTATCTGGCATGTAATCCTAATCAAAGAAGGGGCCAAGTCATTCCAACAAAATTTGTGGAAGGTACATTTGACACTTGAGCCTCTCATTCAAAAGGAGTTGAGGAAGCTATTGGATGCTCATATCATATATAAAATGCGACATTCTACCTAGGTATCAAACTTGGCCCTGGTAAGTAAGAAGTTCAGGAAAATCCACCTTTGTGTTGATTTCCGTAATCTGAACTGCACCTCAGACAAAGATAACTACCCCATTCCATCTATGGAACATATACTGCAAACAATATCGGGGCCAGAGATGCTTTCTTTATTAGATGGGTATTCGGGATATAACCAGGTTCTAGTCTCAGAGCCTCACAGACTCAATACAACATTCCACACAAATTTGGGTACATTTGCATTCAAGAGAATTCAATTTAGGTTAATTAATGTTAGTGCAATATTTTAATGTGTCATGGAAATTGCATTCCATGGATTGATTATAGAAAGCGTGGTGGTCTACCTCGATGATGTCACTGTGTTATCGAAGAAGAGATCCGACCACATACGCCATTTGAGGAAATTTTTTGAGCGATGTCGTAAGTACGAGATATGACTTAATCCCAAAAAGAGTATTTTCATAGTGTCTGAGGGTGATCTCCTGGGCCATATCATTTCCAAAAGTGGGATTAAAGTAGACCTAGAGAGGGTCAAAGCAATTACACAAATTCCATTCCTTGTGAAAAGTAAATCTATGCAATCCTTCCTAGGGAAAATCAACTTCCTCCGTAAGTTCATCTTCGATTACACTCAGATTGTCAAGCCAATACTGGAGATTGTAAAGAAGGATGCAATCTACAAAAGGGATAAAAGGGAAAAGGACACATTTTCCCATATCAAGTAAGCTATCACAGAAGCACCTGCTCTATACAACCTTGATTTCAATGAAGATTTTTGCTCAACACTTTTGTTTCTGACACTTCTCTTGCCGTTGTGCTTACCCAAAAGGATGACCAGAACAACAATATATTTCATGAGC
Source organism: Pinus tabuliformis (assembly GCA_031772625.1). Lineage (NCBI taxonomy): Eukaryota > Viridiplantae > Streptophyta > Pinopsida > Pinales > Pinaceae > Pinus > Pinus tabuliformis. Next base: position 83,621,704 of record CM062809.1, read on the forward strand.
GCTAGTCTTTAGGGACCTAAACTCAATTATCTCAACATTGATAATTAAGCTTACGCAATATACAAAGAAGTGAAGCACTTCCAGCCTTATCTTTTGAAAAATCATTGTATTATCTTTGTTCCACACCCAACAATCAGATCATTGTTTGTTCAACAAGAGTTGGGTGAGAGAAGAGTGAACTGGATGACTGGTTTACAGGAGTACGATTTAGAGTTCAAACCAGTTCACACAATCAAGGGCCACGATCTATGTTGACTAGTAGTAGAAGCAGTGGATGCAAAAGAAGAATAAGATCCCTCTGGATGGGAATAAGAAATTGAAATGTATAATGTAAAGTGAAATTAGCCCACCATTATCATAGGCTCTTGGTATGCAGATGTGTGCCAATACCTTCAGCATGGAACTATGCGCTCCCATTTATCTGCACAACATCAGAGGGCACTTAGGCTCAAATCATTATCTTACTAGTTGGTGCATGGGGTTCTTTTCAAAAATCACCATAATGGAGTATTTATCAGGTGTTTGGAAGTGCACGATTCAGAGAAAGTATTGTGTGATCTCCATGATGGACCAACCATGGGACATTTTGCAGGCAACACAACTGTGCATAAAATCATGCGGGCCAGTTTCTATTGGCCTACATTATTCAAAGATGCTCATGCTTACAACTGTATGTGTCCGATATGTCAATGGTGTGCCGGCCGATACAAGAAGTCAACCACCCCATTGTAGGCTATCGTAGTGGAAGAACATTTTCAATAGTGGGGCTTGATTGTTATTGGAGAAATTTTTCCGCATTCGTCAAAGAAGCATCGCTATATTCTCACTACCGTAGACTACTTTACGTGGTGGATAGAAGCATTTCCACTTAAATAGGTGAATGATCAAGAAGTCATCAATTTCCTTTAGTAGAATATCTTTTCGAAGTTCAACATTCCTACTTCAATTGTTTTCGATAATGCTTCCTGCATGGAGAGGTGAAGCAAACAACTCCACTGGGGTACTGTCTAGGCTCACTTGCAGTGGAGAAATGTTTGTGTTCCTATAGTGACCCCGATAGGGTACTTTCTAGGCCTGCTAGCAGTGGAGCAACACCAAAGATGAAAAAACATACTCTCAAAATCTTAAGCTCGCGAACTTCACTACCCTTCCCAACTCAAAACTTTGCGATATTGTTGAATATTATGATGTGTTCAACAGAGAGAGGTATAGAGGGGACCATTTTTATTAATGGGGCAAGTGGGGATACAAAATTAATCTACATGATGAATCAATACTCCTTGAAGAACCAGGACCTTGCATAGAAGAGATAACCAAGGTAGAGAAGTTGGAATTCTACCAATGTGTCACCAAGTGTTGTCGCTACTACAACACCCTCCAAAATTTTTGGCTTACGCTCAATTTCGAAGCATTCCTTGGTCTTGTGCATTGTTGTTGTAAACATTGAAAATCATTCCATGTGTTTTCTTGAGGAGTTTTTGTCCCCTTTGCAAGATATGAAAAATGTCGTCTTTTCACATGTTAGCCATCACATCATGTATATAAGACTTTTTGGTGGTTTCAAGAGGTTATGTTTGTGTAAATGATTTGTTCTAACAATGTAAACATCAATTGCACTCATTTTCAAAGTTTCAAGCAATGTCACACAAGTGTTGTTACAGTCGTCGCAAAGTGTATCTTTGGTGTCACACTTGTCGTAACTCGTCGTAAAGCTATCACATAAGGGAAATGAATTTTCATGTGGCCTGAATGATCTATGTTATTTTTTCATCAAGTATTCTAAATGTGTGATCACATTCAAAGTCTCATCATTGTTCACATCAGTCTCACCAATCACGCACTTAGCCATTTTATAAATAATCTTCTCGACCAAGCAACCTAGCTTAACCCAACCTCCTTGAACTATGCACTGCGTAGTATAATTCCTCTAGCTATAACATTGCATCTTCACACTACGCGATGCGCAGTTCCTGCCTCTCAGGACTATTGGACTCTACAGTTTTAGTGCTCAATCCCTGACCTTAGCTCCCAGAACTTCTCAATTCCCTGTCCTAGCTTGGCCCTAACGTTACATTGCACAATCAATAGCCTCAAGCTCATCCCATGAGCCCCTGATCTGTGCAATTGTGTAATGGCCCAGTCTCCCTTGTCTCCTAGAACTATGCAATGTGCTCACTCGATGCTCATCCCCTCATCCCTTCACATTGATCACCATAATTTCACAATTTTCTTCCTCATCCCATCCTGAACTGTGCACTGTGTAGTATCAAGGCTCAAGGCTCCCATTGACTTCTTGAACAATGCAACTACGTAGTCATTGAACCCCTTTCCCAGCTTTCCATCTAGTTCTGGCTCAGTCAATGGATCAAAATGCACAATCTTAGACTAAGGGGTTTTCAGACTGATGTTGTCTCGTCATGAGTGAATTATAGAAATAGGTACCTTATCATGCCATGGTGATATGATGAAGAAGGAGATGAAGGAGAAAAAATGTTGAAAGACATTCTTGTAGCTGAGTATGCAAGCTGATCAATCAAGAGAAAGAAAAGGGACACCAGTTTGCGATCACCATTCAAGACTTGAGATTATTGAAGATCCCTTATCACAAAGCCATGCGTAAGTGAAAATAAAAGCATTCTTAAGAAACCTCAGCACACAGTAGCATCAATGGCTTGACATTGCCAAATCATCAAACAATCTATGTCAATAGTGTCATGTCATGTCATGTCATGAGTTTTCACATGCCACACCATTGTCATTAATGATGTAAATTATGTTTCGAAAATCTATTGTAAAGTGGAATTCCAAAGGACATGTGTGGAATATGAGGAGTCATGTAAAGTTGAAAGGTCATAGGAAGTAAAACAATCATGAGGGTAGATGAAGAGTCATAAGGAAGGTGAAGTGTAACTTTCTCATTGTTATATATACACCCTCATTGTAAGATCAAAGGAGTTTTCACCTTGGCTTCTCCCGAAAGGCATTGGAGAGATAAGCTAGTTATTTTGAGGAGTAAGGAGTGGATCCAACGCTCCACTCTTGGAGCTAGTGGTGTTCATTGTATACACATGTCCTGGAAATTTTACTTAATGTAAGAATCCCTATGGGTCAACACATTCTTCATGCATGGATTATGGATATTTGTAAGACTATTATGTGAATGTTTGTAATTCATGTTTTCTTTCATCTGTGATAAAGTAGTTGAACTATTTCAGTTATTTTGGTACTTATCATATTGAGAATGTGTAATTCATTTTATCACTATCACATCCTTGTGGACTATTCCTCTAGATATTAGAAAAACCTTCCTTGTTACATTGGTTGCAATGATCGTTGCATCTCTATGGAATATTCCGCTAGATGTTGTATGAATCCTTCTTATTCATGTGTGTCTTGACTAAGGTGGTACTACTACCTCTCTCTTAGAGGCTCACTTCTCCTCCCCTCTGTAGTGAAAGAAATTTGACATAGATACGATTGAACACTCACTAGGAACACCCCCTTGCTTTTCGAAGGAAAATTTTGCACTCCTCTCTTGCTGACAGCTAGAGCCAAGGAATATATTTAAGATAACTAAAAACCAAGTCATATTCTAGATGGGGCTACTATCCCAAACATTGTGAGATCTAATTACGAACACATATCATAGAGACCCCTTGAATATTGGTGGGTACAACACTGTCAACAAGACCCCAAGTGGAGAACGTAATTTTATGTTGATTATAGATGACTATGCCAAGCTAACCTAGGTTGGATTCTTAAAGGAAAAATATGAAGCACTTGGTAAGATCAAAACCTTCAAATACCTTGTTGAAAACCTAACAGACTTTAAAATAAATTTCCTAAGGTATGATAGAGGTGGGGAGTTTACGTCAAATGAGTTTGATTACTTTTGTGAAGAACATGTTATAAGGATCCAGTTCTTAATTGCAAGCACCTCACAACAAAATGATGTGGTTGAGAGGCATAACATAATGGTGCAGCAAATGGATAGAATGATGTTAGATGAGAAAATTCTTCCCAACACCTTTTGGGTTGAAGTTGTTCATTCAACAATCCATATCTTAAGTAAATCTCACTTCAAACCAAACAATGACAAGATTCCTTATGAGCTTTGGTATGGAAAACTAGCTTCAATTAATCACTTCAAAGTCTTTGAAAGTAAGTGCTACATTAAAATTAATGTTGGAAATCTTGGTAATTTTGATTTGAGAGTGAATTAAGGCATATTTTTAGGATATTAAACTAATATTAAAGGCTCCATATGTTGTAATAAGAGATTATGCAATATTTTTGACAACATTGATGTGAACGTGGACACATATTTACCTCTCAATGAGAAGTAGCCCAAATATTGCAGCCCAAATGATCAAATAAACCATGAGTATGAAGAAGGAGAACATGGGGAATCACAAGAGGAAGAGGAAGAAGAGGAAACATGCTCTCATCCCAAGATCCCTTCAAGGTAAGTGAAAAAAAATCATCCCGATAGTCAAATTCTTGGTGACAAAGATGTAGGAGTTCAAACTACAAGAAAGTTTATAGGTACTCCTATTCAAGCACATATTTCCATGTTTTCCATGATTGAACTCAAATATTTTTCCTAGGCAAGTCAAGATAAGCATTGGATAAAGGCCATGAATGTGGAATTAGATAAAATTGAAAAAATTCAAACTTGGGAAGGCAGTTGTCCAATTATGTCAAGGATAGCTATATGCCAAGATGTTAGAGAGAAGAAAATACAATGAGCTCAGGGGGAGATGCAAGAAGAGAAATAAATTATCAACAAGAATAGTACGTGTTCACGAGAGTAGATTACACAATAAGAACAATGAAATGGAAAGCTTAAATATTTTATATGTTTTGTCTCATTTCAATAATCATTAGATTTAACTGTTGTTATATCAAAGAAGGGGAGAAATTTGGCTCTAGGAACAATCATTGGAGTTCATTGATACAATGGTATAGTAGCAGAGTCATAACTTCATCAATTGGTATTATGAACCCTTTTCCATTGAATTCAAAGGGGGAGAATGAGCATACGTTGGAGACTATGAGAAAACTTTAGAACTAGGGGAGCATGATTAACCTAAGAGTGGGAGTCAGGCCAAAAGCAATAAATGACCAACAATGTTTGGTGTGGTTTTCATCAATGTTAAAGGAGGAGAATTTTGAGTGTGATAGTAGATTGCTAAGTTTATGTTGTCATTGATGTAAATAACATTGTTAGTGTTGTCATAAAGGTTGTCTAGATTGATGTCAATGGTAGCCTATCTTTGAAGGCATTTCTTCTCTAATTCCCCTGGCCAATTGAAAAATAAAGATGCATTGTTGAATAGATTTTTTTGATACCTTTCCAATAGTATATGGAACTTCTTTTAACTCCCGTGTATTGAGGAGAAAACTTAGTTTGAAGTGTAGTAGTATAAGCAAAGTTTCACCTCATCATAGTTCCGTGGATACATAAGGGCAAGAGTCCATCAGACTTTAGACCATCAACAAGCTGAGAAGGAAAGAAGCATTTCTCTTATCTACAAAATCTCAACCACAATGTTCTTCATGACAAGATTTCAAGATACATGAAACCTCATCTTCTCTAACACATCTTCTAATTATAAAATCAGGCCTTGTGTAAAAAATATCTCCTTTAACCCACAAATATCTAACTCTTTGTTTAATTATATTTTTATTTTCCTTTGGTGTAAAATGTGGTGGTAAATTTCTAGAAGATAACTAATTTTCTATATCAACAAATTGTGGAGTTTCAATTGATATGGAAAATAAATGTTCATCTAGAAAAGTATCATGAATTGGGACAATCTCACCGGTATTATTAATGCATGAAAGAAATTTTTCCACTTGATTTTCCCTTCCAAGTCAATCTATGACAATGTTATTGAACTCCTGCAATATTAATAATCATCTTGTTATTCTACCCTTAATAATATGCTTGTTCATCAAATACTTAATGTCATAATGTTTTAGGTCCCTATTATACTAGTGATTCCCCCATTAGTATTGTCATTGTAGCCCTTATTGTTATTGTTGTGCCCCTATTTTCCGTGCCCATATTGTTATTATTACGCCCCATAGAAGCCCACTATTGTTATTGTTGTGCCCTTATATTATTATTGTTATGTCGGCTTTGATTATATTGTGACCCCTTAGACTCCTATATATAAATGAGGTTTTGTCATTTGTATCATCCAAGAATTGCTCATTTGTGTAATGTAAAGGAGGTTTCCCCCCCGAAGAAGCTGATTTCTAAGGCATTGATCTTTCTTTTCTATCTTTTTGTGAGCCAGTTTCATAACATTTGGTATCAGAGGTTTGGATTCTAGGGATTCGCTGCTCCAAATAGGGCATTGTGGCATTTTCTCTATAATTTTTTTTTTTTGCGATATTTCAGATCTTGTCTCACTATATGTTCAGAGATATGATCTAAGGAAGTTAGGATTTTTGCAGACTCCCAAGTTACATTTCAAACATGTGACCTTGGGAAAATCGTCATAACTTTCTCTTTAAGCATCATATTGAAATTTCGTAAGAAGTTAGAGAAAGAGGACGAACTCTAGTTTTCTGTATATCTTTTTCGGATCCGAAGGTTGAAACATTGACACGTGGCACATCGTACAAGTTTTCTCTACTAAAAAATTATATAATTAGGTCATCTTGGGAGATTGGGCATAACTCTTTCTTGGAGAATCCAATTTTGATCAGACTGGTGGCATTCGAAAGAGGACTCAGAGGGCTACCGCAGGAAGCAATTTCAGACCTTGGAGATCTGCAATTAGAGATATAAAATAGATTCAATATCAAGCTTCTACAAAGTGAAAAAAGGTGTGTAGTCTTTTTAAAATTTTGCATAAGTTTGGGTTGAAAAATTAGTTTGAAGTTCAAAGGGCATAGTGAAGCATAGTTATCATTAATTGATGCTCTAAAGAAAGAAAATGGAAACACCTAGTAAGAAACCTGAGAGCTCTAGCATGACTCATGAAGAAGAGGAAGAAATGCAACATGATATATCAAAATTACAAGACCAAGTGCAACAAATTTCACTCTCACAAAAGGTAACATAGGCTAAGATTGATGGTTTAAAGAAAGGCATGGAAACTAAGATGAATGGCGTGGAAGTGAATATGAATGGTGTGAAAGTTAATATGGATGGAATGGAAGCTAAGATGTATGGCATGGGAGCTAAGATGAATGGCATGGATGCTAAAATGGATGGTATAGAAGAAAAACTGAAAGGCGACATGGAAGATTTGAAGATAGATTTGACTAAGTTACTACAAGAAATGCTTACTAATGGTGAAAGGGTAGTAAAGGAAAATCATGGTGAGAACGTTAATCATGATTTCATAGACTCTAATGTTGGAATGAAGACCCACCATGTTCCAAATACCGATATGAGGAAGTTTTATGGCAAGGATCCTGTAACATGGATACTAGAGATGGAGCAATATTTCAATCTCCATAATGTGAAAAACATGCGAAGGTACGCATTGAAACTTTATATTTGGAACCAAATCAGTTTGTATCGTATTGATGGCTTTGCTCTCATAAACAAATTGTCACTTGGGAAATTTTTATGGAAGAAATGATAGCACATTATGAGGATACAAAAAGAAACACTTTTTTTTAGCCAATTGATAAACCTCAAACAAAAGGGTTCAATGATGGAGCACATTGAGGACTTCCAAAAATTTAATATAAGGGTAAAAGATATTCTAGAGGAGCATAGGATTGACGTGTTCATAGGGACTTTAAAGGATAACATCCAACATGAGGTTCACCTTTGGGAACCTGACTCATTGGAGAAGGCATTCAAGTTGGCAAGAAAAATTGAAAGAAAAATTATGGCAACAAGGAAGCCTACCACTCACAACTATAAGGATGGAAGTGTTGTTTCCCCTAGACTTCCACAACCTACAAGGTTGAAACCCCAACAATTGGAAGAAAAAAGAGAAAAAGGGCTTTGTTACAACTATGATAACAAATACACTAAAGGTCATAAGTGCGATGAGAAGAAATTATTTTACATAGATTGTGAAGAAGAGGAAGGACAGGAACAAGAAACGTCAAAAGAAGAGGATATACACCAGGAACAAACCCTAGATAAAGAAGAAATGAATCCGACCATATGTTGTAATGCATTGGCCAGAATTACCACTCCTCAAACTATCAAGATAGAAGGACATATCAAGAAGAAAAAGGTAATAGTGTTGATTGATTCATGCAGTAGCCATAATTTTATTCATTGTAATATAGCCAAGGAATTGAATTGCTTCCTATATCCAGGACCAGAGTGTCAAGTGATGGTTGCAAGTGGAGGAACCATAAATTGATCTAGAAAGTACCATAATATCAAGCTATCCATGGGAGAATATGTATTGAATAGCCCAATGCTTTCCATTCCAATGGGTGGTGCTGATGTTGTAATAGGAGTCCAATGGCTACAATCCTTGGGTATAATAGCTTTTAATTTTCAAGAACTTTTCATGAAATTTTTTTCGGAAGGAAAGGAAGTTGAATTAAGAGGTATCGCAGGGAAACTAGGAAAGATAATCAACTTTAATGTAATGACAAAGCTTCTAAATAAAGAACAACAAGGCGTAATTGCACAATTATGTTCGCTAGAGGTTCCCACATCGAAATCATCTATTTCTCCAGATATCCAAAAAGTCTTGGACAATCATTCCAAGATATTTGAGACTCCCAAAGGTCTCCCACCTATTCGTGATCATGATCATGCTATTCATTTGATTCCAGGAAGTGTTCCTCGAAACATCATGCCTTACAGATATCCCTATTCCCAGAAGAGTGAAATTTTACATATGGTTGTAGAAATGCTAGAGGCTGGTATAATTTAGCCTAGTCAAAGTCCTTTCTTTGCTCCAATATTATTGGTGCACAAGAAGGATGGATCATGGCGCATGTTTCAAGATTATAGGGAGCTCAACAAGCTCACTATTAAAGATAAATTTCCCATTCCTGTCACTGATGAACTATTGGATGAATTGCATGGATCAGTTTACTTCACCAAGTTGGATCTTCGTTCAAAATATCATCAAATAAGAATGAAGACTGAAGACATTCCGAAAACATCATTTAGAACTCATAAGGGTCATTATGAATTTTTGGTCATGCCTTTTGGCCTTACCAATGCACCTTCTACATTTCAAGGTTTGATGAATTCCATTTTCAGACCCTTATAAAATTTGTGTTAGTATTTTTTGATGATATACTAATCTATAGCAAGTCTTGAAAGGATCATGCTCAACATGTTGACAGGGTGCTCAAACTATTGGAGGAGAAACAATTATATGCAAAAGCTCCAAATGTTTCTTTGGAGTACAATAGGTGGAATATTTGGGTCATATTGTATCTCATGAAGGTGTTAAGGTAGACCCTAGAAAAATTAAATCCATTAAGGAATGGAAAATCCCCACATCCATAGATCATCTGTGAGGATTTCTCGGGTTGATAGGATATTATCACCAATTTGTTAAGACTTATGGGAGAATAGCAACACCTCTAACAACATTATTGAAGAAAGATACATTTTTATGGAATCTAGAGGCAACAAAGGCCTTTGAACACCTTAAAGAGGCAATGTGCCAAGCACCGGTCTTAGCTATGTTGTACTTCACAGAAATCTTTATTGTGGAATGTGATGACTCATGAAATGGAATTAGTGCTGTTTTTATGCAAGAAGAAAGACCCATTTCTTTTGAAAGTCGTCCAATCAAAGGAAAGTATTTACACAAAGCTATTTATGAGAAGGAAATGATGGCAATACTACTTGCACTTAATAAATGGCAACCCTACCTAATGGGAAGACACTTCAAGGTAAAAACAGATCATGATAGTCTTAAATACTTTTTAGAACAAAGATTATCTTCAGAAGAGCAGCAAAAATGGGTCACAAAGATGTTGGGTTATGACTTTGAAATCATATACAAAAAAGGGAAGCAAAATGTTGTGGCAGATGCACTCTCAAGAAAGGATGAGGATGTGGAAGCATTGCTTTGTGCCATTTCTATTATCCAACCAGATTGGATAAATGAAGCAAGGGATGAATGAAAGAATGACGAAGAAGTGTGGGCACTCATTCAAAAGTTACAACAAGATCCCAGTACATCTGATAAATTTAGCTGGAAAAATGATTCGTTATGGTACAAAGATCACTTATACCTATGTTGGAATTCCCAACTCAAACAAAAGATTCTTATGGAATTGCATGCCTCTCTTTTAGGACGGCACTCGGGCTTTTTAAAAACTTACCATAGGGTGAAGAAGGAATTTTTTTGGGATGGTCTTAAATATGATATTCAAAAGTTTGTGGCGGAGTGTTTGGTTTGCCAACAAAATAAAGTTGAAATAATTAAGACCTCAGGTCTATTGCAACCTTTATACATTTCAAGTCAATGTTGGGAGGAGGTTTCAATGGATTTTATCATAAGTTTACCCAAGTCCGAAGGAAAGAGTGTCATCGTGGTGGTGGTTGACAAACTTACCAAGTATGAACACTTTTGTGCATTATCTCATCCATTTAAAGTCAGTACAATTTCTATTGCATTTATGGAAACAATTCAAAAGCTACATGGAAACCCAAATATTATTGTAAGCGACAGAGATCCCATTTTCACTGAAATTTTTGGATAGAATTATTTTCTTGTCTTGGTACTCAGTTAACTCGTAGCTCATCTTATCATCCTCAATTTGATGGGTAAACTAATATAGTAAACAAATGTTTAGAAGGATATCTTCATTTCTTTGTATATGATAAGTAGACACAATGGGTCAAATGGTTGCCCTTCGCTGAATGGTGGTATAACACTTCCTTCCATACTGCAGAAAAAATAACCCCATTTATGGCACTTTATGGATATCACCCATCGTCCATCACATCATATTTAAGATAAAATTATAAGGTTCAAGCAGTGGAAGATCACATCGACCATTAACAACAAGTTCTCCAACTCTTAAAGGATAACCTAACTTTGGCACATAATAGAATGAAACAATAGGCAGATCAACATCACAGCGAAAGAAGTTTTGATATAGGTGACTGGGTATTTCTATGGCTACAACCATATAAACAAATGTTCCTCAAGAAAGCTAAGAAGGATAATAAATTATCACCAAAGTATTATGGTCCACACAAGGTGTTGCAAAAGATTGGTACTATGGCATACAAATTGGAGCTTCTTGTAGCTTCCTAAGTGCACCTAGTTTTCCACGTTTCATGCTTAAATAAGGTTATTAGTGACCCAATTCAAACAATATTTCCAGAACTTGATGAGGAAGGAAAAATCATATTGGAACCTGAAGCAGTCATAAAAACAAGAACTTGACAACTACGAAATCGATCAATCTCGGAGTATCTTGTCAAGTGGAAGCACTTACCTGCTGAAGATTCCACATGGGAGGATGAGAATTTTATAAAAAAGCATCCAGAATTACTCAAGCATTGAGGAAAACACTTTTTGAATGAGAGGGGCATGTTAGGTCTCTATAATACTAGTTATTCCCCCATTACTATTGTCATTGTAGCCCTTATCGTTATTGTTGTGCCCCTATTGTCCCCATATTGTTATTATTGTGCCCCATAGAAGCCCACAATTGTTATTGTTGTGCCCTTATATTATATTTTTTTATGTTGACTTTGATTATATTGTGACCCCTTAGACTCCTATATATGGAAAGGAGTTTTTGTCATTTGTGTAATGTAAAGGAGGTTTCCCCCTCAAAGAGGCCGATTTCTAAGGCGTTGATCTTTCTTTTCTATATTTTCTTGAGTTGGTTTCATAAAATAATGGTTTGAATGGAGAAAAACCATGTAACCAGTGATATAATGTCAAAATATATTGATGGCATGCACAAATACCAACATCTCTTTTCTAGTCACATTATAATTGAGACCAACAAAGGCTATATTTTTACTAATGAAATAGATATCATAGGTTATAAGTGTAACACCCTTCTCCCACATTACCCAAGTTAACTGGTTCATTGGGGTAAACATGTGATGAGAGGCTACTATGATGTGATTCATCTCCCCATGTACAGTGAAGGAAGTAGAACTAACAAAACAAAATGATTATGACCTTCCACACATGCTACAAAACCTTCAGTAGCCAACCAACCTTTCCAGGTGACCAACACCTGAGACAACTTGACATTTCACTGATCTGGACCCCCATCCACCCCCATGACAAGCCATGCATGTGAATGAGGTCTTCTAGTCACTCTCACAACAAGTCATGCCAGTGATTGTGGACATTTTCAGCTAGTTCTGAGTGAGCGACCCTGGATAATGCGCCACGTTTTCAGGGCCAGGATTCAGGCCACTGGCCAAAACTTCATGAAACTTTAAGGAATGATAAATAACAATGGAATAAGGATACTAATGCAATTATTGGTACAAGAAATTGATCTGAACCCTACTAGCCATCATAGGCATTTTGTTAAACATGTCACCAATATGTAATCTACAAGTCATAACAACAGATCTAAGCATAGGGGTCTCATACTTATCTTAGATTCGTAAAGAAGCATTGTTTCCTTATGAAAATAGATGCATTATCATCTATTAGGTCATATATTCATTGTCCATTCATTTTCAAATCAAAACATGATGAGATCCATACATCAAGTCTGTCAAAAAACATACTCATAACCAACATATAACCAATATAAACAACAAGGATATAATAGCCATAAGAATCACATATAAACCAATATATTTACACATGAAATACCAAGGAGAAGGAGCTATTATTGATGAATGCAGAAGCCAACCAAGTTTGGGACTTCCACGAACCACTCGACCATAGCTGGCTGAACCGAATCTTTCTTCCAGCCAAACACCCATGTGCCATATTGCAAGCATGAATGTGGGGCTCAAAACCAAAGCAATCCAACTTTCCTCAGGCTTTATTGCAATCCCAAGTAGATCAATAGGCCTTAAACAAGCATGAATTCCACCAGATTTTTCCACTTACACTATGAGGAATTTTCCTGTCTCCTAGTCTTTAGGCTTTACTGTATATCCTGCCATACAATGGTCGAGGATTCCTAGGCCTAATTAAGACTCCATCCTCCAGGCTTTACCATAAATCCCATCATTCACCGATCGAGGATTCCTAGGCTTGATCAATATCATAAACCTATATGATTTACCGTATATCTTGCCATTCACCGGTCGAAGATTTCTAGGCCCACTGAGGCACACAAAATCTAGCTTTATCGCAATCCCACCTTCTCCGATCTAGGCTTTCCTAGGCCTTGTGTTATTTCTTTTAGAGACCACCTCACTCAGTTTCGAAGCCATCCCAAAATCCAACTCAACCAAATATAAGAGAACCCATCAAACCATGGCTATCTGGAAATGGTAAGGTAAGGACGAAGAACACTGTGACACTTGGAAAAACCCATGCAAATGACAACAAGAGAACTAAATACACACATGCATGTACCATGCATGCCAAATATAGCAAGGAAATCGCACATGGAAATCGATACCTGCAAATAATCCCACTGTAGCTACTTTATGCCACTCTTCCTTGCTTGATATTAGCTTCCCTTTGCCTTCTTGGTCCTTTCTTTGCTTTCCTTGATCCAATGCTAGAGTACTCCAACAATTCTCTAAGTTTGCAAGAGTGTGAGGGAGAGAATAGAGAGATATCCAAAACTAAATTAACAAAAAGGCACCAACTGATCCTCATAAGCCTTTTTATTAATGAGGCCTCTATTTTCATAATTTTCCATTATTTTCCTCCTCACATGCAACCTATGACCTTTCACCTTCCTTTTCTCATAATTTCCATTATTTTCATAAATAAAATTCCAATTAATGCCTCATGCCTTTTCAAAGCCTTTGAAAATTTCCCTTACCCATAATAAACCAAATGAACACCCACACTAGGATGTTTTTCCCAACACTTAACTTGGAATATGTGTCCCATGAACTTGGTTATTATTTTTCCTTTATTAACTTTATTACATGGAATTTTGATGAGGGTTGTTACAATAAGATTCTCTTTTTGACCTAATACTACTCCTATCGCCATGTTGGATGCATATATAGAGATATGGAAAGGCAAAGCCCAAACAAGCCCTCTTATTACTATTGTTGTAAATAACTTTTCTTTATGTTTCTCAAAGAAAATTTGGAAATTAACATCCCAATAGAATTCAACACCTTTAGCTAATAAATTAAATTATGGTAGGACTATCTTATTTCTATGTATCTTAACAAAAGTTTTTTTAAGTCAATCAAAGCTTCATCGAAAGAATTTCCATATGCCAAAAATTCACCCGCACATTCATGTATCATATCAACAAAGATAGTTAAGAATTCCCTTTGGAATGTAGCTAGTTTATTGCACAAACCAAAGGGTAAGACCTTATAAGCATATGTCCCCAAGAGACATGTGAAAGTTGTTTTGTCTTGATCTCCTAAAGCTATCTTGATTTGATTGTAGCTACTAAATCCATATAGGAAAGATAAATACTTCTTCCTAGCTAATGTATCTAGGATTTGATTAATAAATTGTAGGGGAAAATAATCTTCATAGATTAACCATTTTCCATTTCTCTTAGGAACTACAACTAAAGGAGAAACCCACTAACTATCAAAGATGGGATAGATGAAATTTACTTTTAATAATTTTTGAAATTCTTATCTCACTATCTCCTTTAGCATTGTATTCATTCTTTATTGTGGTTTTATTATAGGTACTGTTAGCGTTCGAATTTGCCTCAGGCTGAGGAAGGCAAAACTCGAGGCAACATCAAACCAAGCTCAGCCTCGTAGTTAGCCCTACGAGGACAGGAGAGGGCTCTCTCTGGTCAATCTCGGCAAAAGGTAATCAAAGAGGCTTGAGATGACTGAATTGATGACTAATTTTAGGCTAGGTATGAAGTACAAGAATTATGGAATTTATTTTTTGAAGTTTTGTTGAATTCAAGGGAAAAGAAATTTTGGGTGCGGGGATGAGACACAGTTTCTGCAGAGGTCTGATTGGAGCGAGGTAGGCAATTGTTTTGATGCTTTTAAAGTGACGTGGTGAATAGATCAGACAGGTGAGGAGCTAAGGAGAGCAAGCAAGAGCAAGGGTTCTCCTTAAACTGAAGAAAACATGGAAAATTAAACAAATTTAAAGGCAGAGCATAGCAAATTTATGGATTCTACCTTAACACTTCATTTGTTCAATTGCAGAAGATGAGAGATGGAAAAATGATACACATAAAAAACTTACAAGTACTGAAAGAATCACACCATCAAGACATAAAGCCACAAGAATTCCAAATAGTGCTGCAAATCCCTAGTCTTCCCTTTGCCAAAATGCTGAAGTAAAATGTACAATAAAGTCTCAAAGCCTCTTCCCAAAGAGTCTAACCTCTCCAACCTCTGAAAATGATTGAGAAAATACATAATATAGACAATCTAACCCATTCCCTTGCCTCTAGGGGTCGAGCTCATCATCCTAGGAGCTGTTTCAACCAATTCTAAACAAAGCACTACAATCTAGGCAGTCAAAACAACTTGCCTCTATAAGCTAGGAAACCAATTCATTCATTAAATTTTTGCTATTTTATGAATGAATCATATAGAATAGGTAAATAAGTGTCAAGTCAACATAAATTTACATTAATTACATCAAGGAGGGTGAAAAATCCCATCACAAGTCAAAACTGGTCAAAACTGGGCGAATTCCTGAGCTGAAAGGTGAAAAATGTGCAAAAATCCTGATGCGTAGCGCGCATTTCCACCTGCTTTTGGGGCACTTCCCGGCATCCAAATTGAGCTCACGATAGCTTGTTGGAAAGGTCTGGATGTCCGATTTCTAACCCAAGTGGAATTTTCTAATTTGGTGTCCATTTGCCCCTCCAAAAGTGCATTCTCCCAAGACTGCTTCTTGTGTGTTCAAAAAGGGGCAGTGAGGTCATTTTTTGCATGTTTTTTGACCTTTTGGGGACCCAAACCTTGATGAAATGCCTTGGCAGTGGCTGAGCAGGTGTATTTCATCATGAAAAATCCAAAAATACAAACCTTTTGTGATTTGGACCTCCCAATTTTAAGGGTAGCGCGCGGCGCGCTACGCGTTGAGCCCAAAAACCTGTTTTTTACATAAATATTTCAAAATTAACAAAATTTTCCCCAAATTTCTTGAAATTTGGGCTGGGGGTCCCCAATCAAGTACTATGCTCAGCCAAAGAGGCTTCGGCCAAAATCCGAAGACGATTAAGCTCCTTTTTCCGTTTTTGCTTCTTGACCATTTTCCTCAATTTTGCCTTAAGACTCCTAATTCGCGCCTTGCAAACCAGGTTCCGGACCTTGTAATGCATAACCATGTGTTTCAATAATGCATGATCTCTATCGGCCCTTTTCAGCCATTCCTCCAAGTAGATGTTGACCCTCTCGAGATTAGCCTCTCGATCCTTATTTACCTGTTGCTCTAGAGAGGTGAACTCAATTTGCCTATGTTGGGCAGCTTGGCGATTCTCACGGATGTTTTGTAGCTCTATGATCACGTGCTGGTCGTCAAGCTGCTTATTCCGCTGCTCTAGTACTTGATATTTGACTTTGCCATCTCCAGCTGGATTTGCAAGGCTTGAATGTCCGTTTCTTGCTCTTTGATAATCCTGATATATTGGGCCTCCTCTGATTCTGAAGCTATCTCATCATCATGAATGATAACAAATCCCGATGGCTCACATGAAAACCTGTCCTCATGCTTGGGCTTCTTGCCCTTATCCTGTACCTATGGTGAAGAAGAAAGCGAGACCCTTTCCACATGATGTGGAGATAATACTCGCTTTGCTGCTGCGAACAAAGGTCTAGTGCCTCTCTGATATGTAATGAAAATAGGCCCGGTCTCATGATGCTCGAAACACTGCATAGCAAGAGGACAGGCATGCAATTCTCTAAGGTTGATTGGTTCTTCCCTGACATGTTTGCCACTTTTCCGAGGCCTCCAGGATTCCTTTTCTCTCAAGGGAGAATCACTTTCGGTCTCTGCCTCATATTCAGATGAGTGACCAGATGACATGACTGCTGATATACAAACTGCCTTGAATGAAACAGTGGTGTGCAATTGAATGTGAATTGCTTTTTTGCTCTAGCAATGCTGTGACCAAGGGGACAAAAATGCACAAGGGAATATTAGGAAAGGGGAAACATTAGGGAATTAGGGAATTTGGAAATAACAACAAGGGATTTAGAGAAGGGAAATGAAAATCTTGGATTTTAGGGTTTTGGGATGTTAGGTAAGGATAATGTGTTTTGGTAATAGAGGTGAGGAACTAGGATTTGAGGGATTATAGTGTAGGATGAAGGAGGGAATTAATGGGGAAAAATAAGGGTGAATTTGGGAATGAGAAACAAAGGGAAATGGGGAAATAATGACAACCTTGGTTACACTCTGTTTTTGAAACCCTACAACACTTTTTTTTGCATTCAAACCCTACAACCATTTCATTGATAAAGGAGGGCTTTCCACTTGGATTTCTAAGGTGAACATATCATGAACCCATTACATTTATCTTTCAAAAGCCAAGCACAAGCGGTGGATGTGAGCCTACCTGCAATTTTGTGCGGAGAGGAGGCGTTTGAATGTGTTTCACGCAAAGTTCTGGGCATAAACTCCAACGTGTAGTGCACCTCACCCAATGCCCCGAGAACTCCTGATGCGCCTCACCCATGCAAAATAACACTGCAAATTGTGGCCTGATGTGTAGCGCGCTCCTGGTGCTTAGTGCGCCCAACCTGATGCGTAGCGGGCACCCAGCTACATAGTGCATTTTACAGGAGGCTTTTGGAGGCCTTACCGGTGTCAAAATCGGGCGCAGGATAGCACTTTGGAAAGGTATTTGAGTCTACTTTCCAACCCAACTATAATTTTTCAATTTTGAGTTCATTTTACTTGTCAAAAATCAAATCTCCCAAGACTAGTCAAAATGTGCCAAATGAGGCTGCCTCAAGGCAGAGTGCTGTTGCAGTCAACTTTTGAATGTCTTCCTCAACTCCAAATTGAGCTCATGATAGCTCATTGGAAATATTTTTGTGTCTAGTTAACATTTGACTCATCAAGAAAGTCATTTGGCCAACCAAGCTAGGAGGAAACTTGGTTTTCCCAAGGTCACTTCAGAGGTGCATTCGATTCTCCTCAGGCAACGGTATTTTTGACATTTATCTAAAACCATGACACCTGTGTAAAAAGTGAAGGAGGTTTTTATTCTTTGGAATGTTTTGGACAAAAACCTCTCTCATTTTTCCAAAATCCATCTTTTATTGCTCTGAAACATCTTTTGAATGAAACTTATCCCGATGTGTGAAACTAGGAATTTTGTGGAAATGAAGCGAAATGAAGGGGATGAGGGGCTTTTAAATTCTTGGGGAAATTTTGGGGAGTAGGGAGGGATGTTAGGAAGCAGGGGAAAGTGGAATCACGGAGATCGAGTGAGGGGAAGGGGTCCAAAAGGGAAAAACACAGGCCCAACTTAGAAAATTGCCAAGTTGTAGCAAGAAACTAGGGTTTGCGCGAAAATGAGGAATTTGGGGGATCTCAGTGATGGGAAGCATTTGATAAGGTACTTTAAGGATAGGGGAAAGTGTATGAACATCAGGATACAAGTTTTGACGATTATTTTACCGTCCAAGAGAAATTAGTTTCAAAACCCTAGGAGAGGGAAATGAGCTTGCCTAGGTGCAACTGAAGCATGAACAAGGTGTAGAATGACCCATTAGACACTGTCATGATAATGAAAACCCTATGAATGATGATAGACTCAGCTGAATGATGACATGGACCAACATTTGGACAACTTTAGAAGGAGTGAAAGCAAACCCTAGACCTAATGCCTAGTGACCAAATTTTGCTTGAAAACTCTTTGAAATGACAAAATTTGACCTGGACACTATGAGACCACTTTGTAAGAGCATATTTGATCACTGGAGGAAGGCTGGAAAGACTGACACTAACATTGGCTCCAATGGGGATGGTAGCTCCTTGGAGGTGCCAAGAACGGCAGATCTTTGGGATAGTAGACCAGTGCCTTATCCATTGGGCTATGGAGTCCATTATTTCGGCAAATGACACAAGACTTTGACTCATTTATTGACTGAAACCTGACTCAAGCCGACACAATTATGAAACCAACATGACTGAAAACTGACTCATAAATGACTCATGACTCAACTAAAAACTGACTCGATACTTAAACACAATCGACCAACTGAAAATGATGCTCAAAGGAGAGCTTATTCATCACAACCTACTCTAACAATTTCATTCATCACCTGATCAAGTGAAATGAAACAACCAGTGCAACCAAGTAAGTATCCCGTTTGTTGTCCGAATTCTCCGCAAGTGCTCACTTATGAACAACAAGAGAGAACTAATGAACGACAACTCCCATGATAACTTAGAAACAGATCCGTAGAATGATATGAATTCTCTATCCACCTCCAAAAACACTGCATAAGGATCTTGAAATTCAAGCACACTGAAACTTAGCTCATCCAATGGATTACTTCTCGTTTCCTCATACCATGGATGCAAACTTTGATCTGAGCCTTGTGACGAGACCTCTGCTGAAAATGACAAAGAAACCGACTGCCGGATCAAATTCATATCAGCACATGTTTCAAGCTCACATGTAGTCAATGGAGAAAGACTTTGACTGCAAACGTCATCCAAAACATCAGCTATTGGATCATGAAAAACTTGAAAAGACTGCTGTAATGTATCCATTGAAAATGTATGACATCCTTCTAGCTTTTCATCTTTTTCTTGAGAGATTTTACGAAGATTCTGCCTTATAAACTGAAATTCTTCGAAACAACAGGGTATAGAATCTTCCTGCATCATCAAATCATGTATTTTGTCTTCCACAACTTCATATGTAATCTGACCTTCAATTTCATTTGGTGACTGCAAATCTGATGCTACAGGCTGCTCAAGAATTTTGTTATCTGTCTCATCCTCAACATTAACACTGAGAGATTGCTGATTTGTGATAGGCTGTTCATTTGAAGATTTACTATGCAATCTACCCTTCAAAAACTGAAATGATTCAAAACAGAATGGTACGGAGTCACCTTGAATCATTAAATCATGTGTGTCCACTTCCAAGTCTTCAGCTGCAACTTGACAATCAAGGGCTTTCGGGGGTTGCAAATCTGAATATGAGAAGTCTTGAACAAGGTTCTCATTGCTCTCAATATGATTCAAATCAAGACTTGTTGACATTTGATTTCTGATTGCATGGTAGTTATCTCTGATGAACTGAAACGAATCAAAACAAAAAGGCAAAGATCCTTCACTTACTTCAAATTTTGCTGCACTTTCCTCATCAATGTCATAGCTGATATGTGATGGTTGAACATTGTATTCAAGCTGCTGAAAATGAACTTCTTCCTCCCACAAACTAGCTGCTTGTTTGATTGCAAGATTAGCTTCTGTTTGGAGAACATAATCATCATCATACTGATCAAACTGAGGCAAATCATCGGTATAAAACATATCATCAAGCATGCAGGTCATATCAACAGTTCTTTCTTCGCCAAGGTGATCTACAAAACAATCATTATCAGATCTATGACAACTAGGATAAGAAACAAAATGTTTTGGATCAACAACTTGTTCTTCTTCAATCAGCGCGCCATGAGCTTGAACATCATAATCATTCCTTGCGTTGATCTTGTCCATCATCTTTTCCACTAAACTTACCAAAATGTCAAGCTTCACCTCTAGAGATGATGATTCGGCCGGATCTATGTTTTTCATCTCTTCTTCTTTCAACCTTGCCCGTCGGATCAGCAGATGCGCCTCTACATTTACTGCACTATTTTGCATCTCGTGAAGTGTTGCAATATCCCTTTCTCTCAGCTGAAACTCCATCTCTGGATCAAAGGCACCCAGATAGTGCAAGAGAGAAGATCTAGGAGTAGGCCTTATCTCAACTGGCATTGAATAATAAACTTGATTAAATCTGGCCGAAAACTATTGTACTGTCTCCCCTGGGAATCTTTTCAGCTGGTTATACTCTTCTATAATCAAGAAAAGGTTCTGCCCGATCATCCACCTGTCGAGAAAAACTTTGACAAACTGTTGGACATCTGAAATGCTTGCATCAGGCAGGGCTTTGAACCAACTCTTCACTTTGGCTTGCAAAGAAAGAGAAAAAAGCCTTATACTAACATCTTCGCTATCAACTTCAAAAAGGTCAAGAAAAGACTCAAAATTCTGCACATGTTGCTCAGCGTTGACATTCTTACTTTCACCATCGAACCTCGGAAAGTATAGATCATAGTTTTTGGGGAAAGCATGGAGAACAGAAGGTAAAACAAGAGGTTTAGACCGATCTGGAATTTTACAAGGTGTATGGGTATGTACAGCAGGTATAGAATCAGTCTTGGTCTCTTGAGGTTCATCAATTTGAATATGGTCATCACAAAATTCGGAAAGAGGATCCTGATCAAGCTCAAAGGCATGCAAATCTTTGGTATTCACAATCTTCAAAGGGAAAGAATCAACTCCAGGCCGAGGATCTCTTCTCAAATACAATATGCTTTGCAAAGCCTTCTTGACATTCTTGGGAAAATAGAAGAAATAATTTATGACAAAGAACAAAATGCCTTGGATGAAATTCAAACTTGAATAGCTGATCTGTCCATGTTTTCCTTTCATGTTTCTGCTGGTAGGGATCATCCTCCAGTGGAGTCTTTGGATCTGATCTCAAAACTAATTTAGAGTCGCCAGGTGAATGATTTCAGCCTTGCCAGTGTCTGATCGTTGTCCACCATCAACAGTCAGATCTGAACTTGATGCATGTACTAGGGAAATTAACAAGTTAGATGTCACGATTACAAGCTAGACCGGAGATTGACTGAAGCAGCGTTTATCTACTTCCGCTAATGCAAAGCAAAAGTGTTTCGAAGGCTACTTGGCATAACTTCAAGCTCCGTCTGTAGCTTATAAAACAAATGACATCAACAAACAAACCATTTTCTTCCCCAGTATGGTCGCCACTATGTTAGCGTTCGAATTTGCCTCAGGCTGAGGAAGGCAAAACTCGAGGCAACATCAAACCAAGCTCAGCCTCGTAGCTAGCCCTACGAGGACAAGAGAGGGCTCTCTCCGGTCAATCTTGGCAAAAGGTAATCAAAGAGGCTCGAGATGACTGAATTGATGACTAATTTTAGGCTAGGTATGAAGTACAAGAATTATGGAATTTATTTTTTGAATTTTTGTTGAATTCAAGGGAAAAGCAATTTTTGGTGCGGGGATGAGACACAGTTTTTGCAGAGGTCTGATTGGAGCGAGGTAGGCAATTGTTTTGATGCTTTTAAGTGACGTGGTGAATAGATCAGACAGGTGAGGAGCTAAGGAGAGCAAGCAAGAGCAAGGGTTCTCCTTAAACTGAAGAAAACATGGAAAATTAAACAAATTTAAAGGCAGAGCATAGCAAATTTATGGATTCTACCTTAACACTTCATTTGTTCAATTGCAGAAGATGAGAGATGGAAAAATGATACACATAACAAACTTACAAGTACTGAAAGAAGCACACCATCAAGACATAAAGCCACAAGAATTCCAAATAGTGCTGCAAATCCCTGGTCTTCCCTTTGCCAAAATGCTGAAGTAAAATGTACAATAAAGTCTCAAAGCCTCTTCCCAAAGAGTCCAACCTCTCCAACCTTTGAAAATGATTGAGAAAATACATAATATAGGCAAGCTAAACCATTCCCTTGCCTCTAGGGGTCGATCTCATCATCCTATGAGCTGTTTCAACCAATTCTAAACAAAGCACTACAATCTAGGCAGTCAAAACAACTTGCCTCTATAAGCTAGGAAACCAATTCATTCATTAAATTTTTGCTATATTATGAATGAATAATCTAGAATAGGTAAATAAGTGTCAAGTCAACCTAAAGTTACATTAATTACATCAAGGAGGGTGAAAAATCCCATCACAAGTCAAAACTGGGCAAATTCCTGAGCTGAAAGGTGAAAAATGTGCAAAAAATCCTAATGCGTAGCACGCCTGAGCCCTATACGTAGCGCACCTTTCCACCTGCTTTTGGGGCACTTCCTGGCATCCAAATTGAGATCACGATAGCTTGTTGGAAAGGTCTGGATGTCTACTTTCCAACCCAAGTAGAATTTTTTAATTTGGTGTCCATTTTCCCCTCCAGAAGTGCATTATTCCAAGACTGCTTCTTGTGTGTTCAAAAAGGGGTAGTGAGGTCATTTTTTACATGTCTTTTGACCTTTTGGGGACCCAAACCTTGATGAAATGCCTTGGTAGTGTCTGAGCAGGTGTATTTCATCATGAAAATTCCAAAAATGCAAACCTTTCGTGATTTGGACCTCCCAATTTTAAGGGTAGCGCGCGGCGTGCTACGCGTTGAGCCCAAAAACCTGTTTTTTACATAAAAATTTCAAAATTGACAAAATTTTCCCCAAATTTCTTGAAATTTGTGCTGGGGGTCCTCAATCAAGTACTATGCTCAGCCAAAGAGGCTTCAGCCAAAATCCGAAGACGATCAAGCTCCTTTTTCCGTTTTTGCTTCTTGACCATTTTCCTCAATTTTGCCTTAAGACTCCTAATTCGCGCCTTGCAAACCAGGTTCCGAACCTTGTAATGCATAACCATGTGTTTCAATAATGCATGATCTCTATCGGCCCTTTTCAGCCGTTCCTCCAAGTAGATGTTGACCCTCTCGAGATTAGCCTCTCGATCCTCATTTACCTGTTGCTCTAGAGAGGTGAACTCAATTTGCCTATGTTGGGCAGCTTGGCGATTCTCACGGATGTTTTGTAGCTCTATGATCGCGTGTTGGTCCTCAAGCTGCTTGTTCCACTGCTCTAGATACCTGATATTTGACTTTGCCATCTCCAGCTGGATTTGCAAGGCTTGAATGTCCGTTTCTTGCTCTTTGATAATCCTGATATATTGGGCCTCCTCTGATTCTGAAGCTGTCTCATCATCATGAATGATAACAAATCCCGATGGCTCACCCGAAAACCTCTCCTCATGCTTGGGCTTCTTGCCCTTATCCTGTACCTGAAGAATAAAGCGAGACCCTTTCCACATGATGTGGAGATAATACTCGCTTTGCTGCTGCGAACAAAGGTCTAGTGCCTCTCTGATATGTAATGAAAATAGGCCTGGTCTCATGATGCTCAAAACACTGCATAGCAAGAGGACAAGCATGCAATTCTCTAAGGTTGATTGGTTCTTCCCTGACATGTTTGCCACTTTTCCGAGGCCTCTGGGATTCCTTTTCTCTCAAGGGAGAATCACTTTCTGTCTCTGCCTCATATTCAGATGAGTGACCAGATGACATGACTGCTGATATACAAATTGCCTTGAATGAAATAGTGGTGTGCAATTGTATGTGAACTGTTTTTTTGCTCTAACAATGCTGTGACCAAGGGGACAAAAATGCACAAGGGAATATTAGGAAAGGGGAAACATTAGGGAATTAGGGAATTTGGAAATAACAACAAGGGATTTAGAGAAGGGAAATGAAAATCTTGGATTTTAGGGTTTTGGGATGTTAGGTAAGGATAATGTGTTTTGGTAATAGAGGTGAGGAACTAGGATTTGAGGGATTATAGTGTAGGATGAAGGAGGGAATTAATGGGGAAAAATAAGGGTGAATTTGGGAATGAGAAACAAAGGGAAATGGGGAAATAATGACAACCTTGGTTACACTCTGTTTTTGAAACCCTACAACACTTTTTTTTGCATTCAAACCCTACAGCCATTTCATTGATAAAGGAGGGCTTTCCACTTGGATTTCTAAGGTGAACATATCATGATCCCATTACATTTATCTTTCAAAAGCCAAGCACAAGTGGTGGATGTGAGCCTACCTGCAATTTTGTGCGGAGAGGAGGCATTTGAATGTGTTTCAGGCAAAGTTCTGGGCATAAACTCCAATGCATAGTGCACCTCACCCAATGCAGTGCGAGCTCCTGATGTGCCTCACCCATGCAAAATAACACTGCAAATTGTGGCCTGATGTGTAGCGCGCTCTTGGTGCGTAGCGCGCCCAACCTGATGCGTAGCGCACACCCAGCTACATAGTTCATTTTACAGGAGGCTTTTGGAGGCCTTCCCGGTGTCAAAATTGGGTGAAGGATAGCACGTTGGAAAGGTATTTGAGTCTAATTTGCAACCCAACTAAAATTTTTCAATTTGGAGTTCATTTTCCTTGTCAAAAATCAAATCTCCCAAGACTAGTCAAAATGTGCCAAATGAGGCTGCCTCAAGGCAGAGTGCTGTTGCAGTCAACTTTTGAATGCCTTACTCAACTCCAAATTGAGCTCATGATAGCTAATTGGAAATATTTTTGTGTCTAGTTAACATTTGACTCATCAAGAAAGTCATTTGGCCAACCAAGCTAGGAGAAAACTTGGTTTTCCCAAGGTCACTTCAGAGGTGCATTCGATTCTCCTCAGGCAACGATATTTTTGACATTTATCTAAAATCATGACACCTGTGTAAAAAGTGAAGGAGGTTTCTATTCTTTGGCATTCTATGGAAAAAAACCTCTCTCAGTTTTCCAAAATTCATCTTTGATTTCTCTGAAACATCTTTTGAATGAAACTTATCCCGATGTGTGAAACTAGGAATTTTGTGGAAATGAAGCGAAATGAAGGGGATGAGGGGCTTGTAAATTATTGGGAAAATTTTGGGGAGTAGGGAGGGATGTTAGGAAGCAAGGGAAAGTGGAATCATGGAGATCGAGTGAGGGCAAGGGGTCCAAAAGGGCAAAACACAGGCCCAACTTAGAAAATTGCCAAGTTGTAGCAAGAAACTAGGGTTTGCGCGAAAATGAGGAATTTGGGGGATCTCAGTGATGGGAAGCATTTGATAAGGTACTTTAAGGACAGGGGAAGGTGTATGAACATCGAGATACAAGTTTTGCTGATGATTTGACCGTCCAAGAGAAATTAGTTTCAAAACCCTAGGAGAGGGAAATGAGCTTGCCTAGGTGCAACTGAAGCATGAACAAGGTGTAGAATGACCCATTAGACACTGTCATGATAATGAAAACCATATGAATGATGATAGACTCAACTGAATGATGACATGGACCGACATTTGGACAACTTTAGAAGGAGTGAAAGCAAACCCTAGACCTAATGCCTAGTGACCAAATTTTGCTTGAAAACTCTTTGAAATAACAAAATTTGACCTGGACACTCTGAGACCACTTTGTAAGAGCATATTTGATCACTGGAGGAAGGCTGGAAAGACTGACACTAACAGGTACAACACTTTATTCTCTAGAGATATGATGTATGCATGTATCTAGATGGATACCTTGTATATCAATGTAGTCTCAAGAAAATTCTTTAGAATATTTGCTTAATAATTGATTTAATTGATCCTCTTGAGATGCTTCTAAATTAGAATTGATATTCAAGTATTTCCCAAGACCAATTTCAAAGGTATTACTATAAGAATTTGTTATTGAATTCATAGGAAAAGTGGTTTGAAACAAAGATACCAAGGAACTTGTTGTGAAATTTTCCTAAAAACTTTGTTCTAAAAGATGATTTCTAGTAATGTATCGAGTTGTTTCTAGTTGTCCTGCAATATATATATATATATTTGAAATGTTGATGGTTTCGAAATTAAACTGTCGCTCCAGCACTACATCAACATCTTGAAATTCTCTATGACTAACGAGAAGTAACGAGAACACTATCCCAGTGATTATAGTCATGTGAGTAGGGGTTGAATCCATGCCAAGAGTGGTGCAACTCAACCCTCTCGCTTATCAAAGGAATTGTAGCTTGCTAGGAAGAGTTCTGTAGCTCACAAATCGAACAGATCAAAGGAAAATAAAACATTAACAACCCTAACCCTATGTAAAAAACTTGACTACAGTATCCTTTATGCAAGAACAATTAAATGAATAATATCTACTCTTATTTAAATGTGAAACATTCAAATACATAACTGATTAGTCAAATAAGTGAAGGCATCTTTAGATATTAATTAATTATTGTATAGTTTAGTTGTTGCTTTATGTATTTATATTAGGAAAATGAAATATGTAGTTAAGTTTTAGTGAATTTTTTTCTACTTTAAAACAAGAATTAAACATTTAGAGGATATTAGAGCCCATAAGGAATTCTTGATATTTGAAACATAAACAAATTATGTACAAAAAGTAAAACCATGATTAAAAGAAGTAAGACTACAAATAAATTCTAAAACAAACTAAAAGCAAATGTCAAACAAAACCAAACAATTAATGTAATAACTAACAAATTATTTACCAGAACTTGGGTTAGTGTAAAGAAAGAAAAACAAAATAAAATGAATAAAATTTACATAACATCATAACTTAAATAAATGTAAATACAAAAACTCAAGACCATAAAAAGAAATGAAATAACACATTTATAGAGAGAACAATAAGAATTAAATTTGAGTATTATTGAAAAGAAGTAAACCCAAATTCCAGTAGAACCATTGAAGTAGGATATGACCAACAAAGGAACTCCTTTTATTATGATTTAAACATCTAAGTACATCTCGGTAGGATGGAATATGCATGTGAAAGAGAAGGTGATACATACTCAAATTTAAATTAATAAACACAGAACAAGGAGACCATATCTTGCAAAACCATCACATAATTAGTACCAATTTGATGATAATAACAGTGGAAATAATGCAAAATAAATGATTTATGCCTTTGTCCACTGTTAACTAATGGAACACTACATTCACATTCTAAGAAGCACTTAGAAAGGAAACCTACAAACCAACAATGACATCATACATACATAGATCAATGCACAAAGATGAACTAGAAAATAGAAAAGGGAAGAACCTCACTGTCTGACCATGCCCTCACTCACAAATTGGGCAACATTTTGGTATGAAAATGTGGGAATCTATGTTCAAAGTCGTTGCTGTATTTTTATATATTTCTTCATGTAAATGGATGGCTTTGATCTTCCTTGAATGGTTGTCAGATGAGTGTTGGGCGGTTGCATTAGTTAAAATGTATAGCAAATGTCTCTCTCTTTTTAAAATTATTTTGCATTGGGCTCATAAAGTTAACATTTTCCTTTAGTCATTTTAAATATAAATTCCACCGAATTTGCATTTAGTAAAACATATGCTTTGCGCCATTTTTGGCTGGAAACATAACCACAGTGCTCACATACACCTTGTTTTGGCATCTTTTGCTGAAGAAGAGATGCGGAAATCCTTGCTTGATATACTGATGTACAATATTGCTCTTGGTATGATTTATTTTAAATATTTAATAAAATCATGAGAAAGGCCATGATATGCATTTTATAACACATGACACGTCGATCCAGTAATCAATTACTCTTCAGAACCATCTTTTTGTGAAGGAGAATTAACTGCAATTGGTCATATTCAGTTAAGGAACCGATGTAACAGCCCTAGTCAAAATTCCATGTAATAAAGTTATAAAGGAAAAATAATAACCAAGGTCATGGGAAACGTGTTCCAATATGAGTGTTGGGAAAAAAAATCTTAGTGTGGGTCTTCATTTGGTTTATTATGACTAAGGGAAATTGGCAAAAACTTTAAAAAGGCATGAGGCAATAATTGGCATTTTATTTATGAAAATAATGGAAATCAGGAGAAAGGGAAGGTGAAAGGTCACATGTTGCATGTGAGGAGGAAAATGAAGCATAATAATGGAAAATGAAGAAGATAGAGGCCTCATTAATAAAAAGGCTTCTGAGGATCAGTTGGTACCTTTTTGTCAGTTCAGTTTTGGAGCTCCCTCTATTCTCTCTCTCTCACACTCTTGGACACTTAAAGAATTCTTGGAGTACTTTAGCATTGGATCAAGGAAAGAAAAGGAAGGGCCAAGAAGGAAAAGGGAAGTTGAGATCAAGCAAGGAAGAGAAACATCAAGCAACTACAACGAGATTATTTGTAGGTATCGATTTACATGTGTGATTTCCTTGCTAGATTTGGCATGCATGGTACATGCATGTGTGTATTTGGTTCTCTTATTATCATTGGCATGGGTTTTTCCAGGTGTGACAATGTTCTTCAGCCTTGCCTTTCCATTTTTGGATAACCATGGTGTGATGGGTTCTCTTGTATTTGGTTGACCTAGATTTCCAGATGGTTTTGAAACTGAGTGAGGTGGTCTCTGAAAGAAAGAACACAAGGCCTAGGATTCCCTGGATCGGAGAAGGTGAGAATGTGTTTAATCCAGATTTTGTGTGCCTCGGTCGGCCTAGGAATCCTCGAATGATGAATGGTGAAATATATGGTAAATCCTAGAGGTGTGTGCACTCGATCAAGCCTAGGAATCCTTGACCGATGAATGGTCGGATATATGGTAAAGACTATAGGGTGGAGTCTTGATTAGGCCTAGGAATTCTTGACCGTTGTATGGTGGGATATACGGTAAAGCGTAAAGACAAGGAAACAAGAAAATCCTCATGGTGTAGGTGGCGAAATCCAGTAGCATCCATGCTTGTTTAGGGTCTAGTGATCTGGTGGGGATTGTGGTAAATCTTGAGGAAACTTGGTTTGGTTTGGTTTTGAGTTCCACATTCATGCTTGGAATATGGCACGGGGGTGATTAGATGGAAGAAATATTTGGGTCAGCCAATCTATGGTCGACTATTTCGTGGAAGTCCCAAACCCGATTGGATTTTGCATTCATTGATAAGAGCTCCTTCTCCTTGGTATTTCATGTGTAAATATACTAGTTTATATGTGATTCTTATGATTGTTATATCCTTGTTATTTTTATTGGTTATATGTTGGTTCTGAGTATGTTTTATGACATACTTGATGTATCGCTGTCATAAGGTTTTGATTTGAAAATGAATGTACAATGAATATATGACCTAATAGATGATAATGTAGCCATTTTGATAAGGCAACAATGCTTATTTAGGAATATCAGATAAGTATGAGACCCCTATGCTCAGATTTGTTGTTATGACATGTAGATTACATATTGGTGACATGTTTAACGAAATGCCTGTCATGGCTAGTAGGGGTGAGATCAAGTAATTGTACCAATGATTGAATTAGTAACCTTATTCCACTATTATTTATCATTCCTGAAAGTTTCATGAAGTTCTAGATAGTGGCCTGAGCCTTGACCCTTAAAAAGTTGCATAAAATACAGGGTCGTTGGCTTAGAACTAGTTGAAAAAGTCCATAATCATTGGAATGCCTTGTTGTGGGAGCAACTGGAAGGCCTGAGTCACATGCATGGCTTGTCATGGGAGTGGCTAGGTGTCCATATAAGTGAAATGTCAAGTTTTATAAGGGGTTGGTCACCTGGAAAGGTTGGTTGGCTCCTGAAGGTTCTATAGCATGTGTGGAAGGTCAAAATGGTTATTTTTTGTCGATTCCACTTTCTTAAGTGTACATGGGGAGTTGAATCACATCATAGTAGCCTCTCGTCACATGTTTACTCTAGCAGACTAGTTAACTTAGGTAAATGTGGGAGGAGGGTGTTATAGAGTGGTATCAGAGCATGGTTCACCCCTTGGACTGGATGGACGGTGTGTTGGTCATGCATTCATGTCAATTGCATATATGTGTTCTTTATGCTTGTGTTCTATGTACTTGTGTATGTATGGTGGTGGTCATGGTTGTAGTGGTGTCTCCATGTGAAAGTGGATGGTGTGTTGTTGAATGCAGTCATCATGAGTGTATGTCGTTTATGCATGTTAGTGCTTATATATTGTTATGCATGCATTGATATGGTTGCAGTTGTCATCCATGAGGTCATGGTTTGAGGTTGATATGATCAAGAATTAATAGCTGAATAGTGGTTAAACTGATGCTATATGATGATGTGATTATGATTATACATGTATCGTGATAATCTGGTTGATTTTGCAGATACGATATCCTCCCCTGGACTATAATGAGGTATGTTGATTATGTTATGTTTTGGTTTTAGCTGAGATGGTGTACTTGCAAGAAAGAGATAAAACATGACTAGCAAGATGGTAGACTATAGTTCATGAGTCTCTCCATATGGATCAGATGAGCAACATGGTGTTGGGCACTCTTCTTACTTAGCAGACACATTGAGAAGTTTGAAGGAAGAAATAAGAAGTTGCAAAGAAAATAATGACAGAATCATCTAGGCACAAGAGAAACAAGCAGAAGTTAATGTTATAATCATTCAGAGTTTTTTAGAATTGTAGAGACAGGGACCATTTCGGATCAACCATTGGTGGGAGGACAAGACTAATGGGGCATATGGTAGTAGATCTCATGGTGGGCACAGGTCAGATAGGGATGACACAATCCGAGATGGTAGGCTCTTGGATACTTCATTTAGGAAAGTTGATGGACACATGTTCTATTCTAAATCTGGTTCTGACAAGCACTATGATCATCATCATTATCATCAGCATAGGAGAAGTGACAGGGGATATTTTCTAGATGAGTTAAAGAAAGCGAAGCCACCTATATTTGATGGAGATTTGAAGAAGCTAGAGCATGCTGAAGCATGACTACTTGGGATGAAGAAGTTCTTTGAGTTTCATGAATACAAAGAGAATATGAAGGCCATAATAACTATCTTCAACCTTAAAGGGAAAGCAAATATTTGATGGGAAGATGTGAAGCAGGTTAGAGACATTAGGACAGAGGAGATAAGTTGGCATGAATTCAAGCGAATTTTCAGGAAGAAGTATTTGTCAGAGTGGTACTACGACAGTAGAGCTAAGGAATTCTATGAGCTAGAGATGAGATCAATGACAAATGAGGATTACAAAACTAAGTCTTGGAGTTATTGAGGTATTTACCATATCTTAAGGATGATAAGGCCAAAGTTTATATATTTTCAGTGGATTATCATTAGCATTTAGAGATCAGATTGAGTATGATGAGCCTCGGTCACTTGAGGAAGTTATTGGGAAATTAAAGCATTTTTATGAGTAGTCAAATAATAAGACAAAATATCATCAAGGTTGGAAAGGGAAGGACAAAGATAAAGGTAAATGGAAACCAAAAAGAACAAGGCCTCATGATGTAGGTGAGAAATAAAATGTTTCACCTTACAAGAAGTTTAATGGGTCACAACATAGAGATCAACAGAATAAAGGTGATGGTACAATACGATTGCAGTGTTGGACATGTAGTAAGGAGCATCTTAAGAGGGATTGTCAGTAGAATTAGGGTTGTAGGCCTCAAATTTATAGTGCATAGGAAGCACAGACAGTTGGGGATGTTGGGTAGAGCATTCCACAGATTTATACAATGCTGGATAATAGGAAGGCAGATCACCAAGAAACGATTATCGAGATGGACAGTAAGATTTGTGATAATTTTTTTTCCATTTTGATTGACCCTGGATCAAATTATAGTTATATTAGTCCTGACCTGGTGGATAAGTGTGGTTTGAATAAATAAGTGCATGCAGAATCCTGGTTAGTGTAATTGTCTACAGGTACAAATAAGAGAGTGTATCACTAGGTAAGAGCTTGTGAATTTGAGTTGAATGGTATGCGTACCTAAGCACATTTGAATGTATTGTCGTTGGGATCATATAGTATGATTTTTGGTATGGATTGGTTGTATCTTCATAGGACCAAAGTGGATTTTTATTACAAGGTCATTGAGTGCTTGGATGATAATGGAGAACAAAGGATCTTGTAGGGTCAAAAGAAGGCAACATCAGTTAGAGTGGTGATATCTAAGCAGGAAAATCGTAGTCGCAGAAAAGGGTGTGTGTTATTTGCAGTGCATATCTCTAGTGATAAAGGTAAGGATGTTGAGGATGTGGAGGAACAGGTACCTGATCTTGCAACAGTTTCAGGGTGCGTTTCCAGAAAATATTTCATAGTTGTTGCCTCACAAAGAAGTGGAATTTTCCATTGAGTTTGTATCATGGGCAATACCAACATCAAAGGCACCATATAGGACGAGCACGCCAAAGTTAGTAGAGTTGAAGTTACAGTTGAGGGAAATGCCTGACAAGGGATACATTAGTCCAAGTGTATCACCTTGGGGTGCACCAATGTTGTTTGTGAAGAAGAAGGATGGTACTCTTAGGCTATGCTTTGATTACATGCAGTTGAACAAAGTGACCATCAAGAACAAGTATCTATTTCCAAGGATCAATGATTTGTTTGATCAGTTGAAGGGAGAAGCAATGTTCTTGAAGATTGATTTGAGATTAGGATATCATCAGGTACACATTAAAGATTAGGAAATTTACAAGACAAATTCTTGGACTAGCCATTGGAATTATGAATTTGTTGTAGTTCCATTTGGTTTAAATAATTCTCCATCTACCTTTATGTGCTTAATGAATAATGTATTGTGTCCTTATCTGGACAAGTTTGTTATTGTATTCATTAAATGACAACTTGATATATTCTAAAAATGACAAAGAGCATGTCGAGCACTTAGAAACAATGTTGAGATTACTGAGAGAGCATCAATTGTATGCCAATCTTAGCAAATGCAGTTTCTTTCAGACAAAGGTACATTACTTGGGACATGTTATTTCCAAGGAAGGTATAACAGTGGATTCAGAGAAGATAAGAGGTATCATGGAGTGGGATTCTCTTAGAAACGTGGATAAGGTAAGATCATTTACGGGGATAATAGGTTATTATAGGAGGTTCATCAAGAAATTCTCTCACATTGCATATCCTATTACGTTACTACAGAGGCAAGATAAGGAATTTGAATGTACAAAATAATGTGCAACTAGTTTTGAGAAATTGAAGCAGTTGTTGAAACATACTCTAGAGTTAAATATTGTAGATCTGGACAAAGAATTTGTGGTGTGCATAGATTCTTGCAAGACAGGACTTGGTGGATTCCTTATGCAGGAAGGACAAGTAGTATGTTATGAGTCACATAAACTGAATGCACATGAGTAGAATTATCCGACACATGATCTTGAGTTGGCAACAATCATCCATACACTGAAGATGTGGAGACACTATCTTCTTGGTAGGAGGTTTGTATTGGTGAGCGATCATAATGGATTGAGGTATATATTTGAACAACCAAATTTGAATGCCAGACAGGCTAGATGGTTGGCCAAAATTAGTGAGTTTAAATTTGAGATTAGGTACATCAAGGGTAAGGAGAAAAAGGTTGCAGATGCTCCTATCATGAGGATATAGGTGAATCATATAGAAACTATGAGTTCTTATGGGACAAACTTATAAGATCAAATCTTACAGGTGGGAAAATAGGTATGTGGAGCTTATGCATAGGTTACAATAGGGTACAGGTGGTCAGGATGTGGACTATCGTCTTACAACAGATGGTTTGGTCAGATTTAGGGACAAGATATATGTGTTGAATGACAGTGAGCTCAAGAAGAATATCTTGTGAGATTTTCATGTAAAACTGTATTCAGGTCACCCAGGATACCTTAAGACATTGACAACGGTGAATAAGTTTTATCATTGGCTGAATCTGAAGAAGGAAGTTTCAGAGTTCGTGGCTAGATGTTTGGACTGTTAGCATGTGAAGGAAAAGTGTAAGCATCTAGGTGGACTATTACAACCAATTTTGATTCCAGAGTGGAAGTGGGAGGTCATTTCCATGGATTTCATCACAGGTTTTTCAAGGACATCTAGACAACATGATTCCATCATGGTTGTGGTGGACATGTTGACTAAGGTATCACACTTCATTCCAGTAAAATCTATGTATTCAAATAGTGATGTGGCATAGGTATTCATTAGAGATGTAGTGAGGCTGCATGGTGTTCCAAGGAAGATTGTGTCAGACAGGGATGCTAAGTTCACTTCCAAGTTTTGGAAGGAGTTGTTTGCAGGTTTGGGGACAAAGTTGGCCTTCAGCATATCTTATCATCTACAGACAGATGGACAAATAGAGAGGGTCAACAGAATATTGGAGGACATGTTGAGGATGTATGTGATGCATCAACATAGGAGATGGGAGTAGTACCTTCCGTTGGTTGAGTTTGCTTACAACAATGGGCATTAGGAGTCACTAAGGATGAGTCCATTTGAGGCGCTATATGGGAAAAGTTGTAATAATCCCATCAGTTGGAGTGATCAAGTGAACAAGGTATTGATAGGACCATACATGTTGGCAGAGATGGAAGAAGAATGCAGGTAATCAAGAAGAATCTAAAGGAAACACAGGACAAGAAGAAAAGTTATGCAGATTAGAACAGGTTGTTTAAGGTGTTTCAGGTTGGGAAACATGTGTATTTGCGCATCAAGCCCAAGAAGAGATCCTTGAGGATAGGATCATGTGCCAAGTTGGCACCTTGGTTTTGTGGACCTTTCAAGATTATTTAAAGGATTGGACCAGTAGCCCATCGACTTCCACTACCTACAACAATGAAATTACATGATGTTTTCCATGTGTCATTGCTTAAGAAGTATGTTAAAGATGTTGATCATGTGATTGAATAGTTCGTATTGTAGGTGGAGCCAAATGGAGAATTCCAACCGGAACCTCAATGTATATTGCAAATAAAGATGTTCACGCTCCGGAACCAAAAAATCGAGCTCGTTAAAGTTTAGTGGAAGCACTTTGGGCCCGATGAAGCTACATGGGAGATGGTGGATCAGATGCGGGCTGTGTATCCTTCTCTATTAACTACTTGAGAGAATTTTGTTGGCATATGTTTTGGTATATGTACATATTTATATGGATGTAAATACCTCCATTATATGTATTATAAAGATAAAATAAGCTGTATGGGTGTCATGTTGGTTTGATTCTCAGCAGGTTGATCATTGTAAACACTACATCGAGCTAAGTTATAAAGCTCCATGGGTAGTATGTTTTTATTTCAGCAATCTTGTTGGTTTTAGGTTTCATTGAACATCGAGGATGGTGTTCCCCCAAGGGGGAGGGTTCTGTAAAAACCTTGGTCAAAATACCATGTAATAAAGTTAATAAAGGAAAAATAATAACCAAGGTCATGGGACACATATTCAA
Source organism: Pinus tabuliformis (assembly GCA_031772625.1). Taxonomy (NCBI): domain Eukaryota; kingdom Viridiplantae; phylum Streptophyta; class Pinopsida; order Pinales; family Pinaceae; genus Pinus; species Pinus tabuliformis. Next base: position 83,657,680 of record CM062809.1, read on the forward strand.
AGATGAGTGTTGGGAAAAACATCCTAGTGTGGGCGTTCATTTGGTTTATTATGGCTTAGGGAAATTGGAAAAGGAAATGGAAGAGGCTTTGAAAAGGCATGAGGCATTAATTGGCATTTTATTTATGAAAATAATGGAAATTAGGAGAAAAGGAAGGTGAAAGGTCACAGGTTTCATGTGAGGAGGAAAATGAAGGAAAATGATGGAAAATGAAGAATATAGTGGCCTCGTTAATAAAAAGGATTCTAAGGATTAGTTGGTACCTTTTTGTCAGTCTAGTTTTGGAGCTCTGTCTATTCTCTCTCACACACTCTTGGACACTTAGAGAATTCTTGGAGTACTCTAGCATTGGATCAAGGAAAGAAAATGAAGGAGCAAGAAGGAAAATGGAAGTTAATATCAAGCAAGAGCATCATTACACAGCTACAACGTGATTATTTGCAGGTTATATCAATTTTCATGTGTGATTTCCTTGCTCGATTTGGCATGCATGGTACATGCATGCGTTTATTTGGTTCTCTTGCTGTCATTAGCATGGAATTTTCTAGGTGTGACAATGTTCTTCAACCTTGCCTTGTCATTTTTGGACAACCATGGTGTGATGGGTTCTCTTGTATTTGGTTGAGTTGGATTTCTATATGGTTTTGAAATTGAGTGAGGTGGTCTCTGAAAGAAATAACACAAGGCCTAGGAATCCCTAGACCAGAGAAGGTGGGATTGTGGTAAAGCCAAATTTTGTGTGCTTTGGTGGGCCTAGGAATCCTTAACCAGTGAATGGCGGGATATACGATAAATCCTAGAGGTGTGTGCCCTCGATCAAGCCTAGGAATCGTCGATCAGTGAATGATGGAATATACCATAAATCCTGGGGGGTGGAGCCTTGATTAGGCCTAGGAATTCTTGATCGTTGTATGGTGAGATATACAGTAAAGCCTAGAGACTAGGAGATAGGAAAATTCCTCATAGTGTATGTGGAGAAATCTAGTGGAATCCATTCTTGTTTTGGAACTAGTGATTCAGTGGGGATTGTGGTAAAGATTGAGGAAATTTGGTTTGATTTCGTTTTGAGTCCCATATTCATGCTTGCAATATGGAACATGGGTGTTTGGCTGGAAGAAAGATTTGGTTAAGCTAATATATGGTCAAGTGGTTCATGGAAGTCCCAAAATTGGTTGTATTTTGCATTCATTAATAAGATCTACTTCTCCTTGGTATTTCATGTGTAAATATAATGGTTTATATGTGATTCTTATGGCTATTATCTACTTGTTATTTATGTTGGTTATATGCTAGTTATGAGTATGTTTTATGACAGACTTGATGTATGGCTCTCATCATGTTTTCATTTGATAATGAATGTACAATTAATATATGACCTAATAGATGATAATGCAACTATTGTGATAAGACAACAATGATTCTTTATGAACCTCATATAAGTATGAGACCCCTATGCTTAGATATGTTGTTATGACCTATAGATTATATGTTAGTGACATCTTTGACGAAATTCCTTCCATACCTAGTAGGGTTTAGATCAAGTACTTATACCAATGATTACATTAGTAGCCTTATTACATTGTTATTTATCATTCCTGAAAGTTTCATGAAGTTTTGGGAAGTGGCTTCAGTCATGACCCTGAAAAAGTGGCATAGAATCTGGGGTCGTTGGCTTAGAACTAGCTGAAAAAGTCAACAGTCATTGGCATGCCTTGCTGTGGAAGTGATTGGAAGGCCTAAGTCACATCCATGGCTTGTCATGGGAGCAACTGGGGGTCTAAATTAGTGAAATGTCAAGTTTTCTTAGGGGTTGGTCACTTGGAAAGGTTGGTTGGCTCCTAAAGGTTCTGTAACATGTGTGGAAGGTCATACTGGTTTTTTTGTTGGTTCCACTTCCTTAACTATACATGGGGAGTTGAATCACATCATAGTAGTCTCTCGTCACATTTTTACCCCAACACATCGGTTAACTTGGGTAAATGTGGGAGAAGGGTGTTACGACCGACCACGACTATAACATGCAAGATATTTGAATGTATTCCCTTGTTTGAGCCGTGGATAGTTTATTTTCTAAATTTGCATTTGTTGAAATGCATATTTATCCTCTTTTAATTTCCTTTTTTAACACATCTAGTTTAGATCCTCCTGTAATGTTTTCCAATGTATCCTCTCTCTCTAATATCTATATAAGGTAATGTAGCATGCAATGACAATGATTGCACCGAATTCGTCATACATGCAGATGAACTAAATTTGTAGTGTCATTTTTTCTTTAGATAAGAGAATAAATTGTAACCAGAAGCAAGCACAAAATTAGAAGAAAAATCCTTGTGGGTTTTGCTATCTATGATTCAATGGTATAAGTTTATTTTGGTAGAGGTGAGTCTTTGAGGAAACACTTGAACACTATGAGAATACATTTAGGAGCGAACACTGGCACCTGATGTCCTACTCCTTGGACCATGAGAAACCTAAGTTCCTCATAACCAATGGTCCACCAACTCCTACCTGTTGGTTGTTATACAAAGAACTCCATTCTTTTTTTATTGTAATGCCACTTCAAGCCATATGATGTTGAAATTATATGAATGCACCCGTCGGTATCACCACTATAAACCTATATTCTTAAACCAACCTTGATAAACTTACTAAAAATAGGAAAACTAGAGGAAGCCAAGTCCTTCTGGTTGTCGTAAACGAGATCACTGCAAAGTGTCCACGGGTAAAGATTTTTGGTTTTATTTTCATGCAAGGATTTTTGTACATCAACTTTGTTGAAATATATGCGTACATATACTTCACCGCACAGATCATAACTACAAGGTAACGTAGGAAACAACGCATGTTTTGGAAATAAATTTGAGGATGGCTACTACAAACAAACATAGATGTACAAATCGTAAATATTGATATCACCATATGCTATGTGCAATCTATTAACAGAGAATGTTTGGTTTCCTGTCTTTAAATTGCACAAGCACTTTAGGCTATGGTAGCATTCGTTTGAAATAACTGCATGAATCCATGCATAGTCTTCAATACCATTGACGTCATGATCATTATCTATCACTACACTTCCTATCATGAAGCCTTTGAGATGAATGACTTTGTCCTTGTTTGTGCGGTTGTTGCGATCAAATATAAACTTTGAAAGATGCGGTATTAAATGTCCTCCGTAACTCTCTCCTGTTATGTAAAAATCTCAAGACTTCTATGTCATAAACCTTTCCAGTCAATTTAACAAGAAAACATAAGTTTCCTTTGCTATAATTTTACCTCCAAGACACTTCAATTCAAAGGATGTATTTGTATAGGAGAAGAAACTCCAACTTGTGACTCCAAGAATAAAATATTTGTCTCTCTCCTCTTGTCTTTTGAAGACAATTTGATCTCGAACTCCCTCAAGGATAATCTGCCTCGCCTTTACCACACACTTTCTCCATTCAACTAGATCTTGATCATCTAATGCTGGAGGCTTAGGAATGTCTTGATCAATGAATTCCTTGAGTCCATTGTTTTCCAACACTTCTTGCTATGTAATTTGAGCTTCCTTATAAGGTATACTCAAGTCGCAACCCGTAAAAAGACATATTGCTGATCTAAAGTATGAACTACAAATTCGATTTTCACCTGCACAACAAACTTGAAATCTCCTCTTCTATACTGTCTTCGGCTCTGATACCATGTAGAATTTTACTGTATATTCAAAACTCATGTGATATACTAAAGCATAAGACAAAAATCTACTCTAATCTTTACAACAGAAACCAATAATGATTGATGAAAACAATAATAAAAAAGAGGAAGAATATCTATTGGTGCACTAAAATGTCTTTTTACAAAAAATCTTAATTCCTACATTAATTGTCAACCCGAGACAAGTCTTTTTATTTCAAGAGTGTTAGGACTATATATGCAGTGAATTCAGAAGTTAACTAATAACAAATCGTTGCAACTGCTAATGACTATCTTCTTCAAACTCAATCCAATCAATTCTGAAAGAAATTCATAACACACTCTGCAATCCTACTTAACCTATCATGGAAGCAAACAAATCTGAATACAACTTGTAAAGAATCACACTTGGCAGTTTTAACTAAAATTGAAGCTAACTTGCTCACTCATGAAAGAGAACTATAATAATTAACAATAATGGTAATTGAACAACAAATCCTAAATAAACAACAAATCCTAATTAAGTAGAAATTCTGAATTGAACATCAATTCTGGATTGAACAACAATTCCGGATTGAACAACAATTCCGAATTGAACAACAATTCTAAATTGAACAACAATTCCAAATTGAACAACAATTCCGGATTGAACAACAATTCCGGATTGAACAACAAATTTGAATTGAACAACAATTTTGATTTGAACAACAATTTTGAATTGAACAGTAAACAATACAAGAATATCAAACGTTATCTAATAGCAAATGACTGTAGAAGCATAAAGCAATTAATTCTATCTCTAAAATAACATTACTTGAAAGGAACGACGATCTGAGCTAGAACTATCATAACCGATTCAATCAAAATTATTACTCACATATAACACACAGATCAATCTAAATCTCAAATGAACAACAAACACAAACTAAATCGTCAATCCTTACAATAATCAGAAGTAATATTAACTTAACATTAACAAGCAATCAAGAATGAAATAGAAAAGATAATGACACAGGTGAAGCAGTAGATCTTCTCTTGACTAGGCCCAAAGTCGCTAGAAGTCTCCGCTAAGAGGTACTTAGAATATAAAGATGAATTAAACACAACCTTTCTTCATTAATGTAAGTAACCAAGTTACAACATCCAAAATGACAGTATTATATGTCAAAAATAATAGTTACAAACTGTGTCATTCTGTGTAATAAAATAATCATTGGTTTGTCCGGTCTTCCGCTGTCCTGCCTTGCCTCTGATGCTGTCGCTTTCCATTGTGAGATACTGCCGTTCTGTCGATTGGGTAGCCATCTCTCAATTCGTGACTTTTGCACATAAAGATAGTAAAAATCAGTTTCTATTGCTTATATTCATCTAATTTGTTACTGATTACTTTTACTCGACTTTAGCTATTATTTCCACTAACTCTATTCATAAAGAGAGATAATCATGTGAGGATGAGTGCCAAATAAAGCAATTACCAAGGAGAAAACATACCTTTTTCTTGACCCAACATACTCCCCATCTTACCTTGTTGCATGACCTCATGCAATTAAATAGTTGAGGTGTAGCTGAGTTAGGGAATAGGCAAGATATACCTCCTCCTTATAATTTCTGAAGCCATTTTTCTTCTTTAGTATAGCAAAAGCCTGGTTAATGTCTTGATCCTTCAAGGTGTAGTCACAATGATACTTCTCTAGAGGATACCATATGATTGGAGTTCTATACCAACATCTTATCCATTCAAGCCCCATGGTTAAGACCATGTTACTGTACTTATGGAAACGAGAGGAGGTAGATTTAAAGTTCCGGTATCCAAATGGTTCTCGATTTCTAATAGTAATGCTGGAGACTTCCCACCTTTGTTTGGCTGCAAACAAGGCTTCCTCCTTAATATCTTGGAAGTACTCCTTTCCAGCTTGTATAATATCCATGTGAAATGGCCCCAATTGGCCCACAACACCATCTTGCTTCATGAATTGCTTGTGTCTGACCGAGAGATGCAGGGGTTTGGTAGGTTCCCCTCTCACCCATAGGTCGATTCCTTCTTCACGCTTTCTAAAAGTATTGTGAGCCTTGGCCCACTTGAGTTGATTAGTAGCAAAAGAGAGAAATTCCTGGAGTTGTACATCCCCTATAAAGGGGCTAGGGTTGCTGTCTCTATCATCTTCCAGAAAGAAATTATGCATATAAAGTTCACAGAGGAGGTGTTGTACCTGCTCATCCTATTCTTTGAAGCACTTGACAAAGTCCAGGGTAGTTTTGATTTCCACAGACTTCCCAGCCTTAACAGCTTTGACTTTTAGCAGGAGGTATCTCTCCAGGAGGAATAAGGCATAATTTGTAGCAGGGGCTTTGCATGACAGGGTGTCTGAATAAAGAGAGTAGACAGTTTCCAACTGCTCTTTAGCCTTTTTTAATTTGTCCTGTGCTTTCTCAACCTTTTTCTGTTCAACCTTGTACTGAGAAAAGGTCTCATCCTCAGTCACTGTGAGTGCCTCAAACTTTTTCTTTAACTCTTGATGTATCCGTAGGGGTACTACCTCCTCCTTGTGCTAGGTTAATTCATTCTGAACCTTTAGTAGTTCATTCTGCAGTCTGCTAATAAATGCCTCCCTTACTAAGGGAATATAAGTAGGTGTCTCCTCTGTTTGGGCATCATTATCTTGTGTCTCTATAGGCTCAGTTTGGACAACAGCCTTGACTGCTTCTTGAGTTATGCAACAATCAATTGGGATGCTTCCTTCAACATCAGTCTGAACATCAATGTTCACAGTAGGGTAGTCCGTTTGGGTCTCCTGCATACAAACATAGGGGTCTTCAGTCTGCATTTCAGTGTCCTCTACAGGATATGGCTCTGTCTGAGTTTCCTTTGGACAAACCAAAAGATCCTCAGTTTGGGTTTCAACATCCTTTCCAAAACAATGTTTTGTTTGTATTTCTGTAGTCTCTTTTTATAATTTCAAATTCCTATCTCTAATGGCTTCTTTTAACCAATATCTTAGGTACCCAATTATTCGCTTTTGTTTTCTATATTTCTTTAACATTTATCTGAGCTTGTCCTTGTAGGACTTCTTTATTATAGGACTTCCAACCCGTGGTGGTGCAACTACATTTTCCTCAGGTTCCTGCTCGAGTGGCATTGTGTCAGCATCAGGGAGGGTTTCAACTGGAACTGTATCTCCTGATGGAACTTCACCTTCTAATTCTTTTTTGTCATGAATTTTTCTCTAAGGAGACTCCAATACAATGGTGTCTCCTTGTTATCAGGAAAACTAGTGTCTATTCAGAGCTGCTAGTCCCACTAAGACGGGTAGCTATCTTAGAAACAAACAAACTAAAGTCACTTGTGTTTTTCTTTAGGAGAGATAGATGAGAAAGAAGCAGAGAGTACCAACCTCAGTCTTTCACTTGGCTCCTTGCTTGTTTCCTTTCCCCTTTGATGGAATCTCGCCACTCCTTCCTTACTTGTTTCGCTTCAAAGAGCACCTGTAGAGTCAAAGAAGCATAATACCATCAAAGCATAGAGATATATCACCATAAACAATATAGGATCAGATGTATATTAACCATACAAATGTATCTGTCAATACAAGATTCAAAGATATACAAGAATATGGAGGAAAACTCAAATAGCTTTATTGATAGAAGTAGTAGAAGAGAGGATTACAACCCATTGGTCTGACCTAGTGCCATCCTCCTAGCATGAAAGCCCTCTTCACCTCATACAAAGCAAGATCACCCAACAATGTCTTCAAAGAGAAACCAACAACACTTCCTTGCAAATTACAAAATTCTAGCCTCTGGATCTCTGGGATGAGGGATCCATATATAGATGTTTTCAGGGGGGTGAGTCAGCTTCTGGGATTTTGATTAGTGTCATCTCTCTGATAGTTCTTGGTTCCACTTGGAGATTTCATGATCTCTTACTCATCCTTGAGCGAATTCAGAGAGGCAAGTGTCAAATGAGAAGCTTCTAGAAGATTATCAGGGTCTCCACCTAGCAAACTTCTTGTGCCATTCGTCTGCTCTCGCTCATTGCACCCTACAGAAGGGCTTTCTAGTATGCATTGCACTTTTTGCATGTGGCAGGTGAGATGCATCGCACCCTTAACACTGGGCAGTCTGTATGGTCCTGCTTTGACCAGTTCTGAGTAGTTTTTCATGGAGAACTTCTAGGAGATGATGTAATCAACTAACCTTGCTCCTTTAGGGTATGAAACAACACTTTTAGGAAATTAGAATCCCTTGGTTTATGGACATATGTGATTGGGGTTGCAGTGCCCAAATATGTCTACAACAGTTGCCCCCTAAAGCATGAGGTCGTAAATCTTTTGATGTCGGGTGAAATGCTTTATCATGAGGATCCGAGGTTTTTCACACTGGAAGGTGACCTGTAATGAGATACAATACAATACATTATCTTCATAATATTTTCATGATCTAGCTGAGGCGGGAATTCCCATGCTCAGCTTTATAAATTCATTTTCATGTACATAGGACAGACAACTGTCTGTGTAGCAGACCGATGATTCTGGTAGAGCCATCATCCTTTGGTTTGGATGATTATCTGTGCAGCAATGATGTACATTTGATGTCTTTATTTTCCTGAATATATCGCAGCCCGGATGGATGAAACTAGATCTGGGGTCTTCAAAAATCGTTCAATCTTCGCCCGAAGTACAAGTCGGTCCATGTGAAAAGATGTTCTGATGTCAAACATGGAAAGACATCGCCTGATTACCAGCCAATGATGTAAGCTGTTAACAGGTGCAAGAGGAATCACCGATGATGATGATGACCCTCAAGGTACTACAGTACAATTCATGTGGTGTGAATACATGAGTCCATGTTGAATGCCACGCAAAATCTTTCGGTCGAAGGCCATTAATGTAAACCTATCGCCGAAAGTGAGAAACTTGCCATTGAGGCATGCTGTTGAGGGAAATGTTCCCCTAGGGCTTTTGGGTTGAAACCCTAGCAGACTGAAAGTTGTCTATGCAAAGGAACACACATTCACACAACCATTATGCTATTATAAAAAATTCTATGATAAGGGAACGTACCTTAGGTCCTACGTTTGAGAAGGTCCTCAAGGGTCCAAACCCTTCTTCAAGTTCCACTTGCTCCTTTGTCCTACAAAACAACCAATTCCAAAGAACACAACAGTATATGGACAAAAACTTATAAAGAAACCATCTTCATGTTATAAAGAAAGGTAGTTAGTTATGAAATATAAACAACCATTCACATATGTATTCTAACATGAATATCATAAACATAAAGAAGATTCATATCAGGAACCAAGACATGTGTTTCTTTTATTATAGACAAATAAAGTACATAAAAGGAATAATTTCACCTGAGTCACCTTCAGCAGGCTCCAAGCAAAGCTTCCTTCCGGATCCGTTCTAGCCTCAAGCCTTTAACAAACTCCTTCCATGACTTACTCCATGATGTCATAAGTAGTGAATGAACATCAACACACAAGGAAACAAGGGTTTCCTGTACAAATGGGGGAAGTGCAGAAGGCACAAGGGACTTCAGACTTGGTCAGGGGAAAAATCTCAGCATAATAACCTTTCTCTCTCTTCTCTCCTCCTTTAGGCCTTCCCATCGAGGTCTTTTTATACCTCTCCCAAAGTAGTTTTTTAGTTGGGAGTTGGTTGGGAACAGTTGGGCCACAGGCACTAACAGGTGATCAGCAGGTAAAACCCGTGATCTCCGCCCGAAAATAAGGAGTTTTATATTTTTTAAAGTGTTTTAATACATATATGCGGGTTTGGTATACACAAACCCGCGTATACACGCGTTTAACCCAGGGAAATGTCGCGTATAAGGGATAAAACACTGTTTTTTAAATTTTAGGACCAGGTCTAGAAGGAGGGGTTGCCCTAGGCCATGAGTGCAGAATCACAAACCATAAGAGTGAGATTTGGAGCTATAACAGATGCCCCCTAATATATGAGGTCAGAAGGGGTACATGATGGCCGAAATGTATTATGCAAGTACATGGACTCTGAGCCAGATCCTCAACAATGGAATAATTCTCGACTGCCCTAATATTAGGGTTGATAGTCACGCGTTTAGAGGAACCTTTCAGTACCCGTGGTATAGTCTCAACAGAAGGTCGCTCAATATGAAGTGGGTTGTTAGTTTCGGGAATTGATTTACCCTTGGAAGTTTCTCCTTCACCATAATCGCGTGTTCGTGTGGCCACATTAGCATGAGAACCCATCATGAAAACATTTGATGACTTGTACCCTTCCTGGTTGCCCCCTGCGGAGGTACCAGGGTTTGAACTCACCCCAGCAAGCATTTGCTACCCTTGGGGAAAAGGGTTGGTTAACACAGCTTGGAACTAGAAGTCCCTTGCTGCCCTAACAAGTGCTTAGCGTCTTGAATCTTGGGGCAGAGATGAGTTAAATGGTCTCCACTACATAACTTGCATGGAAACTTGACTTTCTTTCTAGACTCATTTCTACCACCACCAACGTTGTTGCCGGATTTATTTGCATCAGCCTTCCCATCCTGATTCTTTTTCTTACATTGTCCTTTCTTTTTCCCATTGAGGTCCTTTTATACCTCTCCCAAAGTAGTTTTTTAGTTGGGAATTGGTTGGGAATAGTTGGGCCACGGGCACTAACAGGTGATCAGCAGGTAAAACCCGTGATCTCCGCCCGAAAATAAGGAGTTTTATATTTTTTAAAGTGTTTTAATACATATACGCGGGTTGGGTATACACAGACCCGCGTATACACGCGTTTAACTCAGGGTAATGTTGCGTATAAGGGATAAAACAATGTTTTTTAAATTTTAGGACCAGGTCTGGAAGGAGGGGTTGCCCTAGGCCATGAGTGCAACATCACAAACCATAAGAGTGAGATTTGGAGCTATAACACATGCAATCTTCAAAGTACTGAAAGGGTTGTTCCTAGGTCAACTTCTTGGATAATGAGCTGATGTCGACAAGAAGTGACCCATCGTAGGAGGACATTAATGAATCCCACATCTACGACACGGAACGGAGAAAATGATTTTGTGGAGGTGAAAACGATCTGATGATACAAGGTTCAGGGTGGCGGTCATGAAAGAATGAAGCATGAAGGTATTGCAGCGGATGAGACAAAATCCGGGTAGGTGAATTCTCTGAGCGACTTCTCTTGAACATATCGGCGACACTGAAATGGATTAGTAGCGTTAACCCCAAAAGTGTATGGTACGGTGGACCAATGGTAATATGATCGGTGAACGGAATAACCCAACTCGACTCAATCATGGTGATGGAGTAAAAGTGTCATGTTCAAGGGAGACCTGCTACTAATAAAGTTTCTTCAAGTTTTCTTCCCAATTTTCCCCAGTCATTTCTGACCTGTACCTCTTTATTTTTGTCAAGCTTGAGGAGGATAACATATGCTTGTTCTATAATTTTCCCTTCGGGCAAACCTGTCGCTATGTTTTAATGAGCCTAGAAACAATGAGACTCGCTCTTGTCTGAATGGACAAGTTTGTCACTATTGTTTTAACGAGTTTAACGACAAGGATAACTTGGTTCTTTTTAATTTTAGAGAGTCTGAAAAGAGATGGAAAGGAAACTCCAATATTCATTTTTTGTAATAAAATCCCTTAAGTCCGAAAAAGTATAAAACAATGCAAAAGGGATGACTTTTCGATAGTTTTAACGAGCCGAACAAGACAAACGCTCGATATTTTTGTGTAATATTTCCTCAAGTCCAAAAAGATTAAAATCTAGAGGAAGGATGGCACTTCCAATCACTTTAACGAGCTGGAGAGGCCAATTTCTCAACAATATTTTCATATTTTACGAGTTAGATGAAAAGGGCTTAAAGGAGACTTGCTTTTTGAGGAACGAGTGATGTTTTCGGATAGCAGCTGGTTCTAGGTAATGTTTGGAACTTTTCAATCACAGTAGTGTAAAGAAGGTGGCTAATAGGATCACTCGTCGCAGTTGTTCCTCAAAAGGGGTAAACAATCAAATGGAGGCGTATGATCGACTAAAAAAGAGTGGAGGTGATGGTAAGAACACAACCAAGGCTCAAAAGCTGATAATAATGCGATCACAATGGTTATTTACTGGAGGTGGGTTCATTTTTTAACGAGCTTAAACTCTAGTGGAACATATGCTCATTGCTAGGTTTATTTTTTAACGAGCTTGAACTTCGCGTAAAACTGCTCGTGCCAGTCGTATAATAAGGATGTCTCATCGATAGGTTCATTTTTTAGGGAGCTTGCCCCATTCGAAATTTTGCTCTGGATCCTTTTATTATGTAAGCTAGGAACGACCAATCCTACGAGTTTAAAGGGTTAAGAGCCTACAAAATAAGAAAATAAATGGTCTCTTTTCACTTTCATGCAAAAAGGTTTGCATGCCCCCAGGTATAGCGAAGTAGAGTTTCCAGGTTACCCTTCAATTTGTAGACAAAACATTTGCTTTGTCGGGAAAGGCATACCTTCTGACAGAGGTATCTTATTCTAGTCTAATCCCATTTTCCTAAACGGATGGGTGTGTCAGACTAGTCATATATCCTCCGCGAAAACCTACCTTATACCTGAAGTTTTCCTGCCGAAGCAGGTCAGGGTGCATGCCCCCTGGGTTTCAGTCACAATCACCGAATCACTCGCGCTCATCAGGTGGAAGGACTGGAGAATGATGAGACATTCTTTGCACAAAAAGACCAGTTAGGGATGGCATTTGACTATTAGCTATGTGTGAACCAGGGAAAGAAAGCTGGTCTACGAGCTGGACCACTCTGCCTTCATGCAGAAAACACATCACTCGAAAGAGTGAGGAAACAATAGCTCCCATGCTATAAATGTAGTCACACCCAAGGAGTAGATTGTAATATAAAGGTCCTTGGACTACCATTACGTTTAGATAAACGGTTTTCCTTCTCAAATTTATAGGCAAATTTGGAAGGATCCCTAACGGTCGACTGGTTCCTTTGTCGAAGCCTGTTAGATTTCGCATCTCAGGCAAAAGCGATGGCGAACCAAGCGCTTTCCAAGCAGTTGAGGAAAAGATACTCATAGAAGCCCCTTCATCTATGATGGTACCAACCATGGCCATTCTGTAAGTTTGCACTATGATTGGGAATGGTACATTAGATGGTAGATGGGGTCTGCCTAGTAGATTCCAATCGAAGGAGATGACTAGGTTGCTTGGAGGTGGGACTGAATAAACTACCGGATACATCTTTGATGAACTTCCTTCCTGCGGTAAAGGAACGGGTAGATTTACCCCATGTTCATTAGAGTCCGTGTTTACGAAAAGAATTTGAACAGTGTCATTCTCATTCTCTTTGGTGACTGTATCATCTGAAGGTAAATCCTCCGAAGACAAGATGGGGTCGATTGCCATCTCGACCTGTTGACTTTGGTCTGATGTGGACTCAGAGGGTTTATCTTCAATGATAGGTGCTTCGACTGACAAAAAAGGTGTGTCAGTCAGATTTTCAACTAGCGATGGACTCGGCAAGAGTTTCTTGTATCGAGGAGGAAGTTGTAGTGGTGAAGCAGGATGGTTATCCAAGACTCTTTCAGCTTCATCTAGGAAGGGACAACGGTGGATGGCATGATTGCCTTCACACAGTCTACAAGAAATTTTAGATCTTCCTTTTTGTCTGATGACTTCATTTTCACTAGTTGACGGTGTACTCTCAACATGATCGTCAGAGGTTGACGACACCGGATTGTGCAAGCGAGGAGACCAGTCCCTTAAGATTCTAGGGATGCAAGGACAATCTCGATGATAGTGGTCCCCTTTGCAGATGACACATGGAGATTTAGGTTTGGATGGTGTTAGCACCTAAATTTGCCTTAGGCTGAAGGAAGGCAGAATTCAGGGTAACCACAAACCACGCTCAGTCTGGTAGCTAGCCCTACCAGAACAGGAGAGGGCTCTCTCCGGGTCACACTCAGGAAAATAAACAATACGGTCTGAGATGACTCAAAAATGGATACTGATTTTAGGCTAGGTAAATCAATATGAAAGAGGTATATTGAAAAATGACTGAGTTTTCTGGGATGTGTGGGGGCCAAGGAATAGCATGAGCAGAGAATTTAACTCAAAGACGCAGATCATTTCATGAGGAAAGACAGGCGGAAAGTCTAGCAATTAGAGTTGAAAAAATGTGAGGTGGAGAGATTGTTTGAGAGTGTGAAAAGGGCATAAATACATGAATCCCTTTCAACAAAAGAAAACATAGAACATGAAAACTATCCCAAGGCAGAGCAGTGCACTGAATTCTACCTTTTTACTTAGAGAGCTTTCACTGGAAATGAATGTGAATGAAAATATGAAACATAAAGAAATACATATGAAACATAAAGAAGATACATTTTCTAAACTCACGCCACAGGAATCACATGAACCAGAGCTGCAATCTTTCATTAATTCTCTGTCAAAATGTACAGTGAGTGACTGGGTGTCTCTCCCACAGTTAGCTAGAAATTCCAACCAACCCTTTGCAAATGGTTTGCATGCAATAAATAGACTATGCCATGAGGAAATAGAACGACCAAGAGTTGGGGAGTTTTTCGAATCATTACAAAGTGGAAGTGGAAAGCCAACCATTAGTTACAGGTGCAGCGTTACGAAAATGACAAATGGCTTGGGTGACTGCTCGCCTTCCTTTGCCACTTGGATGGAGCCCACCTTTAGTGAAAATACTTTTTATACATTGCCTTAGTTTCCAAGAAAATATAGTGTAAATGAGCGGGCCCACTTGGAGTAAGTCGCGAATCGAAATTTCGCGAAGCGAGCGCGATTTTGGCCTTTTTCTCTATATGCGCCGCACCCAAATATATACACACCATGCCACTTTGGAGGTGATTTTGAGGTACCTACTGGAGTCCAAATTGTGCCCAAGTGTTCTTGTTGGAAAGCATGGCCTGTCTACTTTCCAAACCAAGTGGAATTTCTGAATTTGGTGCTCATTTGCCCCTCCAAAACTTCATTCTCCCAAGACTACTTCCTGTGTGTCAAAATAGGGGCAGAGAGGTCATTTTTTGAGTGTTTTTGATCTTCTGGGGACTCAAATCATGCCCAAATTTCTTGTCCATGCAATAGAAGGCATGATTTTTCATGCTCAATCCAAAAATGCAAGCCATTTGTGATTTGGAGCTCCCAATCCTAAGCGCCACGCAAGTGGCGCGACGCACAGGGAGAAAAAACCTGTGTTGTGACCAAAAATTTGCCATGTGACCAAAATTGCCCCAAAGTTCTTGAAATTTGGGTTGGATCTTCCTTATCAAGTGTTATGCTGGGCCAAAGAGGTTTCGGCCAATATCTGAAGTCGATCGAGCTCCCTTTGCTTCTTTTGCTTCTTGATTGCTTCCTCAATTTCGCCTTCAATTTCCTAATTCAGGCCTTGCATACATTGTTTCGCGCCATGTAGTGGAAAGCCATGTGTATCAGCAATGCATGGTCCTTGTCGGCCTTGTCTAGCAGCCTCTCCAAGTGCATGTTAAATCTCTCAAGATTGGCCTCCCGATCCTCATTAATCTCTTGCTCCAATGACGTGAGCTCAACTCTTCTCCTTTGTGCAACTTGGTGATGCTCACAAATGTTTTGTAGCTCCATGATCACTTGCTGATCCTCCAGCTATTTGTTCCTCTGCTCTAGATATTTCATCTTCCATTTGGCTCTTTCCAAATCAAGGGAAAAGGCTTGAATCTCTGCTTGCTGCTCCTGGATGATCTCTTTGAGCTGTGCACTTGTCGGTTTTGTATCTGTATCATCATCATGAAGGAGAACGAATTCGGTCTCTCGTTCACCTGATGGCTCACATGAAGGCCCCTAATCATGCATTGGCTCCTTACCTCTGTCCTGTACCTGTAGTGCTGATGTTGGAAACGAGGCTCCTTCCACCCTGGGTGGAGATAACACTCGCTTTGCTGTTGCAAACAAATGTCTAGCACCCCTCAGATATGTGATGAAAACCGACATACTAGCAGTCTCATGGCGCTCATACCGACGAGAAGGTTCATCCTCATGCTTAACCTCTGATAATACTTGTGAAGTGCTGAAGAGGTCACGGGAGATGAAATCATCCCAAGTAATGCCCTGCAATCCCAGCTGATGAACCACCAAAATCTTAATAAGAGCAAAGTGATAAACACTGTTAAGTTGCTGCTGAGGGGTCTTGTGCTGCATGAAGGTGTTCATCCTCTCTATGTTCCTGCAAATGAAAAATGGGATGTTCATCATCCGTACCCTGGTAAAGTGCATGAGCAACCTGATGTGATAGGCATATAGACGAGAGAACCTCCCCTCACAGCTGAAGTACTTCATGATCAACCTCATGAGTGGAGCATATTCATCTTTCAAATATCAGAATGGAAAGACTCTTGTGAGCTGCCTCAAGCAACTGACCTTAATGTAAGGCTCATAATGCTGCCGATCAACCTTCTATTTCTTGTGCCATGGTTCTCCAACATTCGGTATGCCGGTTGCTAATGAGACAGTTTCAGGTGTCAGTGTGAAGGTGACACCAGCCAAGATAGAGTGATCTCCATGTAGGTGAAGCACAAAAAGACGGGCCAACTCTTGATGAACTCGAACATTAGCCACTCTTTGACAAAACTCAAAACATGATAAATGCTGGAAACATGACATAGCAAGAGGGTAGGCCTGCAATTCAGTGAGGGTGGTTGGCTCATCCCTAACATGTTTTCCACTTTTGTGATGTCTCCGGGGAGCCTGTTCTTTCGAGGATGAATCACTTTGTGTTTCCATCTCATACTCCGATGAATGCTCTGATTCCATGACTGCTGTATGTGTACTGTGCTTGGACTGCCCTTTGATGATGGTATGAAACTAGGTGTTGTTGTGAGATTTGCCACCAAGGGGAACAATGCAAAAAGGGAGTGTTAGGGAGGGGAATAATATGATGGGAATAGGGGTTATGGGGGGAAATTTTGTTTAGGGATATGTAGGAGGGTTTTGGGATTTTATAGGGTAGGGTTTTGGGGTTTTACATTGACAAATGAGTGGAGGGATAGGAAATATGGGTTTAGTAATGTTTTAGGGTAGGGAAAATAGGGAAAAATGGGATAGGGGGGAAGGGAACAATTGAAAGGAGTGAAAAAAGAGAGGTGAAAGAGGAGCCTTGGCATCAACGCAACAAGTTTTCAACCCTAGAGAAATGGTTTTGATGCTTTCAAGAGGTAGGGTTTAGGTGTTTTTCATTGCAATTATACATAGCCATGAACCACCATATGTTCACAAAATTTGATGAGAAAGTCAAGAGATAGACCCTACCTTGCAATTGGAAGGAATTCCAAAAGATTTGATGCAATTGGGAACAATTTCGGGCCTCTGTGGGTGTGCGCCACGCAACAAACCCAGTGCGCCGCGCTCGGTATATGCGTCGCGCCCGTGTTAGCTTTACACTGCGGGGTCGCGCTCTGTGCGCCGCACTCTTTATATGCACCGCGCCCCTCTGTGTGTGCGCCTCGTTCCTAAAACCAACTCCAAACTCACTCCAAACGCGTGCTTTGCACTCTCAATCACTTTGCTATGTTTCTCTGTGACCTTGGTGTGCACAATGATTTGGTTGCTTGTGGAAACTTGTATATAAATACCTTGGAGTCATGGGTTTAATTTTTGATTCTTTAAAACCCACTTTAATAATGTTTCACTTTGACACTTTTCACTGATTTAATGCAACATTGAATTTCACTTTTCCCTTTGAATTTTTGGCTAAAATGATGAAATTTTTTGGCACTTTTGCAGGGGTCGCACGACATGGAATTTGGCCAAGGAAACCATGCCTGCTCCTGAAGAAATCATCTGGAGACTTTTTTGAAAATTATCACAAATGACACACTGTTTGACTTTTCTTCAAAACAGAGTTTTGAAGAATAGTTGTAATCTGTCAACATGACGACGAAAATTTCTGAATCATAACTTTGTAAGGGCCTCCCTCTGGCCTGCATGGCTTTATTGGACATGTTTGAAGACCAATTTATTTGATCCCTAGACCTAATGACTGAAAATGACTCTCGTCCATTAAAATATCGAACATTGACTGTCATGGACTTTAGTGAACCTTGACAAAATATTTGAGCCAGCAGGTGCCAGACATGAGGGGAACTGACTAACAAGACCTTTTCCGTCAGATTATGGCATGCCCCTAGCGGAATGCAGCTTAGTGAATGGAGCGAGACACCTAAAAATGAAATGCAAGAAAGAGTTTTGATCTCTGACGGAGGACTGACAAGACCGATTCTAACATTGGCTCCAATGGGGGATGGTAACTCCTTGGAGGTGCCAAGAACGACAGATCTTTGGGAGAGCAGACAATGCCTTCATCCATTGGGCTATGGAGTCATTATTTTCGACAAACGACATGCAACTCTTGACTCATTTATTGACTGAAACTTGACTCGGATATGGACTTAAAATGACTCAAAAACTGACTAAACAAACTCAAACCAAAACTGAAATAAAATGGTATTTACAATGACAGTGGAAATAGTAGAAACAACTCAGAAGTGGTACCGCTTGAGCAGCTGACCATTGATCGGCCCTCCTGGACAATATTCCCCGTTCATTTCCTTCAGAAGGAAGGCATTTTGACCCCGATATGCTGCAACCTTGAAGGGACCTTTCCAGAGATTCTCGAATTTACCGTGCTTACCCTTTTCCTCATTTCTTGCATCCCACTTCAGCAGTACATCATCCAGCTGAAATTTTTCCGCCTTTGATTTTCTGTCATAAATTTTCTTAATCTTCTCTTGCAACTTGGATGTGTTTTAGAAGACTTCTTCTCTGGTCTACTGATTCAATCTTCTTTGCATAGGATCATCTTCACTGCCGGCAAATGGATCATCTGATTCAATCTTCTCTGCATAGGATCATCTTCACTGCCGACTTCCTAAAGGAGTTTGACTACCGGGACTGCAAGAGAGGTAGGAAACAAGGAATTAACTCCATACACAAGCTCAAAGGGGGACATACCAATAGATTTCTTCTGACTGACCCGATTTTCCCAAAGTTCATTTACCAACTTCTTATGCCAGCTCTTCTTGTTGATTTCCAGCAGCTTCTTAATGATGTTGACCAAAGATTTGTTAGAGGACTCCGCCAATCCATTGCCTTGCGGATGATAGGAAGTTGAGTGACCCAAAATGATCTGATATTTATGACAAAACTCTACCATCCTTTTCGATTTGAAAGCTGCTGTGTTATCAGTGATTAACTTATTCGGGCAACCAAAGCGAGACAAGATGTTATTTTCAAGAAAAGAAATAATTACCGTATCTGTAGCTTGTCTGGTGGGAATTGCTTCGATCCATTTCGTGAAGTAATCTGTTGCCATGAGAATCCATCGATGCTGACCGGAAGAAGCGGGATGAATTTCACCAATGAAATCCAACCCCCATTGCTGAAAAGGGGCACTCACCTCAATGGGCTTAAGCGGCAAAGGCTGTAATTTCTGCTTTCCTTCAAAAATCTGGCATTTATGATAGCTCTTGACAACCTTATACACATCAGCAAACAATGTTGGCCAATAGTATCCCGCTCTCAAAACTTTATTTGCTGTTTTTTTCCAAAAAAGGTGACCACCACAATCCCCTTCGTGGAAATCCTCCATGACCTGCTTTGCTTCTTCTTCCACCAAACAATTCAAAAGAACACCATCGGGATCTTTCCAATAAAGTGGAGAATTTAGAATGCAAAACTTAGTAGCGTTTAATTTGAGAGTTCTAGCTTTGTTTCTAGTCAGGCTGGGTGGTGGTGACAAATTTTGAAGCACATATATGATGTTTGAATACCACGGAGAAAGAGCAAACATTTCAGATACCTGAATTGACGAACCTTCCTCATTCTCATCAGACATAGCAGCGATCAGATTTATGTCTAAGGCGTGTAAGTTTGATTCGGCCATTAACTTTGCCAATCCCTGTCCTTTAACCAGCTTTGTAGGCTTTATTTCCACATCATATTCCGACAAAGCTGTGATCCACTTGCCTCGTCTTCCTTCCGGATCGGTCTGCACTAAAACATCTTTGACAACAGCGTTAGGAACATAAGCCAAAATATGAGAATGCAGAATGTATACCCAAAAATATTTCAATGCTTTCACAAGTGCAAGAGCTTTCTTCTCAATGATATTTTACTTTAAGGCTGCATCTCTTATAGTCCTGCTGAAGAAAGCAATTGGTCTTTCGTGATCATTTCTTTTCTGCATCAACACCGCTGCCATAGTATGCTCCAAAGCGAATGAAAACAATATAAAATCCTGAGTGTATTCCGGGCTGATTAGAACTGGAGCTGAGGAAAGAGCCAATTTGAATAAATTGAAAGATTTTACAGCCTCTTCCATCCACTTCACTTGGCTGTCCTTCTTAAGAATGTTTGTGATCTCTCTTAGGTGCTCAGCAAGATTAGGTACAAAGCGGCGTAAAAAATTCATTTTACCATTGAAAGACTGAATCTCCTTCTTTTTCCGGGGCAGATCGATTTTTTGAATAGCTTGTACACGTGCAGGATCGATACGAGTACCATCTTTTGAGATAATATGCCCAAGTAGTTTGCCCTCCTCCATGGCAAACAAGCTCTTTTTCGGATTCAGCGATAGACCATATTTTCTGCACTTCTGAAAGACAGTTTTCAGATGATACATGTGTTCTTCATCAGATTTGGAAAACACCATCAGATCATCAAGGTATACAACCAAAAAGACATCCTTCTCATTTGTGAAATCCAAGTCCATTGCCTGCTAAAAGGTGGCACCTGCGTTCTTCAAACCGAAAGGCATTTTGGCGTAATGAAAAGTTCCCCATGGAGTAGTGAATGCTGTCTTGTCCCGGTCATCTTCATGGACTGAAATTTGGTTATATCCAGAATAACCATCAAGTAGTGACATACGAGATGCCCCAACTACTCGCTGAAGTATGTGAACCATTTTGGGCAGTGGATAATTATCTTTCAATGAAACTTTATTGAGATTCCTAAAATCAATGCACAAGAGAATCCCACCTGTCTTCTTCCGCACGGGAACCAAATTGGAGATCCAATCCGAAAATATGATGGGAACGATGATTCTTGATTTGTACAACCTGTTTATCTCCTTTTCAATTGATGGCAACAGTTTTGGATTTAGTCTTCTCATCTTCTGTCTAAAGGGTTTCTGATTAGGCTTAATGGGTATAGTGTGCTGAATGATATTAGTTTCATATGTCTTCAAGTCAGAATAATCCCAAGCAAACACGTCAGCAAATGAAGATGGCAAACTGATATATTTGGCTTTCATATTTTGTGGCAATGATTTAGACAGTTTTACCATTTTAGGATTAGCAGCTGTTCCGATATTGACCTCTTCAACACCCTTCTCTGTTGGTTGCAATGTTGGTTTGCGGGCTACGCCATCTTGATCAAAAAGTTCTTCTAAAGGTATCAAGCCTTTAGGGATGATGTTGTCCTTCAACTGCAATACATCCATTTGATTTATCTGCACCTCATCTTTTCCATCATCATTTTCTTCATCAATTGAGGTCTCTTTGAACTTACCTTTGTTTTGTAGAAAATCATCAATCTCCTCATCATCTTGGAAGACTTGCCAATACCTCTGATTTTCAGGAACAATTGGACGATGCTTGACATGGATTTCGAATTTATTACTGGAGTTCATTGGAATCTTCAAACTACTGGCTGCCTTAGCAAGAGCATCAACAATGCTATTTTGAACACGAGGCACACATGTCAAGGTATATTATGAAAATAATTTTAGGATGTCTAGGACTGCATTCCGGTAAGCCCGCATCCGAGGATGCTTTGCTTGATATTCGCCTTTGACTTGCTTAATCACCAACTCAGAGTCGCCATATACTGCAATCCTCTTAGCATTCAGCTTTCTTAGAATCTTTAGGCCAACAATCAGAGCTTCATACTCAGCCTCATTGTTTGAACAATCGAAAGCTAATTTGTAAGAGCATACCCGCACGTTACTAGGCACCTTGTTTTGGGCGAAGAAAGGACTGCGTACCCAAATACCAATTCCAGCACCATCATTTCCCACTGCACCATCGAAATCCATGGTCCACAAACCTTCTTCCTCTTCTTCCAAGTGCCGAAATTCTGCTGGCTCTGTTTTTCCCGCTTGCTGTCCATTATCTTCAACTGATTTCTCAATGGTGTTTTGCTGTTCTCGTCCTTCTTTCTTCAAAACTTGTCTGAAATTTTCTACTATTTCTGGAATACTTTCTGCTTCAACTAACTGACTATCTACATCGTTAAAAATATCTGAATACAAAACAAAAGAATCTAGATCTGTATGTACATAATTAATTGGATGATTAATGGGTTTCTCCTTGCTTGTAATCATGTATTTCATTTTTTGTTCCCGATACAGTTTTCTCATCTGGCCAAACACCAGGATTATTGCATAGGAGAAATCTAGTTGTAGTGTCCCTTTTAATTTTGCTGCCCAAGACTTGGAAAGAAGCATACTAAACTTGGGAGGAATATCTGCTACCACAATATCCATCAAAACATTCTTCACTGGGATTTGATCCAGACTTACAACCAAGTCTTTGATGAGCCCGATACATCTTACTCTATTGGAATCAAATGAATAGAGATCATGGTATTTCCGGGTGACATCCAAACCCAGCTTATCCATGATAGCCTTGGGCATGAGATTGTGAGAAGCTCCGGAATCGAACATGGCATTGTGTAACACAAAATCATGCAATCCTAAACTGATATAAAAAGGTGGCACATCATTGTCTGGAGACTCACCATTCAACGCTGGTCGAAAGATCATTTCGGGTTGATCATCTTCGACATTCACCATATCAAACATTGGATCACAGTTCAAAATTTTAGAAACTTGCCCTCTATAACTACTGTTCTTCATTATTTCAGTCAAGGGAATGGATACCTTCAATTTAGAAATTTCATTTTCTAAACTAAAAGTGGAAGTCTTTTCTACCTCTTTGACAGGGGCTTCTTTCTTTTCCTTTTCTATAGATACAATTTGCTGATTTTATTTTTCTGCCGATGGTGAATTGCTGCTGTCAGGTCCAAGTGCCTCTTTGCCTTTCTTTTGTGCAACTGACGAATCATTCTTTGATGCCGAAACTTCCTTCCTCTTCTGAATTGGGTTAACCGGCACATCTCTGTTTCTAAGTGAATATTGCCATTGCTGCGCGGACAGAGCATTCATATAGCCTCTTTGATATTCGTCTGATTCTTCTTCCAAAACTGTGTCACTTGCTAGAATGAAATCTGCATCTTTGTGTGCAGCTGAACTTTCCGCGTATTCCTCCTCTTCAGTAATGTAAGTAGGAAAATCATCCGGAGTAAAGAAGTGGTTCTCTTCCCCTATTACCTTCCCTTCCTCATCAGAGTCCGGTCCATTCACAAAATTTTGCTGAAGAGGTGTCTGTACTGGCTGTTGTGCTGTTTGATCTTGGGCTCATTGATCTCTCTGCCTTATCCTATATTGTGGCTGCTGCTGGCCACGGAAGTTAGGATTTCTAACTTGTGGCTCAGGTTTGTCGAGTTTCACCCTTTCAAGCATCTGCTCTACCTTCTTGAGTAATTGATCCATCGAGGAAGACTCTTCCTTGACTGTGACCTTCTTTTCTACTTTCTCTCTAGCTCTTTTGGACAATAGATTTACTTCAACGCTGACCACAATTTTCTGCATGTCTTCCATTGTGGCCGGCTCTCTCTCTCTCAGTTGATAAGCCATGTCAGCATCAAAACCATCTGGAAATTTCATCATGGCTAGTCCCACAGGTGGCCTTAGATGATCAGGAATTTCATTATAAACGGAATTGAATCTAATGCAGTAGTCTTGGACCGACTCACCAGAATTTCGTTTGATCTGCTCATACTCAGCAAGAATTTGAAGAGGATTCTTTTTCACTTCCCAGCGGTCTAAAAATTGTCTTTGCAGTTCAGCCAAGGTGGCGATACGTGCAACCGGAAAACCTCTGAACCATTTCCTAACTTCACCTGCAAATGTCTAAACAAAGAGTCTCATTGCTACATTTTCTGCATCGATCTCATGAAGGTCATAGAAATCTGCCATTCTGTCCACATGTTGCTGAGTGGTAACACTGTGAGGGGCACCATCAAACAAAGGGATTTTGCTTTGATAATTTGCGGGCATATCATCTAGAACTTGAGGCAGCACAAGAGGTGCAAAATGGGCAGCCATCACTCTTGGTGGATTTGGTCTTGGAGGTGTTGGATGAGTGTGTGCAGTTTGTAGGGAATTAACAATTTGAGTTTGAAGCTGTGTCGCAATATAGTTATCAATTGACCGGTTAGCCCTTTCAGTTTCTAGGTCTACAAGAAATTGTGGATTGGGGACAATATAGTCAACAACCCTTTCAGATTTGGTCTCAAAAAATGATATTTCAAACCGCTCATCAAACTCAAGCTCTTCAAGATACTCAAAAATGTCAAGACATGAATGGGATTTGCACAAGGGAATTATAAAGCTCTCTTGACGAAGGAGTCTTGGAATCAAGTTGGGGTTTTCGTAGATATGAGGAGGATCCGGATCTGGATTGGCTCTGGTATATCGTCTCGAAGCCAACGTGCTATTTTTGAAAAAATCAGAAGCACATGAACAACTTACTCAGCCTATCAAATCCTAAACTTATCATCCGGAAGCTTAGAATTATCAGAAGTATGGGGTGTTCGTAGGTTAAGCCTACTGTTTACACAACGGAGAAGACTAACAAACGACGAATTTCATCCCTAGTATGGTCGCCACTATGTTAGCACCTAAATTTTCCTTAGGCTGAAGGAAGGCAAAATTTAGGGTAACCACAAACCACGCTTAGTCTGGTAGCTAGCCCTACCAGAACAGGAGAGGGCTCTCTCCGGGTCACACTCAGGAAAATAAACAATAGGGTCTGAGATGACTCAAAAATGGATACTGATTTTAGGCTAGGTAAATAAATATGAAAGAGGTATTTTGAAAAATGATTGAGTTTTCTGGGATGTGTGGGGGCCAAGGAACAGCATGAGCAGAGAATTTAACTCAAAGATGCAAATTATTTCGTGAGGCAAGACAGGCGGAAAGTCTAGCAATTAGAGTTGAAAAAATGTGAGGTGGAGAGATTGTTTGAGAGTGTGAAAAGGGCATAAATACATGAATCCCTTTCAACAGAAGAAAACATAGAACATGAAAACTATCCCAAGGCAGAGCAGTGCCCTGAATTCTACCTTTTTACTTAGAGAGATTTCATTAGAGATGAATGTGAATGAAAATATGAAACATAACGAAATACATATGAAACATAAAGAAGATACATTTGCTAAACTCATGCCACAGGAATCTCATGAACCAGAGCTACAATCTTTCATTAATTCTCTGTCAAAATGTACAGTGAGTGACTAGGTGTCTCTCCCACAGTTTCTCAGAAATTCCAACCAACCCTTTGCAAATGGTTTGCATACAATAAATAGACTATGCCATGAGGAAATAGAATGACCAAGAGTTGGGGAGTTTTTCGAATCATTACAAAGTGGAAGTGGAAAGCCAACCATTAGTTACAGGTGCAGCGTTACAAAAATGACAAATGGATTGGGTGACTGCTCACCTTCCTTTGCCACTTGGATGGAGCCCACCTTTAGGGAAAATAATTTTTATACATTGCCTTAGTTGCCGAGAAAAATATAGTGTAAATGAGCGGGCCCACTTGGAGAAAGTCGCGAATCGAAATTTCGCGAAGCGGGCACAATTTTGGCCTTTTTCTCTATATGCGCCACGCCCAAATATATACGTGCCGTGCCACTTTGGAGGTGATTTTGAGGTACCTTCTGGAGTCCAAATTGTGCCCAAGTGTGATTTTTGGAAAGCATGGCCTGTTTACTTTCCAACCCAAGTGGAATTATGAATTTGGTGCTTATTTTCCCCTCCAAAACTTTATTCTCCCAAGACTGCTTCCTGTGTGTCAAAATAGGGGCAGAGAGGTGATTTTTTGAGTGTTTTTGACCTCCTGGGGACTCAAATCATGCCCAAATTTCTTGTTCATGCACCAGAAGGCATGATTTTTCATGCTGAATCCAAAAATGCAAGCCATTTGTGATTTGGAGCTCCCAATCCTAAGAGAAAAAACCAGTGTTGTGACCAAAAATTTGCCATGTGACCAAAATTGCCCCAAATTTCTTGAAATTTGGGCTGGAGCTTCCTTATCAAGTGTTATGTTGGGCCAAAGAGGCTTCAGCCAATATCTGAAGTCGATCGAGCTCCCTTTGCCTCTTTTTCTTCTTGATTGCCTTCCTCAATTTCGCCTTCAAATTCCTGATTCGGGCCTTGCATACTTTGTTTCGCGCCATGTAGTGGAAAGCCATGTGTCTCAGCAATGCATGGTCCTTGTCAGCCTTGTCCAGCAGCCTCTCCAAGTGCATGTTAACTCTCTCGAGATTGGCCTCCTGATCCTCATTAATCTCTTGCTCCAATGACGTGAGCTCAACTCTTCTCCTTTGTGCAGCTTGGCGATGCTCACGAATGTTTTGTAGCTCCATGATCGCTTGCTGATCCTCCAATTGTTTGTTCCTATGCTCTAGATATTTCATGTTCCATTTGGCTCTTTCCAAATCAAGGGACAAGGCTTGAATCTTTGCTTGCTGCTCCTGGATGATCTCTTTGAGCTGTGCACTTGTCGGTTCTGTATCTGTATCATCATCATGAAGGAGAACGAATTCGGTCTCTCGTTCACCTGATGGCTCACCTGAAGGCCCCTCATCATGCATTGGCTTCTTACCTCTGTCCTGTACCTGTAGTGCTAATGTTGGAAACGAGGCCCCTTCCACCCCGGGTGGAGATAACACTCGCTTTGCTGCTGCAAACAAATGTCTAGCATCCCTCGAATATGTGATGAAAACAGGCATATTAGCAGTCTCATGGCGCTCATACCGACGCGAAGGTTCACCCTCATGCTTAACCTCTGATAATACCTGTGAAGTGCTGAAGAGGTCACGGGAGATGAAATCATCCCAAGTAATTCCCTGCAATCCCAGCTAATGAACCACCAAAATCTTAATAAGAGCAAAGTGATAAACACTGTTAAGTTGCTGCTGAGGGGTCTTGTGCTGCATGAAGGTGTTCATCCTCTCTATGTTCCTGCAAATGAAAAATGGGATGTTCATCATCCATACCCTGGTAAAGTGCATGAGCAACCTGATGTGATAGGCATATAGACGAGAGAACCTCCCCTCACAGCTGAAGTACTTCATGATCAACCTCATGAGTGGAGCATATTCATCTTTCAAATATCGTAATGGAAAGACTCTTGTGAGATGCCTCAAGCAACTGGCCTTAATGTAAGGCTCATAATGCTGCCGATCAACCTTATGTTTCTTGTGCCATGGTTCTCCAACATTCAGTATGTCGGTTGCTAATGAGACAGTTTCAGGTGTCAGTGTGAAGGTGACACCGGCCAAGATAGAGTGATCTCCATGTAGGTGAAGCACAAAAAGACGGGCCAACTCATGATGAACTTGAACATTAGCCACTCTTTGACAAAACTCAAAACATGATAGATGCTGGAAACATGACATAGCAAGAGGGCAGGCCTGCAATTCAGTGAGGGTGGTTGGCTCATCCCTAACATGTTTGCCACTTTTGTGATGTCTCCGGGGAGCCTGTTCTTCCGAGGATGAATCACTTTGTGTTTCCATATCATACTCCGATGAATGCTTTGATGCCATGACTGATGTATGTGTACTGTGCTTGGACTACCCTTTGACGATGGTATGAAACTAGGTGTTGTTGTGAGATCTGCCACCATGGGGAACAATGCAAAAAGGGAGTGTTAGGGAGGGGAATAATATGATGGGAATAGGGGTTATGGGGGGAATTTTGTTTAGGGATATGTAGGAGGGTTTGGGGATTTTATAGGGTAGGGTTTTGGGGTTTTACATTGACAAATGAGTGGAGGGATAGGAAATATGGGTTTAGTAATGTTTTAGGGTAGGGAAAATAGGGAAAAATGGGCTAGGGGGGAAGGGAACAATTGAAAAGAGTGAAAAAATGAGAGGTGAAAGAGGAGCCTTGGCATCAACGCAACAAGTTTTCAACCCTAGAGCAATGGCTTTGATGCTTTCAAGAGGTAGGGTTTAGGCATTTTTTATTGCAATTATACATAGCCATGAACCACCATATGTTCACAAAATTTGATGAGCAAGCCAAGAGATAGACCCTACCTTGCAATTGGAAGGAATTCCAAAAGATTTGATGCAATTGGGAACAATTTCAGGCCTCTGTGGGTGTGTGTCGCGCAGCAAACCCAGTGCACCACGCTCGGTATATGCGTCGCGCTCGTGTTAGCTTTACACTGCAGGGTCGCGCTCTATGCGCCGCGCTCTTTATATGCGCCGCGCCCCTCTGTGTGTGCGCCGCGTTCCTGAAACCGACTCCAAACTCACTCCAAACGCGTGCTTTGCACTCTCAATCACTTTGCTATGTTTCTCTATGACCTTGGTGTGCACAATGATTTGGTTGCTTGTGGAAACTTGTATATAAAGACCTTGGAGTCATGGGTTTAATTTTTGCTTCTTCAAAACCCACTTTAATAATGTTTCACTTTGACACTTTTCACTGATTTAATGCAACACTGAATTTCACTTTTCCCTTTGAATTTTTAGCTAAAATGATGAAATTTTTTGGCACTTTTGCAGGGGTCGCACGACATGGCATTTGGCCAAGGAAACCATGACTGCACCTGAAGAAATCAACTGGAGACTTTTTTGAAAATTATCACAAATGACACACTGTTTGACTTTTCTTCAAAACAGAGTTTTGAAGAACAGTCGTAATCTATCAACATGACGAGGAAAATTTCTGAATCATAACTTTGTAAGGGCCTCCCTCTGGCCTACATGGCTTTATTGGACATGTTTGAAGACCAATTTTTTTGATCCCTAGACCTAATGACTGAAAATGACTCTCGTCCATTAAAAGATCGAACATTGACTGTCATGGACTTTAGTGCACCTTGACAAAATATTTGAGCCAGTAGGTGCCAGACATGAGGGGAACTGACTAAGAAGACCTTTTCCGTTAGATTATGGCATGCCCCTAGTGGAATGCAGCTGAGTGAATGGAGCGAGACACCTAAAAATGAAATGCAAGAAAGAGTTTTGATCTCTGACGGAGGACTGACAAGACCGACTCTAACAGATGGTGCAGTGTGTGGATTTTCGCTAGACGATGCATGGTTGCCCCTTTTTGCCGTTGGCTCCTTCTTCTTCTTCTCCTTCCCTTTCTTCTTCTTCTCAGTTACTTGGTTTTTAGTTTTACTAGCTTCACCAAGTGAAGAGGAAGAAGGAGAGGGAGAGACAAACAAAGTAGAAGGTTTGGGAGTAACTCTAGTATCATCCAGTTGCTGATTTGATTGCTCAGGAATCACGGTGCTTTGAATGACAGAGGTCGAGAAAATCCATATTGGCATGCCAATTGTCAGTCTTGGAAAGGACAATGTGGCCATATGAGGTGCACCAACATCTCCCCAAGAGGAGAAAGGACTAGGATTTCCCCCAAGGGGAAATCCTTGATTGGTGGACTCCATTTTCTCAACCTAAGATCAACGAGGGAACAATGACGTTATTCCGATTAAAATAAATTTTAGACACTTTGACACAACTTGCTTTTTCAAATTTTAAGAGTCGAGAAAAATCTAAATATGACGCTAGTTGCGTTCGATTTTTAATGAGCCTGAAGTGACAAGTGCTAAGATGGACCTTTTCCTTTAAGGATTCTGAAAAGGAACGAAAGAGACTACTCTGGAAATCTAGACAGAGGGATACCAAACCAATCACAAAACTACAGAATAATTTTTACGGTACGACAGTCAATCTTCCCGAATGCTGTGTTCAGTGCATTGTGATCGATAGGGTGGCATACACAACTTCCTAAGGATAAAGGATATAGCCTATTGTGGTCTCCCAATATATACTTGACGGTACGTGGGAGTACAAGTCCGTACTGGCACTTGTCATCTCAAGGAGGAGGAATCACCCAACCTACGATGAAAGCGACAGTTACCAGGCTTTACAATGCCAGAATATGTCTCTATCCTAGACTTCTAGATGTTGTGTGTTAGGTTCCAAAGCGTTTTTATGTTCATTGAATTTATTTTAGAGTTGATCTTTCTTAAGAAGTTTTCCTTTAAGGTTCACCACGTGATGTAGATATACAAATCCTAAATATGCAATCTAAGATGAAAAACATTCATTTACTCTTATTTTTGCAATGAAAATCCTAGCTACTAAGGAAAGAGAAGCGAAATCCTTTCAACATAGAGCAGAGAGCACACACTAGATGCACTGTCCTAAATCAAAATCAACAAGCAGTCTAAATGCAAATGCAAATGCACATGCATGTATTTGTTTGCCGCTTTCTTAATGTGTGAATGACAAAAAGAATGCTAAATACAAATTTGAATTATCTCTTCTTTCAAAGCGACAATACTAATGATTTTGTTTTCAAAAAACGAAAGGAAGACAAGACGACACTTTGCGATTTTGAATTGAAAATTGCTTTCGACACTTGAAATACTATTAATTCAAATCAAATACAAGAGTAACAGTGTAAACGAATATCAAAAAGAGGAGGATTCTTTTCTTTGACTGAAAATGACACTTGTGATACTTTCAAATCAAAAGACGACAGTTCCATTAAGCTACTATTTTGTAAAGGAGAACTGTAAATGGCGAAAAATGCATAAAAACATTCACAATTATTTGTACAATGGAGGCTTAATAATGCAAAGGAAGGGGGTTTCAACAGTGGTATACTAATCACAGACAACAAAACTCTTGAATAAAGTTGAAGAACATGAAGAAAAAACCAAAATCTGGAGGCAGAAACAATCTTACCTGATCATCGCACCTATAACATAGGGAAACAGGGATGCATCCCACCTACTGCACATGGAAGGTGCGATGCATCCAGTCTGCCAAAAGGAGACAGTGCGATGGTCCAGGGATGAGACTTTAACTTGGTTTTTGGTCATATTTTGTAGCTTAGTTCAGGGATTTAGGCTGAGCTAATGATAGTCAGTAAATACAAAGTATAGGGGCTGATCTAATGAGGTTACTTGAGCTACCTCTAGGGAATTTAGGATGTTTGAAAGTCAGTTGTTCAGTTCATAAACAAGCCCGGAGTTTGACTGAAGCAACATTGATCTACTTTGCACTTGCATAGAAAATGCAGTTTGAAGGCTAGCTGGCTTAACTTTAGGTTTTGTCTGTAGTTTATGAAGCAAACAAATAGAGACAAGCAATCAAACTATTCGCTCCCCAGTGGAGTCGCCATTTTGTTATCGGGAAAACTAGTGTCTATTTAGAGCTGCTAGTCCCACTAAGATGGGTAGCGATCTCAGAAACAAACAAACTAAAGTCACTTGTGTTTTCCTTTATGAGAGATAGATGAGAAAGAAGCATAGAGTACCAACCTCAGTCTTTCGCTTGGCTCCTTGCTTGTTTCCTTTCCCCTTTGATGGAATCTCGCGACTCCTTCTTTACTTGTTTCGCTTCAAAGAGCACCTGTAGAGTCAAATCAACATAATACCATCAAAGCATAGAGATCTATCACCATAAATAATATAGGGTTAGATGTATATTAAACATACAAATGCATATGCCAATACAAGATTAAGAGATATACAAGAATATGGAACTCAAATAGCTTTATGATAGAAGTAGTATAAGAGAGGATTACAACCCATTGGTCTGACCTAATGCCATCCTCCCAGCATGAAAGCCCTCTTCACCTCATACAAAACAAGATCACCCAACAATGTCTTCAAAGGGAAACCAACAACACTTCCTTGCAAATTACAAAATTCCAGCTTCTGGATCTCTGGGATGAGGGATCCATATATAGATGTTTGCAGGGGGGTGAGTCAGCTTCTAGGATTTTGATTAGTGTCATCTCACTGATAGTTCTTGGTTCCACTTGGAGATTTCATGATCTCTTACTCATCCTTGGGCGACTTCAGAGATTCAAGTGTCAAATGAGCAGCTTCTAGAAGATTCTCAGGGTCTCCACCTCGCAAACGCTTGTGCCATTTGTCTGCTCTCGCTCATTGCACTCTACAGAAGGGCTTTCCAGTATGCATCGCACTTTTTGCATATGGTAGGTGAGATGCATCACACCCTTAACACTGGGCAGTCTGTATGGTCCTGCTTTGACCAGTTCTGAGTAGTTTTTCATGGAGAACTTCTGGGAGATGATGTAATCAGCTGAACTTGCTGCTTTAGCATATGAAACAACACTTTCAGGGACTTAGAAGCCCTTGGTTTATATGTGATTGGGGTTGCAGTGCCCAAATATGTCTATAACACTCCTAAGTAGTTATCATTCTCCGGGTTTTCTTCTAGGTAGGCCTCGTCCTCAGGGGACATAGAAAAATAGTATTGCCTGGTTGATTTTCATCTCCCAAGGTCTCATCTACAGGATTTTCTTCAGCTGGGGGGTCCACTAGACCAATGTCTGCTAGCTGGTTTTCTTCTCTGATAGCTTCCTCTTCATGCATCTCGGCTTCAAGGGGTTTTTCCACAGAAGGGACTAGTTCCCTCTATCCTTCCAAGAAATTAGTAAATGGCAGGGTTTGATCACAACCAGGGATATCAACAGAGGTAGATTGGTTGGGGGTACAATTTTGTCCTTCAACATTCTCAGATTGTTCTCTTCCCTCACCAAACATTCCCATGTTTTGTAGGTTTTAACCTCGTACAGTAATTACCTGCATACGAATTCTAAAAGCACAGAAAATAAACAATGCGAGAGAATAACACATAAAACACATATACACAAAAATTTTCCCCTAGATCCCAAAACTGGGAATACCAACTTGATTTTTCATTATGTTCATTTCAATGTTATA
Organism: Pinus tabuliformis; assembly: GCA_031772625.1. Classification (NCBI taxonomy): domain Eukaryota; kingdom Viridiplantae; phylum Streptophyta; class Pinopsida; order Pinales; family Pinaceae; genus Pinus; species Pinus tabuliformis. The sequence continues at coordinate 83,690,236 of CM062809.1, forward strand.
ATACATATTTATACATGTCGAAGCATCCAATACCATGGACTGAAAACCATCACATCCAATACCATGGACTGAAAACCATCGCGCCCAAAAACATGTGCGAAAATCATGCACAAAACCATAGGTGGGTCTGCACATCCTAACATAGGGTCCAAACCACAAATTTTCCACAGCACTGCCCCAGACCCCATAAAGTGGGGTTACAGGTACGCCTCGAACCCCCTGTGACCCCCCCCGCTACATAATTGGCGCAATGAAGGGGGGCTCCCCCCCCCTCTAACCCCCTGGTTAACTACATGGGCTAGACATGGAAAGAATATAACACAACCCAACATTCTCCCACGTGTTTTTTTCTTTCCACAGGGGGCCACAAGAGAGCTTACTCATTTTTCCAACCTTAAAACGCCCATTGTCTCTCTACACCAAGAGAACTTCTCAGAGCTCATAGATTTTGTCAATGCATCTGTAGTATTCTTCAAAGTGTCCACCTTTACTAGCAACACCTTTTTCTCTTCTATCATATCCCTCACAAAGTGATACTGAACATCAATGTGCTTTGTCTTTGAATGGTATGCGGGGTTCTTTGCCAAGAAAATTGCACTTTGGCTATCACAGTCTATCCTTATAGCTCCTTGTACTAACCCCATACTTGAACACAATCTCTGCAACCAAACTGCTTCCTTGCTTGCATGAGTGGTTGCCATGTGTTCTTCCTTTGTAGTTGATAGTGCCACTATAGATTGTTTCTTACTCATCCAACTGACTGCACCTCCAAATAGGTTCAACACATACCCACTTGTAGATCTTCTCTGATCCAAATCTCCAACCCAGTCTGCATTAACAAAGCCATGAATATCCAACATTCTTTCCAATCCTGATCTTCCTTGGTAGCACAAACCATAATCACTAGTGCCATGCAAATACCTGAAAACCCGCTTCACTACTATCCAATGCTCCTTCCCTAGTTTTGACATAAACCTGCTCAATACTCCCACAACATGTGCAATTTTTGGTCTAGTACAGACCATTGCATACATTAGGCTACCGACTGCACTTGCATATGGAACACGGGACATGTCCTCTTCATCTTCTTGTGTCTTGGGAATCTGTTCGGCAGATAACCTCACACCTACAGGAATAGAAACCTTCACCAGTTTACTATCATGCATATTAAACCTCTATAGTATTGTCTCAACATGCTTCCTTTGGTTTAACTAGAGATTCCTCTTTCCCGATCTCTTTTAATTTCCATGCCCAAAATATAGTTTGCAGCACCAAGATCTTTCATGTTGAATTTGGAGGACAATTAGGTCTTCAAATCCTGGATAATTTCTTTGTCATTTCCAACCAGCAACATATCATCCACATACAACACCAGATAAATAACATGGTCACAAATTAATTTAAAATACACACATTGATCTTCTTTGTTTCTGGTGAAGCCAAGTCCCCGTATAAATGTATCAAATTTCTGATACCACATCCTTGGTGACTATTTTAACCCATACAGAGACTTATTTAACTTGCATACTAGTTATTTCTTACCCTTCACTGCAAAGCCTTCAGGTTGCTTCATGCATATTTCCTCTTCAAGATCCCTGTGAAGAAATGTTGTCTTCACATCCATCTATTCTACCTCAAAATCAAAAGCAACAACAATAGATAAAAGTAATCTAATAGAAGTTACCTTGGCAATAGGAGAAAAAATATCACCAAAATCAATTCTTGGCACCTGGGAATAACTTTTTTCTACCAACCGAGCTTTGTATTTCTCCACCTTTTCTTCTACATTTGTCTTATTATTGAACACCCATTTACTGCCAATGGGTTTCCTATCAGCCGACAACTCCACCAGATCCCAAGCCTCATTTTTGTGCAAAGATGCCATTTCATCAACCATGGCCTCTTTCCAGAGTTTTCCATCCTCTGAATGCACTGCTTCCTTCATAGTTCTGGGATCATCATTAGCAACAGACAAAGCAAAATTTGAACAGAAAGCAGATGGAATATACCTTTTTGGCTACCTTCTTTCTCGAACTAATCTTCTCACAGCCAGAGTTTGTGGCTCTTCATGTTCTGATTCCTCCTCCGCTGTAGAGTCTGATTCTTCCTCCTTAACCTGAAACTCTATCTTCTCAGGTTCCTTTGGTTGGACTTCATGTTTAATAAGATCTTTTACGTCTCTGAACACCACATCTCGATTGTACACAACCTTTCGTGTGACTCAGTTCCAAAGCTTATACCCCTTTAAACCATCCTTATACCCAATAAAGATTCACTTTTCAGATTTACTATCCAACTTGGTTCGTTTCTCCTTTGGAACATGTACATATGCATCACATCCAAATACCCTCAGATGTGAAAGAGAGGGTTTCTTACCAGTCCATACCTCTTGTGGAGTCTTATCCTCCAATGCTGATGAAGGTGATATATTGACCAGGTAACATGCTATCTCCACTGCCTCTGCCCATAATTCCTGTCCTAACCCGACACCACTGAGCATGCTTCTTGCCCTTTCCATCAACGTCTTTTTCATTCTTTCTGCAACTCCATGTTTTTGAGGTGTACATGGAGTAGTCTTCTACCGTGCTATACCTCAACTTCTTGCAGAATTCTTCAAATTCCTTACTTCAAAACTCTCCACCGTTATCTGTCCTCAGCACCTTTATCTTCTTCTCTGTCTGGTTTTCCACCAGAGCCTTAAATTCTTTAAACCTGTCAAAGACTTCAGATTTCTTCTTAAGGAAATATATCCATGTATTCCTTGAGAAGTCATCTATAAATGATACATAGTACATAGACTTACCTAGTGATGGAACCTTCACAGGTCCAAACACATCACTGTGCACAAGCTCTAATATATGTTTCGCCCTCTTACTACCAGAGGGGAAACTCAACCGATTCTACTTCCCATATAGACAATTTTCACGGAAATCAAAATCCAGAGAGCTATTACTCATACCTTCTACCATACCTTTACCATGAAGTATTCAAAGGCCCTTCTCTCCAATATGTCCAAGCCTTTGATGCCACAACATGGTCTTCTCTCTAGATACCACTAGATTTTCTGCTCCACTTTCAGGAACCACAGAACTATTGCACCCATCAATAACAATGCTACCTTGCAGCTTGTGTAGAGTTCCAATTCAAACTCCCCACATCAATACCAGTGCTCCTTGAACCATCTTGCAGGTATCCTTCTCGAACATTGTTTTTACACCTGCATCATCCAGCTTGCTTACATAAATCAGATTTCTAGCTAATGCAGGAATATGTAAAACACCCGGAAGTGTTCTAACCCTTCCACCTTGCAACTTCAACTTTAATTTTCCACGACCAACGATTATAGCTTCCTATCATCCCCTAAGAAGACATCACCACCATCACATTTCTCATACTCCTAGAACCACTCTCTATGGGGAGTGAAGTGAAAGGATGCACCTGAGTCAATCAACCATGCCTCATGATCTACATGTGTACTTGAAGAAGCCAAATACACATCCCCATATTCATCTGAGGTGGATTTTGCCTCTGCAGAAGGAGCATCATCAGATCCCTTTCCTTTATCAGGAGCTTTAGATTTACAGTCCCTTTTGTAGTGCCCTTCCTTTCCGCATTTCTGACACACCACCTTTACAGGTTTTCCTGGAGATTTAGATCTCCCTCTAGATTTAGATCTCCCACTCGATGACTTATTTTTGTTTCTATTCTGGGACCGTCCTTGTACAGACAAGGCATCACCATTCTAGCTCTCCATATTTTTCCATCTCATCTCCTCCGTCAGCAAGGATGAGACTATTTCATCAAATTGCAAGGTAGTTGCATTGCTACCTATTGCAATAACTAGAGTATGCCACGAATCTGGTAGAGAACACAACAAACTGATGCACTTATCTTCATCTGAAATTTTAATATCAACAGATGCTAATTTACTTACCGCAGTATTAAACGCATTCAGATGCTCTGTCATCGAGTCTCCATCTTTCATCCTCAGGTTATATAGATTTTTCCACAGGAACAGTTTATTCACTAGAGACTTAGATTGGTACAAAGTCCCTAAGTTGTCCCACAAAGCCTTTGTCGTAGCTTCCCCTGATACATTTAGCAATATTGAATCTGAGACACACAATCGTATCGTGCTCTTTGCCTTCCGATCCAACTTCTTCCATTCTTCATCGGACACTCCCGTTGGTTTAGTACCCGGATCTACCACGATCCACTGATCTTTGTCCACCAACAGATCCTCCATCTTGAGTTTCCACAACTCAAAACCCTGACCATTAAATTTCTCGATCTCTATCTTTCCACTGCTCGCCATCTTCTTTCACCAGCAGAATCGATCTCGTAGATCTCCCACTGAACAGGGTCTACCACAGGCCCGAGTGAAACCCCTCAGCAACAAAGGCGTCCCCTTAAAGCCAAAACTGCTCTGATACTAAATGTAGGTTTTAACCCCGTACAGTAATTACCTGCATACGAATTCTAAAAACAAGGAAAATAAACAATGCGAGAGCATAACACATAAAACACATATACATAGAGATTTTCCCTTGGATCCAAAAACCGGGACTACAACTTGATTTTTCATTATGTTCCTTTCAATTTTATAATACATATTTATACATGCCGAAGCATCCAATACCATGGATCGAAAACCATTGCGTCCAATACCATGGACTGAAAACCATCGCGTCCAAAAACATGTGCAAAAATCATGCACAAAACCATAGGTGGGTCCGCCCATCCTAACATAGGGTCCAAAACCAAAATTTTCTATGGTGCTGCCCCAGACCCCATAAAGTGCGGTTACGGGTATGCCTCAAACCCCCTGTGACCCCCCACCCTACACAATTGGCACAATGAAGGGGGGCTCCACCCCCCCTCTAACCCCCGGGTTAACTACGTGGGCTAGTCGTGGAAAGAATATAACACAACCCAACATGTTTTCCAATACCCTGGCCACCTCTTCTTCATACTCTCACAAAGGGGTATTCTACAGAATTGGAGGTGGTGTGAGTGATGGACTAGCCTCATTTGTCTAAATTGGGGTATGTCGCTGGGACTTCACCCGTGCAAAGCATCTACATTTTGTTGGGTTCAAAGGCACAAATGAATTTTTCCTCTTTCACGTCCTTCTCGGTCCTGGGGTTCTAGGCCCTTACCGTTCTGCTACTAGGTTTTTTGGAGGTGGGGCCAGAGTAGGATTTACAATATTGTCCCAAGTTAACTGCCATTGGGCCAGTCCATGGATGATAAGAAATTTAATCAATCCGTGATGACAGATGACAGTGCATGGGTCCTTAGCTCTCCTAACTCGTCGAGCGACATCATGCAATAGAGAATTCAAATAAAATGACAAATTAACTGAACTTTTCTATTTTAGGATGGCTAACAATTTGAGTTGACGGGGCTTTACCACATCCCAACGACCATCGCATGTGATATACCATTGCACAATGATTTCCAACTCCTGCCAAGGCCATCTTAATGCTGAAGGGTGAATCCCTTTCCCTGTTCGTGCTAATTGCTCATCCGGGTCTTGGAACACTACAACCACATTGTGTAGAAGGATATGCTTTTCTGTCCATTTTGTTCCCTCAGTCGGAAGTCTGGTGACTTCGGCTATGACTGCTTCAAAGGCTGTTAAATCCCTGCCTCTTACTGTGGTGCTGCCATTCTGCAAATTATGCAAGAATTTGAGTGTCATTTCTTCGTGAAATCCTTGTAATTTATTCAGATATTGCAGCCATCTAGCGCGCTCGATAATTTCCCGAGCCTGGTTCGATACCTTGAGTACTAAGGGCTCATTTCAGATATCTCTACCTCCCATGGCTACTATGTTCTTGTGATTAGTTCTCCTGTATGGACTTCTCCTGCTCTTTCGCAAATTAGAACAACAACAAAGTTCGTTAAAGCAATTAAAATGAAAAATGACGTTGATTTGGGAATTAGCAACATATATAGTCAAGTCATTTGTCTCATCAACCAGTTTTTACACAGGCCCATAATTAACTTGCATGCCATCCATAATGGTCGACGTTGTTTCTCTAATCGGAAATACCTTTCTAATTATTACACATATCTAATCATCATGTAGCCTCTACCCGAAAATAAATTTAATAATTAGCATTCAATTATCCTTAACTATTTCACATGCTGTTCAAACATAGACCATCCCCCTCTGATGGGAAAAAGGAAGTCCACGTCCACCAAGCATGTGAAAAGCAAGCACATGAATTGAGGACTCATAAATGCAGACAACCAATCTAGAAAAGCGGCGCAATTTATGACAAAGAAATTAAAGCAAGACACATATCAGAGGTAAAAATGGCCGAAAAAGATAAAAATAGATATCTACATTATTATGTGAAAAGATGTTCACTACAAGCAGTATTAGTAATGGATGCATAATTGGCGGTAAGCAGTAATGTCTGTCATGGATTGATTGGACAAATATATAATATAATGAATATGTGACATAAATTACCATGCATATTGGCTTGTAAGAGTACTGTTCAAATGGGAAACCAACTTAAAAATGAGTCCTTAGGTGGAAATAGAATAGAGAGCATTTGGTAGTGTAATATAATACTCCAATACCATAAGCAAAGCCACTGCTGCGAGCAGACATTCATAGCCTTGACAGGGTTTCTTTTTAACCCCACAAATAAGCCAGAGTCCTCCTTTTATTATGTAGCTGATTCTTCTTTTTCTGTCATAAAGAGACCACTATGCAGGCATGGTGACTAGATGATCATAGTGCCATTCACCAAGATATAACAAAATGATCATGTTGGCTCGGAATGAGACCCCCTGTCATTTTGATAGTTTGTAATCATCAAGAAGGTCATTACCTTGGTTTGGCAGCCAAAAATGGAATGTCACTTGTTACATCTTTATGATCATGGTAGGCTGGCTCATGATGAGACCCCCTATCCTCTTTAAGACAATATTTATTGCTTTTGCATATTTCTTTAGTTTTATTTTTCTCATCTTTTGATGTTTTTATAAAAAGAGGGAGGCTCATTTTCTCCTTAAGAGTCAGGGATGGTGTAAGAAGTAAAAAGGATGCCAAAGAAAGGTTATACTCTTACCCACATCTCATCATTTTGAAGGAATTTTTCCATTAGAAAGTGTGGTAAATAAGCCAGCATGGTTTGAAATAATGAATCATTTTATGATGTGTCAAAAAAAAGATGTCTAGTTAGTCATTATAGAGATGCACCATATCAGCTTTTGGATAAAGATAACCATCAAGAGGCTTCATAAATCATAATAGTGTTGATATTATTGTTTTTCTTCATGTTAGACACAAATCCACTCAAATAGTGTTTATTCAAAACATAAAAGAAAAGAATATGGCATAATGATTGGCAATGAATCACATAAAAGAAATCACAATTTTTCCTAAAATAAACATAAAGTGCTATTCAATTGTTTGAACAGAAATCGTTCAATCATTTGGACAACAAAATAAAAAATAAAGCAAAACTGTTGTTCAATTGGTTGAACAAAAAATGTTCAATCGTTTGAACGACAAATATCGATAAGAAAGAAAAAAATGCAAAAGTGTTGTTCAATCGATGGAACATCAATCGATCAATCGTATGAACAACAAAAGAAATTGAAAATAAAACTCAAAAGTGTTGTTCAATCGATTGAACAACAATTGTTCAATCGTTTGAACAACAAAAATTGAAAAATAACAAGCGCAAAAGTGTTGTTCAATCAATTGAACAACAAATGTTCCATCGTTTGAACAACAAATATTAATAAAGAAAAACACAAAAGTGTTGTTCAATCGATTGAACAATAATCGTTCAATCGTTTGAACAATAAAAATTGAAAAAACACCAAAAAAGTGTTGTTCAATCGATTGAACAACAATCATTCAATCGGTTGAACAACAAAAATGTAAAAATGAAAATGCAAAAAGAAAAGTTGTTTAATAAATTGAACACAAATCATTTAATCGTGTGAACATAAAAAATTCAAAGACGCAAATAGTGTTGTTCAATCGATTGAACAACAATCGTTCAATCGTTTGAACAACGAAAATATAAAAATGCAAAAAGTGTTGTTCAATCGATTGAACAACAATCGTTCAATCGTTTGAAAAACGAAAATATAAAAATGGAAAAAGTTTTGTTCAATCGATTGAATAGCAAAATAAAAAACGTAAAAATGCTGCTCAATCGTTTAAACAAAAAAAAATATAAAAACGCCAAAAGTGTTGTTCAATTGTTTGAACAACAAAATAAAAATGCAAAATGCTGTTCAATCCTCTGAATAAAAAAAAATATAAAAACGCCAAAAGTGTTGTTCAATCATTTGAACAACAAAATCAAAACACAAAAATGTTGTTCAATCAATTGAACAACAATTTCCACACATAAAAATAAGTGTTGTTCAATAGATTGAACAACAATTGTTCAATCGACTGAACAACGACACACACATAAATATAAATTCTATTCAAATCGTTGAATCGATTGAATAACACTTACCAAGCACTAAAAACAAGAAAAATCCTCATATTTACTTGGTAGTACCTAACGGAATTACAATCAATCAACGAGAATATATACATTATTTACAATTTTTGAAAAAAATCTCATTTTTTTGAAAGAAAAGCCGTAGGGTCATCACTCTCTGCAGCTAAGATTTGTTGAAAATAGCAACAAGAAATGCTAAATATAGAAGTGCTAAAAATAGCACTACTATAAATAGCATTTTGGGATACCTTCCTATTTTAGTTAGTCCCTGAACTAAAATAGAGAAGTAAAGTTCGAATTTGTTCTTAACAGTTGTTTTATTAATAATTAATTAATTCATCTTGAGTTAATCAGTCAGAGAAAATCAAACATGAATTCTATGTGAGGACATGCAACAATTATCCCATTGATTGAAGAATTTAACCCTTAGTTAAAGAGATAAGGATGAGTTGTAATTTGAGTTGTAATTAGTTAGCTTAGTTAATTGAGTTAAGTCCGGTTAGATTAGTTCAAATAATTTGTGAACTAATTGTGAGTTCAGTTAATTAATGCATGCATGCATGTAACTGTTGCACTTCAGATAACTGAATATTCTCTCATAAATAACTCATGCATGTTAGTTTAGACAGAGACTCAGTTGAGATTAGATGATGGGACAATGTACTATCAGTTGCAGGAATATTCCATGGAGGATATTTCTTGCATGCAAAAGGAATTCATTCCTTGGAGATTGCGCAGTTACTTTTGGGTTTGGTGAGTATGTGATGAGGCCAATTCACACAGGTGGCAACATTGGACCCCAAGAGAAACTGTGCAAGGAAATAAGAGTCTTGGAGGGATGAGGGAAGGCATATCTTGTGTCTATTCAGCCTGTGAGTTTTATTGTTCGATTGCAGAGAGAGCAGGATAGCTTGTGAGCTGATTCTTTGTGTAATCTGAACATATTTCCACTTGTATGATAATACAGACATTGGGGTTTAGAGCTGAGGCTTTCCTCAGAGTATTCTTTTGTGTTCATGTGTGATTTATTTCTAGTTATAAGTGTTCTATTTGATCTTTGCTCATATTCGATTAAGCTTTCGCAAGTTTGTTGTGGAAGTAGATATTGTATTTTGCTTTAGTATATTGCATAATCTGTTGATCTACAGTGAGAATTTCTACATGGTATACAAGAATGGAGAAGTTCGAAGTTTGAGGTTCCTGAATATAGAAATCGAGTTCTTATCACATCTCAATTTCACCAATGGCGTTCAATGGTTTAAGAATCGAATATGCCCTTGATGGCAACTCGAATTATATAGCCTGGAAGGATCACAAGGAAGCAGTATTAGAGGATAATAGTCTAAAGGACTTCATTGATCAAGAAGTCCCCAAGCCGGCAACAAATAATGCTACAGAGTTGGTGGAATGGAAGAAATGTGTGGCTAAAGCAAGGAGAATCCTTCTGTAGGGAGTTCGAGACAACATAGTCTCGAGTCTCCATGGGAAGGAAACACCGTTTTCAATGTGGAAAACATTGAAAGATCTATGTCAAAATAACAACAATCAGAGGAAGCTGGCACTGAAAGAAAAAATTTGGAAAATCAAGTGTGAAAAGGGAGACACGATCTCTACATATCTGAACAAGCTCACCACCTACAGGGATGAGCTTGGAAGTGTAGGGACCATGACAGCCGATGATGACATGGTGAGTCTTGTGCTCCTAGGTCTTCCTAAGAGTTGGCATGGCTACCAAGACTCAGTAAATGGAAGAGAAAAACTGCCAGATTGGGAACGACTTTGGTCAGATTTGATTCAGGAGGAGATAAGAAAAAGCACCAGAGATGGATCCTCATCAAAGCAAGATGATGAGGAAAATTTAGCCTTAGCGAGTAAGGCAAGGAAGGGCAAAGGGAAGGCATCCCATTCCAAATCCAGTTCTTCCCATGGTGGGAAGAATTTTTACAAATCGAAAGTGTGATGCTTTCGTTGCCATGAAGTGGGCCATTATGCTACGAATTTTCTATAGAAGAAATCCAAGAAGGGATCCTCGAAGGGATCTAATGGTGAGGCACTGGCCTCACAGTTTGAGTTGGATTTCTCTCTTATCGCATGCATGGTTTCATCCATGGTGGGATGTGTTTGGTACCTGGATAGTGGAGCTTCATTCCACATGTTAGGTGATAAGAATCTTTTCAGTACCTTGGAGGAGAAGGATCTCCATATGCAGATCAAGATGGGCGATGATGCAAAGTACCGTGTTTCAGGTGAAGGTACGATTGTGTTTCAGAGGGAGCATGGAGCTCCTCTCACCCTAACTAATGTAAAGTATGTAGTCTGAAGAAGAATCTTGTGTACGTTGCTATGCTAGAAGATAAAGGCTATGATGTACTCCTTATTTAAGGAAAGGTATTCCTAAGGCATATCAGCACTGGACAGACCAAGTGAATCGAGATTCGAGTAAAGAATCTCTAAAAGCTGGAGTTAGATGACTGTGTTGCATTGAGTTCCAAAGCTGAGATGGTGCAGAGCCAAGATGTTGGCGAGCTATGGCATAGAAGATTGGGCCACTTGCACCATGGAGCCCTGAAGATCATGCAGTAAATTTTCTACGAGACTTCCTAAGGGAAAACTAGAGCAGACGAATACATGCAAAGGTTGTACTTGGGTAAGTATGCGAAATCTCCCTTTCTAGATCGAGACAATAGAGTTGGAGCAATCCTGGAGCGAGTTCACACAGATGTTTGTGGACCATTCTCTACAGCCTCCACCGCTAAACAAAGGTACTATGTTATTTTTATTGATGATTTTTCTTGTAGATGTTGGATCTACTTTATGCAAAAGAAGGATCAGACCTTCTTGAGGTTTTGCGAGTTTAAAGCCTTGGCAAAGAAAGAATCTGGAAAGAAAATAAAAGCCTTGCATAATGACAATGGTGGAGAGTATGTCTCCCAATAGTTTAAAGACTTCTACACTGCAGAAGGAATTAAATAGGAGTTAACGACACCTCATAACCCACAATAGAATGGGGTGGCCGGAAGGAAGAATAGATCATTTGTGGGAGCAGCTCAAGCGATGTTGCATGACCAAATCCTACCACTGCATTTGTGGGTTGAGGTGCGTAATACAAAAGTATACTTGCAGAACAAAATCGCACATCGTGTACTAGGAATGAAGACACCTATGGAGGCCTTTTCCGGGAAGCGACCAGATGTGAGTCACTTCTGAATCTTTGGATCATCGGTTTATTTCCATGTGACCAAAGATGCCTGGAAGAAGCTAGATCCAACAGCTAAGTTGAGAATACTTGTGGGGTACACGGATACACCCCACAACTATCAGGTGTACCTGCCTACCAGTCAAAGGACAGTGGTATACAGAGCTCTAAAGTTCTACGAGCAGAAATCCATGCGAGTATCACTTGAGAGGGAGCTAAAGTTGCACGTAGAGGAGGAGTTTTCAGTTCCTAAGGAGGAGGAGCCTCAGATTGATGCGGAGCAGCCGCATGCAGAGGATTTGGGAGTGGAGACATCCAATCATGCTGAGTCTTCTAGAGATGGGCAGAAATTCTCAAGGGAAGCTAACATGTTGATGCTGGATTTGCAGGAGAATGTGGGACAACCATCTTCTCAGCGCAGACAGGAGGTTGCCTGAGCAGTACACTGGTTACATGGCCCTAGTTGGGGAGTGTGTAGAGTCTGAGCCTTCTTCATTCGAGGAGGCAGTGCATCAACTAGTCTGGGTTGATGCAATGGTGGAGGAGTACGACTCTATCATTTGGAACAGTGTGTGGGATGTTGTCCCAAGACCTCAAGAAAAGTCAGTGGTGAGTTCCAGATGGCTTTACAAGGTAAAGTAGGCAGCTGATGGCAGTGTTGAGAAACATAAGGCAAGGTTTGTTGCCTGTGGTTTCTCACAGGTCTAGGGGATCGACTACGATGAGACCTTTGCTCCTGTAGCAAGGTACTCATCTATCAGATTGATGTTAGCACTATCAACTCAGATGGGTTGGAAGATCCATCAGATGGACGTGAAGACATCATTCCTCAATGGGAAAATTGAGGAGGAGGTGTACATTGAGCAGCCAGAAGGTTTCGAGACCTTGGATCATGAGTCGCATGTTTGTTGACTCAAGAGGGCTTTGTATGGGCTGAAGCAAGCACCCCGTGCTTGGTACACTAGGATCAATAACTATTTCACTGAGTTAGGCTTCACCAAGAGTGAAGCAGATGCGAACCTTTACCACATCACAGTAGAAGGTAAGCCATTGATCATCTTTCTTTATGTCGATGATTTGATTTTGATAGGTGATGATCAGCGGATCCAGTCTTGCAAGGAGGACCTTGAAAGAGAGTTCAAAGTGAAAGGCATGGATCTTATGCACTACTTTCTAGGCATGGAAGTGTGGCAGAAAGATGGGGAAGTTTTTTTGTCTTAAGGAAAGTATGCCAATGAGATACTCAGGCGGTTCCAGATGGAGAAGTGCAAGCCCATGTAGACTTCTCTAGCTAGGAACTGGAGGAAGGAGGATGCTACTTTAGGTGAGGTAGTACCTGTTACTATTTATCGGCAGCTTGTGGTTTCACTTATGTATCTAGTGAACACACAACCGGACTTATGCTTTGCGGTGAACCAGTTGAGTCAAGCTATGGTTTAGCCTACCAAGCTGTTTTGGAAGGCAGTGAAGCATGCGCTGAGATACCTCAGAGGCACATCTCAATTTGGATTGTGGTACAGATAGACAGAGGGAGTGAAGCTTCAAGGCTTCACATATGCGGATTGGGCAGGGAGTCCATTAGATCGGAAGAGCACTTCTGGAGGAATATTCAACCTTGGTTCAGCGACAGTTTCCTGGTACAACAGGAAACAGAGATCAGTTGCACTTAGCTCAACAGAGGCTGAATACATGGCTACTAGTCAGGCATCATGTGAGGCCATTTGGATGCAGAAGATTCTAGTGGGATTGTTTGGTCAGAGGATGGATCCAACTATGATCTACTGTGATAATCAGAGTTGTATCAAACTCTTTGAGAATCCAATTTTTCATGACAAGCCCAAGCACATTGATATTCAGTATCACCATCTTCGAGATTGTGTGGTCAAGAGGATCATGTTGTTGCTGTATGTTTTGATTGAGGAACATGATGCAGATATTTTGACTAAGGCATTGTCAAAATGCAAGTTCGAGTTCCACAGAGATAGGATTGGGGTTACTGATAATCCCTTTCTTGTTGAGAGGGAGTGTTGAAAATAGCAACAAGAGATGCTAAGTATAGAAGTGCTAAAAATAACACTGCTATAAATAGCATTTCGGGATACCTTCCTATTTTAGTTAGTCCCTGAACTAAAATAGAGAAGTAAAATTCAAATTTTTTCTTAGCAGCTATTTGATTAATAATTAATTAATTCATCTTGAGTTAATCAGTTGGAGAAAATCAAACATGAAGTCTATGTGAGGACATGCAACAATTATCCCATTGATTGAGGAATTTATCCCTTAGTTAAAGAGATAAGGATGATTTGTAATTTGAGTTGTAATTAGTTAGCTCAGTTAACTGAGTTAAGTCTAGTTAGATTAGTTCAAATAGTTTGTTGAACTAATTGTGAGTTCAGTTAGTTAATGCATGCATGCATGTAACTGCTGCACTTCAGATAACTGAATATTCTCTCATAAATAACTCATGCATGTCAGTTCAGACAGAGACTCAGTTGAGATCAGATGATGGGACAGTGTACTATCAGTTGCAGGAATATTCCATGGAGGATATCTCTTGCATGCAGAAGGAATTCATTCCTTGGAGATTGCGTAGTTACTTTTGGGTTTGGTGAGTGTGTGATGAGGCCAATTCACACAGGTGGCAACATTGGACACCAAGAGAAATTGCACAAGGAAATATGAGGCTTGGAGGGCTGAGGGAAGGCATATCTTGTGTCTATTCAGCCTGTGAGCTATATTGTTCGATTGCAGAGAGAGCAAGATAGCTTGTGAGCTGATTCTTTGTGTAACCTGAACATATTTCCACTTGTATGATAATACAGAGATCAGGGTTTTTAGTTGAGGCTTTCCCCAGAGTATTCTTCTATGTTCATGTGTGATTGATTTCTCATTCTCAGTTATATGTGTTATATTTGATCTTGCTCATATTCGATTAAGCTTTCACAAGTTTGTTGTAGAAGTAGATCTTGTATTTTGCTTTAGTATATTGCATAATTGTTGATTTATAGTGAGAATTTATACAAGATTTGCATGGAGGGTTCCTCATGTATGTGCTAGTAGAAAGACTCCTTGGTGAGTGGTTTGTGGCAGAGATGCACTCGATGCCCATTCACCTTAAAAGAATGGCTAGGCCCATCAATGGTAGTCAAAGTAAGAGTGCCATTGTTATGTACTTCTTGAATCTCATAAGGGTCAAGCCATCTTGTTTGCAACTTGCCCGAGAAGTCTTAGAATTTGGAGTCGTAAAGGATTGCCCAATCCCATTTTTGAAATGTCTTCTTTTTTATGAGGCTATCGTGCCACTTTTCCCTTTGTTGCTAAATAATTGCATTCCATTGCAAAGCTAGCAGTCGAGCTTCATCTAGTTTTCTGATTTGTTGCAGTCGCTTAGTTTGGGCTTTTGTTAAATCCAGCCCCACTTCCTGAGCCATTCTTAGAGTCTTTATCTCGAATTTGATTGAAAAATTAGGTTCTTTTCTGATGCAAGAGCATCTAGGAACTCTTCATTAAAGGAGGAATCCAAAGATGAGAAAGGAAGAGACATGGACAAACGAGCAAAACTGGGGACAAATTCTATTAAAACCTAGCTAAATGATGGAATGGCTAAGTCTCTAGAAGACTTATTTAATGTAATTTAATATTCCATATGTATGCATAACAGGAGATTAGGGATTTGGTGAGTGAGTGTGGGAGGAAATCGTGCATCTTAAATGATCCACGACTGTTGTAATATCTTATAAAAAAGAGTCTGTGTAAGAGAGACGAGATAGAGCGAAAGATAGAGATTTGTGGAACCAGAGTGTAGATTCAGTGTAGTCGAGAGGGGGGAAGTGTGACTAAGGCTGAAATGCCTTAGAATGTAATCAATTTCTGTATAATATAAATCTCCGTGTGTGTGTGAATTTTGTGTATTTATGTCTTCCTGAGTTATTCTGTGTGTTGGAGTGTTGATCAACCATCGATCATTAAAAGGATTGATGATGATCAAATGCTAATCATATTATTGTTATATGGGTGTCGTGTGTGAAATAGAGTATGGCAGAGGAAACCTGCGAAAGGTGTAAGTCCATCAATAGAACGAGAAGAGAAGAGTGGATGCATAGGGGTCGTTGGATCTCATGGATCAACGGATTGGATTAATTCACATAGAGTGGAGTATTCATATTGCATTGGCAGATTGTTAAAGGGGAGCGAGAGCCGTTTGATCGATAGATCTACAGATCTAACTATCATCGCATAGAGAAGGCACGCGGAAGATAATTAGTGAAAAGGTGGATTTCATACAGGAAATGGTATTTCGGGCAAGCGAAAAGTAGTAGGTGGTAATTCGGGTTGGGCGCCCGATTCCATTAACTACTCGACACGTAGCAGCAGAGGATAGAGAAAAACCGCTGATTTCGGGTGGGTAACCACCGTGCAAGTGGTCCACCCGAAATCAATGTCAACCATCAGATCAAAAGGAGTTGATCAATGGTGGAAGATTGTCATGTAAGTTGTTTGATCGGTGATTGGAGAAAGGAAGGAGCACCGCTGCGGAGATGTCTTTGATGTGCGGACCCGATGATTTATGAACGCGGTTCATTATTTTTGAGATCTAGCTTATGGGTTAGAAGTGGGTGTTTCCATGTTTCCGTGTGTATTTCCTGTGTATCAATTAAGTTGAATGGTTTCGAGTTTAAAGGCTTAAGGCCTCAATAACGCTTCTGATAGGTTTGTGGGACATAACCCACAGGCCTCAGGATCGAAATTTATAAATGAAAGGGATTTTGCCTTACCGGAAAAATTGCCTTTTATCATTTGGTATTAGGGCAGGGAAAGGTTAAGGGAAGAAGATTTCCTGCGAGAAGGACGAAGGAGTGCAAGCAGAAGGAGAAGAAGGTACAATTGTTTAAAATATGGAGAGTTTATGGTCTTTACTTTCATGCAGATAGAGATAGATGAAGGTGAGACGACTTGTAGCAAACCTAGAGCGAGAAGTGATTAATTGGTTCTAGAGAAGAGAACCAGAAGGATGCCAAAAGACTAAAGCTCAGAGGAGAAAGCTTGGTGAGGTATCGTGTAGCAGAGAAGACTGTTACTGCAGAGGTTGGTTGTAGCTCACAGAAGCATATGACCAGGAGGTCATAAATTTTTGTGCCTTGAGAGTTTGATGCAGGAGCATCTGGGCACTCTTCATTAAAGGAGGAATCCAAAGCTAAGAAAGGAGGAGACGTGGACAAACAATCAAAGTTGGGGACAAATTCTGTTAAAACTGAGCTAAATGATGGAATGGTTAAGTATCTAGAAGACTTATTTAATGTAATTTAATCTGCCATATATATGCATAATGGGAGATTAGGGATTTGTTGAGTGATTGTGGGAGGAAATCGTGCATCTTAAATGATCCACGACTGTTGTAATATCTTATAAAAAGAGAGTCTATATAAGAGAGACGAGATAGAGTGACAAATAGATATTTTTGGAACCAGAGCGTAGATTCAATGTAATCGAGAGGGGGAAGTGTGACTAAGGCTGAAATTCCTTAGAATGCAATTAATTTATGTATAATACAAATCTGCGTGTGTGTGTGAATTCCGTGTACCTGTGTATTTATGTATTTCTGAGTTATTATGTGTGTTGGAGTGTTGATTGACCATCGATCACTAGAAGGATAGATGATGATCAAAAGTTAATCATATTATTTTTATATGGGTGTCGTGTGTGAAACAGAGTATGGCAGAGGAAACCTGCGAAAGGCGTAAGTCCATCAATAGAACGAGAAGAGAAGAGTGGATGCACAGGGGCTGTTGGATCTCATAGATCAATGGACCAGATTAATTCGCATGGAGTAGAGTATTCATATCGCATCGGTGGATTGTTAAAGGGGAGCAAGAGCCGTTCGATCGATAGATCTACAGATCTAACTATCATCGCATAGAGAAGGCACGCGGAAGATAATCAGTGAAAAGGTGGATTTCATACAGGAAATGGTATTTCGGGCAAGCGAAAAGTAGTAAGTGGTAATTCGGGTTAGGCGCCTGATTCCATTAACTTCTTGACACGTAGCAGCGAAGGAGAGAGAAGAATTGCTGATTTCGGGCGGGCAACCACCGTGCAAGTGGTCCACCCGAAATCAATGTCAACCGTCGGATCAAAAGGAGTTGATCAATGGTGGAAGATTGTCATGCAAGTTGTTTGATCAAATATCGGAGAAAGGAAGGAGCAGCGCTGCAGAGATGTCTTTGATGTGCGGACTCGACGATTTATGAACCTGGTTCATTCTTTTTGAGATCTGGCTTATGGGTTTGAAGCGAGTGTTTCCATGTTTCCATGTGTATTTCCTATGTATCGATTAAGTTGAATGGTTCTAGGTTAAAGGCTTAAGGCCTTAATAACGCTTCCGATAGGTTTGTGGGCCATAACCCACAGGCCTCAGGATCGAAATTTGTAAATGAAAGGGATTTTTCCTTACCGGA
This sequence comes from Pinus tabuliformis, assembly GCA_031772625.1. Taxonomy (NCBI): domain Eukaryota; kingdom Viridiplantae; phylum Streptophyta; class Pinopsida; order Pinales; family Pinaceae; genus Pinus; species Pinus tabuliformis. Next base: position 83,708,379 of record CM062809.1, read on the forward strand.
AAAATCGCCTTTCATCATTTTCCAAACACGAGCTGGTATGAAGAGTATCTAGTAGTATTCCTCCAAGTCGTGTGATAGGCCCACAAGGCCTATGGCAGTCTAGTAGCCCAGTCTCACAGATGTGTTGAGACTGTTTTGGTTAGAATCGCTTCAATGACCTTATTGGTGCTTTCGACCTGCCCTTTCGCCTGCGGGTCATACGGGGAAGTGATCCTATGTGTAATGTGATGGTTTTTGAGAGTGGCAATGATATTATGTCCTACAAATTTCCCTCCCCCATCTGTTATCACTTCCTGCAGTAAACCATACTGCACGAATATCCCAAAGAGGAAGTTAATCACAGCTTCCTCTGTGGCTCTTGGTAAATCTACTATTTCCACCCATTTCATCACATAATCTGTGGCAACCAATATGTAGGCTTGTTACACAGCATTTTGTCATTGTCCCTGTACTCCCTGTTCCTTGATCCTAGAGGACCTCTATAGTGAATCCCACATACTTTGCCTTCATGAAGAAACTCCCATTGTGTCCCTCTTCATGAGTAGATGAATTCCCTTTTGCACCATTTCCCCTGAAACTTCTACTTTTCCCAGTTTACAAGATTGACGCTAATGACCTTTGACTCCCTCGCGCCGATGTGTAGAGATTAGCACTATCCCTAATGCCGACCAGAGCGAGTGAGCAGTGTTCTAGTCACGCCGGTCCTGCTATTGATTTTTTTTTAAATTAGGAGTCGAAGCTTGCAGCTCTAGAAGCTTCATAACGAAAGTTTGGTAAATGGTTTGGATGGATGGGGTCGAGGATGTCAGTTTGGGCTCTTTTCCCCTATAATGATGGAAATACCTTAAGAGACAGGATCTTCTCCCATGAGAAGAGGATCCATCTCCCATGCATTCATCCCATATAAACCTCCCTTCTTCCCAAGCACAAGCTAGTGTTAATGTGGGTGTGCTAATGCTATTTTGGTTTGGAGTAGACAACACACTATTACTAGTTGTAGCTATCTAGTTGTGTGAGGGAGAAGTGTGATTTGGTTTGGAGTGAAGCCTAAAGGGAAGAGCCTTAAAACTATTGTGGATTGAGGCCATCATGGGATGCTAGCAGAAGTGTGTGGGAACCTGGTCTTGTCAGAGGAGGACTGCAGCGTCAAGACAAATGGTTGTAATATCTCTTTGATATTAATATATGCAACTATCGATTGATTTCCTACATGATTTGTCATATTATGTATTTATGGATTAATGTTTCTTGACTTTTTAAGTAGGTTGAATTACAATTTGTCTATTATCACGTTTTTTGTCTACTGCTGTTTACTTGTTTAAGTTGCTTGAAGAAGGAAGCAAGAGATAGTTGGAGTGAGTAAGAAGGGACATCATCAAATGGGATAAGCGTACCAAGAGGTAGGCCCTCTTTATTGGTTCTAACCTAAGGGAATCTTCCATAGAATGTATCTGTTGTGGCTAGACCCATTATCTGGGTAGAGGAATTTGTTTGTGTCCTTACTTATAATTTTACTTCACCACAAATTGGAAACTCCACTGGGGAACCCAATCCTTTTGTTTGTCTTGGATTTCATGATTTCGTGAGAATTTTTCTAGCTCCGCTTTTTCCCTTTGGTTCTGTTTCTTTTCTCCTGCTTACTGGTCTGAGTCTAAAATTCATAGTAGCAGATCTAGTCCCTCTTTCAATTTTTTTTATTTTTTTCCTTAGCTCCCTCAACCAGCGCGCGTAATTCGCTGGCAGTCACACCGATCAGTGCGAGTTGCTGAGAAATAGTCATGCCGACCAGCCTCTGGCACTTGTTGTCAGTTAGGCAGTCGCGCCGATGCTTGTAAGTGAATATTAGGGCTTGACCCCAATCTTGGCCAGTGTGTTTTTCTCTTGTGATTTTGACCCCATAAGCCTTTTGGACCATTTTCTCCCTAATTAGAAAGCTACTTTTTGTTTGGTTGTGTTTGCTAGTTGACTTATCATCTTTTTGCTTGATTGATTGAGTCATTGAGTGGTCAGCGACACTAGGGCATCTAGTTTGTCATCCATTCAGCAGTTTGTGAGCTCAGTAAGTCGAGTTGTAGGTGTACTTACTCCTTGCATTTCGTTTTTGGTTCTTTTACGACTTTGACCTTTTTTACACAAGTTTGAAAAGTTTTCATTTTGTTGCCTAAACGTTTCTTTTTCGGCATGGATTACGTTGCTTGTCTTGTGGTTGGTAAAGTCGGTGTTTCATTAGTCTGAATGAGTTTCTCTTTTCATGTGTTCATCTGCTTGAAGAGCTTATTATTTCAAGAACTTTTTCACTGAAATATCATATGCGAGAAGTTTGTTTCGTTGTTTCATTAAAAATTATGAAATGCTAGCTTGTTGCATCATTGTGCTATGATAACTTGCATCATTAAAAGACTAGAATCACATCGACATTTGAAAAAGGAAGAGAAATTTTTTTCTTTTGAAAGGACTAATAGATAAGTGCTTGTCAAGAAATTAGGAATTGGAATGCATTTTTCATTAGTTTATTTTTTAGAAAAAGTAAGGTAGTGAAAGATCATTTCATTTTCAGTTGCTTGATTGTTTGCATTTGATTGAGTAGTTTCTACCCTCTCCAGTGTAGGCATTTCATCGAATTGAAAGGGTCTTGTCTCATTTAGTTGCATTTAAGTTTTTTCGAGTCACATCGCTAAGACCTGAAAATTGAAACATAACTCAATATAAACTTTAAAATGAATTCAATTAACCTAAGGCGCATTTGACATTAACGATCATACCTAGAAGGTCTAGTCTAGAGATGTGCTCCAACGTCTTTAAACCTAACAGCTGTCGTTAGCTTGGGCATTAGATAACGCTAGTACAGATTTGTGCTCCTCGTATCATCAAGTATATAACGGGAGACCCCTCTAGGCTACAATCCTTTTATCCTTAGGAAGCTGAGTCGACCGCCTTGCAAATGTGATACACCGAACACAACATTTGGGGAGATTGCCTACTCATACTTCTCGGTTCTCTGGGAGGTATTCTGCGGTTCACGACTGCCTGGTAATCCTGTTTACCTAGATCATCCAGAGCAGTCATTTGATCCTGTTGACTCATTAAACTTAAAGGATCATTCGAGCACTTTTCCTTTCGAGCTCATTTCTAATCGAAAGCGATAGAGTCATCTTTGTTTCTTTCTTGACTCTTAAAAAATGAAAGAGCACCAGTCTTTAATGCAGCTTAATAATTGATTGCCCACGATCCAAAACACCCTGTTAGTCTTTTTATGAGACCAAATCATGAGATTCCTTAAAAAGAAAATTTTAAAATCCTTAAAGTTAATTGTTCTGTCGGCTAAGACAAGGTCATCGTGGCTGAACCATCTAGTTCACCCAGTTCCTCTTCCTCTCCTCCATTTGAAAGATTGTCTGAGGAGCCATTTCCTGAGTTACCAGACGTACTTGAGGACCAAGCTATTGAACTGAGAATTGTTCTGAGCATTCAACCTTTGTCATCTCATCCTCCGCCTACTTTTGATACTGGGTCATTGTTGATCTTGGCCTGGACTCTCCAGACAATCTCATTCAAACTCCAAAGAACTCACCGACCACCGACGGTCAGCTTGGATTGGTTATCTACCCTTTGAACCCTCTGTTTGACCCTGTTGTGATATCATCGCAACATTCTTATAGTATGTATGACCAGCCGGGTATTCCTTTGGAACTACCCCCCGTACTCGTTCGGCCATTTGTCGTTGTTTGTTTCCAGACATGGAACCCGAAGGCGGTGCTCTAGTCACCTCTTCGGATGAGTCCGAAGTTTCTACTCCAGACATTATTGAGGGGGAAGAGTTGCCTTTTCCTCTTGAGGGTTTCCCCTTTTCAGAGGGTATTCCCACCAATTTTCCACCCAACTATGTGTCTTTGGCACAGTTGGTTTCAGGTACACCTAGTGCCTCATCACTTTACCATAACCCTATTTGGGCGTTGAGCGCCATGCCTACTTCAGGTCCGTTCGTTACGAACACGACTACCCAACAGGCTGTTACCTCAGTCTCCGTGCAACCCACCATTCCGAATACCCTTGTATCGTCAATTCCAGTTACCTGTCAGGCACATCTGGCAGTTTCAAAGAATGTCTCTGCCAGTTCCTCCGTCCCTCTAGTGAGTGGCCAAGCTGTGCCACTGCCTCGGGGGCAGAACTTGAATGCTTCTATGGTGTTAGATGCCACTAATGTGAGTGGCTCACAAGCTCACATGCTTGGTATAAAACAACCTTCTTCTGGTATTATTCATAACCCTACTGATCCTACTGGATCAAGCAATGTCTAGTACCAATAGGTTTAGAATCCCGTTGGTCTGTTTGGATCAAGCAACGTTCAGTATCAGCAACCCTATGGGGCTAAGGTCCAATACTAAAATCCTTACGTTCCATATGGTTCTCAAGGAATGGTTAATCAACCTTACACCATCCAATCTGGGCAGTACATCCAGCCTGAATATGGCCAGATTCAGTTCGGAAATTTCCCGGGCACTGTTCAAGTACCCTTGCAAGAAAAAGGACAGCCTCTACAAAAACATGGGCAACCTTTGTTCCCACAAGGGCAACCTTTGTTGCAGCAAGGGCTCTTCGCGCAACCGCAAGGGCAAATGATCCCGCAACAAGGTCAACTACAATAACCGCAAGGTCAAACCTTGCAACAGTTGCAGCAAACCATGCAACAACAGATGCAATATGCTCCGCACACCTCCCAACCCATGTCCTCACAGGAAAAACGTTTGCAGCCTCAGGGACAAATTTTGCAACCGCAAGGTTAATCCTTGCAACAAAAATACCAACCAGGGCAACAACAACCCTTTTATACATATCAATAGGGTCAAACCTTGCAAGGGCAGGGTCAAGGCCAATTCCTTCAGCAGCAGGCTCAAAATCTTAATGTCCTAGGTCAATAGGTCCAGAATCCTGCCGACCAAGGGCATCGGGTACAAAACCCTAATGCCTTAGGTCACCAGGTTCAAAATCCTCTTGGTCAAGGGCAACAAGTACAAAATCCCTATGTCCAAGGGCAACAAGTGTATCAACCTTATGCCCAAGGAAAATAGGTCCAAAACCCTCCTGTTCAGGGACAACAGGTCCAAAACCCGTATGTTCAAGGACAACAGGTCCCATATCCATATGTCCAAGGTCAACAGGCTCAACACCCTTTCAACTCGTATGTTTCTTATCAACAACCTATGGCTGGACAGTTCCAAGGTATTCACGGCCAAAATCCTCCCTATGTTCAAGGTAATCTGCAAAGGGGGCAACCTCAGATGCCATATGGCCAAAATTCCCCTACTATGGGGCCAAAATCCTTACTAGCAGGGACGGGCTCCTCTGTATGGACCCGCTTGTCGACATCCCATGCCTTTTAACACCCAATTTCCATTCTTGGCTACACCCGAGTTGCCAGATGTGTCTCACCTTACGAATGATATGATCCTTCATTCGCCATACTGGCCTCCCATGTCATCCAAGGTACCAAGCGATTGTCCAAAGTTTGATGGGAAAGCTAAAGAAGATCCTCAAGCCCATGTGATGACATATCACCTCTGGTGCTTGTCGAACTCATAAGTGGACGATTCCATTCATCTCCATCTTTTCCAACGAACCCTCATGGGTGCTGCAGTGAAGTGGTACATCGAGCTACCTTGAAGTACTTACCATGACTTTAACTCTTTAGCCATGGCTTTCCTGACGCATTTTCAGTTGTCGGTTCACTACGAAACTGGCACTTATTTGCTTACATCGCTTAAAAAGATACTGTGACACATATCTCTGATGACATCCATGAAGGGAGACGTAGACGTCGCCTGATAAAATTTGAGATTGCTGATCAAGTGCTCACTGAATGGTTAAAAAAATCATTCATGGCCCCAATTGCTCGCGATATAGCTATGGGTGGATGCGTCACTGAAGAGAAGGCCATCTCTCGTGCCCAGTACTTGGATGTAGTTTACTCTCAGTCTGGCACTTTATGCAAGTTATTACCCAATGCTCCATGTCCATCATCCGATCCCGCAACATCAAAGTCACCAGCTGTGCCTCCCATCGATGGAGTTATCGGTTCAGTATCCCAGACCCCTGCTAAATCTTCTTCCAAATAGAAATCGATTCAAATGCTGTTCCTAATAGTTCATCCTAGAATCCATCTGGCCCTGGTAAAACCTCTAAGGTCCATGCTGTCTAGTCTACCGCAGCGGACAAATCCTTGAAAGGGAAGAAGAAAGGCAAAGGAAAAGCTAAAGCCGATGCCCCAAAACAGGGTCCTCCCAAATCGTCTGTTGGCAAATATTAGCAATGAAAACCTATGTATCCCTGCCTCATTTGCAAGGAAAATCACTACACTAAGGATTATCCTTGAAGATATGAAGTTAGTCGCTTGCTCAAAGGGACCCCCGCTATCCTCAAAAGATGTTTCTGTCTCAGCAGACTCAAATGGTAGACCAACCCCAATATTCTTCCTCTGGATCTCAAGTGTTCATGATGAGTACGCCCACTAATGTGGCTACTAGATTGAAAGACTATCAAACTCCTGCTTCGATGGCTGGGAAAGAGAAAGAAGCAACACCTTCTTCTTCTACCTCTAGTTTTGGCCCTCTTCATATTGAGTGCCCTAACCTTAATTCCGCTATGCAGCCACCCTCTCGATGTGTGCTACAAAAATCCTTGTATAATCCTAATGCCCAAGCTGCTCAACACTATAATATTGTTGAGGATTTGGCTCAGGCACTGTCAGCCATGTTAGCTCTTGAGGTACTACAAAGCTTCCCATCACAGCAGAAATCTTTGCTATCAGCTATCAGGGGCATCGATCCCACTGATTCTAATTTGATATGTTTTGATATAGAGAACCATGTTCCACATATCCCTCATCAGATTTCCTTTCTCATTCAAGTAATCATCAATGATAAGACCATCCACTAGATTGTCATCGACGAAGGTGCATTCACCTACATCATGTCGGCCGCATGTTTGAAGGATATTGGTTCTCCTGCATTGCGCCAATCTTTGAACACTTTGGAAACTTCCGATGGGTGCAATTCCTGAACCTTCGGTGTCTTACCTAACCTTGCCATCACCCTAGAAGGCAAGACAGTGCAAGTCGAAGTAGAAATAGTTGATGCCAATCTCAATTATATTCTTCTACTCGGCCGGAGTTGGACCCATGCCATGCATGCCGTGGCTTCCTCTTTATTTCACGTGATTCGTTTTCCCCATCAAGGGAAGATCGTCACTATCGACCAACTATATTTCTTTGCCTCTTGCTCCTTAAATGGTAATGTTCCATACGTCAAGCACACTGGTGCTCCCTATGAGAGTGTGGGGGCAGGTCTTTTCAAATATTCTGCCTTAATGGGAATTTTTCCACTCCCACCTCCTCATGTTGCCTTTGTTAACATGATCTCAGTCAAATCTGATCCTTGGGTCATACCTTCACCAGATATTGTTAATACCTGTGGCGAGGTTATGACACTTAGTCCCACCGAAGTCAATTACATGGAAATTGTTTCGGCTTCAGGTTCTTAATCCTCTGTTTCTCTTATGTCGAAGACCTCTCTTGATACGTACTCTCAATCCCCGTGGCTTGGTACTTTGGAATTGCCTGATCCCTTAGCCGAGACCTTCCTTGCTGATGAAGGTATCATGGAAGCCATGTCTCTCGAGGAACCACCTTGGATCGATACTCATCATTGCTCCTTGTTCATACCTCGTCTAATGGTCATGTCTACCATTTTTGAAGAGTTTTCTTCTCCATTGTCTATTGATGTGTTAGTTTATCCTGACATGATAATGATATTTCAACTGAGGGCACCTTTATCCCTTCATGGATTCAGGATTTTTCACCCTCCTCGAGTTTTTACCGATTTCCCATTATTGCAATGGGGTTGCCATTTGACTCGTAACCCTCCCTCGCCTAGGGGGCATGGGGGCACAACCTTATATGAGTTCTACTCCATTATTTGGCCGAGTCGATGCTTACTCATCATGAAAACGGTAAAACTCTGGTGTCCTTTTGTGTTGATTGATTACTCGAGTCCCAACATGGACTCCCACCTCAAAAAGTACTATGCTTAGGTCATCTTGCATGGTCACTTGTGTACATTAGTGTGTCATTCATTTTTTTGAAGCCTAGTTTTGTGTGGTAGTTTTCAAACAACTTTCTTGTTTATGATGCTTTTCTTGCCTTGCAAATGTCTGTGAATCCCCACATTGGTTTCGCTGATGGTGCTTGCCATAGTACTCGGAACCTATCATCCACGGCATGGGCTATTTATGACCCTAACGGTGAGTTGATCAATCTCTAAGGTATCTGTCTAGGTCGCACAACTAACAACATTGCTGAATACAGTGCGGTCATCGAACTATTATTAGAAGCCATCGCTCTGGGAATCAAAGAATTGGTTGTCAACCTACATTCACATCTTGTCATCCTTCAACTCAATGGACAAAATTCCATTAGAAACCCTCAAATATTGAGAATGCATCTCCATATCCGTCTATTGGAAAGACGTTTTGATTACATTACATATCATCATATTCCTAGACGCATGAATACATTGATAGATGCATTAGCTAATCATGTGTTGGATAGAAATTTACAAAACATGTAAAAGATAAAACAAACCATTTGTATAATAGTAGATAGGAAAATACAACATATATATATGGTGATAATGTTTGATACATCATAACTCCAAAAAGTAATATGTGTGTCCAAAATAACATTGGCGACTCGCAGGCCTCATATATTCATGGCATGCGGGCCTCAAAAAATGTAAATGCTGGACCTAGGAACTAATCAACAGGGTGATCATGGTAGCATGATACAACTTGTGCAACAGTAGTCAGCAATCAGCGAATCCGATCTGAGACTCCCACCGTGTGTCTCTGGTACTAATGAGGAATGTCTCCTACCCAAGCATACTCTGGGATGCTATGAGTCAACCCCTCAAGGTTCCTCGTGATCTCCTCCTAATTGTCACTCCCTTCCTGATAAGGAGCAACAAGATCAATAGGGCGGGGGACGCGCCTGGCTATTGGGGACATCCCAACAGGCCGCTCTGGTCCAACGTATGCATTAACAAGAGAAATGTTATAAACACATATATACCAAAAACAATTACAAATCTCAAAATTAAAAAGTTGATTTTTTACCTTCATCGTTGAATTCCTCTCCATCTGGTAAGGGCATATCTGGATCTCCACAGAAGTCAGTGCCACTGTATGGCCAGTCCTCCATGACAATTTTCTGTCGTCGTAGCCATCAAAAGAATGCAGATCGGTATGACATGTGCTGACCCCCAGTGATCCTAGGCATCAAACGACTCTAGCGAGCCATCCGCGGATCATGTGGCATAGGAGGATCTACCTTAGTCAGCTGATATTGGAACAATGGTACTCATTCCAAGAAGAAGGTGACAAGCACTGATTCAAAGAAAAATTGCTTCAGATTCCCCACATTGGCTTTGGACAGCTGGCATTTGATGTTGATCTTCATGGCCTCTGCCTAGTTGAAGATCGTAGGAGCTGTACAGTCAATAGCATAAAGGGACTTCGACTTGCTAGTCTCATGTTCCACCTAGGACCTCACCACTCTATTTATGGTCAACAGAAGCACTCTTAATGTCATATCCTGAACATTGGAAATATCTATCTTCCCACTTTTGGATTTCAAGGCCTCAGGACAGTGTTCGGCAAGCAAGGAAGATATGCTTTCCCTAATCGGTCGTGACCCATACAAGTTCACTAGTTCCCCTCTACGAGACAGTCTAGTGATTAAGTATATATCTAAAGTTTCCAACTCTAGCTCCTAGTCGCCAATGAAAAAAATCTCTCAATTAATGTCCCAAAGACTAATAAGGTAACGAAGCAACTTGGGCTGGGCCCACATCCCTAGCGTGAGAAAGAATTTGAGGAGCCCGCAAGCCCTCAAATCTTCCAGGCAATTTGGGTCATTCATTGCTTGGGTGTTAACATCCTCATGTTCTCGTTCTTTCCAGTCCACCATTTCCAGTGATTCTCTCCTGCAAAATCCATTAATTTGAGTCAACAATCATGCTTGGCCCATAAAATTTAAGTTTAAATGATGAGTTTTTGAGGAAATAGGGTTTTTCCCTATTCATGGCATCGAAGCGCCTGTTTTAAAAACAATTGCAGTGAATGACACAGCTAGCTTTGTTAATCACCCTCGGATGGCGTGATTTCGTTCCTAGAAGTTGTGCTGATCGAGGGCGAAAATGTTTTTCAAAACCCCCCCTCAAAAAGCTAAAAAAATGGTTAAAACAAAAATAAAGGACATAGAAATGGAGCTTAGGGCTTTAGCTCTTACCTGTAACTGGCGGTTTAACGAATAACTACCCGGATCTCTCGCAATCTACTCCAGAACAATTAGGGAAAAAGTGAGTAAAAAAGTTTTCACACCAAGGTAAAATTGTAAATGGTAAAAATACATTTACTTTTCTCCTTTTTATTCTTTTTTCTTGAAAATATCAGGTTTTTGTAAATATTTTAACCTATTTTGCCTAAAGAACTGGATAATCCACTTTCCCTTTTTGCGGAGCAACAGGTGATGGATGTTTGACGATGGTGACGAGTCACGTTTCATCTCTTTTCTCGACTTGTTAAACTCATATGAAAATATTGCTGAGTGTTTTTCCCTTTTGACTCGTAAAAGAAAATAAAATGGGGGTCCGCTTTCAAGCTCTTTTCTGACCCTTTAAAAACGAAAAGATGGCTGAGCCCTTGTTGTTTTGAACTCGTTAACGGATGTGAAATGTCGTGCACCCAATATAAGTTTACCCCTTTTTTGGGATGGGAGGCACTATTTACGAAAAATGTACTCCTTGACTGAAATGGTCAAGCGATTCTCTCAAGTATCATTTTCTACCTTTTCGGGCTCGAGAGACACAAATGTACGAAAAGGGACCATGTGGAGTTTTCTTTTACGTGTCTTTTTCAAACTCTCTAAACATGAAAAAGATACCGAGTTACACCTTTGTCAAGCTCATTAAACTATTAAACGGCATCAGATTCGTCACCATGACGAACATGAGCTTCTCCTTCCTAGGGATCATTAAACTTACTAGGTCAGATTCGTTTGAAGGATGAACTTACAATGCAAGCATATGCTATCCCCTTCAACCTTGTGATTAAAAAATAATTGGGGTACCTGTCGGGGATGGTGGGGGAAAATTTGGAAATATATCAGTTGTGTCGGTAGCTCACTCTTGAACATGAAACTCTTTGCTTCATGTCAGGTTGGGATATCCTCCTTTGTATCATTCACCTTCCTGGGTTTGGGCCATTCATTTTTTCCCTCCATTTGATCTCTGCCATGTCATCATGACCATCGATCCTATGGATCCAAGAGCTACCAAACTTCTAGTTGTGTCATCGATATGTTCAAGAGTTGTCCTTCTACAGTTACACTTACCTCTGATTCTCTATATCGCCCAAAATAATTTTGCATCCTTTCGTCTCATGTCGATGATGTGGGAAACATTATTGCCCTTCTTCGACACGGTCGTTTCCTGTCGACTTCAACCCATTATCCGGGAAGTTGGCCGAGAGACTCCTTTCCAGTACCTTAGAGATTGCATGCCCTAATGGCAAGTTCTTTGCACTCGATGACAAGTTCACATCATTGGCTTTCGATTGAGTGATTTCACGGGTGTTAGACTTCAGTTCCTCTATTCACATTCCATGGATTGTGTTGATAGTACCTTGAGGACCATTGTCATTATTAGTGGTTTCTCTCGTGCTTGTTAATAGTTTACATCATTGACCGGTAATCAAGCGATTTTCCAGCATGTTCGACGTCAACACATCTATTCACAGGTTAGAATTTGTACTTTGATAGGGTTGTGTTGGAGCGCAAGACCTTGGACTTAGATCACAAAATTCTTGGTTGCAAAGTGGTGTGACATGGTTATGATGACATGCTTGTCTCTTTCATATGGCTAGCTGCGACGAGACCATGAGTTATCATATGTGATCCTTCTCATTAGGTGGCTGTGACCATAACTTGGTTTCGTTATGATCCTCTTTGGTGGATGGCTGCACTCATACCTGGATCCATTTTCATGATCATTCTCTAAATGGCTACGTCCATACCACGATTCATGTATCGTTTGACATAGTTTCTCAGTTATGTCTATGTATCTGTACATGCTTGCAGGTTTTCCAACAGTAGACTATGGTTCCCGCACTGATTCATAAAGCATTTCATCCCTCACTCTAGCTCGGCCTTCATGCTTTAGGGGGAATTTGTTACACAACATTTTGTCACTGTCCCTATACTCCTCGTTCCTTGATCCTGGAGGACCTCTATAGTGAACCCCACATGCTTTGCCTTCATGAAGAAACTCCCATTGTCCTTCTTCATGAGAAGATCAATTCCCTTTTGCACCATTTCCCCTGAAACTTCTGTTTTGCGTAGTTTACAAGACCGTCGCTAATGAAATTTTCTCCCTCGCACAGATGTGTAGAGATTAATGCTATCCCTAGCGCTAACTGGAGTGACTAAGCTGTGTTCCAGTCATGCCGGTCCTATTATGGAAAGTTTTTTAAATTAGGAGCTGAAGCTTCCAGCTCTAGAAGCTTTGTAACGAAAGTTTGGTAAATGGTTTGGCCAGATGGGGTCGAGGATGTCAGTTTGGGCTCTTTTCCCCTATGATTATGGAACTACCTCAAGGGATAGGCTCTTCTCCCATGAGAAGAGGATCCATCTCCCACCCATTCATCCTATATAAGCCTCACTTCTTCCCAAGCACAAGCTAGTGTTAATGTGGGTGTGATAATGCTATTTTGGTTTGGAGTAGACAACAAGCTATTACTAGTTGTAGTTGTCTAGTTGTGTGAGGGAGGAGTGTGATTTGGTTTGGAGTGAAGCCTAAAGGGAAGAGCCTTAAAACTATTGTGGATTGAGGCCATCATGGGATGTTAGCAGAAGTGTGTGGGAACCTGCTCTTGTCAGAGGAGGACTACAACGTCAAGACAAATGGTTGTAATCTCTCTTTGATATTAATATATGCAACTATCGATTGATTTCCTACATGATTTTTCATCTTACGTATTCATGGCTTAATGTTTCTTGACTTGTTAAGTAGGTTGAATTACAATTTGTCTATTATCACGTTTGTTTTCTGCTGTTGTTTACTTGTTTCAGGTGCTTGAAGAAGGAAGCGAGAGATAACTGGAGTGAGCAAGCAAGGATATCATCAAACATGATAAGCGTACGAAGAGGTAGGCCCTTTTGATTGGTTCTAACCTAGCGAAATCTTCCATAGAATGTATCTAGTGTGGCTAGACCCATTATTGGGCTAGAGGAATTTGTTTGTGTTCGCACTTATAATTTACTTCACCACAAGGCTTTCTAATTCAATGGCAGATGGAATAGGCCAACAAAGTCCAAGGCCCATTGTTTGAAGGGTTCTATGACTAGTTGGGGTTTCCGCGACATTTTATCAGATTGGCCAGGTCAAACCATCCTTTGGCAGCTATCACAATCCTGGGTATATTTCTTAGCATCTTTAAAAATAGTGAGCCAATAATAACCCATCTTTAGTACTTTATGCCTTGTCCTTCGATTTGTGAAGTGACCCTCGCAGGGCTCGTCATGCCAAGCTTTCAGGATGTCATAAATCTCATCCTCGCAAATGCACATGTGTATACACATGTCGGACCCTGTGTGAAAAATATATTTGCCAATCCAAGAGAATCAGGCGCTGCACTAAACTAACTATTTCCTCTCTTTCACTATCAAATTCCTGGGCAGCTTCCCTACTGCCAGATAATTTGCCACATCTATGTACCATGGCATCTTGACTGTCACGAAAAACAAATGTTCATCTGGGAATTGGTCGTCCACTGCCAGTGGATCATTTACCTTTGGGATTCGAGACAGAAAATCAACAACTGGGTTTTCCTTCCCCAAATGATCATTAATGGTGATGTCAAATTCCTATAAAAGCAATAGCCAACGAGTCACTCGACCATTTGTGATAGGTTTGTTAGCTAAATACCGAATGGTAGAGTGATCAGTATACAAAAAAACTTGGTAGCCAGTTATGTAATGTCTAAATTTGTTTATTGCATAAATAATGACTAAGAATTCTTTTTCTATTACTGTATACTTAAGTTCTATAGTAGTGAGATTTTTGCTAATATAATATATAGCATAAGGCTTCCTGTCCTATTCCTGACCGAGGAAAATCCCTATAGCTGCATCTAATGCGTCCGTGGATATGTGAAAAGGCAGCTCCTAGTTTGGTCCACGTAATACTGGTGCTGTTGAGACTAGCTTCTTTAAACTTGTAAAAGCTGTGTCACATTTGTCAGACCATTTGAAATCAACATTTCCAGTTAAAGCATATAAAGGTGCAACAATTTGTGAAAAGTTTTTAATAAACCTGTGATAATAGCCTGTGTATCCCAGGAAACTATGTACCTCTGTTTGAGTACAGGGAGTAGGCTGTAAAAGAATTACTTGAATTTTTGCTACCTGTATCCCTGTTGTAGAAATATAATGTCCCAAGATTACACCTTCGGTCATCATCATGTGACACTTGACATTGCTTAAACATAACCTGGTAGCAATGCATCATTCTAAAACCTTTTCTAGTGTTTGTAGTGCTTGATCAAAGTCATCCCCGTATGGAGTAAAGTCATCCATATATACCTCAAGTCCTTCGTTTATCAAGTCAGAAAAAATGCTAAGTATAGCTCTTTGAAATGTGGCTGGGGCATTGCATAAGCCGAATGGTAATACTCTGTAAGCGAACGTACCCCAAGGATAGGTGAAGGTTGTTTTATCTTGGTCTTCAGGGGCGATCTGAATCTGATTGTAGCCACTGAAGCCATCTAGGAAGGAAAATAATTTCTTCCCTACCAAAGTATCTAGGACTTGATCAATAAATGGTAGAGGGAAATGATCTTTCTATGTTGCCTTGTTTAGTTCTCGGTAATCTACATAGATATTCCATTTCCCATTTTCTTAGGGACAACCACCAATGGAGAGACCCATTTGCTATCTGAAATAGGATAAATTAAATTCACATCTACCAACTTATGTAATTCTTCTTTCACAATATCCTTAAGCTGGGGATTCAATCTACACTAAGGCTGATGGATAAGTTGAGAATCCTTCTCGGTATAGATGCGATGAGTACACAGATCTGGGTCTATACCATTCATATCAAGATAATCCTAGGAAAAATCCCCTTTATATTTTTGTAGGATCTGAATGAGCTTTTGTTGCTGATCATTGTCCAAGCTATCATTAATGTTTAAAACTTTGCCTGGTTCAATTTCCACCGGCTTGCTGTTATGAACAATAGTCATCTGGATGTGCTGATCATCAGTGTCCTTCAAGGGATCTTCCAATGCTTCATTATCAAGGATTTCTTTCAGCATTTGACACTTTACATTGCTTACATTAGTTGGCTGATTGATAAAATTGTTGATAACATCATCTTCAGTTTGATCTTTGAATTCTAGTGCCTCTGCTACTGTGAGTGGTGAATGGATGCTTTCTTCCAGGTATGCTGGTGGTTGTTTACATATTTTTACAATGGGAAGACTTGGTCTGGCAGGGGGATATAAAACAAGATTTTTTACAGCATCCCCCTTTGCAATAGTCATGTTTCCCCTCCAGCAGCCTATATATGCATCAGCTGTTACCAGCCAAGGTCGGCCCGGTATCAGAGGGTGCCCATCCAATCGAATCTTCGAGTTTATAACAAGAAACTATATTGGATATTACCATGAATCAACAGAGGCCGTGATAACTTGTAGAGTTCCTTTTGGCCTTACCACTGAATGATCAGCAAGTTCTAGTAAGGTGGTGTTGGTTCCAAGGTTGTAATCACAAGTACTTGACAGGTTTCTACTGTTAAAATATTAATGGCTGCACCTAGATCAACTAGCGTATTGGGAAAAGAGTGGCCATATATTTGAACTATCAATATAGGATTTCCAGGATCTTCATACTTTACCGAAGTTTCCTCTCACAAGAGTAAATCAGATAAGGTTCCTACAACATGAATGGTGGGTGAAGTTTTTTCTTTCCTCACAGGCTTCTTTACACATAACTCTTTAATTGTTTTTAGCATAGATAGGAATGTCCCGAATGGCCTAGAAGAGTGGAATTTTTATACAAATATTTTTTAGTTCCCTACAATATCAAAATATGGGTACACAATCGGCTTAAGTATCGTTAACCTTTCGGGGAATGGGGGAGAAGTGACTATGAGTTCTGTTAGAGTCGGTCTAGTAGCCCTCCATCAGCGATCAAAGCTCTTTGCATTTGCATAAGTAGGTGTCTCATCAATGTCATCTTATTGCATTCCATTAGGCATGCCATAACCCTGATGGAGGGGCTTGTGTCATTTATTCCCCTCTTGGCATTGCTGGATCAAGTTTGTTTCAGTCAATAATTTCCTTACAGGGTCATTGGTCTTGTCTTGAAATCAAGGTCCTAGGTCTAGGGTTTAGTCCAATTTTGTCTTTTGAGGTCAATAAATGCCCAGCAGGCCAAAGGGATGTCCAACAAAGCATCACTTCAAATGATTTCATATTGTACAGCTAATTTTTACCTTGAGTTCAAAAACCCTATTTTTGAAGGCAAGCTCATTTTCTCATTTTTTGTAAAAATGTGTAAAAAATTCAAACTCTCCAGAAGTTGGCATGCAGCCTTGGTCTCCTTTGCCAAGACTCTTCAGAAGCTATCCCTGCAAAAATTTGCAAGAAAAAGCATCATTTCAACCAATTTCATGTCAAAAAGGAAACCACAAGTCAGCAGCAATTAGTTTCAAAAAGTGTCATTTTATAAACATTATAAAGTGAGTTTGAGGGGAAATAAATTTAAATCAAGCTTATAAAAGCCCCTCTCTCTTCATTTTTTCATTCATTTTCCTCCAAGACCTCAAGAGCAAGTGTGAAAGGCGATTTAGTGTGAAACTGGGCGAATTGAGAAACAAAGCCTGCGCGCTATGCATCAGAGCCCGCGCGCTACACGTTGGGCGCGCGCTACGCGTCAGGGCACACTCTGCAGTGGAAGAATTGGTCGGGCGCTACGCGTTGGGCGCGCGCTACGCGTCAGGGCCCGCGGGCTACACGTTGGGTTTCACCTACAGCAAATTGCCAACAAGCTTCAAAACGACCTCAAATCTCTTAAGTTTTACAGGTAGGCCTCAAATCATCAATGTTTTTTGCTTGCTAAAGAAAAATGAGCATGGAAAATGTGTAAAATGCCATCAAGTGTGAAGCATGAAATTCATATATATTATGTTTAAAAATTTCAAATTCCAAGTGAAGCTAGGGTTTTGAGTTCGCCGCCCAAGGTCATCTTTTTCACTCCCTCATTTCCCCACATTCCCATTATCACTTCCCTTGTCACTTTCACACAATTTCCCTAACAAAAATATCAAAAGCCATAAAACCCTACCCCTATCCCTAAAATTCAATAAAATCTCCCTAAATCCTACCTCCTATCAAACCCCTACAAACTATGATTATGTGATGATGTATGTGTCATAATTCCTTCCCTAAATTCCCTTTTTTATATATTTTCCCTAAATCCCCTCAAAAGTCCCCCTCCCTAACATCTCCCTTGTGTTTTTTGTCCCCTTGGAGCAGCATTCAAACAGTCAAAATAGCAGGTCATTTGTGCAGAAGCAACAGTACATTTCAGCCATTTTGCTCTTGAAACCATGTCAGAAATCGAAACAGACTATGAGCAAAGTGATGACCGTGAGTCAACACCGGAGGTTGAGGTGCCAAGGAGGCCTCACAGGGGTGGTAAGGGTGGTCAGCATGTGAGAGAGGAGCCCACCTCTTTGGCCTATTTGCAAGCTTGTCCACTTGCAGTCACATGTTTCCGTCATCAATCATGCTATGGATATTGCGAGAGAATTTCCCAAATTTAGCACCACAGGGAATTGGTCCGCTTGTTTGTTTTGCATTTGCACAACGGGCATGTGAATCTTGCAGGGGTGGATTTTACATTGTCACCTGAGATTGTTGCTCAAGCAACAGGGATACCCAATGTTGGAGAAGAGTGGAACAAGCGCCAACTGTTGGACAGATTCCAGTATGAGCCCTACATTAAACCTGTATATGTGAGGCACCTAACTGGTGTGTTTCCTTTTAGATTCTTGAGGGATGAGTATGTGCCCTTGATGAGGCTCATCATTCACTATTTCACCTGTGAGGGTAGATTTTCACGTTTGTATTCGTATCATATCCGCTTGTTGATGCATTTCACACGGGTACGGATGATGAACATTCCTTTCTTCATGTGCCGGAATATTGAGAGGATGGTGCCCTTGGTGCAGAGAAAGAGCCCAGCACAGCAACACAGGAGCATCTACCATTATGCTTTGATCAAGATTGTGGTCATGCATCAGTTGGCCCAGCAGGGTATTCCATGGGAAGATTTCATCTCTCGAGGTTTCTTCACAGCGCCACCACCCCCTGAGGTTGTTCATGAGGAGGGAGGACCTTCACAGCAGTATGACATCCCTGAGCCTAGACATGTCAGCTCCCCTCCATTGGTCACATATCAGAGAGGTCACAGGGCCTTATTTGCATAAGCTCGGCGAGTATTTTCTCCACATCAGGTGGAAGGGGCCTCGTTTCCGACAGCAGCACAGGTATCAGAGAGGGGCAAGCAGCCCATGATTGAGGAGGGATTGTCAGGTGATCCAGATATTGACATCATTGATCTTGACACCCGTTCTCCTAGCTCGGAGCTTAAGGAGATCATTCAGCAACGGGAGGCTGAAAATCGCTTGTTGCAAGAAAAATTAGAGAGGGCACAATGGACAATCACATATTTAGAGCAGCGCAACAAGAAATTAGAGGATGAGCACACTCTTGATGAGTTGCGGAGGATCCATGAAGACCACAACTTGGCTCGTAAGAGACCCGGTGATTTGGTACCCATTGAGCGAGAGGTTATGCTTCTCCGGGTCAATGCTCATTTGGAGAGGTTGCTGGCCAAGGCTAACAAAGATAAGGACATGCTCCAGAACATGAAAAACCATTATTGGGCTCGAATGCACGTATGTAAGGCAAAATGAAGGTGCTCAAAGGATGATTGGCCAAGGCACTAAAACGAAGAAAAAGGCTTGATCTCCTCCACATCTTGGCTGAGGCTTCCTTGAAGGAGCATGGTGCTAAATGACTTACCTTCTGCACAAATTTCAAAAAATTTTGAGCATTTTTGGTCATTTGTGAATTTCTTGGGCAAAAAACAGGTTTTCTTCCCCAACGCGTAGCGCGCCGCGCGCTACCCTGAAGATGGGCAACTCCTTTTCATGAAAACTCAACATTTTTGGATTTGTCATGCAAAAACGCATTTTCTCAGCAATTTCCAAGAAATTTCACCAAGTTTTGAGCCTCCAGAAGGTCAAAAAAACATGCAAAAAATGACTTTCTGCCAATTTTTTGACACACAGGAAGCAGTCTTGGGAGATTGCAATTTTGGAGGGGCAAATGGTCACCAAATTCAGAAATTCTACTTGGGTTGAAAGTAGACATCCAGACCTTTCCAACAAGCCCACTTTTGCCTCATTTGGGCTCCGGGAAGTGCCTCAAAAGCAGGCCCAAAGGCGCACTACGCGTTGAGATTCAGGGCGCTACGCATCAGGCTATTTTCACAGAAATGCACCTACAGCTCAGCAAAACGCAGTTTTGACTAGGTTTGACTTTTTGGAGTGGGTTTTGATCCTACTTGATGTAAATGATGTAATTTTATGATACTTTGACACTTATTTATCTCTTCTAGAAGATTCATTCATGAAATAGGCAAAAATTTAATGAATGAATTGGTTTCCTAGCTTATAGAGGCAAGTTGTTTTGACTGCCTAGATTCTAGTGCTTAGTTTGGAATTGGTTGAAACAGCTCCTAGGATAGTGAGCTCGACTCCTAGAGGCAAGGAAAGATGTTAGATTGCATATATTATGTACTTTCTTGGTCATTTTCATGTTGGGACTCTTGAGGGAGAAAGCTTTCTATTGTATTACTCATTGTATCTCTGCAATTTTGGCAAAGGAAGAAAGACCAGGGTTTTGCAGTCCTTTTTGGGATTCCTGTGGTTACATGTATTGATGGTGTGTTTCTCTTTTTACTTGTAAGTTTTTTATGTGAATCATCTTCTTACTTTTCCTTCTGCAAATTAGGCAAATGAAGTGTTAAAGTAGAATTCATGATTACCATGCTCTGCTTTTAAGTTTGCTTAATATCAATGTTTTCATCTGTTTAAGGGGAATTCAAGGTGATTTCTTGCTCTCCTTATCTCCTCACCAGTCATTCTCATCCATCCAACTCTTTCAAAGGCATCAATACAGTCTCCTATCTTTCCCCAAAGAGCCCCCTGCGGAAACTGTGTCCAATCCCCGCACCCAAAATTGCCTTTCCCCGATTTTCCACCAAAATCCTAAAAATCTCAAATCAAACCTTTTATCAGTTTACTAGCCTAAAATCAGTGTTCTTTATTGGTTATCTCCGCCCTTTGAAGATCTTTGCCGAGATATATCGGAGAGAGCCCTCTCCTGCCCCGTAGGGCTAGCTACGAGGCTAAGTGGTTTGATGTTGCCTTGGAGTTTGCCTTTCTCAGCCTGAGGTGAAATTTCAAGCGCTAACATACTGGCGACCATACTGGGGAGAACAAATTGTTTGCTGATTGATGTGTTTATTTCATAAGGCTTAGACGGAGTCTGAAGATATGCCAGGTAGCCTTCGAAACGCTTTTGCTTTGCATAAGCGCAAGTAGATAAACGCTGCTTCAGTCGACCTCCGTGAGCTTGTGAATGTAACACTTCATTTGCATTTCACCCCAGTATATTTGCAAACTCTGAACTTTTGGATGATTAGTTAAGAGTTTTCACAGGCTGATTGGTTATTTGTTCCTTGATATCCAAACTGGCTTCAGATTCTGGTCATATATTCAAATCTCATTCATGTCCAGCTATTTTTGAGTATCTTGAAGACATTGATTTTGACGAGAGTTTTGAGTTGTCCTTGTTCAAAACCAAATCTGAAAGTGCACTTGATTCTCTAGTTCCCAACCTTGATTTTGCTGCTGCCCTTGAAATTGAGAGGCACAATAAATTGGTTGACAATTTCATCCTAAGATCTCTTCAGTCAGATATTCACGCTACCAATCTTGCTGAGTTCGTTGAAACTATATCTGTTCATATTGGATCCACTATCACGGCGCATGAGCAGACCAATCCTCCTTTTATTTCTGTTTCTCCTATAATCACTTATCCAGAATCTACAGTTGGTTCGCCCTCTACATCCCATACCACTTCTCCTCCTCATACTCCTCATACTACAACTACACCTACTCCACCTGCTACTCCTAGACCCAATCTACCTAAAGCAATGGCTGCCCGGTTTGCTCCACTTGCTCTTCCTCAAAATCTGCATGATATGCAGGCTGATTATCAGAGTAAAATCCCTATGTTTGATGGCACTCCTCAAAGTGTCTCTGCTCAGCAACATATAGACAAAATGACGACTTTCTTTGATCTATATGAGATAGATGAAGAGGATGTAACTATGCGTTTGTTTGTACAAACATTTGATGGAGAAGTAAGAAAATGGTTCAGAGGCTTGACAGCCAGGAGCATTCCTACCTTGGAGGAACTTCAGAAGCAGTTTTTAGATCGTTGGGAAATCCGAAAGGATCCGCTTCAGATTAATGCCGAGTACAACAACCTCAAGCGTAATCATGGTGAGTCCGTCCGAAATTACATTATCAGATTTATCACAGTTTACAATGCTATTCCAGATGATTTAAGGCCATCTAGAAAATCAGCACTTCTCAAATTCCCGGATGGTTTTGATCCGGAGATGGCTTATTCATTGCGAGATAGAGATCCGCCTACCTTGGAGGATATGCAGAAAATCGCTGTTAGTGTTGAAGCGAATTTGAATGATAAGAGAGCAAGGATGAAAGCCGAAAAGTGAGTGACAATCAAAGAAGAAGCTTCTACATCAGATCAGCTCCTTCGCAAGGTAGTTACGTTGCTTGAAAATACTCATCTCAGCAAGCCGGAACCGCAGATCCGTAATCCTAATTTCCGAGGTCCACAACAGCCACAATACAGAATCAAGCAGCGTGAAACAAGGGCACAAGAAACAACAGTTCAGCAGCAAGTAAAACCTCCGCTTCAGCAAAATTGTGTGAGCCAAGAATCCGAGGATGAAGTTGATACGGTGGGAGAGGAAAATCACTTCTTCACTCCTGATGATCTGCCCACTTATATTATAGAAGAAGAAGAGTTGGTGAGAAACTCCATCGTCCCTCAGGATGAGCATTATATCTTGTCAAATGATGCAGCGCTTGAAGAAGAATCAGAAGAGTATCAAAGAGGGTACTTGAATGCTTTATCCGCTCAGCAGAGACAATTAAGAAACCGAGTTGTTCCCATAAATCCCATCCAGAAGAGGACAGATACTTCAGCAAAGAATGGTTCAGCTGCCCCACAGAAAAAAGGGAAAGAGATAAGCGATCCTCCAGCAGGTCAATCATCATCAGCAAGCAAGATAGATCAGCCATCAAGTACACCGAGAGATAAAGTGGAAAAAAGAGAAGTTCCGGCCAAAGAAGGTGAGAAGGTTTCAGCTTTCAGTTTGGAGAATGAAATTTCAAAGTTGAAAGTGTCCATTCCTTTGACGGAAATCATGAAGAACAACACTTACCGAGGCCAAATCTCGAAGATGTTGAATTTTGATCCAATGCTAGACACGGTGAATGTAGAAGATGATCAGCCGGAATTGATTTTTGGGCCTGCTTTAAATGGTGAGTCTCCCGAAAGTGATGTTCCTCCATTCTATATCAGTTTGCAATTGCATGAGTATGTTTTACATAATGCTATGTTTGACTCGGGAGCTTCGCATAATTTGATGCCAAAAGCAATCATGGAAAAGCTGGGACTAGACATCACGAGGAAATATCATGATTTGTATTCGTTTGATTCCAGCCGGGTAAAATGTATTGGTTTGATCAAGGACTTGGTAGTGAGCCTAGATCAAATCCCAACAAAGAATGTTTTGATGGATGTGGTGGTGGCGGATATTCCTCCGCGGTTTGGTATGTTGCTTTCGAGATCTTGGGGAGCTAAGTTGAAAGGTACACTTCAGCTCGATTTTTCCTATGCTACAATTCCGGTCTTTGGTCAGATGAGGAAGTTATATAGGGAGCAAAAGATGAAATACATGATCACTAGTAAGGAAAAGCCAGTTAATCATCCTGTAAATTATGTACATACAGATTTAGAGTCATTTGTTTTGTTTGCGGATAATTTTAATGAGATAGATAGTCAGTTAGTTCAAGCAGAAGATATACCAGACATTACAGAAAATTTTAGAGAAATTTTGAGAAAGGAAAGTGAAGAAAGGTCCGCTGTCATGGAGCCAACAGCTGAAATTAATGGGCAGCAAACAGAAAATGCAGAGACATCACATTTTCAGCACTTAGAAGACGATGAGGATGGTCTTTGGACCATGGATTTTGATGGCGCTGTGGGCAGCGATGGTGCTGGTATAGGTGTGTGGATTCGAAGTCCATTTTCTGTCCGAAACAAAGTCCCAAGCAAGGTACGAGTATGTTCTTACAAATTGGCATTCAATTGTTCAAACAATGAGGCGGAATATGAGGCTCTCATTGCTGGCTTGAAAATCCTTCGGAAGTTGAAGGAAAAGAAGATAGCAGTATATGGCGACTCCGAGTTGGTTATAAAGCAAGTGAAAGGTGAGTTCTAGGCCAAGCATCCTCGTATGCAAGCATATCGAAATGTTGTCCTAGATATCTTGAAGCTGTTTTCTGAACATACTTTGACATGTGTGCCCCGTATCCAAAATGGTGTTGCGGATGCATTGGCTAAGGTAGCAAGCAATCTAAAAATCCCCATGAATTCCAGCAATAAGTTTGAGATTTATGTGAAGCACCGTCCTACAGTTCCAGACAATCAAAGATGTTGGCAAGTTTTCCAAGATGACGAAGCAATCAAGGATTTTCTGCAAGTTGAAGGTGAGTTCAAAGACATCTCCATAGACACAGAACCTGAGGAAGTAAATAAAATGGATGTATTGCAACTTAAAGATAATTTCATTCCTAAAGGATTAATTCCTTTGGAGGAGCTGTTCGATCAAGATGACGTGGCCCGCAAACCAACTTTGAGTCCAACGGAAGAAGGTGTTGAAGAAGTAAATGTCGGAACAACTGAAAATCCAAAGATGGTGAAACTATCGAAGGCATTGTCGCCAAAGGTAAAGAAAGAATATATCAGATTGTTGTCTTCGTTTTCTAATGTTTTTGCATGGGACTATTCAGATTTGAAAACTTATGACACAAGTATCATTCAGCATACCATTCCCATAAAGCCAAATCAAAAGCCTTTCCGACAAAAGTTGAGAAGAATTAATCCTAAGTTGCTGCCTTTGATTGAGAAAGAAGTTAACAGGTTGTACAAGTCTGGAATTATAGTGCCAATCAGATTTTCCGACTGGATTTCCAACTTGGTGCCCGTGAGAAAGAAGACCGGTGAGATCCGCTTGTGTATAGACTTCAGAAATCTGAATAAGGTGTCGCTAAAGGACAATTATCCGCTGCCCAAGATGGATCATATATTGCAGCAGGTAGTTGGGGCATCAAGGATGTCGCTACTTGATGGTTATTCCGGGTACAATCAGATTTTGGTGCATGAGGATGACCGCGACAAGACTGCATTCACTACTCCATGGGGGACATTTCATTATGCCAAGATGCCGTTTGGATTGAAAAATGCAGGTGCTACCTTTCAGCGGGCGATGGACATGGCCTTTGCTAATGAGAAGGATGTCTTTTTGGTCGTTTATCTTGATGATTTAACTGTGTTTTCTAAATCTGATGAAGAACATTTGTATCATTTAACAATGGTGTTTCAAAAGTGCAGAAAATATGGTATCTCATTGAATCCAAAGAAGAGCCTTTTCGCCATGAGTGAAGGCAATCTGTTGGGCCACATCATTTCCAAAGATGGCATTCGTATAGATCCTGCACGTGTGGAAGCTATTCAACAATTAGAGCAGCCCCGAAACAAGAAGGAGATTCAGTCCTTTAATGGAAAGTTGAATTTTCTGCATCGCTTTATTCCGAATCTTGCCGAACACCTCAGAGAAATCACTAGCATGCTAAAAAAGGACAGCCAGCTCAAATGGACCGAAGAGGCAGTAAAGTCTTTCAATTTGGTAAAGCTAATTTTATCTTCAGCCCCAACTCTAATCAGCCCGGATTATACACAAGATTTTATTTTATTTTCATTTGCTTCTGAGCATACATTGGCAGCTGTGTTGATGCAAAAGAGAGATGGAGTTGAGAATCCCATTGCTTTTTTCAGTCGTATTATAAGGGACGGAGCGCTGAAGTATAATATCATTGAAAAACAAGCATTGGCGCTGGTAAAAGCCTTGAAATATTTCCATGTGTACATATTGAATTCCCACATTTTGGCATATGTTCCTAACGCGGTTGTTAAAGATGTTTTGGTACAAGCGGAACCGGAAGGAAGGCAGGGTAAGTGGATTGCTGCACTATTAGAATATGATGTGGAAATTAAGCCTACCAAGCTGATCAAGGGTCAAGGTCTCGCTAAATTGATGGCTGAAACAAATCTCCATGTCCTAGACATTAATTTGATAGCTGCCCTATCCGATGAAGATGAGGAGAAT
This sequence comes from Pinus tabuliformis, assembly GCA_031772625.1. Lineage (NCBI taxonomy): Eukaryota > Viridiplantae > Streptophyta > Pinopsida > Pinales > Pinaceae > Pinus > Pinus tabuliformis. The sequence continues at coordinate 83,734,111 of CM062809.1, forward strand.
TCAGCACTACAAGTATCTGACATCTTTATTTCTTCTCCTTGGTATGCTGATATTGTATATGTGCTTCAAAATTTGTCTTCACCTCCCGGGATGCCTCGAAACAAAGCTAGGACATTGAAATTAAAGGCTGCCAAATTTTGCATCATCAAATCTGCACTATATTGGAAAGACCCCGGTGGCATATTGTTGAATTGTTTGGTCGAGGAGGAAGCTAAGAGAGCTGTAGAGGATTTTCAAAAAGGTGACTGCGGGGGCCACTTGTTTTGGAAGACCACGGTAAACAAGATCCTAAGGGTAGGTTTTTATTGGCCTTCATTGTTTTCAGATGTATATAAAGCAGTCAAGAGTTGTCATGAATGTCAAATTTTTCAAGGAAAGTAGAAATTACAACCATTGCCTCTCAAGCCCATTGAAGTCAGCGCACCATTTCAGCAGTGGGGCTTGGATTTCATCGGCGAAATTCATCCAGCATCTTCTGGACAGCATCGATGGATATTGACAGCCACCGATTACTTCACGAAATGGATTGAAGCCATTCCCACCCGGCAGGCCACGGACTTGGTAATTATTTCTTTCCTTGAAAATAACATATTGTCACGTTTCGGCTGTCCACATAAGCTGATTACAGATAATGCAGCAGCGTTTAAATCGAAGAAGATGGTTGATTTTTGCTACAAATATAATATCAGTTTGGGGCATTCGACCGCCTATCATCCGCAAGGAAATGGGCTGGCTGAATCTTCGAATAAATCTTTAGTGAACATCATAAATAAATTGCTGGAAATCAATAAGAAGAGCTGGCACAAAAAGTTAGTAAATGCATTATGGGCTGATCGTGTAAGTCAGAAAAAGTCAATTGGTATGTCACCTTTTGAACTGGTTTACGGGACAGATGCAGTGTTTCCTACTTCACTTAGTATTCCGGTAGCAAAGTTGCTTCAAGAAGCTGGTGGTGAGGAGGATTCCATGCAAAGGCGGATTGGTCCAATGATTCATTTACAACAGACACGGGAGGAGGTTCTTCACAATACTCTCAAGTTGCAAGAGCGCATAAAGAAAATCTATGACAGGAAAGCAAAACCGGATGATTTCCAAATAGATGATGTTGTTTTGAGGTGGGATGCCCGAAATGAAGACAAAGGGAAACATGGAAAGTTTGACAACTTATGGAAGGGTCCCTACAAAATTGCAGCGTACCGTGGTCCAAATGCCTTTCTTCTCAAAGAAATGAACGGTGATGATTGTCTCGGAGGGTCGGTCAATGGTCGACTGCTTAAAAGGTACCATGCCTGAGCATTTTTTGCTCTAGTCATTATCATTGTAATTACCATTTTACTTTTATTCCACTGCAAGTGTGAATTGATCTTTCATCTTTAGTCTGGGGCCCGCGGTGAAGGCTATAATTCTGAAGATGAAGATTAGTTGGTGTGAGTTTGTCATGTTGTTTGTATCAGTTCATTTTCTGTTTAAAGTTGAAGTCAGTTTGAGTCAAAATTGGTCCAATTTTCAGTCACTTGTCAAGTCAATAAAGCTGTCCCAGTTTGGGTCAAATATGTAAATAATGACTTCATTGCCCAATGATAAGGGCATTGGTCTACTCTCCTAGAGGTCTAAGGTTCTTGGCACCTCCAAGGAGCTACCATCCCCATTGGAGCCAATGTTAGAGTCGGTCTAGTAGCCCTCCATCAGCGATCAAAGCTCTTTGCATTTGCATAAGTAGGTGTCTCATCAGTGTCATCTTATTGCATTCCATTAGGCATGCCATAACCCTGATGGAGGGGCTTGTGTCATTTATTCCCCTCTTGGCATTGCTGGATCAAGTTTGTTTCAGTCAATAAATTCCTTACAGGGTCATTGGTCTTGTCTTGAAATCAAGGTCCTAGGTCTAGGGTTTAGTCCAATTTTGTCTTTTGAGGTCATGTCTTTTGAGGTCAATAAATGCCCAGCAGGCCAGAGGGATGTCCAGCAAAGCATCACTTCAAATGATTTCATATTGTACATCTAATTTTTACCTTGAGTTCAAAAACCCCGTTTTTGAAGGCAAGGTCATTTTCTCATTTTTTGTAAAAATGTGTAAAAAATTCAAACTCTCCAGAAGTTGGCATGCAGCCTTGGTATCCTTTGCCAAGACTCTTCAGAAGCTATCCCTGCAAAAATTTGCAAGAAAAAGCATCATTTCAACCAATTTCATGTCAAAAAGGAAACCACAAGTCAGCAGCAATTAGTTTCAAAAAGTGTCATTTATAAACATTATAAAGTGAGTTTGAGGGGAAATAAATTTAAATCAAGCTTATAAAAGCCCCTCTCTCTTCATTTTGTCATTCATTTGCCTCCAAGACTCCAAGAGCAAGTGTGAAAGGTGATTTAGTGTGAAACTGGGCGAATTGAGAAACAGAGCCTGCGCGCTACGCATCAGAGCCCACGCGCTACGCGTTGGGCGCGCGCTACACGTCAGGGCACACTCTGCAGTGGAAGAATTGGTCGGGCGATACGCGTTGGGCGCGCGCTACGCGTCAGGGCCCGTGCGCTACGCGTTGGGTTTCACCTACAGCAAATTGCCAACAAGCTTCAAAACGACCTCAAATCTCTTAAGTTTTACAGGTAGGCATCAAATCATCAATGTTTTTTGCTTGCTAAAGAAAAATGAGCATGGAAAATGTGTCAAATGCCATCAAGTGTGAAGCATGAAATTCATATATATTATGTTTAAAAATTTTAAATTGCAAGTGAAGCTAGGGTTTTGAGTTCGCTGCCCAAGGTCATCTTTTTCACTCCCTCATTTCCCCACATTCCCATTATCACTTCCCTTGTCACTTTCACACAATTTCCCTAACAAAAATATCAAAAGCCCTAAAACCCTACCCCTATCCCTAAAATTCAATAAAATCTCCCTAAATCCTACCTCCTATCAAACCCCTACAAATTATGATTATGTGATGATGTATGTGTCATAATTCCTTCCCTAAATTCCCTTTTTTATATATTTTCCCTAAATCCCCTCAAAAGTCCCCCTCCCTAACATCTCCCTTGTGTTTTTTGTCCCCTTGGAGCAGCATTCAAACAGTCAAAACAACAGGTCATTTGTGCAGAAGCAGCAGTACATTTTAGCCATTTTGATCTTGAAACCATGTCAGAAACCGAAACAGACTATGATTAAAGTGATGACCGTGAGTCAACACCGGAGGTTGAGGTGCCAAGGAGGCCTCACAGGGGTGGTAAGGGTGGTCAGCATGTGAGAGAGGAGCCCACCTCTTTGGCCTATTTTCAAGCTTGTCCACTTGCAGTCACATGTTTCCGTCATCAATCATGCTATGGATATTGCGAGAGAATTTCCCAAATTCAGCACCACAGGGAATTGGTCCGCTTGTTTGTTTTGCATTTGCACAACGGGCATGTGAATCTTGCAGGGGTGGATTTTACATTGTCACCTGAGATTGTTGCTCAAGCAACAGGGATACCCAATGTTGGAGAAGAGTGGAACAAGCGCCAGCTGTTGGACAGATTCCAGTATGAGCCCTACATTAAACCTGTATATGTGAGGCACCTAACTGGTGTGTTTCCTTTCAGATTCTTGAGGGATGAGTATGCGCCCTTGATGAGGCTCATCATTCGCTATTTCACCTGTGAGGGTAGATTTTCACGTTTGTATTCGTATAATATCCGCTTGTTGATGCATTTCACACGGGTACCGATGATGAACATTCCTTTCTTCATGTGTCGAAATATTGAGAGGATGGTGCCCTTGGTGTAGAGAAAGAGCCCAGCACAGCAACACAGGAGCATCTACCATTATGCTTTGATCAAGATTGTGGTCATGCATCAGTTGGCCCAGCAGGGTATTCCATGGGAGGATTTCATCTCTCGAGATTTCTTCACAGCACCACCACCCCGTGAGGTTGTTCATGAGGAGGGAGGATCTTCACAGCAGTATGACATCCCTGAGCCTAGACATGTCAGCTCCCCTCCATTGGTCACATATCAGAGAGGCCACAGGGCCTTATTTGCATCAGCTCGACGAGTATTTTCTCCACATCAGGTGGAAGGGGCCTCGTTTCCGACAGCAGAACAGGTATCAGAGAGGGGCAAGCAGCCCATGATTGAGGAGGGATTGTCAGGTGATCCAGATATTGACATCATTGATCTTGACACTCGTTCTCCTAGCTCGGAGCTTAAGGAGATCATTCAGCAACGGGAGGCTGAAAATCGCTTGTTGCAAGAAAAATTAGAGAGGGAACAATGGACAATCACATATTTAGAGCAGCGCAACAAGCAATTAGAGGATGAGCACACTCTCGATGAGTTGCAGAGGATCCATGAAGACCGCAACTTGGCTCGTAAGAGACCCGGTGATTTGGTACCCATTGAGCGAGAGGCTATGCTTCTCTGGGTCAATGCTCATTTGGAGAGGTTGTTGGCCAAGGCTAACAAAGATAAGGACATGCTCCGGAACATGAAAAACCATTATTGGGCTCGAATGCACGTATGTAAGGCAAAAATGAAGGTGCTCAAAGGACGATTGGCCAAGGCACTAAAACGAAGAAAAAGGCCCGATCTCCTCCACATCTTGGCTGAGGCTTCCTTGAAGGAGCATGGTGCTAAATGACTTACCTTCTGCACAAATTTCAAAAAATTTTGAGCATTTTTGGTCATTTGTGAATTTCTTGGGCAAAAAATAGGTTTTCTTCCCCAACGCGTAGCGCGCCGCGCGCTACCCTGAAGATGGGCAACTCCTTTTCATGAAAACTCAACATTTTTGGATTTTTCATGCAAAAACACATTTTCTCAGCAATTTCCAAGAAATTTCACCAAGTTTTGAGCCTCCAGAAGGTCAAAACAACATGCAAAAAATGACTTTCTGCCACTTTTTTGACACACTGGAAGCAGTCTTGGGAGATTGCAATTTTGGAGGGGCAAATGGTCACCAAATGCAGAAATTCCAGTTGGGCTAGAAAGTAGACATCCAGACCTTTCCAACAAGCCCACGTTTGCCTCATTTGGACTCCGGTAAGTGCCTAAAAAGCAGGCCCAAAGGCGCGCTACGCGTTGAGATTCAGGGTGCTACGCATCAGGCTATTTTCACAGAAATGCACCTACAGCTCAGCAAAACGCAGTTTTGACTAGGTTTGACTTTTTGGAGTGGGTTTTGATCCTCCTTGATGTAAATGATGTAATTTTGTGATACTTTGACACTTATTTATCTCTTCTAGAAGATTCGTTCATGAAATAGGCAAAAATTTAATGAATGAATTGGTTTCCTAGCTTATAGAGGCAAGTTGTTTTGACTGCCTAGATTCTAGTGCTCAGTTTGGAATTGGTTGAAACAGCTCCTAGGATAGTGAGATCGACTCCTAGAGGCAAGGAAAGATGTTAGATTGCCTATATTATGTACTTTCTTGGTCATTTTCATGTTGGGACTCTTGAGGGAGAAAGCTTTCTATTGTATTACTCATTGTATCTCTGCAATTTTGGCAAAGGAAGAAAGACCAGGGTTTTGCAGTCCTTTTTGGGATTCCTGTGGTTACATGTATTGATGGTGTGTTTCTCTTTGTACTTGTAAGTTTTTTATGTGAATCATCTTCTTACTTTTCCTTCTGCAAATTAGGCAAATGAAGTGTTAAAGTAGAATTCATGATTACCATGCTGTGCTTTTAAGTTTGCTTAATATCAATGTTTTCATCTGTTTAAGGGGAATTCAAGGTGATTGCTTGCTCTCCTTAGCTCCTCACCAGTCATTCTCATCCATCCAACTCTTTCAAAGGCATCAATGCAGTCTCCTATCTTGCCCCAAAGAGCCCCCTGCGAAAACTGTGTCCAATCCCCGCACCCAAAATTGCCTTTCCCCGATTTTCCACCAAAATCCTAAAAATCTCAAATCAAACCTTTTATCAGTTTACTAGCTTAAAATCAGTGTTCTTTATTGGTTATCTCTGCCCTTTGAAGATATTTGCCGAGATATACCGGAGAGAGCCCTCTCCTGCCCCGTAGGGCTAGCTACGAGGCTAAGTGGTTTGATGTTGCCTTGGAGTTTGCCTTTCTTAGCCTGAGGTGAAATTTCAAGCGCTAACAAGTTCCTCTGGATCTTTCTGCTGATCTGTCTCTTCTCCTCCTCTCATTTCAATATCAATTACAGGTGGTGGTATATGTACATGTGGTGTTTCAATATCAATTGATGGCTGATCCATATTTTCCTCGGAGGTGATGATACATCCGGACGTCAATATAAGTTCATTACATTCTTTTTGCTCAATCTCATAGTTTGAGCTTTCTACAATTTGCACAAGCTGGATTGGTCTGTTATTGGGATTTGGATTTAGTTGGGCTGGTAATTGAGGGCACAGAAGAGGCTGAGGATTTTGTTGTAATGGATAAGGAGCTGACAATACGGTTTGAGGTTGAGGACTTGTCCCCATAGGAGCTTTGGATATTCCAAAAGGTCACTACCAATTTGTAGACCAATTCAGGTTTTGAGAAGTGGAGGTAGACCACTGGGATTGATAGGGATTTCCTTGCCAAATAGAAGTAAAATGAGAATTTGGCTAGCCATTACCCAGAAAGGATTAAGTTGACCATGGTGTCATAGGCAATGGTTGGGGTTTCCAATTCGAGTAGGGTGATTGGCATTGCCATGCTGCCCTAAGGTTTTGCTACTGATTAAACTGTGAAGAAGGAAAGAACTGGGATGCATCTTATGACATACTTGGAGGTTTGGCCTACCATGGACGATGCTGGTTCATTAGATATACTGGCTCTATCTCTTCTTCTGCTTCCTTGGACATTGCTTTCAACCCCGAGAGTGATGGACATTGTTCAATAGTGTGAACCATGTCTGAACCATGTCTAGTGGACACTCTTGTTGGCTGTGCTTTTTCTGACAGCATGGACAGAAAATGAACAAGCTTTGTTCTGCTAAAGCTTGTTTTTGTTTAGCCTGTAGGACATCCAACTGCGTTGTAAGGGTGCCCAGGATGCCTGTTTTGAAATCTTCTAGGAGGTTACTGATTTCCATTCATGTTACTCCTCCACTATGTGGTTTTCTTCCCCTACTCATGGTATCTCGACTTTCTTATCCTGTGCATGAGCTTCCTCACGAACAACTGATACACAAGCAAATGATTTCATCATAATCTTCCTGAGAAATATCTCCTTTCCCCATTAAATTTAGAGTTTCTAACCATTCCTCTTTCATTCCTTTAATTAAGATAACTCTTATGACTTCTTTTGGTAGGGTGGTGTGTGGAGATATCTGCAAGTTATAATGAAACCGTTCAATGTACTCTTCTAGAGTTTCATTATCTTTTGCAGCCATCTTAAATATTTCATCCTTTAGCTCCCTAGTCTTACAAAAGTCTTGGTATATGGTGAGGAAGGCAGTTTTCATATCGTCCCAAGAATTAATAGTACACCCACCCAGACCCATGAACCATCTTAAAGCTACTCCTTTTAGAGTAGAAGGGAATAATTTTAGCTTTTGGGGGTTGGTGGTGTAGTCATACCCTTTGCAGAGGATGTCAAATTCGAATAGGAAGGCATCAGGATCCTCTGTGATCATCCCATGAAAAGTTGGGATGCTCTGTAGAGGAATAGCCTTCATGGGGGCATTGGCCACTTGGTCGACTATGGGGTATTCCAATGTTGAGGTTTGACCTTGATGTGGTTGGTTTTCCATTTGGTCAAAGATGTGCCAATACTCTTCAGGAATTTCAGGGGGTGTTTTTCGAGTAAGTAGGGGATTAACAACATGAGATGGATTTGCAACACTGCCTAGATCTGGGATCATAGGAGACCCTTGTTCAGACAGTTGAGGTCCTGCCTTAGTAGTTCCACTGGTTTCTCCTTCTCCTTCTCTTAAGTTACAGGATTTTCCCTCTTGTAGAGGATCAAAATGTAGGCTTATTGTAGCTTGAAGACTCTGTTTAGATCCTCCAATTTGGCTTTGAATCTCAGCATGAGCTGCAGATGGTGAGCCTGCTGCTTGAGGGATTATAGTAGGACTTTTTCTAGTTACAACCCAGAATCCTACTGATGCTTAAGACTCTACTTTTCTCACAATTTCATCTATAAAGGTCATTCTCCCAAGGTTCACCGATCCCTTGGGTTTTGTGGATTTTGGAGGGGGGTTCTGTTCTTTTTCCATCTTTCTATTCCTAGTCATTCATAAAAACCAATTCCTATTTAACCTCTAAGCTTTTGATGAAAAGCGGGCTGGTAAGCAAGCACTTTACTTGCTAGGTATGCAGGTTATTACCTCCCATTTTTAAAACCCAATTCTTTTACATCAAGATAAAAAATGAAATCACTTTGTAACACTCTCCCCGACAACGACGCCAAAATTTTGGTGCACTAAGATGTATTTTTACAAACAATATTAATTCCTACATTAATTGTCAACCCGAGGCAAGTCTTTTTATTTCAAGAGTGTCAACACTATATATGCAGTGAATTCAGAGGTTAACTAATAACAAATCATTGCAACTGCTAATGACTATCTTCTTCAAACTCAATCCAATCAATTTTGAAAGAAGTAATTCTGAAAGAAATTCATAACGCACTCTGCAATCCTACTTAACCTATCATGGAAGCAAACAAATCTAAATACAACTTGTAAAGAATCACACTTGGCAGTTTTAACTAAAATTGAAGCTAATGTTCTCCCTCATGAAAGATACCTATAATAATTAACAGTAATGGTAATTGAACAACAAATCCTAATTAAGCATCAATTCCGAATTGAACAACAATTCTGAATTTAACAACAATTCCGAATTTAACAACAATTCCAGATTGAACAACAATTCCGAATTGAACAACAATTCCAGATTGAACAACAAATCTGAATTGAACAACAATTTCAAATCGAACAACAATTCTGAATTGAACAACAAATGATACAAGAATATCAAATGTTATCTAATAGCAAATGACTGTAGAAGCATAAAGCGATTAATTCTATCTCTGAAATAACATTACTTGAAAGGAACGACGATCTGAGCTAGAACTATCATAACTAATTCAATCGAAAGTATTACTCGCATATAACACATAGATCAATCTAAATCTCAAATGAACAACAAACACAAACCGAATCGTCAATCCTTACAATAATTAGAAGTAATATTAACTTAACATTAACAAGCAATCAAGAATGAAATAGAAAAGATAATGACACAAGTGAAGCAGTAGATCTTCTCTTGACCAGGCCCAAAGTTGCTAGAAGTCTCCGCTAAGAGGTACTCATAATATAAAGATGAATTAAACAAGACTTTTCTTCATTAAGATAAGTAACCAAGTTACAACATCCAAAATAACAGTATTATATGTCAAAAAGAATAGTTACAAATTGTGTAATTATGAACTTCGTGTAGTTTTGCCTTTCGACCTTATATATTACATTTAGAAAGTAAATAGATAAAAGTGAATCCTCAGGATCAGGGGATCCTGAGGATTTCACTATACTTGATTTGATTCTGTCATAAAATAGCCATTTGTTTTCCCGGTCTTCCGCTGTCCTGCCTTGCCTTTGATGTTGTCGCTTTCCATTGTGAGATGCTGCTGTTCTGTCGATTGGGAAACCATCACTCAATTCGTGACTTTTGCACATAAAGATAGTAAAAATAATTTTTTCTTGCTTAGATTCGTCTAATTTGTTACTGATTACTTTTACTCGACTTTAGCTATTATTTCATCTACTTTTATTCATAAACAAAGATAATCATGTGAGTGCTAAATAAAGCGATTACCAAGGAGAAAACATACCTTTTTCTTGACCCAACAATATCAATCATACATAAAACAATATTTCTGTGGGGAAAGCTACTACTAAAAACGCCAACTATCTATATTGAATTAACCAAAAGATTTGAGAAGAAAATACAATTCTTGTTCACACTAGAATAATCCCTGCACAAGTATGATCTAACTCTCTACCTCACAAGCTAGCTCAAGCCAACACTTAGCCAATTCTACTATATTCCAATCCCCTAATTCCTTACGCAATTCTTGAGAGAATCAACCCATATTTAATTGGGAAACACTTCCTCCATAACTGCGCAATCCAAACTTAGGCCCTCGATTGATTGCATTCACCATCTATACAACTCGGAAAATTATACAAATGATAGTACAATGTCCCTGCACTTTAGTCTCAACCGGGTCTTCCTCTGAACTGACATGCATGAGTTGTTATTGAGTGAATATTCAGTTAGCTAGTGTGGCATTGAGGATGCACTAGTGCACTCATTCACTACTAAACCTCTACTAGTTCCTCCAATGGTTAGAACTAGTTTAACTGAATATAACTCAGTTAGACTGAGTTATCTAATTACAACTCCAATAAACTCAATCGGGACCCTAAAATTTAGGTATCACACTTACATAACTCTAGATAGACTTCCAACTCAAAATTCTTAAGTCAATTAAGTCAATTTAACTTAATTAACTATTTACAAGTTGCTATGAGAATAAAATTCAATTTTAATTCACAATTTAATTCAAGGACAAATTAAATTTGAATTTCTTGTTACTATTTTTAACACATTTTTTTTGGTTTTTTTAATATTATAGTAAAATATTTCCAAGCAATCTTATAGACTCTCATCATCCCCTAGGTGGTACCTCAACCGACAATCACCACGATAATCAAGTGTTCGTGTACCAAGATATTCAAGGTTTATATCCCCTTGATTTACCTGCGTTTGTAGAAACGATGTACATAGACACCTAGAGGTTATAGTGGTAGCAATCAAAATCAACCCAATTAGAATTAAACCTATATCATGCAAGTACATAACTAGACCAGTTGCTCATTCCTATAGTCATTAAAAAAATTCTATACTCTCATCTTCTTGTTGGGACATCCTAAATATATCCTCCTTAGAGGCTCTGGGTTTATAATATCATTGATACTTTTCAAGGAGATTTTTTTCAGATATCATCCCAATACATAATAATGTGTTCTCCCAAACCCAAAAACCATTTTAAAGAAAATCCTTTTAAGATAGCCAAAAATAACTAAATTTGCTGTGCATCATTTGTATATCCATAAGTACATCACGAAATGTTAAATTCAAAAATAAATGCATCATGATTTTCAATTGACATAACATAAAAAATAGAAAATACATATGGAGGAATGCTTTTCATTTTTACCTCGGTACCAAGGAGTGTTAGTGCATCTAGGATGAGAAATCCGAAGATGACTTCATTCTCTGGATCATGTTCTCCAAATCCTTCTCCTCTCTTAGTTCTTACTTTAATTCCAACATTTGATACTCTTTCATCTTATTCTTCTTTAGTTTTTCGTCTTCTTTCTCTTTGTTTTGTATCTGATGTTAATTCTCTTTCTCTTGTTTCTCTCTATCTCTTTCTCATGCAATTACAACATTTAAGTTAATATCTTGTTCTTCATGATCTGCCATATCCTCTTCCCAAAGGACTCAAAATTATTTGGTCCAATCCTGAGGGTTTACTTTTGTTGTCCCACTAGATGAACTTATTTGAATTTTTCCATCTCTTGATGTTTCTTCAACAAATATACATTCTCGAGTGGATGTTTCTAGGTGTAATTGTCCTTCTCTTGATGTTTCTTCAACCAATGAAGGTTCTTGAGTAAATGTTCCTTAATGTAGTTGTCCTTCTCCTGATGTCTCTTCCATAGTGAATTATTCTTGCATTTCCTGAGGACTTAAAGTAATATTAGTAGTGGGGGGATTTGATTATTCAAACCTATTATCTTTTCTAACTTTTACAAATCAACCTCTATGATTTATAGGCCTAAATTAATCTATTCATATAGACATTAAAAGGGCTTGTGAAAACTCACTAAAGTGAATGCGCAGGTTCTTACCTCTCGCCTTACTGGTTTCACTCCTACCTGTCCTAAATTTTTATATTGGAAACCAAATACAAAAACTCAAGAAGATCTTGTAGATCTAAATCTAACTCCTAATGTGCTTAATGGATAACGATGCCAAATTGGTGGTCTAATTTATTTTCATAAACTAGGACATAAATTTGTTAATTCGAGAGTTTCTAAACTTAGAAGAGCACACTTACATGTGTAGGGCTAGCCTTGTATTTAATCTATTACTTCAATAAAAAATTATGACTAATATGATTTTGAATAAATATGAAATTTGAAAACAAGACTAAACCATTATGAAATGAAAGCATGAATATTGGCTAAATCATTGCAATGGAATATTTAAATTCTAAATTACAAACTCAAAGAAAAATTATAATTAATCAATGTGACATGAAAGTAAGTAATATTCTTTAGTCTAGAGTACAAAAGCTTACACGTTAAAAAAAACAAGGCCTCAGAATCTAAGCCTTAAGAAAGGCCCACACAACGATTTTATTTTCACTTACGTAGGTTGTTGGCCAAAGAAACAATTCTAGCACACTTGCTTGGAATGAAATCAAATTTAAGGGAATGGAACCAAGCTTGATTCAAGTTTGAATTGGTCGATTAAGCATGGATTAGGGTCCCTACTAGTACAAAATCCAATTGTAGAGCCTTTGTCTCACTCCCTCACAGGTCTCAAGGAATTGCAACACTACTCCATTAGAACACTCAACCTTTTACCTAACCATGCAATACTAAACTTGTCTCTCAAAAGAAAACACCTTTCTATCAAAATAAAACTCAATATATTCATGAACACTACAACATTTAAACAATGATAGAAAAACTATAATTTAACTGAACAATTTATAAATAAATTAAAACACAACAATTAATGTACAACAAAGTGATTTATGGTAAACAAAAATCGAGGGTTATTTTCACATTAAATTTTGAACATAAAAGGAATAAATCAGAGATATATACCATCACTTTTGCTACAAAAATCCATGATTATGCACAATGAAGAAGATAGTGGATAGGTTTAGACAATGTGGGCCCTCCAATGCCTTAACTTGCACAAATGAAGACTACTAGTTGAAGGAACCCAAAGAGACTGCATATATTAATAAAAATAATATTCAAATAGAGCTTCAACTTAAAAATTTTCTGAGTATATGGTCGCAATAGAAATTAAACTTTCAAAATATAATTATGTCCCTCAAGCTGCACTTGCTTGCATATTTGTATAAAACAAAAACAAACTAGATGCTGATAATCCCAAGCCCAACCAACTAGTTTCTATTCTAGACATTCATTTGGATGGGTTTTGACCTCCACAAAGGCTGAAATCATGGAAAAATTGTGAGCATTAAAATTTGGGATGACTTCCTTGTGAAAGTCATGTATTTTCTTGCTAACCATCTAAGTTGAATTCACATTGACCAACCCTGTGCGAGGGATTTTTCGATGAACCAATAGAAAACTATCCATATAGGGAGTACAAGGAACAAAATCCTTGTCCCCATTTTTGCCCAACTCACCTACAAATGCCTCAATGAATTAGAGATTACTAGAATGCATAACGTCCTAAAAAATTTGGTAAAATTGAATTACAATGCATAAGATTTGCTATAATTTAAAAGATAAAAGAAAATGATAAAATACCTTTGGGAGGGTTTAATTAATGAAAATAGAAGTAAAAGGTGGTAAAAGTGATGAAAAATGAGGTTTTTTGGGTTGGAATAGAGTTTATTATGACGCCAAATTTTCACCAAAATTGAGAATTGACAATATGCTCTCACCTCACATGGGCATTGAAAGTGTTATGTTATCATATGCTATATGGATTTGGAATGGGTTTAATGTTAAATTTTCTTAGGGCTATATTTTTCTTTGCTTTAGATAATTGCATTTCATCATTTAAATATTGAATTCACCCCACAACATCATAACATTATTCAAATTTACCACATTATTCAACAACATATGCAATTATATAGAAATAACAATATCATAATCAATGCAATGCAACATAAAGGAACAATAGAAGAAAATCATTCCCACATAGAGACACAAAGATTGGTCGGAGACAAGGGTAAAACCCACTACGGGGAAAGCCGTTTCAAATTCTTCTTCTTATTAGATTATCATTGAATGATTAAGAAAAAGAGAGAGTACAATGATCCGTATCTTCCTCCATAAAACTATCCAACAAAACAACAAAACAACATTCAAGAGATGATTCCAACATATGTATTGATCATATATAGCTTCACCAGGTTGTAGTCAACTTTATATATCTGTGGTCAACTGTGACATTTGAAAAAAAACAAAACCTAGTTTGCAATTGTAGGGAAGACATGATGTGCGTGTGAATGAAAGGATTCAACTGCATGGATGAGCTAGCTTGTGTGCGGTTGTAGCCAAAATTTCATAGTGGCAAGCCTACAGTTGAGGCTCAAAAACCCTAAATAAGAAATGCAAACTTTAGACCCTACAATTTCAACTTCGTGCAAACCAATTCTCTGTTGACCTGCCTCATACCTGTGTGAGCCAAAAACAAAGAAGAGAATAGAGAATGCTCCATGATAATGTCCAAATGAAGGTCACTTGACTTGTATTTATAACCTTCAATGGGTGTCTAATATCTTTTTTTTGGGCTGACTTGACCATTTGTGTACATGTGGGATTTAATTCAAAAATACACTTCCCATGTCCAATTTGAGTGCTTCAATACTCAAAATTGGTCCTCTCGAAAAGAGGAATCTCATCCCATTGCTGGAATTTGTCATTGAGATTCCAAATAAACACTCCCTTGTTGGGTTGTGTTATATTCTTTCCATGACTAAACCACATAGTTAACCGAGGGTTAGAGGGGGGGAGGTCACAGGGGGTTTGAAGGGCACTCGTAACCCCACTTTATGGGGTCCGGGGTAGCGCCCTGGAAATTTTGGTTTTGGACCCTATGTTAGGTTGCACAGACCCACCCATGGTTTTGTGCATGATTTTCGCACATGTTTTTGGACGCGATGGTTTTTGGTCCATGGTATTGGGCGCGATGGTTTTCGGTCCATGGTATTGGATGCTTCAGCATGTATAAATATGTATTGTAACATTGAAAGGAACATAATGAAAAAAAATCAAGCTGGTAGTCTCGGTTTTGGGATCCAATGGAAAATCTCTGTGTATATGTGTTTTATCTGTTATGCTCTCGCATTGTTTATTTTCTATGTTTTAGAATTCGTATGAAGGTAATTTCTGTATGGGGTTAAAACCTACATTTGGTATCAGAGCCGTTTTGGCTTCAAGGGGACGCCTTTGTTGCTGAGGGGTTTTGCTCGGGCCTGCGGTAAACCCTGTTCAGTGGGAGATCTGCGAGATCGATTCTGGTGGTGAAAGAAGATGGCGAGCAGTGGAAAGATAGAGATCGAGAAATTTAATGGTCATATTTTTGAGTTGTGGAAACTCAAGATGGAGGATCTGTTGGTGGATAAAGATCAGGGGATCACGGTAGATCCAGGTACTAAACCAACGGGAGTGTCCGATGAAGAATGGAAGAAGTTGGATCAGAAGGCAAAGAGCACAATACGATTGTGTGTCTCAGATTTAGTATTGCTAAATGTATCAGGGAAAGCTACAACAAAGGCTTTGTGGGACAAGTTAGGGACTTTGTACCAATCTAAGTCCCTGGTGAATAAACTGTTCCTGTGGAAAAATCTATATAACCTGAGGATGAGAGATGGAGACTTGGTGATAGAGCATCTAAACACATTTAATACTATGGTAAGTCAGTTAGCATATGTTGATATTAAAATTTCAGATGAAGATAAGTGCATCAATTTGTTGTGTTCTCTACCAGATTCGTGGGATAGTTTGGTTATTGCAATAGGTAGCAATGCAACTGCCTTGCAATTTGATGAAATGGTCTCAGCCTTGCTGAAAAAGGAGATGAGATGGAAAAATATGGAGAGCCAAAATGGTGATGCCTTGTCTGTACGAGGATGGTCCCAGAACAGAAACAAAAATAAGTCATCGAGTGGGAGATCTAAATCTAGAGGGAGATCTAAATCTCTAGGAAAACCTGTAAAGGTGGTGTGCCAGAAATGTGGAAAGGAAGGCCACTTTAAAAGGGACTGTAAATCTAAAGCTCTTGACAAAGGAAAGGGATCTGATGAGGCTCCTTCTGTAGAGGCGAAAACCACCTCAGATGAAGGTGGGGATTTGTACTTGGCTTCTTCAAGTATACATGTAGATCATGAGGCATGGTTGATTGACTCAGGTGCATCCTTTCACTTCACTCCCCATAGAGAGTGGTTCTACGAGTATGAGAAATATGATGGTGGTGATGTCTTCTTGGGGGATGACAGGAAGACTAGAATCATTGGTCGCGGAAAAGTAAAGTTGAAGTTGCAAGGTGGAAGGGTTAGAATGCTTCCAGGTGTTCTACATATTCCTGCATTAGCCAAAAATTTGATTTCTGTAAGCAAGCTGGATGATGCAGGTGTAAAAATAGTGCTTGAGAAGGATACCTGCAAAATGGTTCAGGGAGCACTGGTATTGATGTGGGGAGTTTGGATTGGAACTCTGTACAAGCTACAAGGTAGCACTGTTGTTGATGGGTGCAACAGTTCCGTGGTTCCTGAAAGTGGAGTAGAAAATATAGTTGTCTCTGGAGAAAAGACCATGTTGTGGCATCAAAGGCTTGGACATATTGGAGAGAAGGGCCTTCGAATACTTTATGGTAAAGGTATGGTAGAAGGTATGAGTAATAGCTCCCTGGATTTTGATTTCTGTGAAAATTGTGTATACGGGAAGCAGAATCGGGTGAGTTTCCCCTCTGATGGTAAGAGGGTGAAACATATATTAGAGCTTGTGCATAGTGATGTGTTTGGACCTGTGAAGGTTCCATCATTGGGTAAGTCTGTGTACTATGTATCATTTATAGATGACTTCTCAAGGAATACATGGATATATTTCCTTAAGAAGAAATCTGAAGTCTTTGATAGGTTTAAAGAATTTAAGGCTCTGGTGGAAAACCAGACAGAGAAGAAGATAAAGGTGCTGAGGACAGATAATGGTGGAGAGTTTTGTAGTAACGAATTTGAAGAATTCTGCAAGAAGTGTGGTATAGCACGATAGAAGACTACTCCATATACACCTCAGTAAAATGGAGTTGCAGAAAGAATGAACAAGACATTGATGGAAAGGGCAAGAAGCATGCTCAGTGGTGCCGGGTTAGGACAGGAATTCCGGGCAGAGGCAGTGGATACTGCATGTTACTTGGTCAACAGGTCACCTTCATCAGCCTTGGAGGATAAGACTCCATAAGAGGTATGGACTAGTAAGAAACCCTCTCTTTCACATCTAAGGGTATTTGGATGTGATGCATATGTACATGTTCCAAAGGAGAAACGAACCAAGTTGGATAGTAAATCTGAAAAGTGCATCTTTATTGGGTATAAGGATGGTTTAAAGGGTTATAAGCTTTGGAACCCAGTAACAAGGAAGGTTGTGTACAACCAAGATGTGGTGTTTAGAGAGGTGAAAGATGTTATTAAACATGAATTCCAACGAAAGGAACCTGAGAAGATAGAGTTTGAGCTAAAGGAGGAAGAATCAGAATCTACAGTAGAGGAGGAATCAGAAGATGAAGAGCCACAAACTCCGGCTGTGAGAAGATCAGTTCGAGAAAGAAGGCAACCAGAAAGGTATAGTCCATATACTTTCTGTTCAAATTTTGCTTTGTCTGTTACTGATGATGATCCCAAAACTGTGAAGGAAGCAATGGATTCAGAGGATGGAAAACTCTGGAAAGAGGCCATGGTTGATGAAATGGAATCTTTGCACAAAAATGAGGCTTGGGATCTAATGGAGTTGCTGGCTAGAAGGAAACCCATTGGCAACAAATGGGTGTTCAAAAAGAAGACAAATGCAAAAGGAAAAGTGGAGAAATACAAAGCTCAGTTGGTAGCAAAAGGTTATTCCCAGGTGTCGGGAATTGATTTTGGTGATATTGTTTCTCCTGTTGCCAAGGTAACTTCTCTTAGATTACTTTTATATGTTACTGCTACTTTTGATTTTGAGGTAGAATAGATGGATGTGAAGACATCATTTCTTCATGGGGATCTGGAAGAGGAGATCTACATGAAGCAACTTGAAGGCTTTGCAGTGAAGGGTAAGAAAGAACTGGTATGCAAGTTAAATAAGTATCTGTATGGGTTGAAACAGTCACCAAGGATGTGGTATCAGAAATTTGATACATTTATACGGGGAATTAGCTTCACCAGAAGCAAAGTAGAACACTGTGTGTATTTTAAATTAATTGGTGGCCGTGTTATTTATCTGGTCTTGTATGTGGATGATATGTTGCTGGTTCAAAATGACAAAGAAATTATCCAGGATTTGAAGACCCAATTGTCCTCCAAATTTGACATGAAAGATCTTGGTGCTACAAACTATATTTTGGGCATGGAATTTAAAATATATCGGGAAAAGAGGAAGCTCTGGTTAAACCAGAGGAAGTATGTCGAGACAATACTGCAGAGGTTTAATATGTATGATATTAAACTGGTGAAGGTTTCTATTCCTGTAGGTGTGAGGTTATCTGCTGAACAGTGTCCCAAGACACAAGAAGAGGAAGAGGACATGTCCCGTGCTCCATATGCAAGTGCAGTTGGTAGCTTGATGTATACAATGGTCTGTACTAAACCAGACATTGCACATGTAGTGGGAGTATTGAGCAGGTTTATGTCAAAACTAGGAAAGGAGCATTGGACAGCAGTGAAGCAGGTTTTCAGGTATTTGCATGGCACTAGTGATTATGGTTTGTGCTACTAAGGAAGACCAGGATTGGACAGAGTGTTGGATATTCATGGCTTTGTTGATGCAGACTGGGCTGGAGAACTGGATCAGAGAAGATCTACAAGTGGGTATGTGTTTAACCTATTTGGAGGTGCAGTCAGTTGGATGAGTAAGAAACAATCTATAGTAGCACTATCAACTACAGAGGCATAATACATGGCAGCCACTCATGCAAGTAAGGAAGCAGTTTGGTTGCAGAGATTGTGTTCAAGTATGGGGTTAGTACAAGAAGCTATAAGGATATACTGTGACAACCAAAGTGCAATTTTCTTGGCAAAGAACCCTGCATATCATTCAAAGACAAAGCACATTGATGTTCAGTATCACTTTATGAGGGATATGATAGAAGACAAAAAGGTGTTGCTTGTAAAGGTGGACACTTTGAAGAATACTGCAGATGCATTGAGAAAATCTGTGAGCTCTGAGAAGTTCTCTTGGTGTAGAAAAACAATGGGCGTTGCAGGGCTGGATAAATGACTAAGCTCTCTTGTGGCCCCCTATGGAAAGAAAGCAACAAGTGGGAGAATGTTGGGTTGTGTTATATTCTTTCCACGACTAACCCACGTAGTTAACTGGGGGTTAGAGAGGGGGAGGTCACAAGGGGTTTGAAGGGTGCCCATAACCCCACTTTATGGGGTCTGGGGCAGCGCCCCAGAAAATTTTGGTTTTGGACCCTATGTTAGGTTGGGCAGACCCACCTATGGTTTTGTGCATGATTTTCGCACATGTTTTTTGGACACGATGGTTTTCGGTCCATGGTATTGGACGCGATGGTTTTCGGTCCATGGTATTGGATGCTTTGGCATGTATAAATATGTATTGTAACATTGAAAGGAACATAATGAAAAAAAATCAAGCTGGTAGTCTCGGTTTTGGGATCCAGGGGAAAATCTCTGTGTATATGTGTTTTATGTGTTATGCTCTCGCATTGTTTATTTTCTGTGTTTTAGAATTTATATGCAGGTAATTTCTGTATGGGGTTAAAACCTACATCCCTCTCAGCCAGGGAAAATTCAATTTGCATCACATAATCATCGTAAGTATCCTATCATCAAATCATGTCCTATCTCAAGTATCTTGTCATCAAATGTCATCACTCCTCATCTCTGCTTATCCTTGCTTATCTCTTGATTGTATCTACTCATATGCTGAACATTATAAAATCTAAAAGAAGAATAATTTGACATCAGAGGGGAGCCTAAGTTACCACCCTCTATTCATCAAGGAGCCATTGCTACCACCTTGAATCACTGCCTGCAGGGAGCCCAATGCTACAACCTGGGAAACATCAAAGAACTTATCATCAAGGAGCCCTACTCGACCTGGAACCATATCAGGGAGCACATATCAAACCATAAATCAATGATAACAAGGAAGTTACTATTGGACACTCTCACATCATGTTAAACAATAGGTGAGATACCACTTACCAAGCAAGGATCACAACCATCCCATGATGCAATCAATGGGAGAGATACCACTTTCTATATAAGGTAAGTATCACAACCATCCTATTTCCTAATGAATTCCCAAAAATGACACTCAATAGTCATGTGGTAGAACATCTACATCATAATCAACTTGGGTTGTAGACCTCCAAGCTCTCTCAACCCGTTGGCCAGATGGGGAGTGAACCCCAACAAGCCCAACTTGTGGGTATAATGTCAACTGGAGTATACTCTACATATACCAAAATAGGGAAGACACATCTCTGATCCTAAGGGTAATAGATAAGGGTGCTACCATATTGTCCAAAGATCCCTCAACCCTAAGATCTTTCCATCTCAATTCCTCACCCTGGGAGCTCAGATAGGGGGGAAGAGTTGGTTCAGTTTCCTCAATCAATCCTTCTATCTATAGATCAGAAACATTTCATCATGCTCATATATGGTATTAGCTTAAACAACTCACTGAGGAGTTCAATCATAATATCTCAATAACAACATGCTCCTGTTCATGCAGGACATCAAATCAAATATTATATTATAACAAATATATATCACAAAAGGATACCTTACTCATCCCGCCTCTCATGGAGGAAAAAACTATAAGCATAACCTTGTTTTGTACAGTAGCACTGACTCAGTATATGAAGATATCTAGTCCTAGATATATACGAGATTCTTTGCTAATCATATCCCACTCATTATCATCACAATGTATCACTTCACATCTAGAACCTATTCAAAATAGTTCTCACAACTAGCCATGTTAGCAACATCATCCTCAACCTCGGCCGTGCTTAAAGCAATGAATTTCTCATCGAAAATATCATGGTAGATCTCATACTAAGGCAAAACCCATATGTTCTCATCTCATCAATATTGATCCCAAACAACATCACTACATCATGTAGTCACATATCATAGAAATAATATCTCAGAACAAAAATTGATCATCCCATGCAAATATCTCGAAGTGAGCTTGGTAGAAATCCAATGTGTATGAAGTGGGTCAATCATAAATTGACTCAAATTCTATGTAAAACATACACACACACACACACACACACACACACACACATATACAAACGAGTGTTCACACAGAACATCAATGCTTCAATCAACTATCAATTGCCAAGTCAGGTTCAATAATATCTCTTCATAAATTTTTGAAATTCAATTGAAATTTCCAAGGATTTGAATCTCCACTTTCCAAAAACTCTTCAATATCTTCACAATATATATTTTATTTTCCAAACTTCAGAAAGTAATTCATCATGCCATACTTCTTCATTTCTAACTTCAGAGACCAACTCCATCTTACTTTGATCATCAGAGGCTCATTTTCTATCAAGAATACACCATCAACATATAAAACCAAAATCAAAGTCATAACTTGGACCACTTTTGAAGTAGAGGTTTCGATTGACGCATCTTCTTGGCTTGACCAGGTAACTGTCAATGCAAACATACCAAGATCGGAAAGCTTGCTTCAAATCATACAATGCTATATGAAAACATTATATTGATTAAACCAATATACTCAACTTTACACAAATCAACATGGTGCAACTAAGTCAGCTTATCAAGCCTTAAATGTCAAGCCAAAACTAATATCAAAGTCATAATTGTTTTTTCCAATATCACTGAAACAAACTCTTCGGACTAGGTGTTCAAGTAGAGCTCACATCCAAATACCAAGTTACAACTTTATTTATTGTGATGTCTACAATTCTTATTTACCAAGAAATATCAAGTCAAAATTTACCAAGCCATCCTCATGATCATACTACAAATCATTTATGTCACTAGATGAAAATGCATATACTAAAGGTAAGTCATATAAGTTTCATCCATTCATTGTGAGATCAATGCATACTGAATCACAATTTTTTATACTTTAACCAATGTGCCAAAGCCAATGATGCCAATGCAAAATCGCTATTGAATACCAATATTAGTCACTATTCCCACATAACATTGTCATCAAGGCTAATCACCAGTTATCAAATCAAAAACCTAATTTTTTTATCACTAAATTCAATCAATCCATAAGAGAAAACATATATATCATGTAAAAACTCCAATACTGCTCATCTATATTAAACCAATAAGCCCAATCCTGTCAAACCCTTGCAACTGATATCAAATATTGCCATATACTAGCTTCAATGATCAAATCAAAAGAACATATTGATATGCATATTCCAGTCCCCTACAATCACAAGTTTGGTCAACTCATTCACATTCTCTATAATAAGTCAAAAATTCAAACTTCCCTAGTAATATAACTTTCTGTTATCTGCTCCATATTTGTAGGACTGTCATACTTCCGGTGAGTTCCTAGTTTTATGCATAGGGATTTATTTTTTGTGTTCTACAGGCACAATAACACATGTACACCTTCTTCCATGCAATTGGGAGGCTTATAACCACACTCTTAAGCCTTTTTCCCAATGGTTGGGGCTTTGACTAGGAGAAACCTTTTCTTCTCAGACCAAACTCGTTGCAGACTAACAACATTAGATATTTGACTATTCATATCCACAAATCTTACTTCACTAATAAAGAATCTTCTATACATTTAATACAAATGATAATAGCTATAGGGATCTTATGAAGAGTTTCTCCCTGTTAATGAGAAACCCCTTCTGTCATCATCATTCAAGTCATCAACCTGTATATCATAATACTGTCACGCATCAACATAACTATTAGATCATAAAACCAAAATATATAAGGTCTTAAAACATATATTCGTCAGGGTCATAACAGTTAGCATACTTTATCTTCACATATGAACATGACATCAAAATTTCTTCAAAGGTTACAGTCATATGATTAGGGAAACTGATAGGTGTATCATCATACTTATTTTACATTTATTCAATCATTAAGATAGGGCATCCAATTTTGTCATATGTCATAATTCCTAACCAAGGTCAACAAGAAGATCCTGAATATCAATCTTATTGTCACACTTTCATCATTAAGGTTACCATGCTTATCACAAACATTATCAATAGTATCAAGCTACCATATATAAGAATCAATGTGCTATCCTTCTTTATGAGATCAGGAAATCCATCATGTCTAAAAATGATAGATTCTAGCCAAATATCAAGTATACCAATATATCAAAAATCAATGTTTCTAGGAAGCCTTGCTATGACTTAATAGAATGTAAGATATTTGTTCAATACCAAGTGAACCAACTCATCATATGTACCATGAATCAAACTTTATTTCATATGCATATATGAGCCATTCATGAAGGTGAAACTCCTATCATACCTTAGGGATTACCTTGCCATCCAATATTGCAGCTAAAACAATATACTATACATACCTTATAACATTCATATACCTTTGAACTTCGTATCACTTACTTGTCATGGGAAACTATGGATCTTCTCTTCCTGCACCTCAGATAATCCTCAAGAAGGATCCACTTATCACATCTCATCAGGTGGTTAGAAGTATCCAAATACTCAAATATACATGCAGGAAGTATAATCAATGATCAAATCAATAAATCTAAGAAAAAGTAAAGACAAACATAAGTAACATATGTACTTATCTTCAATGAGAGGTGATAATGTCCCTCTTGAACCAACTTTCAAGAGTCATGATTGTCCATTGTCCATATAACATTCTTGCCTTCAATGTATTCATCAAATTCATCAATAACCAAGGGCTAATTGAGACTATTCCATCTAGGGCTGCATCAAACCTATCACAAGTGCTAGAACATCTTCACATTAATTATGCTAGGGTTTCTAGATTGCATATCTCAAATATTTTTCATAATGCAAGGTTTCTTCCAAACCCTAACCTCACAATATTCATCAAACCTTAATAAACAAATTTCTCAGGTTTTCTTTCAAACCCTAGTCTTCTTTTAGGTCTCCTCCATTTTCTCTTGCTTTCACCAATGATATCTTCATAAGGGCAATCTTCAATGAATTTTTTTCAGCCCAGCTCTGATACCATGTTAAATTTTCTTAGGGTTATATTTTTCTTTGCTTTATATAATTGCATTTCATCATTTACATATTGAATTCACCCCACAACATCATAATATTATTCATATTTACCACATTATTCAACAACATATGCAATTGTATATAAAGAACAATATCATCATCAATGAAACGTAACATAAAGGAACAATAGAAGAAAATAATTCACACATAGAGACACCAAGATTGGTCAGAGACTAGGAAAAACCCACTACGGGGAAAACCCTTTCGAATTCTTCTTCTTATTAGATTGTCATTGAATGATTCAAAAAAATAGAGAGTATAATGATCTGTATCTTCATCCATAAAACTATCCAACAAAATAACTAAACACCATTCAAGAGATGATTCCAACATAATATGTACTGATCAAATATCACGTCACTAGGTTGTATTCAACTTCAAATATTTCGGTCATCTGTGGTCAACTGCGACAATTGATTAAAAAAACCCTACTTTCCAACTGCAAGGAAGACATAATGGGCATGTGGATGAAAGACTTCAGCCGCATGGATTATTTGACTTGCGTGTGGTTGCAGCCAAAATTTTACTGTGGCAAGCCTACAGATGAAGCTCAAAAACCCTAAATAAAAAATGCGAACTTCTAACCTTGCAATTTCAACTTCATGTGAACAAATTCTCCATGGACCCACCTCATACCTGTGCAAGAAAAAACCAAAGAAGATAATAGAGGAATGCTCCATGATGATGTCCAAATGAGGGTCACTTGTATTTATAGCCTTCAATGGGTGTCCAATTTTTTTTTGGGCCGACCTGACCTTTTGTGCACATGTGAGATTTAATTCAAAGATACACTTTCCCTTGTGCAAATAGAGCACTTCAATAATCAAAATTGGTCCTCTCAAAAAGAGTAATCTCATCCCATGGTTAGAATTTGTCATTGAGCTTCCAAATTAACATTTAAAGCATGGCACAATGTTGAGGATATATCATGTTATATGGAAATTTTTGATATATAGTTTAAGGTTAGTCATGATAATAGAGTTGATTGTGGCATACATCATGTCAAGCCATGCGGTAAATGGTGTTTAGTGGTGCATTAATGGTGTTAGTCTCTACCTTACCATCTACTCTTCAAGTTCGTTAGGGTTAGTATGCTCAGTTCATTTGGTCATTCAATTTTTTAATCTCCGCTTTAGTTTTTTCTGAGATTTTTAACTTGAACCAAGATCTCGACCATTGCACAAAAAATTGTCGAAAGAGATTAAGGCTTGGGGAATAATTCTACAACAAAAAATAAATATTTGCTTCAAGGTGAGTAATCCATGTGGTTAAATAAAACATTACTATAACATTATTTCTCTGTGCAAACGTTTTAGCCTGGCCTTGCTTAACGTGGCATTTTGAGTATGTTTACCTATTATCCCCTACTCAAAAAGATACAATTACGTGTGATTTCACTATGTGTGAAATCCTTTGTTTTGAGTTAAAAGGTTTTTGCCTCAACTTTTATTGTTCAATGCATTTACTCCTCTTTAAAAGGCATTGTTACGACGACTCTATACACTATTATGATGAATGACACGTATGTTTTATTGTCATGTTTTACGTCCACTCAAACTCTCAATTTACGTCATGTTTTATTCCTTTCATTTGACTCGGTAAACTATGTAATGAGAGAACTTATCAAAGTTGTATATGGATTTGTTAATATATAAAGGGTTTTATAAGTTGGGTTTAATATTAAAAAAGAAATATTCTTTTTTCTTCTCATACCTAAATGAAAACTGACCAGAGTATCAAATTGTAACAAAAGGGTTTTAGGTTGGGACAAATTCATTATTGAAAAGGGAAAATGTGATACCTTATATCATATTGTTTAATAAGACAAATTATTTATTTGAAGTGTTTTGTACTAGGTTTTAAAGAATAATAGGGGTGGATGTGGTGAAGCTTTGTATGGTATTCTTTTGTTATTTGAAAAGGAAAAACCTAGGCCTATTGTGCATCATACTTATTTGGATTTCATTTTCTCTACGTGGAAATATTTTGATGGATTTTGTCATGTGAAAGAGGTTCCATTATTTTATTCAATTCATAGCCTATATGTTTTGAAGAAAATTTCTGGGTTGAAGAGATAGGGATTATGATCTTTGGCTATTAAGATTTCATTCTAAAAATATGAAGTAGATTCAAATTTACAATAGTTCCATTCATCCATTTCGTCATTTTCCATACACTTATACATCTATTCATGAAGATAAAAGATGAATGAGCTAAATTGCTCTGTTTGTTCATATTCAAAGTGGTTAACATACAAGATATTTATTGTATGAGATGCCTATAACAAAAAAAAAATGAGTTGTTTCTTATGTCAAGAAATATTACTACTCTAACATTGTTATTTCAAAGAAGTTGTCCTTCATGTATATAATTTTCCATTTCATTTCTTATAGATACATGCCTTTGTCACATGTTTACGTCTTTTGAAAATACTCTACCTTGGAAATTGGAAATTGTAAATTGACTAGCATATCATTTTGAAAAAGAGCTACTTAACACTATAAAATGAAGAGTTTGATATGCATTTAAGTAAGAATTAACTATATTGATTATGTATGAAACATAGTTGTTTTGAGTCCCCCACTGTGTCATAAATTAATTCATTCCTCCTTATTTTACACTCAGTTATTTTTTTCTTTAACATGGGCCTTGATAAAACATATTTAATAGAGTTTTGTGAAAGTATGCTTCATTTATGCATGTTTTTATTTCATTTGATGCTTTTATTTATTTAATGGTACTTGTTTAGATGAGTTTCAGTAGCAAAGGATCCATAGGGAATAGAGGAGGACAAGGAAGAAGGCCTAATGTTATTTGGCAGGAAGGTATGAACATAGAAATTCACTTTTCAATTATTTTTGATACAAACTCATGTGAGTTTAACAAATTGTTTCAAAAAAGTCATTTAAACCTTGGTGGACATCCAACCTTGCCTCATCCATTTTCCCCTCCAAATGCCCCTTATGGCCTCACCCAATTATCATGGATGTCCCTAAAAAACAACCTTAACATATTCAAGATGGCTAGGAAGATAATCATGTTAGATCACACTTGTATCATTAACTATTCTACAAAACCAAGAGATACACCTCTTACCCCCATGGCTGGACCTGTGGTCACCTTTGCAATCTCTTTTACCCACTCTCTACCTAAAAATACTAAAGAAACTCTTCTTGAGTCTCTCAGAGATAAAGTAAAGAGGCCAATGGAAGAGCTTTGAACCACTTAGTCTTCTCACTCAACTTCACGCCATTCTAAAACACATTCACATAAAATAGGAGATGAGCGGAAAAGAGAAATGTCTTCTAAGGACATGCACCCAATTTTTTTTTTTTTTTTTTTTTGTTTTGTTTGTCTGATTTGACATTTGTTTTATTTTTATGAAAATATTTATCAAATAAATATTTCAAAGCACTAAATTTTTGGGATGATATTGATCATATGATATCCATTTTTAAAAAAACTCAAAATATCATATAATCGATAAAGGAGATACAACTATGGTGAAAATGATGATGATGCATTCTTTTGATATATATATACTAATTTTTTTTTAAAATATAGGAGTCACACAAATTTTTATTTGTGATAAGATCTTATAAATTGAGTCTAGTGGGACCCCACCTACTATTAGCTAACCATGTATTAAAAACTTCATGACCTTTCTATAATAAATCCTAGTCTCTTCTAAAGTTATATGAAATTGAAGTTTAAGCAAGTTGTTAATAGGTAATTGAACCAAACAATTATTTTATACAAGTATTAAAGAGCGAAGAAGTAATGAAGAATAGGAGGAAAATTTGAGTGAAGGTATGCCCAAGCTTTGAGAGTGATTTTATTATTATTATTATTATTCATTTTCCATTCTAAATTTTTTGTGGGCTAAACTATTTTGTTGAAGCAAGGATATCTTGAAAAGTGACAAGAAAAGTTAGAGTGGTATTGAACTATGGCGATCTTCAACGTTATTATTTTTTCTTGTTTTTTTGCACTATTTATAAATTTTGGTTCTATTTTTTCCAAGGAAAATCAGGGTAGATCCACCTAAAGGGATCACATCCCGTCGGCCAAACTAATCAGAACCTAACCCTAAGGGCATCGAGGAGAATTGACCTGGTGACCTCCCAATGACAAGGTGCTTTAGCAACGAGACCTCGACCAATTGAGCTAACACTCAAGGCTAGAAGTTTTGATCTTATTAAGTGCTAATTAGTGTAGTTTTTTGGAGATTTGTTGTTGTTTTTCACATCTCTTGAAGTGGTCTAGTTCATATTTATTATTCTTCTATCTCTTGTCTTTTGGCACTTAGTTTCCTTTGTATGATTTATTGTGATATCTTAGGCTTTTAAGGACATCATTGGTCTTGATCCTCACAAGGATGTGAAAACATGGTCAGTTTTATATTTAGATTGGTCTATAATAAAATTCATTGTTGATTTCTTCCTCTAATTACTTATTTGAAATTATATTCTAAATTGTTATTGCTTTTTCACTTTATATTTCTTTCAAGCATTTCCAAATCAATTTGAAAACTTTTAGTTCATAAGTTGATGGACCTTTATTTTATTATTTTATTCTTTGCGCTATTTTATATATATATTATGATTGGAAAATAATTATCAGATTTCAGGAACTTTGTGTTTTGAAATTTGGGTTTATCTTTTAAGAATTTAAATGTAAGTTGATATTCCTTCTTATATTGCTTAGCCTAATAAGGCATGATATGTTCTTGTGAAAAGTATTAAAACTTATCGATCAACATTTTTTTAGCGACCATACTAGGGAATGCCTATACTCTCCAATTTTTATTTTATTTTCTTTTATTTTATTTTGACTTTAATGACTTCGCCTATTCCTTAGCAACCAGATTTAAGGGTTCAATTTCCTTATTAAAGAAATGTTACTTCAGGAATAGTTGATTATATTTTAGAAACCATTGTTTATCGTGAACAACTTAAATGTTCTTGGGACATAATTGCTTATGTTATTGAAATTCAAAAATGAAGAGAAGCCCTTGAAAGGAAGGCTCACAATTATCTTGATCATCGTTAAGTTGTCTTATGTCCACTCAATCTTGTGTCTCATGAAAAACGAGAGACAAGTCACCCAAATTTGAACCATTGATTGAAATTGGGAGGAGGAATAAAACCTTGGAAACTTTACAAAGAAAACTTTGGCAATCTCATTCAGATTCTAAAACCGAGGTTATAAGTTCATTTAAGACTTTCTCTCCTTAGAAGATCATGATGACTTCTTCACGTGGTAGCCTCCACATCTTAGGCTTCTACTTCATCTTTAATTGGAAGCATGCACAAATATTGCAAGGTTATTCAATCTATGACAAATACGACAAATATAATTAAACAATATTGTTTATTTTGATTTGAGGAAGATGCTACTGTTACTTCTTAGCATGTGTCTTCTCTTTTGAATTTAAATCCAATAACTAACCCTCTTCCAAATTTCAAAGACCATTTGCCCAAATTATTTTGCAGTGGAAATTTTTTTGTTAATTAGCATTAAATTTCTTTTTCAAATGCATGTCATAATATAGGGGAAAATGATAATGACAAATGTATGATATTATTTTTTAATTCTATGAAAGGGAAAGTTGTTGCTCATGACTAAAATTTGCTCAACTTAGACCAAATTATGCTATTGGTTTAAATCTAGTTATTTGCAACCTCAAGGTCCAACATATTTATTAATAGATTACAATAATTTAGTTTACAGCTAAGGTGGAATAATCAAGCCTTTTAATTTACATTTCACCAAATTGTATAATTAAATCCTTGAGGCTATTAGACCTCAGAATCAAGCCGCTTTAATACATTATTATAATGAATTTCCTTCTTTATATCAACATAAATCAAAAGAAAAGAATGCTAATAATTTGGGATCATCTCTGCAAACATGTTTACAATATGAATAACAACTTATGAGAGTAGGTGTTCCTGTCAAATATCCAGATAAGCAAATTGATATATCAATAGTTTTATAGCTTGTAAAAAACATGAATGACATGATGATTTCTTTAAATAGAAATTTTATTGTTCCATCAGTTGTAGAGACTTTTTCATAAGCCTCTTGGGGAAATTGATATCAAAATTTTCCAGCCTGAACAATACTTTCATGATCATGGTATAATTTCTGTGAAGAAACTCATGATGAAAGTACTTGTGAAGTAAGAAATAATGCTTAAGAATGGATTTTTGGGAAGAAATGTGATTTTAAAATTACTACTCTATATTGGTATCCTAAATATGACAAAATGTTTGTAGACATAAGAAATAAATCTTATCATAATAAGAATAAAGGTGGCCCTTGAAAAACCACTTTTACTCCAAATTTAACTTCTAGACAAGTAGATTCTAGAAATGCTTCTAATCTAGGCAGTCAAGTAGTTAAAGTTAATTCACAACATAAGGTAAACCCTACTATATGTTCTTCATCTTTACCAAAGTATAATATATTGAAACAAATGACTAACATTAAGGAAGATGCTTCATTATTGGATATGGAAACTATTCTTGAGCAACAATAACATAATTTTTTTACAGAAGGTAATACTTATGCTATTTCCAGTTTTATTAAAGAAGAAGATGAGAAGAGTTATTTGTAAATAAATTACTATATATATCTTTGATCGATCTTCTGCAGCTCTTCGGAAATCTTCTATGGTTTGTATCTGCGGTAGAATATATCTTTGATAGATCGATCGAATTCTCTGCGGTGGTTTGCATCTGCTATATGGTGGAAATAATATACATCTACGGTGTTTTGTATTTGATCTGTTCGGTGTCCAGTGGTGCCTGTATCTACTCTCTCTGGTGGTTTCAGAATTCCAGATCTACGACTCTTCTTCGATTGGGCCTTTTCCTGGTAGCCATTGCTAGAATACGGCAAAACGAAAATTCGTTCAACTGCGTGTGATTGAGAAGAAACTCAGGACAAGCCTGTTGGCTGTTATATGAATAGTAGATCTTGTGGATGTCGTAGATCTATGGCTCTTACCAAGTCGTGATATAGATCTGCGGCTCTTCACTTCTCTTCTCATTGATTGGGCTTTCTGCGGTTTATAGATCTGCGACTCTTCTTTATAGATTTGCGGCTTTTCACTTCTCTTCGGCAATCTTTTGTGGCCTTCTCTTCAGTAATATTTTATACTTAGCAGGAGAGCATTCTTTAGATGGCTCCCAGCTTCGTGAAAATAGCTACTGGCTCAGTTCCATCTGCCTCTGGGGGGCAAGCTCCTGTGCATATCGTCAGTGAAGCCCCATCATTCACTGTCTAGGTGGTCCAGGCCTCACTCGATGAGGCTTTGAAGTTCTCTGAAAGTTCCCTACTTTTCCGATTCAATGGTTTTTGGTCGCGGCTGACAGCTCTCCACAGTTGTATCTCAGAGGGATAAAAGCCTTTAATTCCTGATGCAATTAATATCTACCCCTGTGCTAAGGGTTTCTTTATAGTAGATTTTGAAAACCTTGAAAGTAGACAATGTATTCTAGATTCCGGCCCTTGGTTTTGGGAAAAATCAGGCCTATTCATGAGGCCATAGAACCCATCATTCGATCCCTCAACAATAGTCATAACCTCAACACCATTTTGGGTGAGATTGCCAAACCTACCCTTGCATCTCTAGAATTTCTCTTCGCTAAAAGCCATTGGAAATGCAATTGGGAAATTTTACTGTAGGTGCCCAGAAACAGAGGAATATTCCATAACCACCTATGCACGCATCTGTGTGGAAATGGACTTCAGTGCCAGATTCCTAGCTGAAATACACCTAACAAGTAAAGACTATGTGTGGAACCAGAAACTTGATTATGAAAGTGTCCTCTTCAGATGTTGATCTTACTTTGAGGCAGGCCACCTAGCCAAAAATTAGCCAAAAGCCTCCCAGAAAAATTCTGCTAGGAAAAATCACCATAGATCTACATGGTGGGAATGAGCACAAAAATAACACTACACTGTCATAAAAGAAGAATACTCTCGAGAAAACTTTGAATCACAAGAAATCGGGCAAGAAAGAAACAACTCTCAAGACAAGCAGGGGGAAAGCCTTGCCCAACAACAAAAGAGTGAACTCAAAAACCCCTCAAGAATCAATAGTTATGAGGATTCGAATACTGCACAAAATAAATCTTCATTTAACAGCAAAGAAGATCTCCTAGACCAAACTTCTTCTTCGACTATCTTCAAAAGGACGAACACAATAGACCATGAAGCTAAGACACCAATGTCCCAAGAACCAAAAGAGACGAAGGAGATGCAAGATAAAGAAAGTTGGAAGACCGTAGAGAAAAAAAGAAAGCTACAACACCAATCTCGCCAAGAAAGATGAGGAACCAAACAATTAGAAACTAAGAACATATAGGTCCGATAGACCAATTTGGTCTTAGTGGACGTTAACCACCACCACCACCATCATCATCATCATCATAATCATAGGAATCTAAAAAAAAATCCCCCTTTTTATATTCAATGAAGATTAGAGAAAAATTTTCCCATTGTTGTCTAATTGATATAATTTGGTCCCAACATGATATTAAGGATTATAATAGAATAATTAGGTTTTTCATGCACCAATGAAAATCCTAAGAGTATGTTGGCTTATAATAATCAATAAAAAGGTACCATGGGTGAGATTGACAAGCTTTAACTTGTGGGTATGTGTCAATGGATGTAACCTACATGTCTCTTCCAAAAGTTGGAAAAAAATTTATTGTGATCTATGAAGGATATATTTTACCATATATTGTAAGTGTCCAAAACGACATGTAAATTTTATTGAAGCCAATATAGGTGTATATTCTATATTCTTAAAACAATATGATAATCCTATTACAACATATGTAGATTATAATAATGATATTTGGAATATGCACTTTGATTGTGCATGTTCAAGTAAAGAAGATGGAACTAGTATTGTTCTTTACTCTCCTTTAGGAAAAAATTATAATTTCTCCTATAGGCTTGAGTTTGCATGTACAAATTATGTAACAAAGCCATAATTCTTGGAATTGAGAATGCCTTTAATTTAGGGTATTCAGAGATTATCATTAATTTAGTTAATAAAACTTACCCTCCATAAAAAAAGTTCTTAAAAAGATATATGTAGGAAATTTGGTAGTCAATCTCAAATCTGTTTTCTTTTAATATTATATATGTTTGTAGGGAGTTGAATTCTATGATTGATAGATTAGTTATTTTTGTAGCTAGTCATACAAGACAATTGCTCCTTGAAATACAAAATTGTACTTTTAAGTCTCTATATTGTCCTCATTTTCCAAATAATATAGAAGCTAGGAAGTTTTTTTTTATGATGGCAAAAGCATATGTGTTTTTTAACACAATGAACCTCTAAACAAGAATGAAATCAAGATAACAATTTTCGAATGGGATGAACTCCTTTGGAGATATCATTTTCATAAATTGATGTAAGTAGTCATAAGAAGAATTAAGAGGATGAGTCAAAAATAAAAATAGCTAAAACCATTCGAGTGAACATTGAGACTCATGAGGATCCAAATATTTCAAAGATTGGAGCCCATGGTTCAGAACAAGAAAATAATTTTCTTTTTACTTGTTCCATGAATTTTGTGATGTATTTTCATGGTCTATGAAGATTTGTGTGGTTTTGATCCAAGGTTAATTTTACATGCAATCCCTATTAAAGAAGATACAAGTGTAGTACAACAAAGATAGAGGCCAATGAACCTTGCACTTGAAGCAACTATCAAGAAAAAAGTTGACAAACAATTAGCTGCTCACATATATTTCCCTACTAGATATTATGAACGAGTGTTGTTAGGGGGGGAATTCCCAACTGCAATTATTTGAGTATTGACTCGATTAGGGTCCCAGTTAGACCCCTTTTCATTGAAGTGGTTATATACTCTCCGAAACCATGGCCTAATTGCATATTCTAAATTAAAACTAAACTAAACAAATGCTAAAATTGAACTACATTAGGGAAAATATATGAAATAAATTCATATTTAGAATTACCTATAAAAATATATACAAATTTTTGTATGTGCAAGTCGAATTTGGCCTTAAGGATCAAACAATAGTGAGGGTAGGAGGATGGGGTATTCATTCAAACATAACATTTAAAAGAAAATATTATATGTGTTTGAATTTGGCTAGAATTTGGGTCCACCTTACCACACAAAATAACTTTGGGAAGACTCTCTTTCAAGAGTATGATTTATATTTTTCAAGATTTTTTACTTTTTATATGTATTAATTTGCATGCAATAATTGAAATACATAAGCTGAATTTTTCTTTTATCTTGAAAGTGAGAGTAGAGTAGGATTCTATTGTTAGAGTACCAATCTTTACCGTCAAACATTAAGCATGAACAAATCACAAATATGTTGTACTTAAATAATTTTGGTAGCAAGAGTAAACTGTAACATATCATAAGAAATGTTAATCAAAATTTCCTAACATTAAACATAAATAAATATGTATATAAGTTAGAGGATGAGTACCATATACATCAATTAAATTATTAAAATGATTACATGATATCAAATGCATATCTCATGAACTCATTCAATTCTAAAATTTGGCCTTCAAAAAGCTTCAAGTCATAATCTGATTATAAAATCCAAGTATTGTGTCTCTACAATTTTTGACCCATACACCAACATAATGGGTCATATAAATACTAAAATAAGAATAAGATAAAATCTATTTTTTTTAGCTAGAGATAGAAAATCTCCAAGATTTTCTTCAAACAATAGAAATGTTAAAATAAGATCTTATCCTTATCAAAATATATTATTCCTAGAATGTGGTAGGCTGTTTTAATCCCCATCTTTGTCTTCAACATATTTATATTCATTGGGAAACAAATATAGAGCATTTGCTTGGATGAAGGTCGCCCAATTTGTTAACACTTGTGTGATTGCATAGAAATGAAATGGCCGAAAATGATCAATGTTAACCTTGAAATCTGACTATTAAATTTTGAATATATTTTTTCTTTTTCTTATATTTAGTAGCAAATCTAGAAATTAATTTAATCTCCTCAAATGGAAATTGGAGAAACTTTTTACATTCTAGCAGAGTCCAAATTTTGATTCCTTTTATTGTTTCCTCATCCTCTGTCCTTTTATCTCCAATATCCTGTTGATTTAGAATTTTGGGTATAGCTTCTCTCAAGGGTTTAGAGCTTGATAAATAAAAAATCCTCTATAAAATCAGATCCAACATCCCATACTGAGTCACAATGCTCAATGGCCCTTTTAGTCCATCCCTGAATTTCTTTTGAATGAGGCTCTCTCTAACTTAAAGAAGCAAACATCAATCTTTTATTTCTCTTGGAAACTTTAGGAATATGTTAAGGCTCCATCGGTTTTTCCAATCTAGAATAAATGTGAATCTCTCAATATTTTTTTCTTCCTCAACAAGAGATTCAACTCTATCATTTAGATTCACAATTTCTTGATAAAATCTATAGAGTTTATCCAACTGTTTATAAAATTTAATCTAATTTTTTGTAATACTTGATTAACCTCCAAAGTTTGTTGTCTAAACATACTCATGCTCTGGTCAATATCATGAATATGTTTCAATTAAATTTGAAGAGTTTCAATTTGTTGATTTAATGCCGTGGTCATTACCTCAATATTACTGTTAGCTTCTTCTTTGATAATTCAAATTTGACCATCATGAGCTTTCCTCAGTTCTTCAATCTGTTTAACATGCTTAATTTCCAAATAATTTAATTTTCCTTGTAACTCATTTTGCATGTTAGCCATTTAAATAGAAAAACCTCCTATAAGTGCTGCTGAATGAGCTTGCAATTAACCTTCACTAACGACTTTACTTTTCTCCAATTTTATTTCTAATGCTTTAACTCTTTTAAGTTTTTTCTAATATTTTGTTGAGTGTTCACTAACATAATGTTTTTGGTAATTTAGAAAAGCTCCAAGATTTTGTGATGAATCTTCAGCCTTGTATTTTACATCACCTTATATCTACAAACCGAATTCAGAGATTGATTCAAAACTATCAAATTTCCTCTTTTTTGTTTTCCTTACAATTGATTTTTTTGTAAGTTGAAATAATATTCATTCAGAGAGGGAACAGTTTTAGATATTGGTTCAATCTTAGAAATGGGCTTGAAAAGAGATGCACTTATTGGGATATTTTTAGAAATAGGAGTTATAGAAGCTTTGGGAGATATCTTAGGAATCAAAAGCTTAGTAGATTTCGTTAGCTATTTTGTTGACTCCTTTTCCTTGTCAGGGTTGTCCAACAATGTTGAATGTAAAGTTTCTTAGTTATCTTTATCTATATCAATATCCATTTTATCAATGTCCCATGTTGTTATAGCATCATTTACCACCTTTTTATACTTGATGCTCTGAGTCATGGCCTTGGGCAACCCTTTCCCTTCAGACTTGGTCCAGATATTAAAAAATATTATTTCAAATTCCATACGTGACTATGCCCTGCAAAAAGCGCATTCACACGCGAGTTCATCTATACCCAACCCATGTATATGATTTAAAATATGAAAAAAATATAAAATCACTATTTTTTGGCGGGGTTTATGGGTTACACGGGAAGCCTACCTACATGAGATCATTTCCTAACTATTTCCCAACTGAAAAAAACTGTTTTGAGGTCATATAAATACACCTCATGGGGAAGGCCTAAGGGGAGAGAAAGATATGATATTGACATTATATCCAACTTGTTTATGATCAAGTCTGATTTATCCCTGTGCCTTCTGCACTCCCATCTATAGGAAACCCTTGTTTCCTCATTGTGATGTCCATCTCCTTTATATGTCATCCATGCATATGCATTTGAAAGAGGATTGTTGAGGCTTGGGATGGATAGATCCGGAGGAAGGTTTCGCTTGGAGCTGTGGATGAATCAGGTTGTATTCTTCCACATTATTTTGTAGTCATCAATAAAGAAGCTTTGTCTTTGTCTTTAATTCATGTTTTAATGTAACTTATGTATGATTTCATGTTTTATACTTATATGCTTATATGCTCTAACATCTATATCATGAACATGCTTTGAACTACTGCTGGTATATGTGCTTTTCTTGAATGAGTTATAGGTGTTGAAGCATTGGAGGAAGCAAAGGGTTTGGACTGTATAGGAATGACTGCATTGGAGCTGTGGATGAATCAGGTTGTATTCTGCCACATTATTTTGTAGTCATCAATAAAGAAGCTTTGTCTTTGTCTTTAATTCATGTTTTAATGTAACTTATGTATGATTTCATGTTTTATACTTATATGCTTATATCTCTAACATCTATATCATGAACATGCTTTGAACTACTGCTGGTATATGTGCTTTTCTTGAATGAGTTATAGGTGTTGAAGCATTGGAGGAAGCAAAGGGTTTGGACTGTATAGGAATGACCTCAAACATAGCACCTTCGAGCAATATGTCTTCTTCCTACTTCAGTAGTTTAAGTATTAAGGTTGCTTGTTTTCTTCTTGTTGGTGTATGTCCTCTTCTCTTTTGGGGTGCTGAACCCATACCTAGGGTATATTATTCCCATAATAGAATTGGCGACTCAACTGGGGAATATAATCTTGTATATCATAGTTTGGATTGTTTCTCTTGGTCTGGGCCTTCTTGTTTGGTTTCTTGATTTTTCCAGTATCTTTGACTTGTTTGCAACATGGGAAAAAAGTTTTGTCTTCTGGATGAGAGCTAAATTTTTATTATTCTTTGCTGACTTTTTTATATGGGACTTTTAGTTCACACAATCATATATACATGCGCTTTTGTCCAAAGAAACACGCGTATACTCGAGTTTCCTTAGGTATAGTCACGTATACACGTGGGTGTATCACTGCACAATCATATATGCTTGGTTTTGAATAAAATTTTCAAATAATGAGTCCAGTAAAGGGTTTTGCCTGATTTTTCTTGCTTCTGTTTAGTCATTGATTGTCTGGGAGAGTCCTTCTTTTTGCATTTTTTCAGTTTCCTATCTCTCTTTGTGGAAAGACCTACTCAACCTAGGATTTGCTTTTTGGTAAAGTGTTGGTTTCTGTGTTTGGGTTCAAGGCTTCTCAGTGAATTTCTTGGCTATTCTGAGTCTTTGGAACAAAGAATTGGTTTCAATTCGTTTGTAACCCAGATTTTGCATTAATTTTCCTTGCTTTCCTAAAAGTTGGTGTTCTTGGTTTTTTCTTGGTTTTTGAGAAAGTTTTTCTTGCAATATTGCAAAGTTTTCTTGGTCTTCTTGAATTCTTTCTTATTTGATGGAGTTTGTGTGCTGCTCTTCAGATCATTTCGTTTGAGTTTGTATCCCCTTGTCACTCTAAGTCTTATCATACTTATGATATTTGTGGCTTGTGAAGTTTGAGGTTCTTTATGCTTGAATTTGATTTTAACGCCTTTAGTAGTTTTTGTTTTCTCGAAAATTCTTTGTGTCCTTAAAAAGAAAAATATAAAAAAATTGTTTTGTTGCCTTTCTGTTTCCTTTTTGGTTTTGTTTTTGGCCACTTTATCATTTTGAGCAAGTGTGAAGTCTTTTCATTAGGTTGAATTCCCTTGATTTTGGGAAGAGTTTGTGAGTGAATTTGTTCTTCCTCTTGTCAAGTTTGGCCTCTTTTTCATTTTGAGAAACACATTTGCTTGTTTTTCGAGCAGTATTTTGAATCTTGCATTTAGCATTTAGTTTGCATTAGGATAGTTTCACTGTAAGCATTTTTAGTCCTTTTTGTAGATTTTGAATGTGTGAGCATGTGTTTTTAAAAAATAAAAATATTTTTTTCTTTCATAGTTTGTTCGTAGAACCTGTAGAAATCTATTTTCATTGAAAGAAAAAAGTTGCATGTGCATGTAGCTAGGTTTTCTATTGATTTCTTTTGCATCCATAACATCATACAGTTGCACTTCCATCTTACCCATGATCTAAGAAAAGGCATTAAAATCAAGAGCTAAAATTAAAATAAACTAGAATTTTTTGATTTGTCATAGTAACATCAACTAGTCTAGGTCATATTAGGGCCTTGGAATAGGTGTGTGGAGAGTTAACTCTCCAAGGCCATTTTGAATTTAAACATAGAAGTTGATTAAAAGAGTGAAATCTAGTGTCGCGAATTTGACCGGGAAACCTCTTCTCTTCTAGGAGTTAATCACAAGGGAGAGTGAAGGTAGGGAAGAGAGATGCCCCTTCTCCTACTTGTTGGCTCTCGACCAAAGATTGTTCTGCCTAGCTGCTAATATGAACTGGTGAACTTAGTTGCCTATCCTAGGGACCACATAGGTGATTGCAGGGATGAATAGCCATGGTACCCGAGGTAGATGTTGTATCACTCTCATTAATACTTCTGGAGGGTTCCCTTGTGAAGCTCAGGTACTTGCACCAACAAAGGCTTTTGATTGGGGGTCAACGTAATTGTTTTTTTTACCTTCACTGGTAGGTGTGGGTTGTAATTATCCCAAACTATCTTCAGAAGGTCCCTTATATTCACTTTCTTGTGTTCTGGTGTCTAGTCATCATCTGGAGCAAAAATACTTGGAAGTTGCTTGATTGGTTGCATATTTAGGGACTTTATAGTGGAGTGCTCTTTTATCTTTGTATTTAGTTGGCTTTAGGTGGATTTATCTTGTCACTTTTGGACCTTATATTCTGAGTGACTGACCAACCACTCCACTAGTCTTGAAAGGCTTTTGATATTTCTTTTGGAAGTTGTGGAGCTGTATCCATAAGGGCAAAGGTTTGATTGTGCATATCTCTTCCTTGGAAAGTCATTTGTACGATCCCGTAAGGGAAGGATCTACATATAAGTTGGGTATGGCTAATACTGCGGAGGCCAACCTAGGGACCCTTCCAAAAGGGGATCCTTGTGATTTTCATTTGTTTGGAAACATTGGTACCCCCTTGATGGCCACTTTGAATGTTCCTGGATTGAATGTTGGACTACCAATTTGGCTGTATTCCACTCCAAATATTACAAATTTTCTTGAAGCTTCTCAGATGAATGCTTTATTTCAAGGGCATCAAATGGGTGTTATTTGTTCATCTTCTTCAAAAGATAAATATAGGATTCCTCTTCTCCTCCCTATTGTAGTAAGAGAACTAAAAAGAAGAGAAAGGAGAAGAAGAAGAAGAAGAAGAAGAAGAAGAAGAAGAAGAAGAAGAAGAAGAATAATAGTTCTATCCATGAATCATCACCAACCCCTGAAAGTCATGTTGGAGATGAGATTTCAACAGCTACAAGTCATGTTGGGGGCATAATTCTAGTCACTACAAGTCATACTAGCAATGGGTCACCTACATATGTGAGTCATATTTCTGTTGAATCCCTTGCTTCTGTGAGTAGGAAAGGGGACACAAGTCCTATCTCTCTTAAAAAAGAGTCACTAATATCTAC
The DNA here is from genome assembly GCA_031772625.1 of Pinus tabuliformis. Classification (NCBI taxonomy): domain Eukaryota; kingdom Viridiplantae; phylum Streptophyta; class Pinopsida; order Pinales; family Pinaceae; genus Pinus; species Pinus tabuliformis. The sequence goes on from CM062809.1 coordinate 83,774,685, forward strand.
GAGTCATGTTGGGGACTCTCCACCAATCACTGCTAGTCATGTTGGTAGAATGGATGTTGATAAGAAACCCAGGCATAAAAGATTTAAACCTAAGTTCCCTTGTAAGATATGTAAGGGAGACCATCTTACTCATTTTTTCCCTGGTATTCCAGTTGTACAAAGGATATGGTACGAGTCTAAAGGTTCTTCTACTCTTGAATCTATTATGGTTTCTCAACAGTCTAATCAACCATTGGTTGATGAAGTGATTGAGCTAGTGCAATCTCTAAATGATTGCACTCCTCTTTTGGGGGGTGAATTTCCTAACAACAAAGTCGTCTTGATTTCTAGTACAGAGTCTTCTGGTCTAGGGGGCATTTTGGTCTCTTTGAATGTGCCCCCTCCAAGTTCTAGGAGTGTCTCCTTTGATTGGAATAATCTTGTCAAGCCTCATCTTCCTTCTGCTGCACCTTTCCAAATAAGGGTTAGAGTTAGTTACACAAACGCCTATCGATGTATGGTGGATGAAGGATCCTATGAAAGTATTATCCCATGAAGGATCCTATGCAAGATCTAGGAGTGTCTCTATTGATTGGGATAATATTGTCAAGCCTCATCTTCCTTCTACTGTGCCTTTCCAAATAAGGGTTAGAGTTAATTACACAAACGTCTATCGATGTATGGTGGATGAAGGATCCTATGCAAGTATTAAATCCTCCTTGACTTGGAAAGCTTTGAGTTCTCCAAAGTTTTTGGCAGCTGATAGTTAATTGTTATCCTATGATAGAAGACCTGATGAATCTATGGGTGTTCTTCCTCAATTGCCTATTACTTTAGCTGGGAATACTTTCTTAATCAATATGATGGTGGTTGATCACCCTTTAGACTTTAATATGCTACTTGGGCATGATCTTTTCTATGCTATGAATGCTGTGGTGTCTTCACTCTTTCAAGTGATGTATTTTCCTCATAACAGAATATTGTCACTATTGATCAACTTGCATCTAATAATCACCCCCCTAATTCGAATTTACTACAGAATACCCCTTGGTATGTTCCAAGTGTTCAGGTAGACTCTACCCAGCCACGGGTGAACTATGTGGCATTGTATCCTCAATGTTCAATTGCTTCTGAGAAGGATCCTTTGAACTATTATTTTCCTTCTCGGGACTTGGTCCCGATAGTTGACCGAGTGATTTCTCCTATGGGGACATGGGACCCCTTAATTCCCTCTTTTGATCCTTCTAGTTCTCATGATTTCTTGGAAGTTGAGTTGCCTTCACAGGAGGAACTTTTTGAAGCCATGAGTTTTAACTACCAAAGGAGTCCTTGGCCTGAGCCCCACAAGGGGTTTGTCTTGAAGAACTATTATGCATAAGCCACAAGGTTGCGTGGTTCCTTGTACCATATTGTACATATAAGGTAAACATTTTCAACTTTGTATTCTATAACACAGGCTTTTACCTGAAGTTTATATATGGGATTTGTTAACTTCTTGTCTAGTGTTACTAATTGTGTCTATAGAACTTGGAAGACTTCTCCTTTGGGAATTTTTATGGTTGATCCTCTTTGACAGGTATTGGTTGTCGAAAGTGACATATAGGTTAGGTTTTTCACTTGCATTTTGCATTTATCAGTTTCCTTTTCCATTTTTGCCTTAGGATCAACCACACCAAGATATGGCGCAGAACCTTCTCATTTCTTAGAAGTGTCATAACTTGCGTGGTAGAGCCTACCTTATCACAGGCGCCCTAGATAGTACCTTGATGTCACTTAGCACCCATGCCGAAATTTTGTTCTTAGGCTCGGGAGTCCTCTTTAGTCCCGCCTTGACTTTTTCGATGAAGCTTAATTCTCCTTCTTCTTCACTATCATTATGGATTTATACCCTATAGGCTCCCACATGTCGAGTTGTACTGCTGCATTGCATGTTGACTATTTTTACCTTTTGGCCTTAAGCCAGCTTCACTTGGACTTGTGTATAAGCCAATTTTTGACCATGTATTTCTACAAAATCAACCTTTCAATCACTTAGCCTCTGCAACTTGACACACTATGCCCATGGAAAGAACATTCCTTTGAGTGTCATTGACCAGTTTTGTCATATTTCATTGAGCATAGGAATGTTCCACTCCTAGGAACTAGAGCATCTGCATTTGGACACTCGTTCTTTCCACTGTACAATAGGCATTCTTTTATTATTTTTCCAGGCTTTCCAAATATTAAGAAGACAAAAAATTATATATTCCATAAAAGAGAGGGAACGAGACTTTACTTCCATAATTGATGGAAATAAGAGTAAGTTGTGTTGCCGTTGAACAAAGCACTCAAATCAAGTCCTTCCTCCATTTGGATGGGCTTTAGTTTGACTTAGGGGAGCCATAACCTTTTTATTGAGTCAGTACTCATTCAGTTGGTTATCTCTTCCAATCATATGGAGAGTTTGTTTATGCCTCCTGCATGGAAAACTTATACAAAGTTATCATATGTTGCCATACAATCACATTTGATTCATGCTTTTGTTCAAGGGAAGTAAACCTGAGTCAACTTTTCTACGGTGTCCCTTGACTCATATTCAGTCGGCCATACCCAATCCGTCAAAGTTATGTATAGTATCACATTATCTATTTGGTCCTTTACTCGTGCTGGTTGAGAAGGTCTCCATTGACTTCTTGTTGGCGAGTCTTCTCTTATTGACTTCAACACATTTCTCTGAGAGTAGGCCTAGAGCCACACCCTAGCCCTATTTCCATCATTGATAGGTGACCTTGTGCTCAACATCGATCAATATTATGGGTCTTTGACTGAGTGGTTTCCCTTGTGTTCGATGTCAGCTTACATTATCACACATTGCGATTTGTGCAGTACCTTGGTTTCCATTTGAACCTGTTGGTGGATTCCTCGTCTCTGTGTCAGCTTTCATTATTGGTTAGTTCAAAGGGTTTTTGTCATGTGCTAGCCACATCTTTTGTACCCTGGAAATGTGCTTCAGTTTGATTACTTCATATTTCTTCATCTGATTCCTTCCACATTATTGGCCTGTGGGTTACACTCACGCTAGATTGATGTAGGATGCATTAATGCTTGCCTTCTAGTGGATCTTTTTCCATTGACTCCAACTCATTGCTTTGGGAAGAAGATCTAGAGTCCTTTTTTCAATACCTTAGGGTTTGTAGTCATTAGTGGCAGACTCCTTCGTTATCGACAGTGAGAATACATCAACATCTCCTGATTGATAGATTCTCTCAAGTGTTCGACTTCAACTCATTTATTCACACTTGTTAGATTGTACTAGGGTACCTTGACTCTCATCATCGTTATCAATGAGTTTTCTCGTGTTTGTTAATAGTATACACCAATGACTAGTAATCAAATGATTTCTCACATGGTCGACTTCAGCTCATTTATTCCCATAGTGTAGAAATATACCATGGAGGTCGGTGAAGACCTCAAGTTGCATCAAATTTTCATGGTTCACATGTCAGTCCCTCCAGTATACTTCCAGTGACACCATCCACCTTATATGTTGTAGTTCATCATAGCGACATCCTATATGTTGGCACCCAATTTGCATGCAGTACCTTTATTCCACTTTCTAACTTGGTACTTTTGAGGATCAATTAAGTGACTTCATTGATCAGATATCTACTTCAGCATCACTGATAAGTTCTTTTATATGTGATATTGTGGCATGGCCTTGATATGTACTTTTGTGGCTATGATTAGATGATCCACTATGTATTTCTCAGTTTCCTTTGTACTTGTATACATATTGGATCCACTCTACACTTAATATGCAGACATGATTTACTATCTCTAAGCATGGGTATGCCCGCCTCAGACATGAGCTTTCTTTTTGATCTCTTCCACTGGTTTGGCAGGCTAGAATCTGGTGATCTCCTCCCAAGTCCTCGCATGATTCTTTCTATACACTTAATACATTTCGGCCATCATGTACCCCTTTTGACCTCATATATTAGGGGGCATATGTTATAACATCATTTACCACCTTTGTATACTTGATAATTTGAGTCATGGCCTTGGGTACCCCTTCCATTCAGACTTGGTCCAAATATTAAAAAATATTATTTTAAATTCCATACACGACTTTGCCCTGCAATACGGTCATGCACACGTGGGTTCAACTATACCCAACCCACGTATATGATTTAAAATATGAAAAAAATATAAAGTCCCTATTACTTGGGCAGGGTTTACGGGTTACACCAGAAGCCTACCTACAGGAGCCTATGGCCTAACTGTTTCCCAACTAAAAAAACTGTTTTGAGGTCATATAAATACACCTCATGGGGAAGGCCTAAGGGGAGAGAAAGATAGGATGTTGACATTATATCCAACTTGTCTATGATCAAGTATGATTTATCCTATGTCTCCTGCACTCCCACCTATAGGAAACCCTTGCATCCTTATTGTGATTTCCATCTCCTTTATACGACATCCTTGTGTATGCATTTGAAAGAGGATTGTTGAGGCTTGGGTTGCACGGATCTGGAGGAAGGTTTCGCTTGGAGCCGTGAACGAATCAGGTTGTATTCTTCCACATTATTTTGCAGTCATCAATAAAGAAGCTCTGTCTTGTTCCTGCTGTTATGATCTTAATGCTTTAATTCATGTTTACTCTAACTTATGCATGATTTCATGTTTTATACTTATATGCCTATATGTTCTAACATCTATATCATGAACATGATTTGAACTACTGCTGGTATATGTGCTTTTCTTTAATGAGTTGTAGGTGTTGAAGCATTGGAGGAAGAATAGGGTTTGGACCCTATGGTAACGACTCAAACGTAGGACTTTCAGGTAATAGTTCTTCTTCATACTTCAGTAGTTTAAGTATTAAGGTTTCTTGTGTTTTTGCTTCTTGTTGGTGTATTCCCTCTGTTCTGTTGGGGTGTTCAACCCATAACCTAGGGTGTATTATTCACGTAACACATGTATTTCTCAATCTGAGAATCATGTTGATTGATCTCTTCAGGAGGATTAAGATCAATTATATCTCCAATAGGGGTTCCTTGTTTTATTATTTGTTTTGCTTGTTCCTTTATATCATGTTTTTTTATCTTTATCTTCTGTGATCTTCTAACTGTCTTGCATCTTCTATTTGTCTCGCACCTTCTCTTCTGCTATGTCATCTTTACAAAAATCCAAACTAGTTGACTCATGCACTATAATAGAAACATTAGACAAAATTTCAACTGGAGTTTCTTGAGTTTTTTCAGATGTAGTGGCCAATTATGAAGTTATTTGAGTAAATTGACATTTTAAATATTCAAGAGATTTGAGATTTTAAAACAGATGGAAGAGTGAAGATTTTTATGTTTAAGAAAGGCCTCATAAGTATTCTCTCTATATACTTGAATTTTGGCCTTCTCCTCATTATCAATTGATTTTCCCCTATTAATTTCCTGATCAAAATAATCAATATTTACAAAAACATAATCAAAGGTAGGGTGTTGGTGTATAAAAGTTTTGATATAACTGACAACTTTATAATGGTCATTAATTATACCCCCAGGATCAAAATATTAATGAGGCAATGTGTATAACCAAACATCTTGGAGCTATTCAACATCTTTATTAGCATGCCCTTTGTCTCTCAAACTCATATTTCCAACTTTAATTGGAAAACTAGGCCAAATTTTATTTTGGAGTCTCTTGATTTCCCGGATTGACCGTGTAGTGCAGTTTGATTTGATATTTCCCTTACAACAATTCTTTCGAGAATGTACCTTGGCAAAGCATGAGGACCTACTTTGCTACCATATACCTTGATGTAAGTGAAAAGTTCATCAATAAAACAATTGACAATTTGATCTAATACTTCCTTAAGATCTTGCCTAACGCTTGGAGGAGTTTTCCCAAAAAGAGCCTCATGCAAAGGGATCATGAAATAATTGCATATATCATAGAAGTGAAATTTGAAATTGCTTTCCCAAAGAACTGAAGAGTAATTTTGAATGGCTTGTTGGTGGCCAGAGGAATAGTTCCATTTCATGAGTGGGAAAGGAACTGAAGAAATTACTATATCCATGAGATAGGTTGACATGAAAAACATTTGCTCGTAACCAAGATGGGATGAAAATGATAATATGAGGGCATCTAAAAAATTCTTGGATATAATATCAAGGCAATTAAATCTTTTTGACTCATGATGAATATTATGAATCAAAGGAATCCACTAATTTTTGCAACGCTTGGGGTTTTTCTCCCCATACAACCTGCATAAAATATTGATAATAAAACTAAACAGTCTCTTGAAAATGACAATAGGATAATGTTTAGCCGTTTTCAATTTTTTCCCCCATGAATCCCTCAACCAATGCTTAATAACCTTGTTATAATCTTTATTTTTCTCCTTAAGAACAATACTATTGAAATTATCCAAGAATTTAGTAGTAAGGAATATTTCCAAGGGATTTAGTTTATAAATTACAGTGAGGACCTCAGGTTTCAAGGACGCTGTAACATTTTGATTGTAGTCTATGAACGAACAAGCAGGAATATGCACATGTGGTAAATTCCAAGAAATCATATCATAATATGGAAAAATTTGGCCCTAACAACAACCTTATGCAACTCTATTCTTCTAATATTTTCAAATTAAGAATTTCTTTCCCCATTTGAACTATTTGACTGTAACCATTCCTTTCCTTTAAAGAAATTGAAAATCTCCTCCCATTTAGCCATACAAGCATCTAAATTTTTAAATTTGTATATGATATGAGAGGCTAGTTCAAATTATACTGATAAGGTCCTAGAATATCTACTGCTTTTAACTTCTCCTTAATTTCTTGAACAACTTGCCTAGACGCGGTAGATTTTCACTTTTTTCCCATTTTGTGACCTACACACATTTTTAAGAAAAAATGAGATTTTAATCACAAAGCCAATTAATTCAATGATCATAATATTTTAGATCATATATACTTACTAGGATTGAAAATCTATGAGTCACAATTTCACTATCTCCAGCTGAATTTTATAGTCTCAGATTGCAGTTTTAGCGAAATATTAAGACATAGGGTAAAATGAAACTCATACAATTTTGAAGGCAGAGAAGGGGAAATATTTGGTAAATCTTCACAAAGTCCATGCCTTAAATTATATGGCAGATGAATAAATTTTCACATAAATGAGACATGACAGATAACCATTGCTTGGAATACAAGGCAAAGTCGGGGAGGTAGGATTTAGGGATGAAATCTATTCAAAACTGAAATCAACAAAGAAATCGTGATCTACGACTTATTCATAAAACATATAAAAAATAATTATAAACAAAAAATCTCTTAAGTCAATAAATAAAATAAAATAATAAAGAATTTATTCATAGTCGGGACAGCTGGGGTCGGGTGGTTAGTAATTATATCACAATTCCTTTTGATATTATTGGTTTTGACTCTAACTTGAAGTGAGGTCGAGATTATTGATGAAGTTAGGATGTCAGATAGTGAGAAGGAAAACTATAAATAAAATATGAAAGTAGTTCTGACCCCCATCTATAATAGGTCGGGATGGACAAGCAGTTGGGATGTCGGACAATCGATACTTCCTATATTTTTTTGGAAAAATAAAGAGGTTTGACCTATAAAATTTATTTCTTAAAGAGATTTATTTTAATAAATGAAACATTTTTTTAATTTTTAAATAGGGCCCTCATTTTTCTTTGTTTTAAGCAACCAAAATAATAAAAATGAGGAGGTTGTTGTAGTCCTAAAAATAAATGGTGACACATTGTGAGAAACAATTATCCCTGTTAGGGTTAATTCAAAAACCAAATAAAAAAAAAGTTTTCATAAATTTGTTCTAAATTATGATTATACCATAAATGCTTGATATAATATTGAATATAAATTAAACAATCAAATAGAAGTGTTTATGACAAGGAATGAAATTTTATGTAATAAGAGTCAATAGATGAGGTTCTTTAAATTTTAAAACTTAAAATTTAATAAATTTTGAACTTTTCCATACTAAGCTTAAGATTTTAATACGATCAAAGTAATTTTATTTTCATTTAATACGTCTCTCTTATCCTAACATTGCTCCACTCCCAATGGGCCTGTTTAGTACCCTGGTGAAGAATACCTTGATATCATAGGAAAATTTATCTGCTGCCAACAAGCCTGTTCAATACTCCGAAGGGGTTTTTACTATTCCTCACATGTCATTTTTAGAAATGTTTTTTTCTGACTCTTTGATCATTTAATATCCTTATAATATTTTTCTCTTTTAAGCAAATTTTGGTATCAAAAAAACAGGGTGATATGAGAGTGGTTTTGGTTTAAGCAAACACTTTAACATAAGATAATCAACTAGGCACTTTCCTACTAATGAAAGTTTTTATTAAGAACTAAAGTAATAAAAAGCATAAATAGACCTCTCATATTTTAAGAATACTTTATATTTAGACTTTTAATTCATTTGAATAATAAATAATTTATTGACAAAAATGTTTTTCTTTAAAAAAAATGTAACAACAACTAGAATTTTTTTTTCTCAATTGATCTACTCCTATTATTTATACAAAAAGTATTACAGCAAGGCAGCGTCCTCGAAGATTCTTGCCATGAAGTTGGAAATTTACAAAAAATAATTCTTGGCATCAGCCAGCGGAAGACTTACAACAGAGTTTTTAACTTCCAGGAACATTGGCCATTCCATAAAACTCCAAAACTGACCATACAGCGATCCATTGCTAATCATAAACAAAACATTAACAAACTCCAACATGTAAAGTGGACAGAGACCTGAAACATGCGTGAACACAGTGAATCAAAAGGGAGGTGAATTCCTTCTTCAGATGCAGAACAAGAATGGAGGCACGTGCTGGTTCATTCGTCATCTGAGGTAGACGGTTGTTCCTCAACAACCCGACACCCAAATTGATCTGAGTCATTTGAGTCATATGGATGGACCTCTGAGCTTGAAGGCTTTCCTCTTGCTGGCGCGCTCGAATTTGCATTAGCTTCAGAATTCACCATGGAAAGGCCTCCTGTGACTTGGCACTAGTTAACATTTGGATTTTCCATCCTCTGATCTATAGGAACCCCAAGATGAGCCGCTCCCGAACCCCTGGCATTCTCACACTTTTCAATCCTTACCGAGACTATGAAGGAGGAGTTTGCCAGGGAACACGAAATGCGGAAACAGGCAGTGGGATGTGCATTATACTCATAGTCTTTGATCCTAACTCACCCTCTTCCCCTGCCCCTGCCACTTCTAGTGGCTGGATAATTGAATCGACCGAACTCCAACGCATCCGAGGATGGGTCCAAGGTGGGTGAGGAGTGCTGATGGGTGGCGCGACCGCAGGAGCCGCCTCGCCTACTCCCCATTATGGGCCTTTCTCGCGGCATAGTGATATACCGAGGAGTGACAGAGGGGCGAATGCACAGAGGGGGATAACAGAAAAACGAATGCTCAGAGAGAAGCGGAGACGGAGCCCAGACAAAGCTGTGAGCCCCTGGAGCTGGAGCCGAGCGGAAGACGAAGATGGAGAAGGCTCTTGAGACCCAACCGAGACTGACTAACAAAGACGAACTAACAGAGAGGCTCAGAGAGACGCTCAGAGCAGCGACCTTTATGGAGTTGAAGGCCTGCAACGGAACCGCGGGAGTGACGAACAGCCTGAGAGCCATCGCGCAGTTAACCAGGAGCCTGAAGGACAACATTAATGCTGCCATTAATAGAGGTGTGCGAGACTAGCTCGCCATCCCATAACCATTACTAGTGACGCAATTGGGCTGCCACCTGCCCACTCGACGCGCCTCCATCGTACCCTTTAGCCTGTCAATCACCCGCATCCAGGAGTGAGTAGTCTTGTTGCACCAAAGAAGTGCATTCATGTTTGATTTGTTCATCATTTGAGTCGCCGAGAGGTCTTGAGAAATATGGGATCTGCTGGTTTACCCCTTGATTGGCCAGTCTATCTACTACTTTGTTGGCAGTGCGTCTTACATGCTTGAAGGTGATGCTTTGGGGGTTCCGGAGCCGTTCCTCCAAAAGTTCCAATCTGCTGAGCAGCCTCCAGCTAGAAGCTATCTTGGCTGCCGAGGTACCTGCTTGAATCCTGGTGGCTACTGTTATTAGGATAAGGGAGTCTCCCTCAACCTCTAATGGGAAGAAGTTTTTTTGATCTGCAATGCAAATCCCTTTCCACAATCCTTCCAATTCAGCAGCGTTGTTGGTGTCTTTGCCAATGGTTCCATAGTAGATATGCAGTGCTACACCCACATCGTTCCTGAAGACCCCCCCAAAGCCCGTCGGCCCAGGATTGCCCTTGGCTGCCCCATCAAAATTCAATTTGTATGAGTTGAATGCAGGAGGAGACCAAGTGAGAGGAGAGGCAGAACTAGTTGGAGGACGAGCTTTGACATGGGCCAAAAAGGACAGGTCCAAATTCCAGGCGTTCATGATGAGGCGTTCCTGAGGTGATTCTGGCAGATCCGTGTCTTGCCAGTGTCTGATAGCTAGAGTTTCTTGGAGATTTTGCTTCAGAAGAAGCCACAGAGTATCAATTGGCCTGCTGATATTGTTAAAAATTCTGTTGTTCCTTTCCTTCCAGAGTATCCAGTAGAGAAAGCCTGGGATTAGATTCCACAGAGAGTTTAGAAGAGGGCTTTGAAAAGGGTGCTTTGGCCATTTTCTAATGGTATCTGTTATATCTCCCATCCGTTCTCCTGATCTTCTATTGCATTGTTCAGTTTTCTCCCATAACTGAGTAGCTAGAGGACAAGTCTCCATGAGATGCATGATGGATTCAGAGTTGAGATTGCAGTTGGGACATCTCGATGGGCCAATGAATCCCCTTTTTTGTAGATTGTCCCAAGTGAGGATACACCTCTTGCTTAAGAGCCATAGAAAGGTGGAGACCTTAGGCCATATTCCTGGTTGCCAGACCCGTTCCCAGAGCTGATCCTTGTCTGTCTGAGTGGCTGAGTAGCGAAGCTGGTAAGCTTCCTTGGTGGTAAACATTCCTCTTGGCGTATGTCCCCAACGCAGTTTGTCCTGCTGATCTGAGTATTTGATTCTTCTGTGATTTAACTCCTGATCGATCTCGGTATAGGTTTCCCCTTGCCAATTGGCCTGCCAGGTGCTAGCGGGTTTCCATAGTTGAAAGTCTTGGGGCGTTTGCTGCTGCCAGAATTGATGAACATGGGTGAGATTTGCTTGCTGCATAGAAACCTGCCAGATTGGCTTGTGGAAAAGAGAGGCTAGTTTTGGGAGCTGTTGCCAAGAGTCCTCCCAGAACCTAGCTATGGTTCCTGAATGAATTTCCTAGAAGCTATGCTCTTGAATGAAGGCGCTGTGAAGCTTGGCAGCATTCCAAATCAAAGAGCCTGGGGTTGTAGTGCTAATTCTTATGAGGTCGTTCCATTGACTTCCTGGGGCATATTTTGCTTGCCATAGCCGCGCCCAGGGTATTTGTGGTTTGGAGATCCAATTCCACCATATACGGGCTCCCATTGTGTTGTTGCTTTGGAGAGGATCCCTTAATCCGAGCCCACCCTCTGATTTTGGCTGGCAGACCTCCTTCCAATTAACAAGAGCCCATTTTCTATTGAGACCAGAAGATCCCCACAGAAAGTTTCTCTGAAGATTGCAGATTGCCTTAAGGACCCATTTTGGCGCTGCCAGAATAGAAAAAAGATACAGAGGCATGGCCTGGAGAACAAATTTGATCAAAATGAGTCTGCTGGCCATATTGAGAGAGCAGAAAGTCCATGACGAGAGCCTTGAATCCAATTTGTCGAGAAGAGTCCTCTAGGAGGCATGCTTTATGGCGAAGTCCAACAAAGGATCCCCCAGGTATTTCGAGGGTAGCACTGCTATAGAGAATCCCAGAATACGAGCGATGTTCCTTTGAGTGGTGGAAGGGGTATTAAAAAAGAAGAGTTGGGATTTGGAGGCATTGATAGAGGTATCAGAGGCTTCAGAGAAGAGAGAGAGCAGATGTTTGAAGGATTTTTCCTCTTGAGAGGAGGGGTGGCCAAAAAGCATAGTATCGTCTACAAACTGTTGGTGGGATAAGGGATGAAGACCATGGAGAGAAATGCCTTTTAGAGCTTGAGAGGATACGGCAGAGTGAAGCAGACGACTGAGCCCTTCTGCCATGAGGACAAAAAGGAAGGGGGATAGGGGATCCCCTTGACGAATACCACGTGAGGGGCGGAAGGGTGAAGAGGGGGAGCCATTGAGCAGGACCGAAAAACAGGGAGAGGAGATGAGATTCATGATCCATCTTGTCCAAGTGGCATTGAAGCCAAATGCCAATAACATCTGATGAATATAGTTCCAGCTAAGTTTGTCAAAAGCTTTAGAGAGATCAAGCTTTAGAATCATACCTGGCTTTTTCAGAAGCTTCAGAGAGTGGATTACTTCATTTGAAAGAATAATGTCGTCCATTATCTGACGCCCTTCTACGTATCCAGTCTGCTCCAGCGAGATGAGAAGAGGGAGGAGAGGTTTGAGCCTATTCGCCAGTACTTTGGAGATGAGCTTGTAGATGACGTTGCATAATGCAATCGGCCTGTATTTGTCGGGCATATTTGGTTCATCCCCTTTAGGTACTAGCGCTAAGAAAGTGGCATTTAGGGAGGGGAGAATCCAGTGCATAGATCTTGATTCCTCCACTAATTCCCATACCTCTGTCTTGATGAGCTCCCAAAACTCGTGAAAGAAATTGGCGGTGAAACCATCAGGACCAGGTGCCTTGCCATCCTTGAGTTGGGCCATCGCAGCTTCTACTTCCTGCAGTGAAATAGATTGGAGCAGTTTATTGTTGTGGTCCTCCGTTATGATTTTAGGAATGTGCTGCGTGATGGTTCTAATGGCTTGATCTCTGCTTCCTGGAGGCTCCCTAAGAGTTTCCTGAAAGTACTCTTTAAATTCCTTTTCCATGTCTTCATGCACTTCTAATCTTTCCCCTTGACGATTGTTGATGAATGCAATATTGTTGTGCATTCTTCTTTGAATGGCGGATCTATGGAAGAATTTTGTATTCTTCTCCCCTTCCTTGAGCCACCAGATTCTGGACTTTTGTCGCCACAGGATTTCTTCTTGCTGCCTGCGTGCCTCAATTTTAGTCCAAAGGGTCTGCTCCTGATGTGCCTGCTCTTCTGTCCTACCCTCCAAGATGATAGTCTGTTGAAGTGAGCACATTTGCTATTCCAACTTTTTCCAATTCTCAAAAATATTGCCAAACTGAGTACGGTTCCAAACTTTGAGAACTTGTTTTAGGTTTTTTAATTTCTGTTGGAATTGGAACATTTTGGCTCCTTCTGGTGGGATAAAGGATTTCCAGGCCTCGCTGACCACTTCTTTGAAGTTAGGATTTGAGAACCAGAAGTCTTCAAATCGAAAAGGTCTGTTGCATCTTGTACCTAGCCGTGACCATTGTAACATAATGGGCCAGTGATCTGATCCTCCTTGGGGCAATATGGAAGCATGAAAGTCCCCTCCCAGGTGTATGGCATTGTCCGAGATGAGGAACCGATCTAGCCTGGAAGCAATATGTTGAGTACCCCTTCGCTTATTGGTCCAGGTATATACACCATTGGAAGTCTGAATATCCATTAATTGATTGCTTTGAATAAATTCTTTGAAGCCGCTACTGTCACCTTCTAACCTTGATCTGCTGCCGTGTTTCTCCTCCAGCGTCGTTATGATGTTGAAGTCGCCGCCACCAATCCAGAGGGGGAACTGCCTGTTAGAATTGAGAATGGTGAGAGTATCCAAAAGTTCCAGTTTTTGCTGTAAATTTTGCAGAAAATATACATTTGAGAGATGCCCGTGAATGTTTGTCCCGATGAGATGGAAGGACGCTTGGATGAGGAAGTGGGTAGCATGAAAGTCTTGAAGAGTGAGAACCTGCGGGTTCCACATAATTGCCAGTCCTCCGGAAGCTCCGGAGGCATCTACTGAAACTGAGCAGCTGCCTGACCAGACCTTATTAAGGATTCTTTCTATAGCAGTGTTATTACTTTTCGTTTCTTGAAGAAAAACTAATGATGGTTTTTCTTGCTGGATCAAGTTTTTTAACATTCTGTGTTTTGAGGGGCTATTGAGCCCTCTCACATTCCAAGAGATGAGCTTCATGAGGAACAGTGGGGTTGGGGTTTGTAGAACTTTGTCAACTTAGGGAATCACCCGGATTCCATTAGTATTTCTCCTACGATAATGGTCCTTTGCAAATCTGTTTTGCGCCCTCTTTTCTTCGTTTCTTTTAGAATTTTTTTTCCATCCCAGGGGCTTCCTGCTTGTATACCTAGACATTTATTGTGCTGAACTTTGGTGAGAACTCCTTCCAGCCTGTCGATTTGCCATGGGGGTATTGAATTGTATTCTTTCTGCTTGCATGCTGTTTCCAATTTGAGGATATCCAGACCTTCCAGACTAACATTCTCTGGATCCTCATCCATTATTGTGGGAGTATTCTGATCTTCCATGGATGCGTTGTCATGCAGACTAAGAGCTAGAGCAGCATCTAGCTCCATTGAAGAAGACTGCTGGCCGGACTCTGGAACAGTTTTCTCCGAGGTAGAGGGATTTAGGCCAGTATCTGGAACAGGTTTCTTCGAGTCAGAGGATATTAGTAGGCTGGAGGGAGCGGAGGCTGAGGATGGCCAAGAAGATTTGATAATCTGGGAGGATGAGGGTGGGGAAGGGATTACCTGAGGATCTAAGCTTTGATTCTCTGAGGGATCTTGAGAGGAGAGTATTATAAATCTATTCTGGGATTCAGGCTTTTTGGGGCTTTCTAGGGCTGTGGGATTTTTCTTTGCATGCCGCCGACGATTAGGGACTTTAATGAATCCTTCAGAGTCTTTGCTAGTTTCATTAGCAGAGGTTTTGGGCAGAGTGTTCAGAGGACAGTCCCGGAAGAGATGGCCATGTTCATGGCATTTTCGACAACGAAAAGGGATATGCTCGTAGTCTAATGGTTGAATCCATTCAAAATCATCATGAAAGAGACTTACCGAGTCTGCAAGAGCTTTGGTCAGATGCATCTGGATGCAGATCCTGGTGTATGAGGTGTATCTTCGAGTTTTGGTTTCCTCAACAACTTTGATGAAAACCCCCAAGCTGTTGCCGATGTCCGTTAGCATTTCCTCTTTCCAGTATTCCATAGGAAGGGAGTACATACGTATCCATACTGGAGCCCAACTGAAATCTTCCTTATCTGGGTTAAACCTAGCTTTCCAGTCACGAAGGTACAGACCTGAGGAGTTAAAGAAGTACGGGCCGCCTTCAAATATGCGAGATTTGTCCTCCACACAGTGGAAAATGGCCGTGAAGAAGCCTTTGGGGCCAAGCTGCAGAGTGACTTGTCCTTTGGGCTTCCATTTTGAAGCGATCCAGCCCTGCAGAGCCTTTTCAGTTGGCCAAAATCCAAGGAATTTTCCTATGAGCGCATGGTCCTGCATAAATTGAATTTCGTTGTTGATTCGATGACTGGGGAGATCGACTTTGATTCGTTCTGCAGCTTTCGGGATGCATGTTGCCGAGGTCGCCTTTGGCTGTGACGTTGGAGACTTTTGGTTCACGCCTTTGTCTTTGGCATTCGCTTCACGTGCTGCTGAGGGGTCAGCTTCATTATTGACTGGTTCAGATCCCTGATCTGTTTCTGGGAAAATGCCAGGAGGGAACAGAGGTACTGCAGGCCTGGAAATGTCAGAGGCGGAAGCGTTGAAAGGAGGGGGGAAGATCCCGCCCCTCCCGAAGGCGCATCCATGGGAAAGAAGTCAACAGGAGCACTGTGGCGTGAGCTTTGAAAACCAGGAGTAGGCAGGGATTAGGGTTATCTCGTAAGGAGCAGAGAGAGGCATTCGCAGAGCCCGTCGTAACACAACTAGAATTATACAACAAGAACAAAATAAAATAAAATTTTAGTACAAAATCAAACTTAAATAAAAATGAAAATCTCAAGGACACCCACGTCCTTTGGCAAGGAAAATTATTTACATATGATCAAAATAATTTCCTTATGAAAAGTATCTCTTTAAAATCTTCCCATTTACAGGCAGATTTCAACTGGGCCTTCTACTATTTGCAGAATGTAAGTTGAAGGTCCAACTTTTGAAGAGATTTGAAAAGGACCGATGCGAAGATGTTGAAATTTAGAGTGTCTACCCTTTTCTTCATGGCTTTTATCCCACTTAGGCACCAAGTCTCCACTAGCAAAATATATGTATGATTCTAAATGCTTGTCAAACCATCTTTTAATAATTTTTTGATGTTCATGAAACTTGGATTTAGCTTTTTGTATTTCTTCCTCCAATTTTAATAATGTACACATTCTTACATTCATATCTCTAATTAAATTTCGATTTATTGATTGAGCTAATTGTATTGAGAGAAGAGAAATATTTGGAGGCAAGATAGCTTCCTTGCCATATAAAATGGAATAAGGGGAATTACCTAATGCTCTTTTTGGAGTAACTCTGTCAGCCCACAGAGCATTGGATAACTGGTTATGCCAGTTTCTTTGATGTTTTTATACAATTTTCTTGAGATTTTGGATTAGGGTTTTGTTTGTTGATTCTGCTAAGCCATTGCCCTATGGGTAGTAGTTAGCAAATAATTTTATTTTAATACCTTTATCCAAGCAACATTCAATCATCTTAAGAGAATAAAAATAAGATGCATTATTGAATACAAAAGCCATTGGGATACCAAACTTGGAAATTATATGATTTTCGAGAAAAGACATCACTTGTTCATCATTAACTTTCTTTAATGGGATTGCTTTAGTCCACTTGGTAAAATAGTCAGTGGTAGTGAGAATATACTTATGTAACTTTGAATAATTTGGATTAATCTCACCAATAATGTCCAAACCCCATTGTTCAAAAGGTCCTTCGATTTCTAGTTGAAGGGGAGGGTTGGTCTTTTTTATTTTCCAAAAGTAGTATGCATGTTTTTCATTTCCTTGCATATGCGTAGGCGTCTCTGAAAAGAGTTGGCTAGTAATAACCTGCTCGTAGTATTTTTTGCACAATAGTTTCTCCACCAAAATGTCCACCAACAGGACCAATGTAAATCAACTAATACTTTATCTAAATAATATTTCTCTAGGAATATTAGTAAATTTCATAATAATTTCTCCTAAAATGAATGACATTAATCAATTGATATTTAGTATATTTTATACGCAAAGCCCTTTTTTGTTTAATTGATAAGAGATTAGGAGAAGTTCCATGAGTTAAAAAATACTTAATATTAGAATACCAAGTATTTGTTGATATAAGGACATAAATAATTTGTTCTTGACTTACCTCAAACTCATTGTACCAACCTACCTCTGAAAGAGAACTCCCTTATCCATCTAAATGATAACCTTCTGTTTCAGCTAATATTTTTCACAATCCTTGTCCTCTGATGAATTTTGATGGTTTAATCTCAAGGTCATATTCTTTTAGTGCAGCCATCCAATTGGCCATTTTTTCTACTAGATATTTTTGAATGAATAAATTTCTAACTGCAGGGTGTGGAACTATAACTTTAGTATGAGATTTTGGAAGGAAAGGTCTAAAATGTTTGAAAAATTTATAGAATGCATGAGCTTTCTTATCTATATATGAATAGTTCAATTAAACACCTTGAAATCCATAACTCATAAGAGAAATATGGGATTTTAATGTCATCAGCATTCTTTTGAGTAAGGATTTTTGTATAAGAGACATCATATGTGATTGTAGAATACAAGAATTCTTTATGAAAATTTGGACTAATTAATGTTGGAGCAACAACAATATCCTCTTTAATATTTTCAAAAACATCTTTTTTTTGTATACCCCATTTGAAAGTATGATTTTTCTTAGTCATATCATGCATTGGTTTGGAAGTCTCTGTAAAATCAGGAATGAATATTCTAACAAAATTAATCTTCCCTAAAAAATAGTGCATAGATTTTTTATGACGAGGAAGAGTAAATTGTAATATTTCTTCGATTCTATCTAGATCAATTATAATGTTGGTCTTAGAAAATATGAAGCCTAACAACTTACCTTCAATGACAATATATATTTCTTCTTAGGGTTTAAAGAGACCATATTTGTGACATCTAGCAAATATTTACTTTAAATGATCAACATGTTGTATCCTTTTCTTTGAATAAACAATAATATCATCCAAGTAATCAACCATGAAATTATTAATGATTCCATTAAAAGTGATATCCATGGCTCATTGAAAAGTTTCTCCTGCAATGATTCATCTGAAATACATCTTTTTACAGGCATATGTACCGCACTTGGTTCAAAAAGTAGTTTTAATTTGATTTTTAGGTGTAACCAAAATCTAGTTATAACTTGAGAAACCCATCAAGTAAAGAAAACATCTTCAAACCCACAATAGATTGTAAAATTTGTTCTATTTGAGGAACATGGTAATTATATTTTTCAGAGGATTTGTTAAAATTATAGAAATAAATACAAATTCTAATATCCTCGTTCTTCTTTCGAATTGGAACGAAATTTGACACACAATGATAATGTCTAACAAGAAAAATTATTTTTGCCTTTAAAAGTTTATTCAATTCTTCTTTAATTTGACCCTCAAGCCTAGGATGCATTTTCTGAGCTTTTGTTGAAAAGTTTTCATATTTGCCTTTATTTGTTTTACATGTTGAACACTTTTATTGTCATAAACTTTCAAATCGTTATACGTCCATGCAAAGACATCTTTGTATTGTTTGAATAATGTAATGAATTTTGAACATTCAGAAAGAGTATAGTTGCTTCCCAAATTAACATTTTGGGGTAGTTTGTTAGTCCTCAGATTTACAACCTCAAATTGCATTGAAGAATTATTAGTTTTTCAATTTGTACTACCTTTGAACATGTTCTGAAAATCATACAATTTTTCCAAATGAACTATGGATTTAGGAATAGAATTTTGAGTTTTAAGTTCATTAGGAAAATATGATTGTAACTATGAATCATGTTGATCTTCATCAACAAACAATTATTTAAAAGTATCTTCTAAGGTAAAAAAATACATTATCTGATCATCATTATCAAATACTCATCAATTAGAGATGTTATCAATTACATATGGCCTAAAAAGGATTTTAATTGAGAAATTTTTAGGCGAACTTTTTTCAACTAGTAGAAGCCTCGAAGCAACATTAGCTAAAAGATAAGAATCATTATTTTGAGATCGAGGTATGGAATGTAATTCAAAACTATAAAAGTTTTAAGCTAAGTCCCAAACCTCTTTTCTGTATTTTTTTAAATGATTAGAGACATAATGAATGTTTTTTTGCATTGTCTAACAATTATCTCTGAATCACCTAAGACTTTAATATTTTTTATTTCCATTTCAATAGCTTTACGAAGACCTTGAAGTAAGGCTTCGTATTTGGCAACATTATTTGTACATGGAAAATTCAATCTACAAGATAAAATGAACTTATTACCTTGTGGGTCTAGTAAAATACATCCAATACCAATGTCTTCTGCTGATTAGATCCATCAAAGTATAAGGTCAAAAGATTAGTATTTACATGATCATTTGTGAAAATGGAAGGAAGCAATCCAGTATATGAAATATATCATGAATTTAAAGAAAATATAGTAAGAAAATTCAAAATTTCAATTTGTGTTTAAAGAATAGTAGATTGTTCAGATGTAAAATTTCCTAGAAAGGTATCAAATGAATAATTTCCTAGTGAGGCTTGCAGAAATATGACTAGTCCATTTGGGTTTGCAAGGTTTGTAACTGTATGCTTCATGTGTTGTTACATTTCTACCTTTACTTTATTAGGTTTCCATTTAATGGAAACCACAAGTGAGAATCAGTTGAGAAATATCCATTAAGCTTTTCAGACAAATGCCGACTAAGTATTAAACCATAATATTCTGGTTTGTCGGTTACATCAATATCAATAATCTGAAATATATTTGGATTAGAGGCAGGTCTTACAATTACATTTTTTATTTCTCCAATAACTTCAACACTTGACCTGTCAAGTTGAACAATCTGGGTTGATGATTGAATAGGAGTAAAATTTAATTTTTCAGCCACTGATAAAGGCATTACATTCGATGAATCCCCTGAATCAACAAGAAAATCATGAACATTTCAATCGCAAATTTAAAAAATCAAGAGGAATAGAGGAGTATGAGAATATGATCTATCTCCAATGACAACTACATTGATATTATATATTATTTTGGCATGATCTTTTTGAGAATTATTAGAAGTCTAAGTGTGGGATGATTCATTTCCTAAGGCTTTGAAACGTTTATCTTTTCGTGGAGCTAATTTTGATAACTCAAACAAAGAAATATTCAGCCTATTATTATTCATGTCTTCTACCAAATCATATTCAATGTGTTCGATTTGAGGAGCTACATTGGATGTAATGGTATGTTTATTAAAAGTTTGTATTTTTATAGGACTAGGAGGATTGCTAACTGCTGAAGAAGAAGTCAGATTAGGAGATTGATTTTGAATTATACTTCTTGCCTGAACAACAATAACTTCTTCTTCATCTTCAATTAAATCATTATCAATTAACCCACCTAATGAAACATCCCATAACACATTATCCATTTTACTAGATTATGCTTCCCCTTTCTTTCCTTCCTATGTTTGTTCATCTTCTTTACTTTCTATGAAAACTTAAACCTATTTATAAAAGTTCCACATTTTTTCTTAGAATGGTTGTCATTTGTTCTCTACTGAAATCATATTGTGAATAATAATCAATATTAAATTCTTCTACATTCATTTGATTGGCATTGGGTGGTTGATTTATCCTAAATGGTCTCCATGGTTTTTTAACAGGAGTTGTTTCAAAGAGAACATTCTTGACATCAGTTTTTGCCCAAGGAAAAATCGTAATTTTCATTAATATATTGTAAATTACATGTTGTAGATGGTTCCGGGAAGCATATGCAAGATAGGGTGGTTGTTGCCACAATCTGATAAACTGTCCAAAATTTGTCCCAAGATGGGATACTGTTATGTTAAATACAAATTTACATGTCTAAAAATAAATATGTACATAAGTAGCCTGATAAAAATATAATCTGTCATATCATAAAATCATCAAAATCAGGGCTTGGCTGCCCCAGGATGTTGCTGATCATCATAAGGTCTATGAAAATACTAGTAGTACTCATGCCCTGTCTGCTCCTGGATCATCCAATGCTCCTGTGGCTAGAGCGTGACCTCCTTGGATAATCTGTTGGAAATTTGATTGTGCTCCCTGTATATGTGATGACAAATGATAGAGTCAAATTGTGATTTCAGTAGAAAATCCTCATCCAAAATATTCTGGAGTGTGTGCATGTGAAAGAAAAATTGTTGATTAAACCATGTTATGATGAGTTTGGAATCGCCAAAAATTTGAATGTGTCTACATCCCTTCTCAATTGCAAAGTATAATAAGTGCTAAAGGGTAATGAGATCAAAATAATTGTTTGTTGCTTCTTTTAGACCCATTTGAATTTTGAAATGACGATTTGAATAAAGATGAAGGAGGACACCTCCTCCACAACCATTCTGCTATTCTGATCCATCAAAATATGCCCATGGTATATTCCTGTCTGTGGTTTAAGATGTAATGGTGCAAATTGTGTGAGGATGATCATCCTACAAAATACTGTTGTAAATAGTAATAATATGGGCTAAAGATAAAGGCCATTGAGGTGAAATTCCTTTGAACATTAGCTTGTTCTTGAGCAACCAGATACACCAACATATTAGAAGAGGAAGGTTCTTGATTTTGGTTGGTTGTGCGTTAGTCCACCATGTTTTCCAAGCCTCCAAGATATTTATACCTTTCCATTTGTTGGAGAGATGTAGTGTTGATAGAGCTTGTGTCCAAAAATATGTGGTGATAGAGAAGTGAAGAAAAAGATGTTCAATTGATTCAAGAACCTGTCGACAGAGAATGCACTGGGTTAGTCATTGAAATGATTGCCTTTGTAAATTATCCCTAGTGGGAGCTTTATTATGAAGGATACACCACATGAATAACTTGGCTCTTGGAGGTGCCTTCAATTTCCAGAGAGTGTGCCACCACCAGTTAATAATAGGTGGCTTATGATCAGAGAATATTAAGGGGTAGCCTTCCTTAGGAGAGTAGGAACCATGTTGTGCATGTACCAAAATGAGCTCGATCGTCACCCTCTTTCATTTGAACATGTGATTTAGAGAGGGAATTAGTGTAGGAATGCCATACAATATGCTAGATATCCGGAATTCCTAATTGTTTAACAGATTTCCAAGCCTATGAGAAAATAGATGAGTTGTCCAGATCAACAATGTGTGCATGGCACGAGATACCAGTGTTCGAGATAAATAGTATGAGCTTAGGTGGAAGATGAAATGTGTTCCCACAACCAGACCAAGGATCCATACCAATGCAGACCAAGTCTCCAAATCCAACCCTCCAGACCATACCATCTTGGATGTAAGATAGGGAGTTCAAAATAACACGCCAGATAGTTGAGATATTAGTTCTGTTCCAAGTGGGGCATCTGATCCAATCAAGGAGGTGGAGTGGACTGATATATTTTTGAATGACCACCTCCATCCATTCTTTGCAGTAATAACTTGATAACCCATCTTGGCTACAAGATCTGTTGCAAAGGCTTCAAAATTTTTCATGCCCCAACCTCCCCATTTCTTAGGAAGTGCAATGTGATCCCATATGACCCAAGCATAAGTATGTCCTTCTTGTTTCCCCTTCCATAGTAATCTACAACACAATTGGTGTATTCTAGCCAAGATGACCCTTGGAATCCAAGCCAAGGACATCCAATACACTAGTGTTGCCTCCATAACAAATTTTATAAGTGTGAGGCACCAAACCCTAGATAGCCATCGATGGTGCAAGATATTTAGCCTCCTTTCAATATTTTCCACTAGCCATGTCCAATCAACTATCTTGTAGTGAATGGGCTTGAGTTGAAAACCAAGATATTTGAGGCCATCATCAAAGGGGAGGATAGTAAAGGGGAATCTCTGATGTGCAAAATGTGATTCATATTGGGAGAAACCAACAATAGTCAGGGTTGATTTTTTTGATTACACTCCATGCAAGTAGAAAAGTAGAAGGACTTGAGGACAGAAAAAAATACAGATGTATCACCAATCGATCCATTAAGGAAAATAAGGACATCATCAACAAAGAGCAGATGAGATATGATGCAACTGTTGGTGATTTTAATACCCTGTATCCTGCCCAATCTTCTTTCCTTGGATATGAGCTGACTCAATCCTTCAATGACAAGTAGAAATAGAAGGGGTGAGAGTGGACATCGTTACCTTAGATCCCGCTCAACATGAAAAAATGGAGAAGCAGACCCATTTATGAGAACCATAGAAGAGACATTGTTGATGGCGCACATGATCCAGTTAATGAAAGAAATAATGAAACCCAAGTGATTCAATATAATTCTCAAATATAGCCCACTGGTATGGTCAAAATATTTTGCTAAATCAATCTTAAGGATCATACCTTTTAGCCTCTTGATCTTGATAGAATGTAGTACCTCCTGTGCAGTGTCAACAACTTCATGGACTTGTTGATGATTAAGGAACACAAACTATTCTGATGAGATGTGCTCAGATAAAATAGGCTTTAGGTGATTTGAAATGATCTTGGCAATCATCTTATATATACAATTACAAAGAAAAATAGTCCTAAAGTCATTAAAGGTCTGGGGAGAGTCAGATGTGGGAATAAGGGCGATGAATTCCGAGTTGAAAGAATCATACATACGACCAATGATCCAGGTTTATTTTATGAACTAAATTAGGTCATTTTCTAGCACTTCAAATAAATATAGATAAAATTCAACCAACCATCCATTCGGCCCAAGACCCTTATCTTGTTTGAACCATTTAAGAGTGCCTTCCAATTCTCCCATAGATACAAGCTTGTTGAGATGCTCTACAGCATCTTGATCAACGAATCTAGGGAAAAATTCAACAACTTTGATAATCTCAACAAGAGTAGTTTCCTATGGAGCCATAAAGAGCTGTCTAAAATGTGATGTGCTGAGATTGGCCAATTGGTTGAAGGATTGTAACCAATGACCAAAATCGTCCTCCAAGTGCCAAATCGTATTGATGGCACGATGACCATTTGACAATTGATGATAAAACTTTGTGTTGTCATCCCTATATTGTAACCAAATGGCTCATCTCCTTAGTCTCTAGGTTTCTTCTCTGTCCTTTAGTATTCTAGTCCTCTCTTCTTCAATATTTGTGAGGCACTCTTTAGCTTCAATAGAATCAAAGTCTCTTCCATCCATCATGACCAGATCTGCTAACTCATGTTCAAGATTGTCGATAATGATTCGTACCTCACTCATTTTACTTTGGACCATTCAATAGTTTTACACTTAAGACAAAGAATATTTTTTGCAAAGAATTCAGTGCGAGACTAACCACGATCAGGGGGAAGATATTTCCAATAAACAAAGACCATTTTGATGAAATCCTCATCCTTGAGCCAAGTAGAATTAAACTTAATTGGGGCTTTTGGCTTCCGTCTAACTCCCATAATTTCAAGGTAGATAGGAGAGTGGTTAGATAAACCACCTGATCCCACCCATTGTCTGTATAGGGAGAGGCTTCCGATAAGAGATTCTTTTAAGAGAAGACGGTCTAGTCTTCTAGCAAGAAAAGCATCTCCAATTCTTCTATTTTGCTAGGTAGGGAGAGGTCGAGCCATAGGGATATCAATGAGGTGATGTTACTTTAGTAATAGGCTAATGGGGTCAGATAGTGGATCAACTTATGTATTGTGTCCCCATGATTCAATGTTCCCAATGGAAAAATTGAGATCTCCCCCGAGGATAATGTTATCCGCATGCATGAAAGAATAATTGAGAAGTTTTTCCCAATATAAAACCTGGTTAATGCATGGATTATATACATTAATAAGTCTCAAATACCTCCCAAGTTCTGAAGAAAATATTTCAGCCCCAATAAAGCCATCACCTCCCCAAGAATTAAGCAGCTTAATTGTTCTAGTATTGTACCCAAATGAAATTCCTCTAGATCAAAGACAAACATCTAATGCATGAAAATGCCAACAAAAAACAAGGGATTCGAGAGAGGGGACAATCTGATCAATAAGTCCAAGGGTTTCTTGTAGGAAAATTATGTCCACCTACTCAAGTTCGAGGAGTCTTAAGAAGGCTAGTTTATTTACAAGACTAGCTAGCTCGCGACAATTGAATGAAAGCCACTTCATGGAGGACTAAAGGGAAGGGTGGTCATAGCTCTAAGGACCTTGTCGATGGAAAGTTGTGTACCCCTAGAAACATCTAGGCCAACCTGGTGAATAGCCTTGGACATAAAGGAATGTTTTCCCCTGGAAGATTTGGAAGTTTTCGGAGGGGGAATGATACCAAGACCGCAACATGCATCGGATGATGTTTTGACCAGGGAATGGAGAAGATAAGGATAGATTGTACGAGAGTCATTAGAAGAATCATAAAGTGAAGTAGAGAGAGGAGCATTAGGGATAGCAGGGGAGGTGTTCGAGAAGGTGGGCAAAGGGAATACAGTGGGGAAAATAAGAGGGGGGGAGAAATGCAGATGATATGATGATATGTGATAAAGATGTAGATAAAGAATTTGAAAGAATAGTATCAGATATGGAGGGACAAAATTGAGTGAGAGGAGAGGAAGATTACCTGACGTTAGACCAGTAGCCACTACCACACGAGATCTGGTGATGGGAGGTGAGGGAGGGCGAACTAGTCTCGAGCTCGTACCATGCTGCTAGACCTTGGATCTTGGAGGACGACCGATAACTTTTGTAGGCTGCTTATCCTGAGAGACAGATGGCACGTCTATTGCGTGGTCATCAATATGCAAATCAATGGGAGGTTTGGAGATGATCAGTGAAAATTAATTATGCAAGTGACCAACCTTATGGCAATGTCGACACCTGAAAGGTACTCCTTCATAATCTAGGATCTGTAGACGGGAGGTGTTCCTCCACTGAATATTCAGGCTAACCTCTAAACCTTCATGAGTATCAAGATGGAACAATATGCACACCATAGCCATGTTACCAATGACAATGTAGGATTTTTCATAGTCCAAATAAGTCCCGAGCTCATTCCAAATGCACTTGAATATGTCCTTAGACCAGAGGTGAAGCTGTAGACTAGGAAGACAAACCCAGATAGGACCAACCCCTAATTGTTCACACTCCGGGTCGAATAGAGGGCTCCATCTCTTGAGAATAACTGGTGCCATTTCGATGTGCCATAATTTAGGTAGTACCCATGGTACATATTCAAAATGATAAAAGTGGAGGGAAAACCATCCACAGGATAAGGTAATTCCTCAAGTACCTGGCCCCAAATTTCCATGATCCATTGCCTAAGACGCACCGAGTTGTAGGAGCGGCCCCAAATTTGGCCGACTAGAATTCAGTCTATAGTTTCCAAAACATCACTCATCTGAAGGTCGTCACCGAAGTTTAATGAGATCCTTTTGTGTCCCTCCTTGATGCACTTAGATTTCTTCATTGTCTAGGACGCTATACTAGAAGGTGGGTGGGAGGGAGCTACAAAAGATGTGCCAAGATCTTCGCCAAACCTAGTCTCAACACCTATATCCATAGGCGACAAGGTAGATCCTTCAAAACAACCCAATGAAAGGGGAAAGGATTCTAAATGAGTAAAGGTAACGTCAAATTCTAGTGGAAGAGTGTAGTGAGGGTCCAGATCTGTAGGGTTAGAGTGATAGGAAGCCGTAGAGGAAGGGATACACAAGAGATCTAGTGGAGATGATGTAATGGTCAGGTTCTGAAAGGAGGCTAGAAACTGTAGGGAACCTAAAGAAGGGGGTAAGTAGTTATAAATTGGTAGTGTTAATGTCAGTGTTTGCATACTGCCATTAGTGATAAAAAATCCTCGTTTCATATCATATTAGGGTCCCATTATGAAATTTTTGTCATTCCACTAGGTCGTCATGCAAAAATTTGGTCAATGAAGGTTGAATTAGGGTTTCCTTTACTATTTTTAGAAATTTACCCCTTGCTGGCTCATTTCAACCTTGCTGAGTATTCATTGTCCATAAAGTTAATGACATCATGCCATCACATCAGTCATGTCATCTTGAAATTTAGTCCTTCAAGGTCTCATTAGGTCTTTTAGGGGTTTTCAAGGTTTCATTAGGTCATTAGGGTTTCCAAGGTTTCATTAGGTCATTAGGGTTTCCAAGGTTCCAATAAAACACCATTCACTGCATAAGGCCAAAAAAGTATGAGAGTAAAGCATATAATATCCCTTTTCAGTCAAATAATGGTTTACGAGTATGTAAACATGGTTGCTGAAGTTCGAAATTTGATTTTAAGCAAGAATTTCATTCTAGTTTGTAACTTTATTTCAAAAGACAAATGTAATATTTTTTTATTTTATTTATTTAATTTTATGTTATCATATGTAATAAGTCACCATTTTAGTTGTTTACTCAATTCCATTGCCAAAAGCTCAACATCATCTACTTGTTAAAGGAAAAAGTCAGAATTCAAAGAGCATTAGTGTGAAAATTTGAAAAGTGACATGAAATATTAGAAAATGGGTTTTCAAAGCATAAATTAAACCCATTCAAATATAAAAGCCCTCAAGGACATCGATTCAACATTCTTTTGCACTCATACACTCTCAAAGCATCCTCAACAATCGGGAATTTTTGAGAAATTGGGCAAAACAGGGGCAGAGGGTGCATTTTGAAACTAGAGGGTGTGTTTTGAACTGGTGTTGCGCGTTTACCTCAAAACGCTGAGTGTTTTCTAAGGGTGTTGTGCGCCTGTTAAGAGAGGGCGTGTTTGATCAGATTGTTGCGCATTTTCCCGAAAACATCCAGAGATTTCCCAAAGAGCACTACATCATCTCCAAGCTTCAAAATGTGTCACCAACATGCTCTAGCAAACAAGTAGGTTGAAATCATATCACTCCTCTCCTCCATAGTTGATTTATATGATGTTTCATTGTGTTTTGGTGTCCTACTAAATTCAAAACCCTAGTAACATAATCCCATTCCTAAATTCCATTTCCTAGCTTCCCACTACCATTCCTACATTTCAAAACTACCCCCTATCACCTCCCTCATATCACACATCCCCATTTCCATCTCCTCAATTTCCTCACACCATTCCATACTCTCTACACCTACATTCCATTTCATCATCTCCCTAGGGTTTGACTCCAATAACTCATGGAAGAAGAAGAGAACATAAGTCATAGTGAGGAAGAAAGACATGAGATGAGGCTATCTAAGAGAGGAGGAAGAATCATTAGACATGAGCCAACAAATACTAGAGAACTCATGGAATCTCCCATCACTGTGATAGGATTTAAGCATGTGGGCTATTTTAAGTTTTGTGAGAAAGTACAAAGGATCCAACATCATCCTGTGTTGACTAGATTATTCATCAGCAACCTCCATGACAACTAGGTAACCCTTGTTGGTGTCACCTTCAATGTATCTCCTGCTATCATATCAGCTGCCTCTGGGATCCCAAATGTTGGGGAAAAATGGTTTAAACAAGGAGAATTGGATCATTTCTATTATGAGCCATATCTTAAACCAAGGTACAAGAATGAGAGAAAGAGGATTTTTCCTTTCTCTTACCTCCTAGACAGATATGTTCCCATGATGAAAATCATCATGAAGTACTTCACTTGTGAGGGTAGGTTTTCTAGGCTTTATTCCTATCATATCCGACTACTCATGCATTTCACAAGAGTCAAAATGCTCAATATGCCCTACTATCTTTACCGGAGCATTGACAAGATGTCATTCATTTCCCAAAAGAAATATTATGATCATCAAATGCAAAGTATCTTTCACCACTCCCTCATCAAGATGATAGTCCTCCATTACCTTGATCAGCTTAACATTGCATGGGACACCTTTATATCCAATGAGATTTTCACTGTCCCACCTATTCAGCATGGCCAAGAAGCACCTTCATCATCTCATCCACCCACCTCCATTCCTCCACCTTAGCCCATACATCATTCATCATCTAATGAGTTAGCCACACCATCACCTCCATCATCACCATTTCATGAGCCTATTCATTCACCTGGCAAAGATGAAGGCAATGAGCAAGAACACATTGAGCATGGTGAGAGAAGCAAGCCTAAAAGGGCTAGTTTATGTGCCTTGACACATACCTATCAGAGAGGGCATAGGCAAGTTTTTTCCCCACATATTATGGGAGGGGCCTTGCCTTCTTCATCAACAAAGCAGGTACAAAAGGGTAAGGAAAAGGTGACAGAGGCATAGATCCAACAGTAAGAGGAGGACCTCCATGAGACAGAGTAAGATTTTCATTTAGTTGACCTAAGTGAAAATTATGACAGTGAGAACACAACCATTGTCATCAAGGAGAATAATGCACTCATAGGAGAGCTCTAGGTTAACTTGCAAAGAGCCAAATACATTATTTCATACTATGAGTAGGAGATCAAGAAATTTGAGGTCAAACATGAGCTCATGGAGATTCAACTCATTAAAGCAAAGAGAGAGGCTAAAAAGGCTAAGGAATTACTTGATGAGGCGTATGGAGAATAGAGTGACCAGCTGGAGGAACAGGTGCTAAGAAGAAGGCCAAGGACTAGAGGCCTAAAGAGAGCTTTGGAGCTAGAAAAGCAAAGGGAGGTAGAACTAGCTAATGAGCTCACCCTAAATGAGCAATTTTCCAAAATGGTAAATGAGAACTGGGAACATTGGCTCAAGAGGGTAAATGGTCATCTTGAGAAACTCCTAGTCAAGGCCAAAAAGGACAATGATATTCAGAGAAGGATGGAAAAGTATTATGCCATGAGAAACAAAATTGCAAGAGCGAAGCTCAAAAGAGCCCATGCAAAGATTGAAGCCTTGACCAAGCAAGAGGAGAAAAGGAGGATAGAAATTCTTGCTGAGGCATCACTCCATGCCTCAAACACATGATCAGCCATCATCCCACCAATTTTGACAAGTTTTGAGCAAATTTTTGCAAATTGTGAATTACTATGTTTTTTAAGGCATTTTTAGCACAGTGAAAAGGGTCAAACGCGCAACACCTAGGGTGCTGTGCTCTTTTTTGGGGACCTAATGAGAAAAAGGTCAACATAATTGGATTCAGTTCGATGTTTGGCTATTGATCAGAGACACTAGTGTGATCAATGTTTGGAAGAATTTAATGAATGAGTTGCAACTATTTTGATGGAATACTTTTGGTATGGAATTTTGAATTAGTTTCTTCTTATGTTGCATATGTTTGAATGTTTTATACTCCCATATTTCACTTCACTTCTATGATATGTTGATTTTGAAGTTGATGAGCATAATACACCTTATATGCTCTTTTTTGGGGAAATATTCATAGTTTGTTCATTTTCTTCATCTTAGAAAGAATACATGTTTGTCCTGCTCTTTCTAGCATCTCACCAGTCTTATCCATATCACTTCATAACCTTGAATAGTTTGAGTGCCTACCTACCTTGCTCCATTAGATGTTTGCAATCATACCCTTATTTACCTTGACCTAGTCTCTTTGACCTAATCCTCTTCGAACAACCCGACCAAATCAAATTAAACAAACCCTGAACTATTATATATATCCTAAACCCTAATCCATCAAGCCCTCTTGGCTATGATCCTTTTGAGAGAGCCCTCTCCGACTTGGTAGGGCTAACTACCAAGTCAAAAGATTGGTCTGTGGTTACCTTAGTTGGATTCATCCTCAGCCTTGGAGATCCGGAGGAGTGATAACAGGAAGGAAGAAAGAGGCATCCGATGAGCCAGAAATCGACAGAGAGGTTGATGAAGGACCGATAGACAACGAGCAGTTCTGAGCTGGAAATCTAGGATTGAGAAAACCGGGCATCGAGAAAACCCTAGGGTCACCCACCAGAGTAGAAGGGAGCTGTAGAGGAATCGAAGAAGTTGAGACAACCGTGTGAGGTGGAGAGACCGTCCAAATAGGCACAAAATCATAGGGATCCTTGGAGTAGTCCACCAGATTATCCTCCATCTCAGTCAACCAATAGTGATAGAAGATCCACAAGACATTCGGGCCAGCTGAAAATTGCCAATATTTAGTAAAGTGTCTGTCAAAGGGGTCCCCAGGTTCCAGTGGACGGGGCGATGACCAATAGGTAGCAACAATCACCAAAGAGAAGAGGAGGGACCCTTAGTCGAACTCGCAAGAGGAGGAAACCCTGGCCAAGAGCAGATAGAGGTTGAAATAATGCAATCACACAACCATCATTCTATTCTCCCAAATCCTCAGCAGTGGTCTCTTTTAGTTCAAGAGTTGTGACTTATTCATACTCTTGGTATACCTCTAAAATTTCAGCCATTTTAAAACCATATTATACCCATTCTGGACACCAATTATTTCATTAGACACTTTCTTAATTTCCTTTTGAATAGATTCTAACTCAACAACTTACTTTTCTTTTTTTATCATCAACAACTTTACTAGGTGAAGTAATTTTTGCAATAGAAATTGTTTCAATTTTTCTTAACCTGAAACCTATTTTGATGCTATTTTAAGAATTTGTTTTTCAACATTCAAAGTTTCTTCCATATTTAGAACAAATGTTTTTTTTTTGTTCTCTAATAACAAAAAAAGAAATATATGAGGGAAGAGATGTTGTATAGACCTCAATCAAAACATCATCTCCTGGTCTTGAATTGGTAGGAATTCTATTTAGAAGAAATATTTGATTGATTCACCAAGATTCATTCTAAGATTTGAGATTTCTACAATTAAGGATGGCTTGGTCTTATCTTCACCAAATGTTTTAATAATTTTTTGTTTTTAAATTTCCCAACTAGTAATAGAGCCATCAACTAATGTAAAATACCAAGTTGTAGCTTTTCCTTCAAATGTGAAGGGAAAAAGCTTACATACTTGATCTTCATATTGTACTGCTCCTAATTTTAAAGATAACATAAATTTTTTGATACTCTCTTCAACAGTAATAGGCCCATCATGATTAAACTTGGGAAGCCATCTTTGAAAATGTTTTAGAAGATCATGTTGATCACTAGAAATAACAATTAGATGAGCTAATAACTAGGATTGACCAGCCATGGTTGATCTTGTAGAAGGTGAAACTGGAGTAGGTGTATGTGGAGGCAAGGGACCTATAGGAGGAGGTTATGAAGGTAGTTCTGAAGGAGGAGTAGGAGGTGGAGGTATTGAAGGAGGAGGAGCTGTAAGTTGTGGAATAGGTAGTATAGAGCTTGGAAAAGAAGTATTGGGTGTTGTAGAATTTTGAATTGGTGAAGAAGTACAAGATTGAATAGGTGAAGTTGAAGGAGGAATAGTTACAGGTGTAACAATTCAAGATACTAGAGTATTAGTTTCCCAATCAACTTCCTCTAAAGGAAATAATGAATTTGTATATGTAGAAAAATATGAGGAAGTTCTAGGACTTGTTCTAGTTGAAGATCTAGGAATGGTTTCTGAAGAAGAAGAAATTATAGCTTTAACTTCATGTTTTGGAATTATCCTCTTAGACATATTCAATAAAATGGGAGATAAATTTGAAACTTTGCTATGTAAGCGAGTGTAAACCCTTGAGAATTTCAACTAAGGGTGAACAAGTGCAGAAGAGATTTCAACGGATTCTCCTTAAGAGGATTCGAGAAGATGTGTAACTGTTGAAGAAGTATAATGTGGTTCACTAGGACGAACTACAATTGAAGAGTTACTAGTATCAGATGATGTGACAATATTAATAGATTCAAAATATTTATCAGCCATATATTATCTGTGGCCCTCCTTCTAGCCCCAAAATTGTTGACAGGGGGAATAATTCCCAACTGCAACAATTTGAGTATTGGCCCGATCAGGGTCCCAATTATATCCCTTTTTGTTGAAGTTGTTAGAAAATTATATATTACAGAGCAATGGAACACATAAAATATTACAGAAATATAAACATAGAAAACGCATAAAACAAGAGAGACACAGATATACGTGGTTCACCCAGTTTGGGCTATGTCCACCCCGAACAGCCAATCCTTCCTTTCTATTATCCAGCAAAATGAAGAGACACAACCTACAACAAATCTGCTGTAATATCCTCTGTTTTCTCTCACAGTCTCACCTCTCTATTTCTCGCTTTGAGAACACACATCTATATCACAGCCTCAAATACAATGCCCTCATACAAAGAGAGGGGTTACCTTCTAGGGCAAAAAACCCTAAACTAAACATAAGTTCTACCATCAGATCATCCGCCTAATGAAAGGCCCAGATTGACTAGAAATTACTATACTTTTACAAGGAAATTTTACATCTATTTTTGGCTTCGGGGGCGCTGCCCCTGAACCCCTGCTGGGGGACCGCTGGCCCCTGGACCCCCCAGTCGGGGGGGATCAGCCCCCCCGGACCCCTGCGGGGGGGACAAGTCCCCCCTGCACCCCCCCACGTGGAGGGGTGTACAAACTTCCGGGGTATACATTTGGTTGAAACAAAAGACCTCTGAACAATCATGCTCCACACACAACAGAAGTGGTTGTATAATATCTGGAACCAAGGCATGGTTGTCGATTCTAACTTATAACTAAACTTAACAAATGCTAAAATTAAACTATATTACGGAAAATATATGACATAAATTAATATTTACAATTAACTACAAAAAATATACAAACTATTGTGTGTGCAAGTGGGATTTGGCCTGAAGGATCAAACAACAGTGAGGATGGGGGGATGGGGCATTCATTCAAACATAATATTTAAATAAACATTATGTGTGTTTGAATCTAGCTAGAATTTGGATCCAACTAACCACACAAAATAATTTTGGGAGACTCTCTTTCAAGAGCATGATTTATATTTTTTAAGTTTTTTTACTTTTTATATGTATTAATTCGCATGCAATAATTGAAATACATAAAATGAAAAGGAATTTATCTCGAAAGCAAAAGAATATTAGAATTATATTGTTGGAATATCAGTCCTTACCATCAAACATTAAGCATGAACATTTAACAGATATGTTGTACTTAAATATTTTTGATAGAAAAAATAAACTATAACATATCATAAGAAATGTTAATCAGAACATTCTATCATTCAACAAAAATTAATATGTAAGTAAGTTAGAGGATGAGACCGGATACATCAATTAAATAATTAAAATGATTGCATGATAGCAAACACATAACTTAGGAACACATTCAATTACGAAATTTGGTCTTCAAAAAGCTTCAAGTTAAAATCTGATTATAAAATCTAAGTCTTGGGTCTCTCCAATTTTTGCCCCTACACCAACATAATGGGCCATATAAATACTAAAACGAGAATAATATAAGATCTATTTTTTTTCCAATAAAGATAGAAAATCTCAATTATTTTCTTTACACAATTAAAATGAAAAAATAAGAGCTTATCATTATCAAAATATCTTCTTCCTGGAATGTGGTAGGCCATTTTAATTATCCTCTTCATCTTCAAAATATTTATATTTAATGGGAAGAAAATTTAGAACATTTGCTTGGATGAAGGTCATGAAATGAAATGGCTAAAAATGATCAATGTTAACTTGACATCCGACTACTAAATTCTGAATATATATATATATATATATATATATATATATATATATATATATATATATATATATATATATATATATATATATATATATATATATATATATATAGTCACAAATATAGAAATTAATTTATTCTTCTTAAAAGGAAATTGGAGAAACTTCTAAAATTCCAGTAGATTCCATATTTTGATTCCTTTTATTTTTTTCCCATTCTCTGTGCTTTTATCTTCAATTTCCTGTTGATGTAGAATTCTAGGTATAGATTCTATTAAGGGCTTAGAGCATGGTAAATCAAACTCCTCTATAAAATCAGATCCAACATCCCATACTGAGTGACAATGCTCAATGGCTCTTTAGTCCATTCCTAAATTTATTTTGAATCAAACTTTCTTTGACTTAGAGAAGCAAACATCAATATTTTGTTTCTCTTGGAAACTTTAGGAACATGTTCAGGCTCCAACTATTTTTCCCAATCTATAATTAATGTGAATCTATTAATATTTTTGTCTTCCTCAACAATTGTTATGAAACCAGCTCACAAAAAGATAGAAAAGATAGATGAACGCCTTAGAATTCAGCCTCTTCGAGGGGGAAACCTCCTTTACATTACACAAATGAACAATTCTTGGATGATACAAATGACAAGACCTCCTTTCTATATATGGGAGTCTAAGGGGTCATAATATAATCAGAGCCGACATAACAATAATAATGCAAGGACACAATAATAACAATAGTGGGCTTCTATGGGGCACAATAATAACAATATGGGGGCTACATGGGTACAACAATATAATAAGGGGGTTGTACTAATAACAATAAGGGGTTACACTAGTAGTATAGGGGCCTAACATGCCCCTCTCCTTCAAAATGTGTTATCCTCAACGCTTGAGTAGTTCTTTATGCTTCTGTATAAAATTCTTGTCCTCCCATGTGGAATATTCAACGGGTAAGTTCTTCCACTTGATGAGATACTCTGAAATTGATCAATTTCCTAGCTGTCATGTTCTTGTTTCTGTGACTGCTCTAGATTTCAATATGATTTTCACTTCCTCTTCAAGTTTTGGCAATATTGTTTGAATTGGGTTATTCTGCAACTTTTGAATGAGTGGCCACACTTCTTTGTCCTTCTTCCATTCATCCCTTACTTTGTTTATCCAATCTGGCTGGATAATAGAAATGTCACAAAACAATGCTTCCACATCCTCATCCTTTCTTGAGAGTGCATCTGCAACAAAAAAATTCTTCCCTTTTCTGTAGATGACGTCAAAGTCATAACCCAACATATTTGTGACCCATTTTTTATGTTCTTCTAAAGATAATATTTGTTCTAAAACGTATTTAAGACTATCATGATCCATTTTTACCTTGAAGTGTCTTCCCATTGGGTAAGGTTGCCATTTCTTAAGTGCATGTAGTATTGCCAAAATTTCCTTCTCATAAATAGCTTGCTTGATATGTAACCGTAAAAATACCCAATCACCTACATCAAAACTTTTTTCACTGCGATGTTGATCTACCTGCTGTTTCATTCGATTTTGCACCAAAGTGGCATTATCCTTTAAAAGTTAGAGAACTTGTTGTTGATACTCGATGTGATCTTTCACTGCTTGAACCTTTTTCTTCTTGATATTTCCTTCTATCTTGAGAGTTTGTGGAGTGGTAATTTCTTCCAATGCTTTACAAGATATGGTTGGATTCATTCCTTGATGCTCGATGTGTTCTTTCACTTCTTGAACATTTTTCTTCTTGATATGTCCTTCTATCATGATAGTTTGAGAAGTAGTAATTCTGGCCAATGCTTTACAAGATATGGTTGGATACATTTCTTCTTTCTCGATGTGATCTTTCACTTCTTGAACCTTTTTCTTCTTGATATGTCCTTCTATCTTGAGAGTTTGAGTGGTAATTCTTGCCAATGCTTTACAAGATATGGTTAGATTCATTTCTTCTTTCTCTGGGGTTGGGTCCTGGCATATATCCTCTTATTTTGATGTTTCTTGATCCTTTTCTTCCTCCTCTTCATACTCTATGTAAAATAATTTCTTCTCAGCACACTTAAGACCTTTAGTGCATTTTTTATCACAATTGTAACAAAGCCCTTTTTCTCTTTTTCTTCCAATTGTTGTGGTGTAAGTCTTGTGGGTTGTGGAAGGCTAGGAGAAGAAAAACTTCCATAATTATAGTCATGAGTGGTGGTATTCCTTGTTTCCATAATTTTGCTTTCAATTTTTCTTTCCAACTCGAATGCCTCCTCCAATGTATTAGGTTCCCAAAAATGAGCCTCATGTTGAACATTACCCTTTAAAGTCCCTATGAAGACATCAATCCTTTGCTTCTCTAGAATATAATTTACTCTTATATTCAATTTTTGAAAGTCCTCAATGTTCTCTTCCATTGAACCCTTTTGTTTGAGATTTATCAATTGGCTAAAGAATGAGTTTCTCTTTGTATCCCCATAATGTGCTATCGTTTCCTCCCTGAAAATTGACCACGTAACAAGTGGTTTACGAGAAAAAAGCCCTTTATACCATAAAATTGATCTGGTTCTAAATATGAAGATGCAGCACGTACATTTTTTAATAGTTTCACCTCATGTAGATCAAAATATTGCTCCATCTGTAGTATCCAATTTACCGGATCATTGCAATCAAAGTTCCTCATATCGCCTTTTCTTGATTTTAGGAGCTCAATCTTGAGATGACTATAACTCTATAATTTAAGCTCTTCCAGATCTGAAATTGTGACCTAAAGTAGCCCTTTGTGTCCTCTTACCAATGCCACCAGTCTGATCAAAATTGGATTCTACAAGGGAGAGTTATGCACAATCTCCCAAGATGACTTGATTATATACCTTTTCAGAAGAGCGAACTTGTAAGAAGTGCCACGTGTCCCTGTTTTGACCTTTCGATCTGAAAAATATGTACAAGAAACTACAGTCCGTCCTCTTCATGTAACTTCTTACAAAATTTCAATCTGATGCTCAGAGAGACAGTTATGACGATTTTCCCAAGGTGGCCTGTTTGGAGTGTAATCAGGGGTCTGCAAAAACCCTAACTTCCCTAGACTATATCTTCGAAAATATAGTGAGACATGATATGAAATTTAGAGTAAAGGTTCAGAATGATATCTTCTCAAATGGGTTTTTTCCTTAGCTTCTAAAACTTCATAGTGAAATAGTTATAGTGAAAATCCCACGATGACTTGTTTTAGCTTAAATTCTGGAGCTTGCAAAAACCCTAACTTCCTTAGATCATATCTCAAAAAATATAGTGATAAAAGTTCTAAAATTTAGACCCGAGGTTACGTAGTATTTCTTCTCAAATGGGTTTTTTTTTTAGCATATGAAATGGTGTAAAAAAAAGTTATAGCAAAAATGCCACAATGACCTGTTTGGAGCAGCGAAACCCTAGAATCCACAACTCTGATACCAAATGTTATGAAACCAGCTCACAAAAAAGATAGAAAAGATAGATGAACGCCTTAGAATTGAACCTCTTCAAGGGGGGAACCTCCTATACATTACACAAATGAACAATTCTTGGATGATACAAATGAAAAGACCTCCTTCCTATATATAGGAGTCTAAGGGGTCATAATATAATCAGAGCCGACATAACAATAATAATGTAAGGGCACAATAATAACAATAGTGGGCTTCTATGGGGCACAATAATAACAATATGGGGACTACATGAGTAAAACAATATAATAAGGGGGTTGTCCTAATAACAATAAGGGGTTACACTAGTAGTATAGTGGCCTAACAACAATAGATTTAACTCTATCATTCAGATTCACAATTTCTTGATAAAATCTATAGATTTTATCCAATTGTTTATAAAATTTGATTTGATTTTTATGTAATACTTGATTAACCTAAAATCCTTATTGTCTTAGCATACTCATGCTGTGATCAATATCATGATCGTGTTTTAATTGGAGTTGAAGATTTTCAATTTGTCGATTTAATGTTATGGTGATTACCTCAATATTATTGTCAACTTCTTCTTTGATAATTCAAATTTGATCATGATCTTTCCTCAGTTTTTCGGTTTGTTTAACATGCTTAATTTCCAAATCATTTAATTTACCCTGTAACTCATTTTTCAAGTTAGCCTTTCAATAGAAAAACTTCTTATAAGTGCCACAGAATGATCTTGTCATTTCTCTTCACAAAGGACTTTACTTTTCTCCAATTCTGCTTCTAATTATTTAACTCTTTTAAGTTTTTTATAATATTCTACTGAGAGTTCACTAATAGAATTTTGTTGGTAATTTAAAAAATCTCCAAGAGCCCGTGATGACTCTTCAACCTTGTCTTTTACATCACCTAATGCCTGCTAACTGAATTCAAAGGTTGTTTCAAAACTATCAAATTTCCTCTTCGTTGTTTTCCTTACAAATGATTTGTTTGTAAGTTGAAATAATATTCATTCAAAGAGGGCATAGTTTGACATATTGGTTGAATCTCGGAAATGGGCTTGAAAAGAGAATAACTTAATGGGATATTTGTATAAATTTGGGAGATATCTCAAAAATTGAAATCTCAGTAGCTTTTGTTAGATGTTCTGTTGACTCCTTTTCCTTGTTAAGGTTGTCCTACAATGTTGATTGAAAAGTTTCATGTTTACCCTTATTTGCATCAATATCCATTTTCTCAATTTCTCTTGGATATTTCTTAATCTCATAATCCTGTTGATTGATCTCTTTAGGAGGATCAAGATAAATTATATCTCCAGTAAGGGTGTCTTGTTTTACTTTTTGTTTTGCTTGTTCCTTTATATCTTATTTATGATCTTTATCTTCTGTCACCTTTTGACTACCTGGCATCTTTTGGTTGTCTTGCACCTTATCTTCTACTCTATAATCTTTACCAACATCCAAACTAGTTGACTATTGAACTTTCAACTTGAGTTTCTTGAGTTTTTTCAGATGTAGAAGCTAATTTTGAAGGGATTTGAGTAAATTGACATTTTAAATATTCAAGATATTTGAGATCTTCAAAAAATATGGAAGAGTGAAGAATTTTATGTTTAAGAAAGGCTTCATAAGTATTCTCTCTATATACTTTAATTATGACCTTCTCCTCATTATCCATTGATCCTACCGTATTGTTTTCCTAATCAAAATCATCAATATTTACAAAAACATAATGAAAGGAAGGTTGGTCGTGTATAAAAGTTTTGATATAATTGACAACTTTACAAAGGTTATTAATTATACCCATAGGATCATAATCATAATGAGGCAATGTGTATTACCATACATCTTGAAGCTCTTCAACTTTTTTATTAGCATTTCCTTAGTCCATCAAACTTATCTTTCCAACTTTGATTGGAAAACTAGGCCACATTTTCTTCTAAAGTCTACTTAATTTCCTGACTTGACTGTGTAGTGTAGTTTGATTTGCTATTTCCCTTACAACAATTCTTTTTAGACTGTATCGTGGAAAACCATGAGGACCTACTTCACTACCATATACCCTAATGTAAATGAAAATTTCATCAATACACCAATCACCAATTCTATCAAATGCTTCCTTAATATCTTGGCTGACTCTTGGAGGAGTTTTCACAAAAAGAGTCTCATGCAAAGGGATCATGACATAATTACATAGACCATATAAATGAAATTTTAAATTTCTTTCCTAGAGAACCGAAGATTAATTCTCAATGGCTTGCTGGTGGCGAGAGGAATAGTCCATTTCATGAGTGGGAAAGGAATTGAAGAAATTATTATATCCATGAGATAGGCTAACATGAAAAACATTTGCTTAGAACCCAGAGGGAATGAAAGTGATAATATGAGGGCATGTGACAAAATTTTGGATATAATATCAGCCCAATTATTTTTTTTTACTCATTATGAATATAATGAATCAAAGGAATCGATTGAATTTTGCAGTTCTCATGGTTTTTCTCCCCATACAATATGGATAACATCTTGATAATAAACCTAAATAGTCTCTTGAGGACGGTAATAGGACAATATTTAGTCATTTTCAAATATTACCCCTCTGACTCCCTCTACTAATGCTTAATAACATTGTTATAATCTTTATTTTTCTCCTTAAGAACAATGTTATTGAAATTATCCAGGATTTCAGTAGTAAGGAAGATTTCTGGAGGATCTAGTTTATAAATTTCAGTGAGGACCTCAGATTTCGAGGAAGCTATTACATTATGATTGTAGTCTATGACCGAACAAGTAGGAATATGCACATCACAAAAATCCAAGAAATCATATCATAATATTGGAAAATCTCGGCCCTAGCAACAAACTTATGCAACTCTGTTCTTCTAATATTTTCAAATTGAGCATTGCTTTTGCCATTTGAACTACCTGATTGTAACCATTCCTCTTCTTCAAAGAAATGGAAAATTTCCTCCCATTTATC
The DNA here is from genome assembly GCA_031772625.1 of Pinus tabuliformis. NCBI lineage: Eukaryota > Viridiplantae > Streptophyta > Pinopsida > Pinales > Pinaceae > Pinus > Pinus tabuliformis. Next base: position 83,815,650 of record CM062809.1, read on the forward strand.
CTTACCTGCATCCTGCGTTTTGACAGTTGTATATGATATGAGAGCTGGTACAAATTATAGTCGTCAAGTCCTGGAATATCTACTCCTTTCAACTTCTCCTTAATTTCTTGAACAACTTGCCTAGACAAGCTAGATATGCTCTTTTTACCCATTTTGAAATTTGCATGTATAATTTTTAAGGAAAAAAAAGAGATTTTAATCACAAAACCAATTAATTAAATGATCATAAGCTTTCAGATCATAAATAATTACTAGGACTGAAAAGATATGAGTCATAATTTCACTAGCTCTGGTCGAATTTTACAGTGTCATATTGCAGTTTTAGCAAAAGATTAACACACAGGGTAAAATGAAACTTATAAAATTTTGAAGGCAGAGAATGGGAAATCTTTGGTAAATCCTCGCAAAGTGCATGGCTTGAATTATATAGTAGTTGAATAAATTTTCACATAAATGCAACATGATCCATAACCATTGCTTAGAATACTAGGCAAGGTCGAGGAGGCGGGAGTCAGGGATAAAATCTATTCCAAACTGAAATAAACAAGGAATTCACAATCTATGACTTATTTGTTAGACATATATATATAATAAAAAAAAATCGCTTAAGCCGAGAAATAATATAAAATAATAAAAACTTTATTCATAGACGAGACAGTTGGGTTGGGTGGTCGAGAATTATATTACAATTCCTTTTGATATATTGGTTTTGACTGCGACTTGAAGTGAGGTTAGGATTATTGAAGAAGTCATGATGCCAGATAGCCGGGAGGTCATATAATTGGAAGGAAACATATAAATCAAAGATGAAATTAGTTATGACTTATGCCTATGATAGGTCGGGATGGACAAGAAATCAAGAGGTTGGATAGTCGAGACTTTTTTCTTTTGGGAAAAATAAAGAGGTCTGACCTCCAAATTTTATTTTTTAAAGGGATTTATTTTAATAAGAGAACAATTATTATTTTTTAGATAGGGTCCTCAAGTTTCCTTCTTTTAAGCAAGCAAAATAATAAAAATGAGGAGGTAATCGTAGTCCTAACAACAAATGGCGACACATTGGGAGAAAAAATTGTCTTTGTGAGTGTGATAACAATAAAATTTTCATAAATTTCTTCTAAATTATGATTAGTCCATAAATGCTTGATATATTGAATATAAAGTAAACAATTAAGTAGATTTATTTATGGTAAGGAATGAAAATTTTATGTAATAAGAGTCAATATATGAGGTTTTTAAATTTTAAAACTTAAAATTTTAACAATTTTATTTTTTTCCATACTAAGCTTGATATTTTAATACTATCAAAGTAATTTTCTTTTCATTTAAGTCATCTCTCTTATCCTAGAATTGCTTCACTGCCAATAGGCCTGTTTAGTACACTGGTGAAGATTACCTTGATAAAATAGGAGAATTTACCGCTACCATCAAGTTTTTTTTTTCTTTTTTTTTCCAAGGAAAAAGCGTAATTTTCATTAAGAAATTTAAGAAAATTACATGTTGTATGCCAGCATTAGAGCAATGCTTTCACTACTATCAACAGAAAGTCAGTCCAGATGTTATGAGCATTATATTTACATATCTTCCTTCATTAAACTTGAAGGGTAAAAAATAAACCAGGTTTGTGTTTGAAATGTTAAAGACTGTAAAGCAGAAATAAACAAAAAGCAAAAAACTAGGATGATCATATTGATCAGTCTTGTAAGTGAACCGCCTCTTTGATGAAAGGCCTATGGTAGATCTAGAAAATGTCTCCATCCTTGTACTCCTGAATCACCCATTGTCCTTTGGTTAGCTGCACGACCTCTTTGGAAAGAAGATCAACGACTTCATTCCTCTCCCTGTAGATATGAGAGCAAACAAAAGACTCAACCTAAGATTTTAGTTCAATAGCTTCCTCCACCAAGTCTCTAAGTGTGTGCAAGTGACAATTATAGATCCCATTTATCCAGTTAAAGATGAGCTGAGAGTCTCCATCTGTCATCAAGCTTGTTCAATACTTTGACAGGTTTTCTACTATTCCCCACATTTCATTTTTAGAAATGTTTTTTCTAACTCTTTAAAGACTCATACAAGTATGAAAAAGCTTGTGATGGGTATAAAAAAGAAACAAGTAGAGAAAATTTTATATGCAATGCATTTACAACTTGTTATACCAAGTTTTCCTTTTTCCAAATGGAGGTTAGATTTCATAGGGCCTATTAATCCACCTTCATTTGTAGGTAATGCATTTATTCTAAAAACAACTGAATATTTCACTAAGTGGGAAAAAGTAGTTCCCCTTAAATATGCTAAAGATTGTAGGTTTTTACCCCATACAGAAATTACCTTCATATGAATTCTAAAACACAAAAAATAAACAATAGCAAGAGCATAACACATAAAAACAATATATACATAGAGATTTCCCCCCGGATTCCAAAAACCGAGACTACTAGATTGATTTTTCATTATTTTCATTTTAATATTACAATGCATATATATACATGCCGAAGCATCCAATACCATGGACTAAAAACTATCGCGCCCAAAACCATGTGCGAAAACCATGCACAAAACCATAGGTAGGTCCACCCACCTAATATAGGGTCCAATTTTTTTTTCATCGGGGCACTACCCCAGACCCCACAGAGGGGGGCTAACTGCCCCCCTTAAACCCCCTGTACAAGGGGGGATGCCGCCCCCCCCCGTGACCCCCCCACTGTGCAATTGACGCAACGAAGGGGGGGCTTCGCCCCCCCTCTAACCCCCTGGTTCACTAGGGTGGCTAGTCATGGAAAGAATATAACACAACCCAACAAAGATGAATAGGTGATCATTTTCTTGGAATCTATTTTTTCCTATATTTGGCTTACCTATTGAGATAATTTATGATAGCATACTAGCCTTTATGTCTAGTAAGTTGACTCAATTCTACAATAAATATGGAATCAAACACTTGACTTCATCAACTTACTATCCCCAAGGAATGTATAAATTGAGACCATAAATAAATATCTCATTAAAATCTTAAAGAAAATCATCAATGATGAAGCTTGACAGTGACATACTCTATTAACGTCTCCTTTATGGGCATATCATACCACTACTAAGACTAGTACAACTCTGACTCCCTTTCAATTATTTTATGGGCAAGAGGTTGTTATGGCTGTTGAGCTTGAGCTCACTTCTTAAATGTCGTCATTACAAGAAAAATAGCCAATTCAAATAGTATTCCTCAAAGAATTAATACCCTCTTAGCTTTGGAAGAATAAATACCTTTTTCCTTGAAGAAATTAAACATATACAATAAATAGTTAACAAGTATTTTGATAAAAGGGTAAATACCATTGTCTTTGAAGCTGGTCAAAAAGTCCTATTGTGAGATTCTGCTCATGCAAATAAAGGAAAACATACAAAATTTTGAAAGTTGTGGTTAGGACCATATATGGTCGCATCTGTTATTGGTTATATCATATATTTTTAAAGATGAAGATGACAAATTATTTTTAGATACCACAAATGGTTCACATTTGAAAATTATGTTTAATCAAAAGTGAATTGAAAGATAATTTTTTTTTTTTTTTTTTTTTTTTGTATATATGTAGTTATAGTTTTATTTCTTTCCTTATTATTCTTATTTTTTTTTTTAATTTTGTTTGAATTTTATTTTCCTTTGAATGAGATTTTAGTCTTTGGATCGGTCGAGTTTTATGGTTTAACATGCGATTGGCAAGTGTATTACTAATTCAATTTGATGTTGATGATTGCAAAAAACAAGGTTGAATGGATTTTTCTATTCTATTTGCAATATTAATTTTTCGAGTAATTATTTACTTGTTAGAGTGATATATTTTTGAAACAGGATTGTTTAAGTCCTTTCGAGTATTCCTCTTTCATTTGCTTCATTTCCATAAAAGTTATTTTGGCATACATTGAGTTTTGACTTAAAATCTTTGATTTTGGCTTCTTTATTTGAAATAAATACATATGCAACCTTCTAAAAAGATCAATCATGCATAGTTTTAAATTTTAAGATCAAAGATCATGAATTCTAACCTACTAAAAGAATACTACCTTATGGTGTCACCATGAGTTGATCCATATATAACACACCTATATTAAAGCTCAATAAAGTGTTGCAAAGCTTGATGTCCCTATAGTTTTCTTAAGCTAAAGAAGGTGCAGTCCTACTAGTTGAAGTATTATGAATTATTGACTTTGAGTTTTATGGTTTATATGACTATATCTCATATGAATTATCTATTTCAAATTAACATCATTGAGGATTTGTTGCTGTGATGTAAAGATCGTCTATGTGCATTGCTTCATTTTGCAATTGCAAAAATTGAATTTATTCCTAAATTTGTGACACATGGTACATAAGCAGTATACATATGGATTGGGCACACACCAAAGTATGGAAAAGGTTGATGACTATCCTAGAAAGCATGGTTATCACACATGTTATAATTCCGAGACAAAATTGAAATAGCGTTGAAACAAAGAAATACATATTCAAAATAAATATGAAACAAATGAATATGATATAACTATATGGCAAGATGTGTTTATAGTGGTATGGTGGAAAAGGATGCACATCATATATATTTTATGTTGTGTGGTCTAGTATATGGTATAACCATATGCTCTCACCTTGTGTGGGCATTTGATAGTGTTATGTTGTCGTATGCTATATAAGTTGGAATGGGTTTAAATCATGGCATAATGTTGAAGATATAACATGTTATATGAAAAGTTTTCATATATGCTATAAGGTTGGTTGTGATAATAAAGTCAACCATTGCATACACCATGTCAAGCCATGCAACAATTGGTGTTTGGTGGTGCATTAATGACACCATTTTCCATCTAACCATTTATTTTTGAAGTTCATTATGATAAATATGCTCCGTTCATTTGGTCATCCAGTTTTTTGAGCTCTACTTTAGCTCTATTTGTGAGGTTTTTGAGTTGGAAATAGGATCCCAACCATTCCACAATGAATTATTGGAGGAGATTGAAGCTTGGAATTGATCAGGGAAAAAAAGAAAAAATATCATATTGAAGGTGAGTACTCTATGTGGTTAAATGGAGCATTACTATAGCATTTTATATTAATATATGCTTTAGCTTGGCTTGGCTTAGCATGGGATTTTTAGTTTTTTTTCCAAAGAAAAAAATATTTGTGGCTTTACTATGTGTGCATGTCTTGGTTTTGAGTTAAAATGATTTTGCCCTAGTTTGTTTCATTCCATGCATATAGTCCTCTTTAGCTTAGCATGGGATTTTTAGTTTTTTTTTCCAAAGAAAAAAATATTTGTGGCTTTACTCTGTGTGCATGTCTTGGTTTTGAGTTAAAATGATTTTGCCCTAGTTTGTTTCATTCCATGCATATAGTCCTCTTTAAAAGGCATGGTTATGGTGACTTTATACACTCTATTATGGTTAACAATGGTTGGGTTGTTGAATGGCATGTCAGCTTTGTTGGGATGTATTATCACTTTACACGGTTTACTCTAATTGGTTGCCTTTGAACACTCTCTAATGTTAGAATTTTCTAAGTTTGTAAATGAATTTGGTAAGATATAAATGGTTTTATAAGAAAGGTTTAATATTGAAAGGAAATATCCTTTTTCTTCTCATATCTAAATTATGATCAATTGGAGTATTTTAATGGTAAAAACGGTTTTTAAGATGGGATGATTTCATTGGTGAAAAGCGAAATATGTGAAAACTTATATCATATTGTTCGATAACATGAATTATTTATTTGAAGTGTTTTTAATTGGAGTTTAAAGAAGATTCAAGGATGGATATGATGAGGCTTTGCATGGTAAATTTTTTATATTTGAAAAGGAAATAAACTTAGGCTTATTGTGTACCATATTCATCTTAATTTCATTCGTTCGCTACATGGAAATATTGTGATGGGTTTTGTCACGTGAAAAGAGTTTTCTTCTATTTGCTACATAACCCATGGTTTTTGAATAATATTTTCGAGTTGGAGAGACATGGGTTATAATCATTGGTCATAAATATTTCATTCTAAAATATGAAGTATATTGAAATCTGCAATAGTTTCATTCATTCAATTCCTCATTTTCCATACACTTATCATATGCTATTAATTAATACAATATATATGAGCTAAAATTCTTTGTTTGCTCATTTTTAAAATGGGTAAAAAATAGATATTTACTATATGAGATCCCGGTAACAAAAAAAAGAATTATTTCTTATATTAAGAAAGATTGCTACCATCACATTGTTGTTTCTTTGTTGTTGTCGTCTATTCCTATCATTTTCCTTTTCATTCCTTATAGATACATATTTATGTCTCTTGTTAATGTTGTTGAACATACTCTATCTTGGAAATTGTAAAGTGATTGGCATATCATTTTGAAAAAGAGTTATTTAGAATACTAAAATGAGGAGGTTGATATTTGTGTCTCCCCCTCCATCGTGACTTGATTTGTTCCTCCTCTTTTTACACTCTTAGTTATACTATCCTTTAACTTGGGCCTTGCTAAAACACATTTAAAAGAATTTTGTGAAAGCATGCATTATTTCTACATATTATTTTTCATTCAAAGCTTTTATTTATTTATGGTACTTAATTAAATGAGTTTCTTGAGTAGAGGCTACACAAGAAATAGAAGTAGATAGAGAAAAATACCAAATGTTGTTTGGCAGGAAGGTAGGAACAAAATAATTCACTTTTCAATTCATTTCGATGCAAACTCAAAGATGTTTAACCAACTGATTTAGACAAGGAATGTAAACTTTGATGTACAACCACCTTTGTATTAACCATTTTCTCTTCTAAATCCCCTTTGAAACTTCACCCAAGTATCATGGATGTCACTGAACAACAACCTCAACCTATGCAAGAAGGTTGGGAAGTTAATCTTATCTAACCACCCTCTTGTATCATCAATTGGCCTACGAACCCAAGACATCCACCCCCAATGTGACACCCCTGGTACTTGTTCCCTTGATTTTAATAATAATGTAATGGATTGAAGTGTGCGACCAGAAATGCATGATATAATATGGAAGAGGAAAGATGAACACAAGTGGGATTAGTTGGCACCTTAAATTAATTTTATGGTGTAAATAATCAGAAAACAAAAAGAAATCCCAAGAGTTAGCTCAATCGGTCAAATCAGTGCCTCACCAACGGGAGGTCATAGGGTCGATTCCCGAAATCCCTTGGGGTCAGGTCAAGTAAATATGGCCGAGGGGTGTTGATCCCCTTCGGGTGGGGTCCACCTAGATATTATTAAAGTGTACGTAGCAACCACCCACTGACCATGGGTATCTGTGAATCACAGGGAAAAAAAAATGAGAAAATGAAAAGAAGAGGAAGAGTCCAAGAGGAACATGAAGAGACACACAAGAATATTCCATGAGGAACATGGAGAGATATAAGAAAAATAGTAAAAAGGCATTTGAACAACACTAGGGGGTTGGTCTGAGGAATTCAAGTTGACTTTTGGTTGAATGAAAGAAGCTACGAGGACAAAATTGGAATTTTTGCAAGAAGCCAAAACTTGTGAATATGATTTCCAACTAAGTTTTATTGAAGAATTCCCCTTGGATCATGGATCTGGATTGGGGTTGATTGCTACAAGTGATATAGGTTTCAACTAGCCTATGTTTGGGTGGAAAATCAAAGTCCCACCTTCAGTTCCAATCATTGTTAAAATCTCTTTAAGTGTTATTAATTTGAGTTGTGAATATGATGCTTAGTTCTTTATTTTAATTTATGTATGGATCTATGATTGGAAATGCAAGGTTCAATGAGTACAATTGTTTTAATTTCTATCATAACTTTTCTTCTGTTAGGTTTATGAATATGAAAAATTGTCCACATAAAGGGGAAATCCCATTGATAATATGGTAAAAATTTCAGATATTGAGTTATAATATTTTAGGAAATATGATTTGAAGAAGATGAGCTTCCAAAATGCATCTTTAAATAGGGCATGTTGGAATTTATGCCATAACTCATATTTTGTTAAGTTATAGGAGCTAAAAAAATTTCCATAATGAGGGGAAATCCAATTGATCATGTGGTAAACGTTTTAGATATTGGGTCAAAATATTTTAGGAGATATGAACCAAGGAAGTGGAGCTTCTAGAATGCTCCTAGAATGGTGCACCAAATAATAAAAATCATGAAAATATAAACATACAAATATCAAATATACTAATAATTATCAATAAAAAATATAAACATTTAATAGAAACAAAAAAAAAAAACTTAAATATTTAATCAGGTAAACTAAATTTATTTTTAAACATTAGAAAACTTGTTGGCTCCATACATTATCATCCCAACCCTATCCTCTATTTATTGCCCCATTATTTTCTGACTTTTTTCACACATTTGATCCTAATGATGAACCACAGAGGTTGGTTCGAAACGTCAATACAATAAAATCATGAATACGATGATTCCGGAAGACATCACTACACAAATATGTTATGTTGGTATTTTTGTTATACCTTTTCATCTACGAGGTTCCAAAAGTTGAAATTTAAACCATAGTGAGGGAAACTCCCATTGATTATCTAGTTGAGTTTCCATAAATTGTACTGCTACAATTTAGGAGGCATGCACTAAATTATTTGATATATTATTTTTCATGCAAAGTGTTTGAAGATATGCCCAAATGGTTCAATGATTCATTGCATGCAAATTTTGATATCAGTCTTCCGGATTAATCACATAGCTAGGATTTGGTCGACGTTTCAAACCAACTAATGTGGTTCATCCTCATGATAAGGTGAGAAATCAATAGATCTAAGGGAATAAAGAGCAAGGATGCATCACTGCCTAGAGTTAGCCGTTGGAAATTAGCCATTAGGTAATTTGTTAAATTGTTCAATGATTTAGTTAAAGAATAGTTGTTATGTAATTAATAAATATTTAATTTCGAAATTATAAAATGATAATATTAAATTTAGTTATAAAATCGCTGATGTGTAATAAATAAATATTATATTTCAATATTTTAAAAGGAATATTGGTATCAAATATTATATTAAGAGTTATCTAGAAATAATTAATCTTAGATATTGTAATAATATTGGCTAGAAATAATTATAGTTTGTGAGGGTTTGACTCATAGCATTAGAAACTAGTTGTTATGAAGTAATATTATTTAGGAGTCATAAGTTAAAGGTTTTAATAGTAATATTATCTATAAATAGTTAGTTTAAATAGTGTAATTTGTAAGGGTCTGACCCTAGTATTTAATTCATTAATAATATGAATTCCTATTATAATATTATAGAGAGATTGTAATATTAAATCCACCAATAATGTATTCCTCTTCTTCTTCTTCTTATTATTATTATTATAGAGATTAATAATATTAAAATCATTATTAATTACTATGATACTAATTTTAATCTCATGTTTTAATATCTATAAAAATAGGAAAGAGGAAAACATAATCACTTTGAAAAGGAGGATAGCTAAAGAGGACTTGATGGTATTTCTATTATTATTAATATTATAGAGATTAATAATATTAAAAATTATTATCTTAATATATTGATTTCAATAATAATAAAATACAATAATTTTAATCTATAATTTTAATATCTATAAATATAAAAGACTATAATAGGAAGGAGGAAAAATAATCAAATTAAAAAGGAGGAAGGTTGAAGATAATTTTAGATAAGAGATATACTTCAACATCAAGTACAGAAATTAAAGAAAATTAATACAGGATCGAGCGGGAAACATGAAGGCGAGAAGGGAGATCCAACAAGAATGGAAAGGGGAAATGAGAGGGAAGGGATGAAGGGTCAAGAGGAGAGAGTTGGAATCCAACTTTTACTTAATTTCCAGCCATAGTCCCTATTGAGGTTTTTGGCATGCCTCTCTATTTCAATTGCTTCAAGACTGATATCAACATTATGGATCACAAAAGTATTAGATTTTGCATGCAAATTGTTTAATGAAATGCCCTAATGAGTATGTTGTTTTGTGGTTGGGGAAAGTATTGTTGTGTAATAGTAGTGCTGTAGTTAATATATGCTTATTTGTATACAAAAAGTTTTCTATATTAGTTTGCATGCAAAATGTTTGAAGAAATGCTCAAATGGTTCAATGATTCATTGTATACAAATCGTTTGATGAAATGCTTCAATGAGTATGTTGTTTGGTGGTTAGGGATAGTATTGTTGTAACTAATATATGCTTATTTGTATGCAAAGATTTTACTATATTAGTTTGTATGCAAAGTGTTTAAAGAAATTCTTAGATGCAAATGTAATAGTATAGTAATTGTTTGAAGAAGATGTAATAGTATAGTAATTTTTTGAAGAAAATATTGTTTTTTGGAATAGATAATATTGTTGTGTGTTAATATTGTTGTAGTCGATCTATGCCTATTTGAATGCAAATAATTTGTAAAGCTGCATGCAAAGAATTTGAAAAGTTGCATGCAAGGAAATTAAGAAGTTGCATGCAAGGAAATTGAAAAGTTGCATGCAAGAAAATGGAAAAGTGGCATGTTTTTCAGTTAGTATGTTACAAGTGGAATAAGTGCAATGCTTATGATTTAATCTCATACAAATTTTTTAAAAAGAAAAAAAAGGTTGTATACAAGAGAAATGTTGCTCAATTATTTGTATACAAAATATTTGAATAAATATTTACTTGCAAAGTGCTTTAAAAAATGTATGAGAGATGAAAATCAAGTGGTTGCATGATCAAAGAGATATTTGTAATGTTGTGAATTTATATTAATCTAATATGTTTATAGTTGCAACATTGAGTTTTCATTGTCAACTTTTGAGACCCCATTTCCATAAATGGACATTGGAGATTGGGTCATTATAGGAGTTTCCTCCTTCTACCTTAGTTTGGACCATGGGTGGTAAGGGGGTTATGTTACACCCACCACCTTTGATTAGACCCGTGGTTACCTTTGCTACCTGTTTTGCCACTCTCTACCTAAATAAGGTAAAAGATCTCTTGTTTAATGTCAATTTCTGGATATACGTTATGTGCAAGTTTATAACTGTCTAACGTTTCGAGTGATCTCACCACCCATCATCAGGGACTCAATCAAAGAATAATAGATTGAAAAAGAATGCTATGATGGTTATAAAGGAAGAAATAATCAAGTGGGCATTAAGAATATTTAAATAATAGAAAAAATACATATTATAGAGATATTTTGACCAAAAATTATCGGTGAGGGTGTAAAAGTTTGACCTTTGACCACAAATTCTTCCAATAGAGGAAGAGGATTATAGTAATAATTAATTAATAGGACTAAGTTAATAAGATAATAATAATAACTGTTAGTTATTAATTAAAAATAAAATTAATTAGAAGAAGAATAATCCTTTCTAATATAAAAATGGTTATAAGAATAATAAGCCTATATAATTAATAATATTAAAACACAAATACTCTAGATATAATGGATCAAGATTGGGGATGGGGTTGTCTAACCAAGAGAGATAAAAACTAAAAGGGAGGTAAGAGAGGAAATGGAAATCCAAGTGTAATAAAGATATATTACATAGAAAAGAATGATAGAGGTGGAGAAATCAAACAAGCCTGAGGAAAGATCAAGTAGAAGAAACTAAGATTAATGAAGGAGGAAAGGAAAAAGGGGGCCGACCAAATTCAAATAATGGAAAGGGAGAGACTAGGGGGAGAGAAGAGGGAAGAGAGAAACAAGAAGATCCCTAGAAGGAGGATAAACTAATGACTTAGGCAGTGGATAAGAGGTTTCCAAGTGTCATTAAGTTTGTACCCATCTTCCCTATTGAATTTGTTTGGGTGCTTTTCAATCTCCATGGCTTCTTGAATAAGGAAGACTGACCGGAGAGGTGTAGGGACAAGGATTTTTGTTTTTTCAAATTTTATGAGGTGCTTGGCTTTGAAGGAATGTTCAACTAGAGCTGACTTCAAGACCTGATTGTGGGTTGGATCAATGATGTGATCCTACAAGTAGACTTTAAAGGACCTACCAATTTTTCTCTTGATGGACTTCACATAGGAACAGGGACTTTGGTAGACTTCAGGGCCAAGCATTGGATTCAATTGACATTTAGAATATCTAATAAATGTTTTAAGGTTTTGATCAGTTTAAAAAAGGCTTTAATATTCATTTTTGCTAAGAATTTTGAAATGATATTTATGGGTCCGTTTATGTAAGGAAGAGAAATGAGAACCCTAGGAGGGGATAGGGGATATTTAGGTTGGTGACATTTTTCTCTATTCTTTAAATCTACTTAAAATTCACTTAATTATTTCTTCCTTTATAACCATAAAAACAATCTTTTCCCATCTGTGAGTTGCTCAAGTCCCTGATGGTGGGTGGTGAGACCATTCAAGACATTAGACAATTCTAAACTTGCACACAACATATATCCATAAATTGACATCAGACACGATTATGAGTGGTGGAAATATACACAAAAAAGAAGCTCTTCCTGAGACTCCTAGAGATAAAGTAAAGAAGCCAATGGAAGAGCTCCAGATCATTGATTCTTCTGAGTCAACTTCATATCATCCTAAACCACATTAATTGAAAAATAGGAAATGACACGAAAAGATAGATTTTTTTTCAAGGACATACATATGGAAATTTTCCAATTAGACATTTATTTTATTTTCATGACAACAACTATATTTTAAATATTTTGGGGCACTAAATTTTTGGGCTGATATTTATTATATGATATTTATTTTGAAGAGAACACAAAATTCATATTTTGGATAAAGGAGATACAAGTGTTATCGAGATTATGATGATATTTTTTTGAGATATATTTTTTCAATAGATATGCTAAAATGATTCTAAAATAAGGAGTCGCAAGGATTTTTATTTATGGTAAAGTATTATATATCGAGTCTAGTGGGACCCCACCTACTATTAGTTAAGAATGTATTAAATATGTCGTGACTTTTTTTTATAATAAATCTTACTCTCCTATAAATTTTCTAAAACCAAGGTTTAAGCAAGTTGAACCAAATGACTATTTTATATAGGTATTAAAGAAGGGAGAAGTAATGAAGAATACGAGGAAAATTTTGAGTGAATGTATGCCCAAGGTTTGTGAGTTTTTTATTTTTTATTTTTTATTTTATTGTTATTCATTTTCCATTCTAATTTTTTTGTGGGTTAAACTGTCTTGTTAATAAAAAGGATATCTTATAACGAGATATGGAAAGATAGAGTGGCACTGAACTATGGTGATCTTCAAGGTTCATTTTTCTTTTTTTCTTTACTCTTTAGAATTTATGAGCTGATTCAATTTTAATTAGTATAAATTTTGCAGAGATTTGCTGATGTTTTCACATCTCTTGGGGTGGTCCAAATTGGATTTCTTGTGCTTCTTTTCTCTTTTCTTGTGGCACTTAGTCTCATTTGTATGAGATATTGTAAGATATTAGGTTTCTAAGGACATCTTTGGTCCTGATCCTCGTAGGGATTTGAAAAGGCAACTAGTCTTGGATTAAGATATGTCTATAATAAAATTTATTGTTGATTTATTTTTTGATTTGCTTACTGGAAATTTTATTCTAAATTGTTATTGTGGTTTCATCTTGATCTTTCTTTCAAGAATTTCTAAATAAATTTGGATTTTTTTTTTCATATATTGATGCACCTCTATTTTATTGTTTTGTTCTTTGGGTTGTTATAAATAAAAACATACTTTTTATTATTATATATAATCAGAAAATAATTATCAGATTTCAAGAATTTTGTGTTTTTAAATTTGAGTGTAGATTTAAAGGCTAAAAATAGGTGATATTCATACTTATCTTAGTTATCCTAATGAGATTCAACATGTTCCTATGGGAAGTACTAAAAATTCTCCATTAACACCATCATTGATTTGTAAACCACCATGGTTATTCCACTAGAAATTTCGTCAAAATAGATCTAATAAATAAAAGTTACTGAACTAAAAATCTGTACTATGAGGGTTATTTTTTCTTTATATTTATGAAATTATTAAGTTATAATTTACTAGATATGCATTCAAAATACAAATATTTATAAAATAGAGAACACATATAATAATCAGTCACAAAACCACAATAATACAAGGTATGATTTTGGTAACCCTTTAAGGAGAAAGCTTAGTTGGAAGGTAAGGCCACTCTACTATCTCTTTCTTTGAATGGAAATGAATGCAAGTACAAAGAAGTGAAACTTGTGGCACGTGGAATAATACAAAACAAAATTCCTCCCCATTCTCTCTCTCTATATGTCCTCTTAGCGATTTTTCTCATCTATGGAACAAAATGCACTCAAATAGAATGGAACACCTTTTCCTCCTAGTGGCCTAGTTATAACAGAACTTGATAGCCAACTAGGAATAAATCATTAAACCATCAACATGAGTTACAACTAATATTTACAGGGTATTATTCATAGTTCTCACATGGCTAGCCCATTTTATATGAATAATAGAGGCTGACATAGGATCCTCTTAAATTACGCTATTCAATCTCAATAGATCAACTTTTAGGAGGCATAAATTTCTCATACGAGCTCTAATTGAGACAATTTTTGCACCATTGGAAAGGTTTTGGTGTGTATATTCTGGAATATAAGTCCAAAGTAAGGACATGATGAGAAAATTACTTATATAATTCGTTAGAATGGATCTTAAATTTTTACACTTGAAAATTTCCAAATTGGGACCATTAGTAAAAATGACCCTGCAAGTCGATTCCTCTAATTTTTTCACTCTAGAACCATTGAGATGGATGAAAAATATATATGTATCCACTCTAAATCATATATCCCCATTTTGGGAGGATTTTGGTCCCCAAAATATTTTACTAAATGAGGTGAGGAAAATTTTCCTCTACCGTTGATTTGGTAGCTCAAGGATAAATTCCCTCCATTGGACAGTCTTCCACATCCAGAGAAGCCAAAAATTTCCCTTGGAGGAATTTAATTTGGTTAAGGAAAATTGTATTTTTAAAGTGAAAACTCATAATGACACAAAAGTCCAAGTCAACCTAGAAATCAAATTAGCCCTCCTCCAACGCTTATAAATATAGCTTCGTGGCATCTCATTTGAAAACATCACATCAAGCATCTCTCTCTTATTCATATGAAATATTATAGGGTTCTCTTCACACGTAGGAAGGAAGAAGTTTATATTATACTTCATTTTGGGAGACTTTGACTAGCATTGACCAAATTTGTTTTGAGACTCTTTCACTTGGTTTGACTAGTTTTGGACCTGTTTTAGGAGGGTACATTTATTGGCATAAAGACTGAGGAAATATGGGAGTTTGACTTGCATTGAACACAAAAATTTGACTTGCATTCACCATAGAACATTTAGAGCTTTGATCAATTTTTTTCTATCTTTTGACCGAGAATTTTGGGACAATTTTGGATTGATTTTGACCAATATTAGAGATCGAGTACTTTGACTAGTGACCGATATTTTGGAGGGAAATTTGACTATTGGATGGTGGAATAGTTAGGGAACATTTGAATACTATTGACTATGAAAAAATTGCAGACCTTAACTTTGAACAAATTTGACTATTGACTCATCATTCGATATTGGTTGGTTGACTTTGTTAGATATTCAAAGGATTGACTTTGAGTCGTTGATGAATTGGATCATTGTACTCTCTTTACTAAATATTTTATGAAAATATAATAAGAAGATGAATTTGAAAGGGTTTTTCCCCTTGTGGGATTTTATCTAGTCCTTGACTAATTCTTATGTCTCTTGTCATTGCTTCTGATTGTCTCTTATTGTACATTTCATTTACTGTTCTATCTATACCTGCTATTTATTAATGGAATATTGAATTTATTGCGAATTAAAGTTAAGAATTGGGCTAAAGTGATTGTAACAACATGGGACAATGGAAAATTAACATGGTATCAGAGTCAATGTGAAGACAAGCCCAAAGGAGATAAGAGACTAAAGCAATAATCTTTGGAAGAAGCTAAAGGAGACCATATAATTTGATCAATATGACTGCCTCTTTCTTCAAGGACATTGAGAAGCTGGGTGACTCTTAAAATTTTGTAGCTTGGAAGATTAGATGGAAGTTATATTGTATGAAAATGATGTTTATGTGGAAGGAAAATTTTTCGAGCCTCCAAATAATGCTCATGCTACCACCAAGTCCAAGTACAAGAAAGGTGACTTCAAAGCTAAGAAAATTCTCATTGATGGTTTGCAAGATCATTTACTTGTTTATGTTGGTAGCTTGAAGAAGTTTAAGGACATTTATGATAAGTTGCTTGGGATGTATCAAGTCAACAACTTGAACCACATCCTTTCCTTGAAGAATAAACTCAAGGAATTGAAGATGAATAAGGGGGAATCTGTGCATTCCTAAGTCATGAGGGTATGCCAACTAAGGGATCAATTGCAAACTGCTAGTGAGCCTATATCTAATGTAGAATTGGTGATGTTAATTTTACAGGGTCTTCCTCCTATTTCAGAAACCTTCATTACTACTATTAGCATGAATAATCAATTTCCAACATTTGATGAACTGGTTGGAAAATGCACTCAAGAGGAAACTAGGATGATCTCTAGAGGGAGGATTCAAAAGAATGAAGAAGGAGATTTATCTTCTTTTTCTTCTTAAGACAAGAAAATGAAAGGTAGAGGAGGTCCATCTATTACAAAGAATCTTGATCCAACATTTAGGGACTCTAATAGAAGACCAAGAAGGGATAGGGATATGTCAAATATGGAATGTTATAATTGTCACAGGTTTGGCCACTATGCTTAAGATTTTCAGGAAAAGAGGAATTCTCCAAGGTCAAGGTACACCAATAATCGTGGCTTTAACAATAACGGGTTCAATAATATAAGAAGAGGAGATGATCAAATAAGAAGAGATGCTCTGGATGATTGTGAAGAAGGCCATCATCCTCAAAAGAGGTCAAGAAACTCTAGGTATGAAAATAATACAACTGCTAGTGAGTTTGAATATATTATTATTTAAGTCCTTTCTGGTTCTTCCTCTACAGATTCATATGATAGCTAGTTGGTAGATAATGGGGCTTCTATACATTTCTTTGGATATCAGGAATTTCTCTCAAACCTAGTTGAGAGGGAGACGGATCTGAAAATAATTATTGGGGACAACACTAATCATCCCGTGAAGGTATTTGGCTCCGTCAAATTTCATTTCGACTCTGGGGAATCTGTTCTTCTTCCTAATGTGATGTATGTTCTAGGACTAAAGAAGAACCTCGTATCTATATCTAGCTTGGAAGGAGGGATGAGAGTAGCCTTCATAAGGGGAAAATTCCTCACCTGACCGATGGACTCTCCCATGAGGGATGCTTTTACCTTAGGATTTAGAGTTGAAGGACTCTATAGAGTCAATGGAAGAACTCTGCTAGCAATGTTCCATGACACAAATCATCAAAGTGAGTTATCGAATTGAAGGTTGGAACATCTACATTATAAATCCCTACTGAAATTGAAGAAGTTACTCTCCATGATACCTGATGTTCAAGCTAGTCATGATGGAGTATGTCCGAGATGTGCCAATGGAAAGAATATAAGGGGACCATTCCCCTCCAACAAGAACAAGACCAATGATATTATTGAACTCATTCATTTTGACTTATGTGTACCCATGCCTGTGCATTCTCTTGGTCGCCATCTCTACTACATAACCTTTATTGATGACTTATCCATGAAGACATGGATATACTAATTGAAGCATAAGGATGAGGCTTTTGATATGTTCAAGGAATTCAAGGCATTGATAGAAAATAAAATATGGATGAATATCAAGGCCTTCATTTATGAAAATGTTGGAGACTATACATCAAATGAGTTCGTTGAGTTTTGCAATTAATATGGAATCAAGAAGGAAACTATTGTACCTTACAATCTCGAGTAGAATGGAGTGGCTAAAAGAAATAACAGGTCCATTGTGGAAGTTGCATGAGCTAGGATGCATGATCTAAAGCTACCAAAGTTCCTTTGGGTAAAAGTAACAAATACAATGGTGTATTTTCAAAATAGGGTTCCTCATTAAGCCTTGGATAACAAGACTCTTGAATAAGTATTCATAGGCATGAAGCCCGACATTGGACATCTCAGGATACTTGGTTGCCCCATATATTTCCATGTGTTGAAGGACAAATGGAACAAGCTAGAAGATGCCAGAAATAAAGGTACATTTGTTGGATACTGTGAAAATTCAAAAGCATTTAGAATATTATATGTATCTGGTCAAAGGAAAATCGAGTTTAATAGTGATGCGACTTTATGAAAACGTTGCCCTTAGAAAATAAAGGGACCTCCCTTTGCATGCTACTGAGAAGAAAGATAATGACATGGACTTACTAGAAGGTCCTTCTATGCTAGAATCTAAGGAGGACATTATTGATGATACCAAAGAGCTTATGGACCCCTTGGATCCCCCTCCATGTGATCCCCCTTCCAGGAAAATACCATTGTGGCTTTGAGATACATTACAGGATGCTGAGAGACATGTTTCTACCAAAGGGGCCTTTAGAGAAAGCAAGAAGCCATGTCGATACCAAGGAAACATTATAGCCATGAGTACTATAATTCAAGCATAGCCTCCCTCCTTAAACAAGCTATGAAAGAATAAGTTTGGAAGGATTCCATGATCAAAGAATATGAAACAATTATGAAAAGTGATGTATGGGATGTTGTTTTGAGACGTAAAGGAAAATATATTGTGACTTCAAAATGGCTATACAAAATCAAGCATGGAGCTGATGGAAGAATTGAGAAATATAAAGCAAGTTTTGTGGCTTGAGGTTTCTCTTAGAAAGATGGATAAGGCTATGATGATATATTTTCTCTTGTTTCCCATTACAAAACCATTAGATCAATCATTGTCCTTGCTACTAGTCAAGGATGAACTCTTCACTAGATGGATGTAAAGCTGACATTTCTTCATGGCATACTACATAAAGAAGTATATGTTTAGAAACCTTAGGGATTTGAAGAGAATGATCGAAATAATCATGTTTGTAGGTTGAAGAAGGCATTATATGCCTTGAAGCAAGCCCCAAGAGCATGATATGGCTGCATTGGTAGTTACTCGATGAAGCTTGGATTCATGACAAGCAATGCTGAGCCTAACCTCTAATTAAAAGTGGTCCAAGGTATGTATTTGAGTTTAGTTTTATATGTTGATGATCTATTCTTAATAGGTAGTGAGCCATTGATGCTAGAATGCAAGAGGGACATGGCCTCTAAGTTTGAGATGAAGGACATTGGTATGATTCATTACTTCCTGGGATTAGAGTTTTGGCAGAGACCCAAAGATATTTTCCTTTCTTAAGGAAAATATGTTGTGAAGCTACTAGAAATATTTGGAATGACAAAATGAAAATCCTTGGCCACCTCTATGGAGATGAACTTTAAGAAGTTATGTGGAGACATTGCTGGACCTAACTTGGTGAACCCCTCTGAATATAGAGAGTTGATTGGGGCATTGATGTTCTTGGTGAACACTTGACCATACATATGTTTTTTAGTCAACGCCTTGAGTCAATTCATGACTCAGCCCCTCCATGCACACTCGGTTGCTGTTAAACACATACTGAGATATATGCATGGGAAAATTAACCTTGTTTTGAGATACACTACCAGTGATGTATGACTTCATGGGTTCACTGATGTTGATTGGGTCGAAAACATTATTGGAAGGAAGAGTGTTATACAATATTTTTTCACACTCCCTGTCTCGTATCCTGAAGTGTCAAAATGATGAAAATTTTTAGTTTATTCACCATGAAACATGTTCAGAAGCATCCCAAAAAAAATAAGAAAACTTGCCTTGAAAGAATTCTGAAGAAACTTGTAAAAAAACCTTATTTTCAGGATCAATGCTTTTTCCATCACTAGCGACCCGTGTTGGTACCTTGTTGCACAATATTGTCCTAGCACTTCCAACACGAATTTTATCAGGAAAACCCACGTTGAACCTCTTTCGGTAGTTTTTCCTAAAGTGGAGGAGAAGCATCTCTTACTAGAAGTCTTGAGAATGATGAGCTAGTTACAAGTGAATAAGGATTGGAACGAGATCTTCCATTCTTGGTCCTTGATCCTACTTTCTTTGATCTTTCCCTTAGGATGTGGAACATCTCCCTCCTTTTATGGATCCTTAACACCCTCTCATTCCCTATAAATTAGATCCCTACTACCCACAACTGGGTGGCTATTGGTTGGTTGCCTTCCTAGTGCTAAACTATGCTCAAATGCTGCCTATTTTTCTAAGGCGAAAGGAGTTCTTGAAGGCTAAGGCTAGGACTTGGAAACTCACCCAAAAGAGGCTTCCAACATCAAGGCTTAAGTGGTTTAATGCTCCCTTTACCATCTATTAATAATACATTATGTGTTTTCATTCCATAAATGTGTCAATCATTCCTAATTTAGTATAATAATCCTTGATCTATTTTATGGTTTATATCGGAATGGTTTTTGCTGTGTATGCATTTGCTATCTCCACGTGGTTTTTCTTGCAAGTATTCATCCATAAGGATGAAGAGGAGATTGAGCTTGGAAGCGGAAGAATCAAGGATGACACCAATGGACGTTAGCATCAATGTGAGGCAGGTCATCTATCCTCCTTTTTGTTTTCTGGTATAATCTAGGAAAGTTTGCACATATTTGTCTTTGTTTGCTACTAGATCCTCCCATAGGACTAGAGGGATTGTTTATGTGAGCATAGTTCCTTTACTTATGTTAAGCTCCTTAAAAAATGAATCAAGGTTCTCGGAGCAGAGTTCTTTGTCTTGTGTCAACCTCCTTGAAAAGTGAATCAAAATTCTTGGAGAAAAATTCTTTGTCTTGTGTCAAGATCCTTAACAAATGAATCAATGTTTTTGGAGAACAATTCCTTTTCTTGTGTCAAGCTCCTTAAAAAATGAATCAAGGTTCCTAGAGCAGAGTTCCTTGTCTTGTGTCAAACTCCTTAAAAAATGAATCAAGTTTCTTGGAGCACAGTTCCTTTTCTTGTGTCAAGCTCCTTAAAAAATGAAATAAGGTATTAGACTAGAGTTCCTTGTCTTGTGTCAAGATCCTTAAAAAATGAATCAAGTTTCTTGGAGCATAGTTCCTTTTCTTGTGTCAAGATCCTTAAAAAATGAATCAAGGTTCTTAGTGCACAGTTCCTTTTCTTGTGTCAAGCTCCTTAAAAAATGAAACAAGGTGTCAGAGAAGAGTTCCTTGACTTGTGTCAAGCTCGTTAAAAAATGAAACAAGGTTTCATGAGCATATTTATTTTCCTGTGTCAATCTCATTAAAAAATGAAACAAATCCCCTTCCAATTCAAGTCTTTGTTTAGATCTCGTAAATTCCCAATCGAGTCTTTCACTTGATCTCGTAAATTAACCTTCATTCCATCCATCTGTTAGTAACCAATAGTCTACTTAGGTGAATGAAATGAAGCTAGGGGGGCATGTACCTCAAATTGAGTCATTAGGTTGGGGGCATACAAAATTATCTCAAGCATAATTTTTCTTTATTTCAAGCTTGTGCAAAAATGAAACCAATCTCAAGCATAGCTTTCTTTGTTTCAAGTGTTGGGATAGGGTCCCTAGGGTCAGTTTTGGGTTAGTTAACCAAATTTTTGTATAAGTTTTGTAAAAGATGTAAAGTCTCCGTGAAATGTGGATGCGGAGTGCGTAGATAGATAGGAGTCAAAGGGGTCTTCGCCCCTTGTTTTGGGTCAGTTTTAAGATTCTCCCATGGTCTGCGGACCATGGTATTGTATGGAAGAAAGCTATAAATAGTTGAGTTGTAGCGAGTCTTAGAGATAACTTGGAGTGAATAATTGTGAACCTTGAATAAGTTTGTTGTTTTGGGCTTGTGCTAAGGAAGGAAGGCTCTTCTTCCTATACTTAGGTGAGAAGGGGAAGGCTCCAGTAGCTGAGTGCACAGGAGGCCTTGGTAAGTCTGCAGCTGAGTGTGTGGACCCCTGTAGCTGAGTGTGCAGGGTGAAAGAGTATGTAATCTGAAAATTGAAGATCAATAAAGATTGATTTTAAATAATTATTGTGCAATCTGAGCATTTATGTTGATTCTGTTTATGTTATGTTTGTCTCATATAATGTGTTTTCTATGGAATAATGAATGAATGTTGTATGAAACCATTTAATCTATCTTAATTGTACATGACTTAAGTATTTTTCCATTTTCACGAAGATAAGGGTTATTTATGTTATGTTTTATGATAAATTGGATAGATTTGCATGGAGTCAGATCTAGGGTTGTCAATTAATGTGCGAAAGTGGATAATTTACCTATTTTGGGTTCACAAAGACTGACTGTAGACCTTCATGAAGGTCTAGAATCCATTTTCATAGAGTTTCAGTAATGATCCATAGGAGACTACCGATCTGCGCAAAGGAAGATATGAGCTATAGGAGCTTAAGAACCACTTATCACATGTCCCGTGATGCAGAAACCTGGTTCTAACATCCCCAAATATTGCTTCAAGTGAGACTGTAGCCTGCACTATGCAGGTTGTTTCCGAAAGGGCCAACAATTAGGGTTTTGTTGGTAGGTGCGGACAACTCTAAACTTGGGTCAAGCCCCCTTAAGCCAATAAATGGTTTTGTTGCGGGGACCAAGATCTATCTGAGAGATGTGTGATAAATGGTTTCCTATGAAGAAAGAGCTTGATAAGTGGATTGATAAAAAATCGCACGCGTTTGTGGCTCAGGAGAACAGGATCCCTAAATTATCCAAGGAGCAGTGGTTGTAGAGATTTTTGTACATGGATGAGACCGACGCGTTCTTCTATTTCTTCCCTGAAGAACTATACGAGTGGTTGTCTAAATTAGTCGATAGTCAAGGGATGTGGAGGATCGAAGGCCCTATAGTGTGGACTCCTGAATTGGTGCAACGTCTAGAAGGATAAAAAAGCAATATCACGCAAGCTATGGACCATTAGATTGATCTAACCTTGGGAGGCTTTGTGACTTATTTTATGATCTATAGGAATATCAACCATAGCGAAGGATCTTTAAAGGGTTGCGAGGTAAGTAGTTGAAATCATTGAAGACCTGTATGAAAATGTTGTTATGTGAAAAGAGGGTTATGTAGTTACCTTGATGTTTGGGGCTATGCGAAGTGGGAGATTGTTTAGAAGAAACAGAGGATTCATCCCAGAATATAGTCCACTCATTGAACCCCCTTCAAGCGATGACAAAGGGATAGTTTTGATTATGCGGCGAAGTGCAGTTCAATTAATTACGCAAGGTATTCCAAGAATACCTCATCTGTCCACTCCACCTCCACCCCCACCTCCACCTCATACACCTACGCCTTCACCCCCTCCACCTCCACCTCCACCATTCAACATGGAGAACGCGACGAAGATGTCGATCATTAAAGGAATAGGGACCGAAGATCCAGAACAGTTATGGTTTGTTGCAGGAGCTGTATGGACAACACAACAAATTATAGATGATAATATTAAGAAAGCATAGTTGGTTACAACCTTGAAGGATCACACATTAATGTGGTATATCAAGTATTGCACTGATAACCCCAATGCGTCGTTGGCAGATACCCAACTAACTTTGAACATAGAGTTCAGTAAGCCTAAGTTAGAGGCGTAGTTATTAATTGAATTTAAGGAAATTTGATAGAAGGTCGATGAGACACCTTGGGACTTTGATCAGAGGTTGAAATGCCTAATCAACAAGGCTAATATGAAAATCTCAGATTCCTAGCATCGTGACTGGTTTATAGCATCATCTCTTGCCACATTTAAGAATACCTCTGTCACAACATAAAATAGAAATGCAAGCAGAAGCCTTGGATACCGCGATGAGACTAGATGCATCACCTATTCAGAATATGAACCTTGGGGTGCAAAAAATTCATTCACAACTGGAAAGTCTACAATTGGAGTTGTAGAGCTTGAAGAAAGGAAGGGACGTTCAGTTGGAGGTGCACGCTGAGATTTGGTGTCTAAAATGTAAGAGTCATGGACATGATAAGGATCATTGCCTGGTCTTTAAGAATTATATTATAATGGGAGGTCCTGTACCCTTGAAACCATAGAATAATGTTAGGACGAGCGCGGGAGCTGCGCCGTGGTGCACTATTTGTAAGGTTACAAGACAACATGCTACTGATAACTGCCATATATTGTAGAAGTTTGTACAAACCCCGCAACAATTATTTTGCAATTTTTGTAAGTTTGTAGGACACGATGAACGCCATTGTAGGATTTATGAGTTGATGATGGATATAATCCCTACCTATAGAATGCAAGAATAGAACCATCCTCAGGATCAAGGCGCAGGAGCAGTGCGCAAAGGATTCCAAGGCCGAGGACAAGGAAGGGGTGCTAGACCAGGTCGAGGGCATGGGAAAGTAATCTGCTATAACTATGGCGAAGCAGGGCACTTCATCTAAGATTGTACAAATGCCATGCTTCCCTCATGTCAGTATTGTCAACAATTTGACCATGTAATAGAAGAATGTATGGTCCTTATGGAAAATATGCATGAGGAGAAGGCATAGCCCCAACAGCCTATGCAGAACATTCAAATGATGAGGGCGGAGCCCTGCAAAGAAGATCAAAGTATAAATATTTTGTTACGAAGTGGTATGATGACTGGTGTAGATAAAGGTAAGCAGCCTGAGAAAGATGGATGGGTACGCAAGTTTGCTGAGAAGGAAGTATCTTTTGATCTCAATCAAGCTAAGGAGACCTTCATGGAAGCAAAGAAGAACTTCATTGAGGCCTCCACCTCATGAAGTCATGAGAAAAAACCAGAGATTAGTGCAACACAAGAGGTAGATCCTTCAATACTAGCTACTTTCTTGCAGACTTGTATGAAGTTATTGCATGACCAGAAAGCAGTAGAAGGATTGCAAGACTTAATAGATAAGTATGCTAACAAGGAAAATAATCCTACTGAGCAACGCACAGTATGAAATATTGGTAAGCATAAAACATGAATGGGGCACGAGATAAACTACACAGATAGGTGATTATGAAATGGAATTGGCAATCTTGGATCTGGGTCCTGATACAAATGTCTTGCCGAGGCAGACATGGGAAAGGATGAGGAGACTTACACTATAATGGTCTCCTATTCAGCTGCACATGGAAAATCAACAAAAGATTATTCCTATGGGGCGCTTATATGGTGTAATAGTGGACATTGAGGGTGTGAGTGTGTTGGATGACTTTGAAGTCATTGAGATAGTGGATGATAGTAACCCATACCCAGTGCTGCTAGGAATTGACTAGGCCACTAATATGAAAGGGGTAATCAACTTGAAGAAGCAAAATATGTCATTTGAGAAGAAGTCGCTCGGGTTTATAGTGCCACTAGACCCTGCAGAAGGAGCACATTATACTGAACCTGTGCATGACTATGTAGAAAGTGATGATGATCTAGATCAAATATACAAGGTAACAGAGCAAGATGAGGATTGGATCAATCCTACAATTGATGGATGAATTTCATGGGACATGGATAACTCCTATGCCTCAGACTTAGATGAAGAGCTTGGACATTGGCACAATTGACTACATGAAGTATCTACTCTTTTCTGCAATATGATGATCAAGTCGCTGAGGTGTGTCTCGACCGAGTTAAGAAATATTCCACATTATGATGGCTTAACTGATGTGGAAGTATTTCTGGATGAATTTGAAAGGGAAGTACCAGAAGAACATCAATTCCAGGCACTGGAATTGGTGCTGCATGCTAGTCCTACCCATTGGTAGGGTACGCATAAGGAGAGCTTTACGGGATGGAGAGAATACGTAAGAATGATGAAGTTAAGGTTTGGCTATGATAATACTAGGATGACTGAAAAATACAATGGGAAGGACGATTCACGTGATCATTTATAACGATGGACTAAGGCTTGGGGGACAGAACCACAATCAGAATGGGTGCATATTTTCTGCCATACACTAGATACAATCCCAATGAACTGGTATTTGGAAACGGAGCTTTTCCATGGGACTAAGGAATGAGAAATTTTAAGGGAGAGATTTCTATTAACATTCAGCTTCGAGAATGGGTTTGAGAGCATTGATGAGGCACTACAAGAAATAAAAGCGGCTATATTCAGAACACCGAAGGAACTGGTAGAGTGGAATCAAGCAGATTAGAGTACACAACTGTGGCATGCACTGGAATGTTATAATGTGACTGCTACAGAAGAAGAGGATGATCCGCAGAATATTACCATTCTAGAAACTAAAGGACAACGCGAGGTCAAAGGATTAAAGGTGGCAAACTTGAATATATCAGAGGCTTTAAAAAATCGACAAGTAAACAATGGATATGAAGAAGAACCTAAGTTTGTGAAGATAGGAGACTATTGGGACAAAGAAATTGTTGATAAGGTAGTTGAGCTACTGCGTGAGTGCCAAGGCTTATTTCCAACTAAGTTTTCAGATTTCAAAGGGATTGTCAGATATTTAGGTGTTATGAGGATCACCTTGAAACCAGATGTGAAGCCTATTAAGTAGCAGCCTTATCGACTGAATCCAAAGTATAAGGAGAAGATGCACTAAGAACTGGATAAAATGCTGGAAGCTGGTATTATTGAGCCTGTAGAAGAATCAGATTAGGTAATCCCAATGGTGGTCCAAGAAAATAAACAAAAGGGCGAAATTTGCATATGCGTAGATCTG
The DNA here is from genome assembly GCA_031772625.1 of Pinus tabuliformis. Lineage (NCBI taxonomy): Eukaryota > Viridiplantae > Streptophyta > Pinopsida > Pinales > Pinaceae > Pinus > Pinus tabuliformis. The sequence goes on from CM062809.1 coordinate 83,842,300, forward strand.
CAGAAGCTGAATGATGATTGTGTGCATGATCCGTTTTCAACCATTTACTGACGAAGTATTAGAGAATGTGGGCGGACATGAGGCGTATTCATTCACTGATGGGTTTTTGAGTTATCATCAAATAAAGATCGCACCGGAGGATTGAAGCAAAACAAACTTCATGACTTAGTGGGGTTCCTTCCAATATATAGTTATGCCATTCAGATTGAAGAATGTGCCTGCAATCTTTTCCCGGGTAGTGATCGCAGCATTCAAAGAGTTTATTCATAAGTTCTTGGAGGTATATTTTTATGATTGGACTGTATTTGGGTTGGTGAAATGCCATGTTGCAAGTCTGCGCCTAATGCTGGATACATGTCAAAGGTATCAGATCGCGCTAAACTTGAAAAAGTGTATTTTTTGTGTGCCTTTGGGATTTTGCTTCGCCATGTTGTATGTAAGCAAATATTGATGGTGTACCATGCGAAGATCATTGTAATTGTGAACTTGGAAGCACCTAGGAATGTGAAATAGCTGCACGTAATATTGGGACACATTGGGTACTACAGGAAGTTTATTGAGGCATATGCCCAAATAACTGCACTGATGGAGAAATTGTTAAAGGAGGATGAAATGTTTTATGGGATGAAGACTGTCAGCATAGCTTGGATGTCTTGAAGGAGAATATGGTGACATCGCCTATCTTGGCGTTTCTAGATTTGAAAAAGGAGTTTCATGTGCATGTTGATGCCTCATGTATTGCACTAGGAGCAGTATTAACACAAGAAGGTGAGGGAGAGATTGATCATCCTATAACTTTCATGAGAAGGAATTTATCCAAAGCCGAGAAGAATTACTCCACCATAGAGCGCGAAGGGCTGGCGATGGTCTATGCGCTGCATAATTTTAGGCATTACTTGCTGGGTGACACTTTAAAATGTATACATCACTCCTCATTGAAGTACCTGGTCAATAAGCCTGTGTTTTGGGGGAAGATATGCCGATGGTTACTATTGTTCCAAGAGTATGACTTTGAAGTGATTGTGAAGCCTGGAAGACTGAATGCAGGTCCAGACCATCTATCCAGGATTGAAACAAGTGAGGAACCAAGTAGTTTGGAGGAAGGACTGCTGGGCACGCAACTCTTTGGGGTGCGCATTGTGGATGATCATTTTGCTGATATTATTGATTTTTTATCAACCGAAACAACTCTAGAAGGTTATTCCACTCAACAAAAGGAGTTAGTAGTTCGCACCACAAATTTTTTGGTAATTGTGGATCATTTGTATAAGATGGGGTCGGATGAGATATTGCGAAGGTATGTTCTGGAGTTTGAACGTCCTAGTATCCTAAATGAAGCCCATGGAGGAGTGGTAGGAGGTCACTATGCAAGGAAATTGACTGCGTAGAATATTTTGTGCGATGGGCTATGGTGGCCAACATTACACAAGGATTCTAAGACATACTGCAAGGCGTGCAATGCTTGCCAAAGGATGGGGAAGCCTCCACGAAGGGATGAATTTCCTTTAAATCCCCAAGTTTTGTCGCAAGTATTTGAGAAATGGGCCATTGAATTTATAGGTCCAATACAACCACCAGGAAAGAAGATGGGCACGTGGTATATCATTACTGCAAATGAATGTTTAACCAGGTGGGCGGAAGCACAACCAATGAAGGATTGTACAATGACCACTGCTATGAAGTTTCTCTTCAAGTATGTCTTAACAAGGTTCGAATGCCCTAAGATTTTGATGAGTGATAGGGGTACACATTTTTTGAATGAAACAATCAGTGCGATGCTTGAAGAATTCTAGGTGTATCATCAGAAGAGCACAACCTATCACCCATAAGAGAATGGAATGGTGGAATATTTTTACAAGATTTTGGAATATGCATTGATGAAGGTATGCAACACGCAGAGAAATGATTGGGACATGCACGTACCTGTGGTTTTATGGGCTTATAGGATGCCCTGCAAGAGGTTGATAGGACAAACACCATTAAGGTTGGTCTATGCAATTGAAGCAGTAATGCCGATGGAGTATATTTTGTTAATTTTACGGGTTGTAGCCTTGACTGAGATGGTGGACCGCGAGACATTGAAGGAATAGCTTGCGCACTGCATAGAGTTAGAAGAAGATTGATTCCTTGCAAGATATTACCAACAAGTGCAAAAGGAACGTGAGAAAGCATGGCATGATAGACATATTAAGTTGCACACATTCAAGGTAAATACTTTAGTGCCATTGTATGACAACAAGTTTATGAAGTTTCCAGGAAAGTTTCAAATGCACTGGTTGGGGCCGTATGTTATTAAGGTGATCACGGATGGTGGTGTATTTCAGCTCGTGAAAATGAATGGGGAACCATTCCCTGGAAAAGTAAACAGAAGTAGGTTGAAGTTGTACATAGGGTATCTTGCCCCTGCATAATGACTATATGAAAGCAGGACAATCTTAGTAATCTAGGGAATTGCAAGGGATTGTGGGACTATAAACTACACTACCTAACTAAGTAAAAAACGTGGTAGGGAGGATGTGTGATGGATGACAGGGACGTGACAGGTGAAGCTGTGCTAGATGGAGGATGGTGCTGCACAGAGGGGGCTAACGTAGCCGTTGAGGTTACTATTCATGATTTTATGGCAAAAAATCAGTTAAGAGGAGTGGGTTGGTGCTATTTATGGTGAAAATCTTTGGAGATCTACTGCCAAATATGAATCTATTATCAAAAGATGGGGGGAACAGTCGGATTTGAATTCAAAACTTCTTATAAATTACGCGTGTTGGTGTGCCGAAGAACACTTTCCATTATGAGAGTTGTTTGGGCACTTTACTGGAAGCTTATGAATCGTCAATTCTGGGAAGAATTCGTGACGTGCCCCTCTCTTTCAAACTACACTGCAAGTAGCCGGAGAGCTATTCATTGAACGAGTTACTGATACAAACCCTGTCGAAGTCATAAGTCCTGAAGTTGCTGTGTCTGACATGCCGGGCCCTGAGAGTTCAAGTATGGAAGCTACAACCCCTGTGCCTACCACACCGAGGTCATCGAGGCTCAAGCAATTCGCCACAAAAGAAAAGAAATATGCTGGCAAAGAAAAGCATAAGAAGCCAATTCCATTGAGAATGTCATCAAGGAAGAATCCATAGGTGCAAAAAAAGGAGAAAAAAACAGTGGGAAAAAGTGGTTGATTTAGAAGAGGAGGAATACCAAGGTGTAGAGGAATTGGATGTCGAAGAGGTCGAGCCTATCTCACGGCTTCCCAAGTATATCGCTCCATGGAAGGGAAGAACCAAAGTTACCAAGGACCCAGATTCCACAAAATTCATAGTTTCGACACCTCTATTGCTTGAACATGTGGAATTTGAAGGTACTACATTAGTGTGCATTCCAGTACTGAAAATGGAGGATTGGGACCTCGCGGACCATGAGAGGTTCCCACATTTGGCGACCAACAAGTATATGACCAAAATATACTATGAGGAGACTAGGGTTATGCGATTAGAGCCCATGAAGTGGGTCAGAGGTGTTGAGTAGGCTGGGATGATGCACATGCTCTATGTGCTGCATTATCATCGATCAACTATCAACACAGTGTGTGTGCGCCAGCTCCTCGCGCTGGTGCACGATGGGTGTCTATGGCTTGGGGAGCCCATCCCAATTACAGACATGTTAATCCATCGGATAACGAAGCTGCCTTACAAAGGAGCGGACCCTGCCAAGGAGTTTGGAGGGAAAAGTGGGGAAAAATAATTAATAGATAAGATGAAAACTGAGTATGGGCTTGTTAAGAAGTTGCCCAGATACTTTGCTCGCTCTATTCAGGACCAGGCGGTGCAGTTCGTTGCCCAGATTCTTGCAGGAAAAATCATGAGTAAGTGTCGTGCGGATGAGGTTCTGGCATCGGTAGTGTCACTAGCATCCCAGTGTGCAAAGGGAGTGCAATACAAATGGGTAAAATATCTATGCAAGGAGTTCCTCGCAAAATGCCAGGAAGTCCCCCCCGCACAAGGAAGATTTACCCGAGGCAACATGGTTCGTGTCGCTGTGGTCTACAAAGGATTTGACAAGAATCAAGGAGTCTAAATTTTTTTGGATCTTGATGGAGATGGACCTTCGAATCATTATCAATAAGAGGCCAAGGTTGTCCCCAACCTGGTTCACACAATTGACGGCCTACGCGGAGTTCAAGGCTGATTTCCACAATGTGTCAATCCGAGCGCGAAAGGACCCAAAGCACATATGGCACAAGTTTCCCTATTTGGTATCTGAGATAGACGTGTAGGAGATCATGGGGTATTGGCGCGAAACCACGGGGCCTGATGTGGGAACAAGAAAAGTTGCAGAGAGCTCTACTGTGCATAAGCATAAGGAAGCTTCTCAGAAGGCCATGCGAGATCTTGCTGAGCAGAAGAAGAAGGAAGCTGCTACTAAAGCAGTTGCAGAGAAAGAGCAGGTAGACAAAGAGCGCACTACCAAAGAGCAGGCTGAAAAAGAACGGCAGGATACAAAAGAAGGTGAAAAATCAGCTTTGCAGCACACCAGCAAGAGTTGTCAGAATAGGAAGGAGGTGGTGGTGAGGAGTAGAGAAGTCCTTTCACCTTGAAGAGGTGTGGGTAGGAGCAGATGAGTAGATAGTGGAAAAAAAATAAGTCTGATAAGAAGATGCACATTGACCTGATGGTGCTTACGGAAGGTGATCTCGATGAGATCGGTGATAAGGTTAGAGACACGAACACTGAATTGTTGCAGCAATTTGAGAAACAATATATACAGATGCTGGGGAGCATCTAAAATGATCTACACAAGCTGCAGATCCATGCTAACAAGATTCAGGAGGGTGTCGGGAAAGTGAGCGGGGTGAAAGCGAGCTTGACACAGGGAAATGGAACAGTTGCATATCTGGAACGAACTTTGGACCTCAGAATCATACCATTAACAAAAGGTTTTGTTCGCACAGGGATAGATGAGGATCACACTGTGCTTAGTACAATGAAAGAAATGGGAGTGAATTTGGCTGTGCTACTGCTCCAGACCGTCCACACACTGCATCAGGGGGTTTCAGAGGAGTTACGGATTAGAGAGAATCGTGCCCTCACAGTCATTAGAAAGTTCAAAGTAAAAAATGAACAAATGTTCGTAGAGAAAGTGCAGGCATTGAAGGCCAAGGAGGAAATGCAGCATTGAAGTAAGAAACTGGAGACAACAATAGAGCAGGCTTGCAAAACTGTGCCGGAATTGAACATCCCGGAGGATGCCAAAGCATCAACAAAAGTAAGGAAATTGGCTACCACAGTACGCGCATCAAAGGACGAGGTTGGTAGGGTTACCTTTGATTTCCAGATGAAGATATCTGAGATGTAGTTGAAGTTGCAGCCAATGACTCCTTCGAAGGTTCGGGAGCGACACGGAGCAAAAATCAACATAAATTTGAACACATTAGATTACGCAGTAATAGACTGTGCAATGATGTTCGACACAACAATGGAATTATGGACAAATCTATAGGAGGGACTAAACTTGCAGAAGTTGAACAATGATGTCTATGAGACATAGTAGAATTATGATGAGGTCTGAGAAACTGTGCGAACGTTGGCACCAACACAATGCCTCGTAAAGTTATAAGAAGGAAAGCAACTACAATCACATACATAAGAATTGTAGAGGAAAGAGGCCCTTCAAAAGGCCAGATTGTAGCTGTGGCTAAGGAAGCTTGTCAACTTACTCTATCACTTTAGGAAAATCTAAAGGTGCTACAACAAACTTAGAGGACCATGTGCCTAGTAATGGAGGGCCCGACAATAGAAAAATTGGTCAAAGAAGTGCTACAGGCTGTGGCACAGAGCACCACTGAAGTTGCAGCGTTACAGATTGAGCTCGATGGTCTATGCAACAATATTGAGGTGCCAACAGAGTGACTTGAGGGAAATTCATGATCTTTGTGTTGGGGGCCTATTGGAATAGGGTCACTAGGGCCAGTTTTGGGGTTAGTTAACCCGTTTTTTGTATAAGTTTTTGTAAAAGATGTAAAGTATCTGTGAAATGTGGATGCAAAGCGTGCAGCTAGATAGGATTCAAAGGGGTCTTAGCCCCTTGTTTTGGGTCAGTTTTAAGATTCTCCAATGGTCCACGGACCATGGTATTGTATGGAAGAAAGCTATAAATAGTTTAGTTGTAGTGAGTCTTAGAGATATCTTGGAATGAAGAATTATGAATCTTGAATGAGTTTGTTATTTTAGGCAAGTGCTAAGGTGGGAAGACTCTTATTCATGTACTTAGGTGAGAAGGGGCAGGCTCATGCAACTGAGTATGTAGAAGGCCATAGTAAGTCCGCAATGGAGTGCGCAGGGTGAAAGAGTCTATAACTTGGACATTGAAGATCATAAAGATTGATTTTGAAGAATTACTGTGCAATCTGAAGTTTGAACATTTCTGTTGATTCTGTTTATGTTATGTTTTTCGCTTATTATGTGTTTTCTATGGAATAATGAATGAATGCTACACGAAACCACTAAATCTATATTATTTGTACATGACTTGAGTAGTTCTCTATTTTTGCGAAGATAAGGGTTATTTCTGTTATGTTTTCTGATAATTTGGATAGATCTGCGTGAAGTCAAATATAGGGTTATCAATTAATGTGCGAAAGTGGATAATTGACCTATTTTGGGTCCCAAAAGACTGATCGTAGACCTTCGCGAAGGTCTAGAAGCTGTTTTCATAGAGTTGTAGTAGCAAGCCATAGGAGACTACTGATCTGCGCGAAGGAATATCTGAGCTATAGGAGCTTAAGAACCACTTATCACGTGTCCCTGGATGTAGAAACCTGGTTCTAGCACCACCCAGTACTACTTCAGGTGAGACTCTAGCCTGTGCTATGCAGGTTGTTACTGAAAGGGCCAACAATTATGGTTTTGTTGGTTGGCGTGAACAACTCTGAACCGGGGTCAGGTCCCCTTAATCCAACATCAAAGTTGTGTAAAAATGAAACTAATATCAAGCATAGTTTGTCTCTGTTTCAAGATTGTGAAAAAAATGAAGCCATCCTCAAGTATAGTTTCCCATGTTTCAAGCTTGTGTAAAAATGAAACCATTCCCACTTTACCTCTCACGATTGCCATTTTTAGCAGCCTATTTTTTCTATATGAGCCTTGGTTTTTCCATTCCATCATCACCATCTCTTTGGTTGTTCATACACTTTCACTTGGTTGTTTTACCCTTTCCTGAGGAACATCTACGATGAGTGGTCTTATTAGCTAGCCTATTGACCTTTACATGTTTTGATCAGTTCCACCATGACCAGAAGCAGTTGTTATCCTGTTATATCACTCATTCCTCCAAGAGGAGTCCTATTTTAGCTCTTTTCAAACTCTCAAAATATGAAAATATTGCTGAGAACTTGTCTTTTCGAACTCGTAAAAGTAAATGAAAAGACACCTACTAAGAATAAGTTTAACCCTTTTTCGGACTGAGATAGACTAAGTTACGAAAAAGGAATTCCTTAGTCACACGTGGCTAAGATTTTCTCTTGAATATTTTCTTCTTCCTTTTCAGATTCGAGATACTATCTACGAAAAGGGACCTATGGAGTTTTCTTTTTTCTTGATTTTCAAACTCTCTAAACATGAAAAGGGCATCGAGTTACCCCTCCATTGGACTTGTAAAACTAAAAGCGATGAAGGACTTGTCACCATGACAATACCGAGCTACTCCTTCCTAGGGCTCATTAAAAATACTAGGACGGATTCATTCGAAGGATGAACTTATACGACAAGCATATGGTATCCTCTTCAAGATTGAGATTAAAATAAAGAGGTACTTGTTAGAAATAGTGGGGGAAAATGGAAAGAAACATATACCTTGTATTTTGTATGAAAGGAAGTATGTCACTCTTGAACATGACACTTATCTATATATTGTGTCAAGTTTGGGACATCCTCACTTTGTCACTTGTCTTACTGGGTTTGGGAAATCCATTTGCTGCTCATTTGATTATATAGTTTCACCATGAACTTTGATCCTAATTTGAGTCAAACGTTGTTGCATTCCAAAGTCGTGTTGCCGATATGTTCAAGAGAAGTTCCATATGAAAATTAAAACCACTTATAACATGTTTGACTTTTTCTGCATCAATCCTTAATCACTCTTGTCAACTCTGCAAAATTCTACGTTTTCTGTTGATGATGTAGGAAACATTATGGCCCTCCTTCGATAGATCACTTCTTGTCGACTCCAACTCATTATCCAGGAAGATGGTCTACAAAATCCCTTTCAGTACCTTGGATCTTGCATGCCTTAATGACAAGTTCTTCACATTCGATGATAGGTTCACATCAATGACCTTCGATCAAATGATTTTGTGAGTGTTAGACTTCAACGACATTGTTCACATTCGTGGATTGTGTTGTTGTACCTTGAGAGCCATCGTCATCATTGGTGGTTTCTCTCGTGCCTATTAACGGTTTACATCATTGACTGGTAATCAGGTGGTTTCTACCATGTTCGACTCCGACACATCTATTCACATGGTGGGATTCATACTTTGGTAGGATCGAGACAAAGATGAAGAACCTAGGTTTCATTTGATAAATCCAAGTTGCATGGAGTTATTAAGCATTGATGATTGTAAACATGATCCTTTTTATATGGATGGTTGTGTCCATGCCATGGATCCATGTATTATTAGATGCTTACACTTTAAGCATACTTACATCAAATATGTTAGGTATATTGTATTATGTGTGATTTTCAGGTCTCTTGATAGTGGTTCTCTAAGTCCTTACCTTCGCTTGTAAAGCATTTCAACCATCACTTCTTGTTTTGCCTTCATGCTTTAGGGGGCATTTGTTATATAGTGTTTTATCACACTCCCCATCTCGTACCCTGAAGTGTCAAAATGACGAAAATTGTTAGTGTATTCACTATGAAGCATTTTTAGAAGCATCCCTAAAAAAAGGAAGAAAACTTACCTTGAAAGAATTCTGAAGAAACTTGTCAAAAAACCTTGTTTTCAGGATCAATGTTTTTTGCATCACTAGTGACCCGTGCTGGTTCCTTGTTGCACTATACTATCCTAGCACTACCAACCCAACTTTTAACATCAAAACCCATGCTGAACCTCTTCAATTAGTTTTTCCTAAATTAGAGGAGAAGCTTATCTTACTAGAAGTCTCTAGAATGGCGATCTGGTTACAAGTGAATACGGATTGGAATGAGATCTCTCATTCCTTGTCCTTGATCCTAATTTCATGGATATTTCCCTTAATATGTGGAACCTATCCCTCATTTTATGTATCCTTAACTCCCTTTCCTTCCCTATAAATGAGATCCCTACTATCCACAACTGGTTGGTTATTGATTGGTTGCCTTCCTAGTGCTAAACTATTCCTAAATATTGCCATTTTTCTAAGGAAAAAGAAGTTCTTGAAGGTTAAGGCTAGGACTTGGAAACTCACCTAAAGGTGGCTTCCAACATTAATGATTACATGGTTGTAATGCTCCCTTTACCATCTATTAATAATACGTTATGTGTTTGCTTTCCATAAATGTGTTAATCATTGCTCATTTAGTATAATAATCCTTGATCTGTTATATGGTTTATATCAGAATGGTTTTTTCTATGTATGAATTTTCTGTCTCCACATGATTTTCCTTGCAGGTATTCATCCATAACGACAAAGAGGATATTGAGTTTGGAAGCAGAAGAATCAAGGACGACACCAACATGCGTTAGCATTAGGGTGAAGTAGGTAATCAATCCTCCTTTGTGTTTTCTGGTATAAAATAGGAAAGTTTACACATATTTGTCTTTGTTTGTTGCTAGATCCTCCCATAGGACTAGAGGTATCATTTCTATCTTCAAAAAGGATTGCCTACACAACACATAGCACATAAGTGTGTTGCTTTGGCTTGGGGTATGTTATGATATCTTGAATGAGAAAGAAACAAAAGTTCATAGTTTTAAGCACAACTGAGGAAAAATACATTGCTGCTAGCATGGCTAGCTGTGAGGCAGTTTGGTCGAGAAATCTCTTTGGAGAACTATTTGAGAAGGTCCTGGATACTATAGTGATATATTTTGAAAACAAGAGCGAGATGAAATTGGTAGAGAATCCAATATTTCACGATAAATCCAAGTATATTGAGATAGGTACCAATATATTGGAGACATGGTACAAAGAGGAGCTGTAAGACTCCATAATATTTCGATAGATGAGCAGATAAAAAACATACTCACCAAGGATTTTCTGAAAGAAAAGTTCTTGGTCTTCAGAGAGAAACTTGGACTGATGGATGTGGCACTCCTATGTAAGGGTCTCGACTGATTGAAGACACTGAGCTATGCTCTTCCCCCTGTTTGAGCTCACAAGGGGACAAATTGAGCCTGAGAGCTCCTGGGGTTGAGGGATATCTAGACAATAGGATGGTTGTGATCCTTACCATTTTTGGTAAGTAGTATCTCACCTATTATCACCTTAGGGTGTGTGTGATCCTTTTCATTTATGAAAAGTTGGGTATATTCCCTTATCATGATTGATAGAGTATACCCTAGTATGCATCCTACCCACAAGATAGGATTTTTGGGATTGTTCCTCCCCATCCAGCCAATGGGTTAAGATGAATTGAGATGGTTGTGATCCTTGGATAGCAAATGGTATCTTTCTCAAGTGATTAGGATGTAGGTGTTCTACCACTTGGATCTTAAGGGTCAACATGGGAAGATCAACATACATTGGGATGGATGTGATCATTACCTTATATGGAAATTTTTATCTCGCTTGTTGACTAGACAAGATGATGGATGTGATCCTTTCTTGGTAGATGGATCTCTTCAATTGTCACTAGACGATAGGATGGATGTGATCGTTAACTTCTATGGCAAGTTATATCTTTCTTGTTGATTAGAAAATAGGATGGATGTGATCCTTACTTGGTATATGTATCTCACCTATTTTCATTGGATAGAGGGTAGTAACTTGAGCTCCCATATGTTGTCAAATTATTCTTCTTTTATATTCGAGAGCATTCAATAAAGATGAGTAGAAATGAGAAAATACAACTTTTGACTTGATGATGACGAGAAAATTGAGATGAGATTCATGGTGTAGTAAAAAATTTCTACCTAGCTAAGAGGAAGAGTTGATTTGGTAGCTTAGGGATAAATTCCCTCCTTTGGACAATCTTCCTCATCTAGAGAAGCCCAAAATTTACCATGGAAGAATTTAATTTGGTTAAGGAAAAATGTATTTTTGAAGTGAAAACCCACAATGGCACATTTAAATTCCAAGTCAACCTAGAAGAAAAATTAGCCCTCCTCCAATGCTTATAAATATATCTTCATGGCACCTCATTTGGACACATCACATCAAGCATCTCTCTCTTCTTCTATTGGTTCGTACATTCGAAATATTGCAATTTTCTCTTCACACGTGTGAAAGAGGAAGCCTATACTTTTTGTTAAATGAATTATACTTCAATTTGGGAGACTTTGACCAGCATTGACTAACTTTATTTTGGCACTCTTTGACTTGGTTTGACCAATTTTGCACCTATTTTAAGAGGCTGCATTTATTGGCACAAAGATAGAGGAAATCTGGGTAGTTTGAATAACATTGACCATAGACTATATGGAGCTTTGATCAAAGTTTTTCTCTCTTTTGGCCAAGAATTTTGGGATTGTTTTGGGCCAAATTTGACTAGCCTTTGAGGCTGAGTACTTTGAATATTGACCGAGTTTTTGGAGGGAATTTTGATCGTTGACTATTTAGGGCACATTTGACTATTGTTGACTTTGACATAATTGCAAACCTTGACTTTAAACATATCTATATTGGGATAGATTTAATTATTGGCTCATCATTTGATATTGGTTGGTTGACTTTTTTTTATATTTAAAGGATTGAATTTGACTCATTGATGGATTGGATCATTTTACTATCTTTGATGAACATTTTATGAAAATATAATAAGAATAAGAATTTGAAAGGGTTTTCCCCCTTATGGGGTTTCTCCCTGGCCCTTGACCAATTCTTTTGTCTCTTGCCATTGATTATGATTTTATTTTATTATGCATTTCATTTACTATCCTATCTACAATTTCTATTTATTACTGGAATATTGAATTGACTGCTAATTGAAGTTAAGAATTGGGCTAAAAAGTGATTGTAACAAATAAAAGGGAACTTACCAGTAGAAGTGTGGGCGGCTCTATTATAAAAGTGTTGTATATATACTGGATTCTCATCCCAAGTCCTTATATGCTTATGATTGTAATCCCATAAGAGCTGCACCACAATCTTGTTGACTACTTCTATTTTGTCATCTATCTGTGGATGGAATTCTATAGACCTCTTCAACTTCATGTCCATCTTTTTCATAATGTAGTCCAAAATGCACTGTGAAATATTGTGTCTTTTTCTAGAACGATACCCCTTGGTATCCAAAACTGCACCTAAACCAGTCCAAAGAACATGTTTGTTGTTTCTTTCCCACTAATGGTATATTTACAAGTTATTCGAACACAATATTACTCAATCTATCAACGACAAAAAATAGGTAGACATGTCCATTTCTAGTTGTTGGTTAATCTCCCACTTCGAAAACCATGGAAATGATTTCCCTAGGATGAGTGGGTATAGGAATGGGATGGTATAGACCTTGCTTCTTGTTACTAGTATTGCGAGTATAACAAAGTGTTGGAAAATCAATGAAATTGTAGATTCTCCTTACTTGATAATTACTTGTGAGATTTTTTGTCCTTTTATTACTTTATTATTTATTCTTCATCAAGCAATTACCATAACATAAAATGCATGAAGATCACAAGAACAAAAAGAACATAATATATAAGATCCAAGCTAGGGAAAAACACCAAAATTTGGGAAAAGCCAAAAAATCCTCTTCTTATAGAATCAGATCAAAGTGAGACCTCCAAGACCCAAATAAAAAGACCTCCTCCAATCACCAAGTCAGCCCTCCAAAAGCCTTATTCAATCAAGTAAATTTTTACCAAGTCAAAGATGGTAAATCTGCTCCAAGTCAGTTTCGTCCCTCTATCTCAAATCTGAAATTCAGACCTGGAATTATCTAGAAACCCTAATTTTGCATGTGTGAGAGAATATAAAAACAAAAATTATATTTTTCTTCTTTTCTCTTCTCCTTGTCTCCTTGACCTTCACTCTTCTTTCTTCCTTCACTTGTTTTAGATCAAACTTGTGAAGTGTACCCAAATGAGTTGAAGTCCCTTTATATACGCTTCTCAAGAGGTCGAATAGGCCTCTCTTAGGACGACTTTTCATTGGAAGGGCCAACTTGGTCTTGGGGGTCATTTTGACTTTCTAGACTCAAAAATAATTTTTCTTTCTTGTTAAAAATTGCCTAAATGGGCCTTACACATGAAAAAGACTCTTTTGAGTCAATAAAATCTATGAGCATGAACAACATGCTTGACCTAGATGACACATAAACTTGAGCATGAAACCTACACTTAAATAAAATTATTTTTCTTCTTTTACATGAAATACAAATTGATACAAGTAATAAGATAATTATGAAGACTGATCCTAGTTACTTTTCCAACACTCTCTCCTAACTAGGGAGGTATTAATAATGATTCAAAAAGTATATATCAAGTTGAAATATTCATATAAGATGGGCTCCAAATTGATAAGCATCAATGATGATAGTATCATCATAGCCAACATTGTTACATTACCAAGGCCTTGGCATTTACACTTTATCTTTCCACAAGATCAAAGCACAATGCTAGGAGGAATTCCTTGGGACACCACACTACCTCTCTGAGGCTCATAGTCCACCTAGGATACTCGAAGTATATACTACACCAGACCATTTCCCTCAAAGAAATGTCTATCCACCATACCATTCTTTATCCAAGTTCATGTACTTGACTTAGGATGCCAATTCTAATCTGCCACAGTACAAGACTTAAGAATGTCCATCTAAGATGATTATACAATCCACCATTCTCCTTATCCATCTCCATGTACTTGACTTAGGTGATTAACCCTAATCTGTCAAAATACCTGACACAAGGATAACCATGTGTCCAATATTACTCCCTCTCAACTTGAGAGGAGAAATCCATGCTCACTCGCTCTTAAAGAAGGAGAGTTCATCAACAAACCTCAACTTGTGTTAGAAGTAATCATACTTCCAATACATCCACTACCCATTATTCCGTGGAGATATGTTGTCGATTCCTCAAGAAACCCTCTTATCTTTGAGTTTTCCCTACTACAACCCGCTGAACAAGGGTTCACAATCTGCCTCCTGACAATTCATGGCTTCTACCATGACCCCGCACTTGAGGTCTTCACCTACTACATATTTCACTATGTCCAACACTACTTCCTACATGATTTCCTACCTTGAAGATAGTGCATTACACAATCCTTCAACTGATTGATCATCATAACACAAGGTTAACCAATACATTGCCCAATCAATATTGAGCACAACTTGGTTTTCCTTTCCAAACTATATTTCTTCAATCAACCTTCAACATAATTCTTCCCTCTATATTCTTATCCTATTCCTCCAATAAATCGAACTCTTAGGGTCTTTGATATGTCTTCTTATCATTGATTTACAACACCAAATCCCTAAGCTAGGGATTCCATGAATCTACACCTTTTCTATCTCTTGACTGCTCCTAGAATGATAGAATTATGGCTTAATAAAATTTCCTTCTTGGACTGATTTACAATACCACAATTCAATGCACATAAAGTCTTCAAACTACCCTCCTTTTAGTCCTCTAATTGCCTCTCATATGACTGAACTTAGGGTTTATATAAGCAAACCTCACACAACAATTATGGTGCACTTAGGGCATCATCAACATCCCACACACAATCCTCTTTGAAATTTCAAAGAAAACAAGTCTAGGGATTTCTAGGAAGCCCACTTGATTGTGTTTTGTTACACATAAGTCACATTCTCTAGGGCTTACTTACTAGCCCACACCATAGTGACATTATCATTTCAAAAAACAATCATTAGGGCACACACTTATTGTTTTTCAAACTCTTATGAAAAGAAGTACCTTGACATCAACCCAACACTTATTATCCTTAAGGACTCGACCACAATTTCTTTATTTTTGCATAGCCAACAAGTAACTTGGCTATGTGATTAACATATACTGTCCCAATAGCTCATATTTTTCTAGTCACTTCTGCACCATTTAAGGTAATTCAATCCTCATTTCACTTTCTTGAACTTGATACATAATTATGACTAACATCCTCCATTCCACGTTAATTTAGCTCGACCCCTTTCTAGTATGTTATAAGCTCTGTCAGCCTCATACATAACCACTAAAGGAAGTCTCAACCCTATACTACGGGTGGAAACAACTCGACCTAACCATATTTAAAGTGCAGAGAAATTTCAAACCTTTCTTCATAGGATTGAAGTCTTTTGATCATAGAATAACACTTAGAAGTTTTGGCTAGCTTCCCTCCTTGACTTGTACCAGAACATGAGATAAAAACAGGACCAAACTATGCTCTACCTACTTTCTAGATCATCTCCCAAGGTTAGCTACTGCCTTGTGCTTCCTTAATACTTTTTTCACCATGATCACCAAGAGGATAAACCTCTTATAATATGTTGAAGCCAATTTCCCTCAAACACTCATTTCTAGACAGTAGAACAACTTTGAAATAGCTGAAAAGATGTGTTTGATTCCACTAGGAGTTGGCCTAGAAATCTTATCTCAGATTTCCAATTTCAAACTTCTCCTCTTGAATCTCTTATAGTTCTATCTTCAACTTACACTAGACTTCGGTTTTTAGACTTCAGATGGTGTTGGAATAGACCTTGTCTTCAAGTTTCCATGGAAGAGAGAGAGTGACAAGTATTTCTGCTTGAGTATCCTTCAATCTTCTTATTGTATACCTTCACACTAAAGAACACAAGACATAAACTTTCTCTTCTTTTGGCTCACATTTCACAGGCATTATAGTTATTTTATGATTCACACTTCTGACTCATTATAATCATATATCACCACATAAATGGCCACAGTAATTCACATAGCTAGCCTTAGGAACTTCACACCTTATTAGCCTCATTAAAGATTTTTGTCAGATAGGAGAGAATAAAAAAACTCACTTATGTATCTTTATAACAAAATATCTTTGGATCATATTATAGTCATTGCAATTCAATTTAAATCTTCATGAAAAAACTTTTATCACTATCTTGCATCCTTTCATAGAGACTAACTCAAACTTATTTAATTCAGATTCATGGTCTTACAACACTGAGATGTGAACTCATACTTCATAGGGATTTCAAAGTATAATTTCGAACAAGATGTGATCTTCCTTCTTTTAACCTTAGCTCTGATATCATGTTGGAAAATTAACGAAATTGTATATTCTCCTAACTTGATAATTACTTATGAGATTTGTTGGCATTTTGTTACTTTATTATTTATTATTCATCAAGCAATTACCAAAACATAAAATGCATGAATATCAAAATAACACAAAGAACACAAGATATAGTCTCCTTGCAAGGAAAAAATCCTACAACTGGGGAAAACCCGAAAAATCCTCTTCTTATAGAATCATATAAAAGTGAGACCTCCAAGACCCAAAGACCAAGACCTCCTCCAAGCATCAATTCAACCCTCCAAAAGCCTTCTTCAATCAACTCAAAATTAACCAAGTCAAATATGGTCAATCTGCTCCATTTCAAAGTTTCCACCCTTTATCTCATGTCTATAATTCAAACATGCAATCCTTGGCCCTGCAATTATCCAAAAACCATAATTTTGCATGTGTGAGAGAAGCCAAACATAAAAATTAGATTTTTCTTCTTTTCTTTGACTTCTCCTTGTCTCCTTGACCTTCACGCTTCTTTCTTCCTTTGCTTGTTTCAGATAAAACTTGTGAAGTGTATCCAAATTAGTGGAACTACCTTCCTTTATATACCCTTCTCAAGAGGTCAAATAAGCTTCTCATTGGCTGAATTTTCACTTGAAGGGCTGACTTTGTTTGGGGGTCATTTTGACTTTCTAGACTCAAAAATATTTTTTATTTCTTGTTACAAATTACCCAAACGGGTCTTATACATATGACAAATATTCTTTTGACTCAATAAACTCTATGATCATGAAGAACATGTTTGACCTATATGACAAATAAAGTTGAGCATGAAACCCATGCTTAAATAAAATTCTTTTTCTTCTTTTACATGAAATACAGATTGATATAAGTACAAATATAATTATGAAGGGAGATCCTAGTTACTTTTCGAACATAAACCTTGTTTCCCGTTACTAGGCTTCCTAGTATAACAAAGCATGCATCCTGTTATGAAAAAAACTATCTGTTCTTGCATCCTAGCCTAGTGCACATGCCTCTGTAAGTTGGCCACTATCTTCCCTACACTATAGTGCCCTACAACCTTGGAGGTGTGAGCCTCTCCAATCAACTATAGTCATCAACATTTAGGAACACATAACTTTTCCTACCTATAGATTAAACCATTATGGAGATTGTAGTCAACTGTGTTATCATTGTCATGTGCATGACTTTGGCTCTGCAACTATTGAAATGTCTCCTTGAAGTCTGCATCCTCTATATATGCCTTTCTATGTGGATCATGGTTAAAAGGCTCCATGTGCATAAGAGTTCCCAAAAGCTATGATATTTGATGTGGGCGGCCTTGAAAGCATGTTGACCAACTTGTTTTTGATACCCTTCTTACACTTGATTACTAATGAAACTATTGTAGTAACCCGATCCACTTTAATGATTGGTATGCTATAGCTTACTCTAGGCCTGCAGGTACTGTAGTGGTTGATGATCAGTGTGGATTATTGTCTCCTTTCCAAAAAGATAGTGTTTCCACTTCTTAACATCTTGTACTAGTGCAAGAGCTCCTTGTCATAGGTTGGATAGTTAAGAATTGCCCCATGAAATACTTCATAATGGTAGTATATAAGCCTTCCTCCCTTCATCAATATTGCATCCATAACATACCACTCACATCTCACTCCACTTCGAAGGTCTATTGTAATTTCAATAACACTATAATTGATGCTCAATTTATCTTATTATTTAGCTCCTCAAAGGCCCTTTGGTGATCCTTTCCACACTGGAAACTATTGCCACTTGTTGTTATGGCGTGGAGTGGTGCTAGTAAAACTGAAGACAAGGCTATGAATCTACTCAAGTACTATGATTTTAGGTTTTAAACTGTAATATTAATTAATTCAAATAAATTATTAATTAAAATAGATAAGAGGTAATGGAAAACACAAACAATAAAAAGGATATTTTATCCCAGATACCCAAAACCGAGAAAACCATAAATATTTTTCAATATGTATTTTTTTGTATATCATTAAAATAAAATATATATCCAGTGGTATCATGAACCACTAATCCATTTACCCTGGATTATAATACATTTGTAGTTGCTTAACCAAAACTATAAAACCATTGGCAAAACCTCCATGTGCCACAAAATTCTTTTAGCAAAAACCATGTGTTGAAAACTGCCAAAAATGGATGTGGCAAAACCCCATATCTATATCTATATATATATATATATCTATATATATATATATATATATATATATATATATATATATATATATATATATATATATATATATATATATATATATATATATATATATATCTATATATATATATATATATATATATATATATATTATTTTTATTTTTCTTGGGACGATGCTCCTAAACCCCCATGCAAGTGGGGTTCCACCCGCCTTTAACCCCGCAAAAAGGTGGGGTTGTCACCCCTCCTGTGAGCCCCCTCGCTACGCCCAATGCAACGTATGATACATATAGCTATTTGTGAAAATAATATGACACATATATAAAACTTTACTACTTGTTGCTTTCTTTGCACACAGGCGGTCACAGGAGTACATGATCAACAATATATGGCAACAATATCCATTATTTCTCTACACGAAGAAATTTTTTTAGTGGTCATAGATTTTGTTAATGAATTTGCAACAATGTTAAACGTGTTCACTTTTTCTAGTGCCACCTTCTTGTCTTCAATCATATCTCTCACAAAGAGATACTGGACATCAATATGCTTTGTATTTGAATGATAAGTAGGGTTCTTTTGTAAGAATATTGCACTTTGACTATCACAATCTATCCTTACAACTTGTTGTACCAAACCAATACTTGAACACAATCTCTATAACCATATTGCTTCCTTGCTTGCATGAGTGGATCCCATGTATTCAACTTATTTAGTTGAGAGTTCCACTATAGATTGTCTTCTACTCATCCAGTTGATCTCTCCTCCAAATAGGTTGAACACATACCCACTTGTTGATCTTCTGTGATCCATATCTCTAGCCTAGAATGCATAAACAAATCCATGTATGTCCAACACTCTATCCAATATTGGTCTTCCTTGACAACATAATCCATATCTAGTATCTATGCCATGAAAATACCTAAAAACCCTATTAATTTTTGTCCAATGCTCACTACCCGACTTTTACATATACTTGCTCAATACTCCAACTTCATGTACGATTTACGGTCTAGTACAAACAATTACATACATCAAGCTTCCAATCACACTGGCATATGGAACACGAGACATGTCATTTTCCTCTTCCTCTATCTTGGGACACTGATTTCTAAATAACTTTAAAACTACAAGAATAAGCACCTTTACTAGTTTACATTCTTGCATATTAAGCCTCTGCAATATTGTCTCTATTTACTTCCTTTAACTTAACTTGAGTTTCTTATTTTCCTAATCTCTTTTAAATTCATTTCCTAAGATAAAATTATAACATCAAGATCCTTCATGTCAAATTTAGAGGAAAACTGAGTTTTCACTTCCTGGGTTATTTCCTTTTCATCTCTAATCAACAACATATCATACACATAAAATATCAAATAAATAACATGATCACCAACAAATTTGAAATATATGAAGTGATATTTTGTTTCTTATGAATCCAAGCCTAGGTATATAAGTATCAAATTTTTGGTACCACATCCTTGTTGATTTCCTTAACCCATACCCAAACGTTTTCAGCTTGCATACTAGTCTTTCTTTCCTTTCACAACAAAATCTTCTAATTGCTTCATGTAGATTTCTTCTTCCAAATACCCATGTAGGAATTTTGTCTTCATGTCCATCTATTCTACTTCAAAATAAAAAGCAACAAAAATATATAAAATAAATATAATAGAAGTTAACTTCACAACAAGAGAAAATATATCGCCAAAGTCAATTCCCTCTACTTGGCCTTTTCTACTAACTGAGATTTGTATTTCTCCACTGTGCCTTTTGCATTCATTTTTTTTTAAACACCCATTTTCTTCCAATGGGATTTCTTCTAGTTGGAAACTCCACTAGAACCCATGCCTCATTCTTGTCCAAGGCTGCAATTTCTTAACATGGCCTTTTTCCATAGTTTTCCATCCCGTGAATCCATTGCCTCCATAATAGTTATGGGATCATCAATAGTAATTGTTAAAATTGGAAACTAGGGCCAAACTCCATGTGGGTCATCTTATTTATGGTAGTTGATATTTTTCTTGGATCCCTCTCATTGACAGGTGTAGAATTGATATAAAGATCATTTGATTCCGATAAGTATTCATGGAGTTATGAATTTATTTGTGTTATAAGACAATTCGTCAAGGTCGACCAACAACTAAATATACCCCCTCATGTGCTTAACGTTTTAGTATAAAAGGAGGTGACTTGATAGTCATTTCTACATACACTTCACTCTTTATTTATCTCCACTTGTTTTGGGTTTTAGTGGCAAGAGAAATCTAGATGATGATTCCCTAGATGTAGGAGGATGCCCTAGTTGCAGTCCTAAGGAGGATGATCTAGCCGCAATCCAAGGGAGGAGACCTTACTTCTATATGCTGCCCAACCTGCCCTCTACACTGCCTAAAGGAGAGATATAGCAGGCCTATTCATGCTACCCGAATACGCAGGTGCCCTAGCCACAGCTAGGAAGACAGGCCAACGAGTTTGAAGGGACGTTTTCAGGTAAACGAGTGTTGGAAGGAGGGCCGAAGTACCATGCTAGAGGGACGAAATAGTAAGGGACGGATCTGGGCTAGTAGATGCAGGGATTCCTCTTGAAACAATCAGAGTAAGGGCCTGTTCTGTTATGATTATGACATAGGCATGTAGGTGCTATTTTGAGGTTCAAACATAGAGTTGTAGGTGCCTCCTCAAGCAACGAGGTCACATAACTTGAAGAGGAAAGGAGGCCGCATAATTTAAGGTTTGTTTTGGGCATGACTATTGGGTTGTTGTAGGTTATAGTGGGAGCCCTAACCATGACCAAAACAATGCCCATAAACAAAAGTGCAAAAGTATGGTAACTTGTGCTTTGACTTGTTTGATTGGGAAGGTCTCTTCATTAATGAGGAGATTCTATATACTTCCACATAGGAGAAACAATGAATAATAGTGGGGCAACAGTGCTAGTAGTGTGACAACATGGTGCAAAAATGTCACAAGGCATAGCAATGCCACATGACAACAACAATGGCATGGTATCGTGGGACAACATGACAAGCATGGTGCTACAAGCACATTGGGACAACATGACAAGCATGATGCTGCAACCACATTGGGACAACATGATAAGCTGATGCTGCAACCACATCGGGAAAACATGGCAAGCATGGTGCAACAATCACATGGGACATGTAGTATGGCAACATGGTTTAACATGCCACATGGGACAACAATGTGGCAACATAGTGCAACAATGGCACATGGGACAACAATGGTACATGATGCAGTACAATGATGGGTATAGTCATGATTACTGAAGCATGATGATATGCAACATAATGATAATGGGTGCAGCATGGTGCAACACAGTGAGGTGCAGCATGATGATGAGGAGCAAAACAATGATATGTGCAGCATGGTGATGGAGTCACCTGGGAGAATTAGTTGAAGCAACATGTCTTGAAATGAGTTCAACTACCTCATGTATCATCTACTTAGATATGATCTATGCTCTTATTTAGATAAGTCAAAGTGTTTAATTCTGTTGTATATGTATTATCTCTCTCTCTCTACTGAACTATTGAAGAACATATAAGAAGAATTGATCAAGGGTTTCCCCACATTGGGGTTTGTCCCTAGCTAGCGCCACATCTTTTTTCCTCTTGTCTTCTATTATCTATGTTTATGTTCTATTTGCAATTTACTTTAATGATGATGTGATTGCTAATCTGGAAAAGATATTGAGCTAAATGTGAAAATTGAAATAAATTGCTCTAAGCATAGAACATACCTCAAATTAACAGTAATACACCAAGAAAAATTAGAATGAAAAATAGGTGGAGTATACATTTTTGGTTACCTTCTTTCCTAAATTGATCTCCTTAGTGCCAGAGTCAATGGTTCTTCTTCTTTCTTTTTTGTAGATTCTAATTCATTATATTTCAATTCAAACTCTATATTTTCTAGTTATTTCTCCCTTTCCAGGGTTTATTTTTTGACATCTTTGGTTTTCTCTAAATATAACATATCAACTATACACAACCTTCTTAGTTTATGTATTCCAAAGATTATAACCTTTTAGACCATGTTTCTATCCAATAAAGATGAACTTTTAATCTTTCTTATCCCTCTTGCTTGTATTCTCCTTTGGAATGTGTACATAAGAATCACATTTGAATACCATAAGATG
The DNA here is from genome assembly GCA_031772625.1 of Pinus tabuliformis. Lineage (NCBI taxonomy): Eukaryota > Viridiplantae > Streptophyta > Pinopsida > Pinales > Pinaceae > Pinus > Pinus tabuliformis. The sequence goes on from CM062809.1 coordinate 83,865,011, forward strand.
TTTAAATCCTTTTTCTTACCAATCCATACCTCATGTGTAGTCTTGTGTTAGCTCTTCGTAATTTCTCCAGGTCGAGGAGAGAAACTTAGAGGTAACCACAAATCCAGTTGTAAGCTAGAATCTAGCCCTTTTAGCTTTAGAGAGGCCTCTCTCTGTCTACAATATTCAATTATTCAGATGTTAGGCTAGGTATGGTGCTCAGTAGGGTATAAATTTTCAAATATTTGCTGGTAGGAAAGGAGACAAATCAATCGGTCATGGATTCATGTCTACCTCATGATGTTTCCAGTGATGAAATGAAGAGAAAGAGGAGCTTCTATAGGGGAAATGTAGGTAGTATCTTTGGAGTTTTTCAGTTTAAATTCGTTGTAGGAGGGTGAGTGGAAGAAAAATGGAAAATGACAAACAAAGCATCAAACACCAAGATGAATTCTAATTGTCATTTTAGCAGAAAATATAGATGTCTAGAAAATTGAAACATAACACTATTTGGAGTGAATTCTAAGTCAATATATTTGTTTAACTAAACAAGAGGATACATTTCAAAGCATGATTTTTATAGAAGATAACTTAAAAATAAATAAAGCACATCTCCAAAGAAAACTAACACAAGAATCCCTGTAAATTCCACCTCTATCTTCATTCACTGTAAAATATATCAAAATAAGTGTAGTACACAATGTCCCTTCTCCTGAACCTGACCAACCATTTTCTTAATTACAATCACATCATAAATAGGCTAATACAAGTTCGTTCCCACCTCTATGAATCGAATTCATCATTGGGATTTCTGTTTCTAACTTATGCAATGAAAATAGAATTTATTTTTGAAAACTATGAATTATTTGACCAAATATTTTTCCAAGCATATTACATTAATTTTTCAGTCCAAATCAAGCCTATGAGTCCTAGGATGCTTCATAATATTTGCAATGAATATAAAAAAAATTACAAGATGTTTTGACATGAAAAAATCGGTCAAAAGGCTGAATGAGTGAAAGCTAAACATTGGCATTGCGTAACCTCCTAGTTCAGAAAAAACACAACAAGGAAGCACAACAACTAATATTTTTTGAATATATCCTAAACGGTAAGCCAAATTGATATTTTTTTTTTGCATAAAGTTAATATCATTATAACCCTTGTCCACAAAAAAATTGAGCTAAATATGAGTCATGGATCTCGGGAAAATAGAAAAATGGTCGTAGATGATGATGCCTCATTTATCGAAAAAGATGAAGCATTTTGACCTAAAATTAAGTGAGCTTATTCATCTCACCCCCATGCATCTACTGTAAAAGTTTTATGTCAAATAGGTACAGGTTTTAGGAGGTATGGTGAAAATACGATGACCGTGTGAAAGCGCAATGCTCCAAGCTTATACTATCTCCAACCATCATCTGACATGCTGAGGGTACTAGGATGGCATGGAATGGTCCATACAACGTTTCAAACCCATTAGAAAACTTCTAGGCTGAACACAAACTTTCAAACCCCAAACCTTCTTCTTGTCGCAAAGGCGCTTCTTCATGAGTTGACCAAACACTTGATCTTTCGACTGAGAAAAATGATTTTGAGCTGATTCAAATCTTTAGAAAAACATCTTACTTGGACAAAAGTGCCAAAAAACCTAATTCCTCATCAAAATTTGATTCTTTTGTAAAAGCACAATAGAGAATCACAACGAATCCATGGTTGATTTAGCTCTGGTCACTCATTGAGTTGCTTGATGACTATTACACGTGTGAAATGACATGCACATAATCAAAATCCTCCTTAGAAACTTTCTTTCATTATGAATAGCTTCAGTATCTCAAACTCCCACCTACAACCAAAAGCGCAACACCTATAAGAAAGTGCAAAGCCTCCCTTGCCTCATTTGCGCAACAACCTCAAACAACCACATAACAAGCTTCTGATAGAAAAATGGCGGGCTGTGAGATCTTATGTGAAGATAACCATGCAATTAACCTCCCAAGGTGGCTGAGAGCGGATTTGATGGGTGATAATTACAATTTTAACTTGAATAACCAAAAGCGTAGCACTTGGAAAAAGCACAGCATCATCCTCTTGACCATTGTACTATTGCTGATTTCATGACTAATCATGATTTGAAATTTTAACTGACTCAAGGCACCTACAAATCTATGCCCATGATGACAAAGCATGGCAGCACGATCTTGCTCATGATTTCTTGATGTAAATTGACCATAGACCTACTTAAATTGACCTCTTGGGATATAAAATACCATTTTTGTGACTCTTGACACACTTTGACATATTTACAATGAATAATAAATTTTTTTATTCCAACCTAATACCTAAAGCTTGATCTTCCACAAGATCATAACCACACCTTTATACTTTTGACAAAATTTGAAAGACAAAATTTATTTTTGACTACTATGACTATATGATACTAACATCTTGTAATTCAACAATGATGGGGGTGATTTGTGTTGGAAATAATACTGAGAGGGGGGGTGAATCAATATTATCAGATCAATCAAACTTTTTCAATGCTCAGAAACATATACGCTACTTCAGTTAGGTGAACCAGCGTGTACACGCTACTATGACTAAACAAAACAGCGTATAAGAAGAAAACTCATAATTTAGTTAGCTTATTCTTCAGTTAAGTTCATCAGGACATTATTCACCACATTAATAGTAAACAGGTGCAGTATAACAGAATAGATCAAAAGCCACACACATGAACACCAAGATGTAAGGTGGAAACCCAATGTGGGTGAAAACCACCTGCTGCAAGTTGTCTCTATCTTTCTTTAATATGAAACTTCAGTTTACAATCTTTTGTACTGGTGCAGCCTTATACCAGTACGCAGGCTACAACCTGCAGAAGGCTACAACCTTCTCTCGTTCTCCAAACTTCCTTGGAAGGGAGCTCCAACCCCCTTTGCTCTTGTACTAGCCAAGATACTAGTACGTAGGTGCTGACCTACAATCTTCTTTCCTTCAGGTACCACCTTTCATACATTTTCAGACTGGATATTCCTGAAGCACAACATTACAATCTGTAGACCCCAATTCATTCAATTTTCACAACAGATCATTGAAGCATAAAACAACCAAACTTTGAATCACTGAACCACTGAACCCTGTCAATCACCAGTTACCAGAACACAGAGCAGACTACAGAACTCTGCAATAACAGTCAGACCCCACTGTAAACCCAAAATCAAGCTTCAAAAGATATACGCTACTTCAATGAGCAAAACCCGTGTATACACGCGCTTTTGCCGAAGCCAACCTGCGTACAGATCTAAAAATAAATTTTCTCAATTTGCAGCTGTACCAGACATCAGTTAGACCCAGAACATAACATTGCGACAATATGCAGATCTAGAAATACGCATAATCACCCATATCATGATAGTGCATTTCAAACCATTAGATCCCGATCTATCCTTAGATCTAGTCCTCCATCAACCGATGTGATCTCTCCTTGGCTTAGATCAAGCAACCCAGCACCTGCATATCAGATCTCTTTCTCTCTTAGATATTCAAGCCTTGTCGAAAGATGTATTTGCCTAATGATCTTCTTCTCCTTATATAGCCTTAGGCCTTGCTCAATACCAAGAGCCAAAACCATAGTAACACAATACCATCAACTTCAAAACTAGGGATCGACACGCCCGTCGAGACACAATGGTCCGAAATCATAGGCACAACTTCCAAGGACTAACCACCATGGACCAAAAGGTACTTTTCCACATACACGCGCTTTTTCTGAATCCAACTAGCGTGTACACGCGACTTGAGCTTAACGAACCTGCGTATATGAACTTCCTTGGCATGCTGTACTAAGATCTGTCTTCTGATTAAGTTGCCATCACCTGTACCAACCTCTGAACACCTGTACCAACATCTGAGTGAGTTGCCATCAAGGACAACACTTGAATCATAATGCCAACAATCTCCCCCTTTGGACTTGATGGCAACCACCACACCAAGTCACTCTCCCCCTTTGACATCAAGGGCAAAGGGCTGTGCTCCCCCTGAGGACATGCTGATACCTCTGCTTGGCTGACTCATGCTCCCCCTGAAAGTATGCCAGATCTGCAAAAGATGTTCTTCAACAAGAACCAAGACTTATACACCATAAGGGACCTTCCTATCACCAAAAGACTCAATACATACATCCAGACTCCCTACCAAGAGGGGACATAACAGAAACAACCAATTATATTACAGCATTCATCCCAGGCATATTGGGGAAACCAACATAGGCCGTTACATGACCTTGACACCATAAAAGAGACATCGCAAGAGAGATACATGACATAGAGACAACAGATCTAGACCAAGACTTATGAAAGTCACCAGCAGCATATGATAAACATCTTTTTAGATCAGCAAACGGGATTTCTTTCTGAGCTCCTTTTCCTGAAATCAACAACCAAAACATCTGAATGCCAACAATGCTTTATGAGACTTTTAAGCTGCTCCCCCTGAACCTGTGCCTGCTGCACCCCCTGAAACCGTGCCTGAAGAATTCTGACATACCCATTGCTGTTCAGAACTCCAGAGTTTGCCCTTGCTGTTCAGAACTTCATATACGCGATTTCTCCTGCATGAAACAGCGTATGTACGCGGATATAATCCTGCAACAAGCGTACACCTTACACGCGACTTTCCCAGCATAAATCCGCGTGTATACGCGTATATACCTTACGTAACTTGCGTATACCAACTTTTCTGTAGAACAGACAAGCTTCAACAGCAGGATGAAGCATCAACTACTCCCAGCTTTTGTCTGAGATGTTCAAAAGTTTCCCTGGGCAGTGGTTTTGTGAGAATATCAGCAACTTGTTCCTTAGAAGGAACATACTCCAACTTGACCTTCTGCTCAAGCACTTGTTCCCGGAGAAAATGGTACTTGATTGGTATGTGCTTGGTCTTTGAGTGCATGACTGGATTCTTTGAAATGCTGATTGCACTAGTATTATCACATAAGATAGAAACTGGTGGAGTGCAAGTGATTTGAAAGTCCTGCAAGGTCTGCATCATCCAAAGAAGTTGTGTGCAACAAGATGCCGCAGCCACATATTCTGCTTCAGCTGTAGATAAGGCAATCGAACTCTGTTTCTTGCTGAACCAAGATACTAATCTGGAACCCATGAAGAAAGCACCACCACTTGTGCTTTTCCTATCATCCACACTTCCAGCCCAATCTGCATCTGTGTAAGCATGAAGAGTGAGATCTGTATTTCTAGGATACCATAAGCCATAGTTTTGGGTCCCTTGAAGATATTTGAAGATTCTTTTGACTGCCTGAAGATGAGTTTCCTTTGGGTTGGCTTGAAATCTTCCAACCATTCCTACAACATGTGTAATATCTGGTCGAGTACCTGTCAAATAAAGCAAACTCCCAATCATGGATCTATAAGTGGGTTGGTGAACTGCTGCTGATTCATCATTAGCACTGAGGCTGCATCCTGTAACCATGGGTGTACAAACTGGCTTTGACTCTTCCATGCCATACTTCTTCAAGATCTGTTTGAGGTATTTGGTTTGAGACAAGAAGATACCTCCTTCATTTTGTTGGATTTGCAATCCAAGAAAATATGTCAATTCTCCAAGAAGTGACATTTCGAATTCTTTCTGCATAACCAAGGCAAAGTTTTGACTCATAGTCTCTTCATTGCTGCCAAAAATAATATCATCTACATAAACAACAAGAATTAGCAATTTGTTATTTTCAACTTTTATATAGAGATTGCTATCTGCTGATCCTTTTGAAAAGCCTTGTTGGTGAAGATATTTGTCCAACCGATAATACCAAGCCCTTGGAGCTTGTTTGAGTCCATAGAGTGCTTTTTTCAATCTGCATACAAGGTTTGGATCATTCCCAAGAATGAAGCCATCTGGCTGCTCAATATATACTTCTTCTTCTAAGTCTCCATTCAGGAAGGCTGATTTCACGTCCATTTGAAATACCTTGAAGTTTTGAAAGCTTGAGAGAGCAAGGAACATTCGGATGGCCTCTAGTCTTGCCACAGGAGCAAAGGTCTCTTCAAAATCTATTCCTTCTTGCTGTGCATACCCTTTACAAACAAGTCTGGCCTTGTTTCTAATTACTTCTCCATTTTCATTTAATTTATTCTTGAAGACCCATTTTGTTCCTATTACATTCTTATCTTTTGGTCTAGGAACTAATTCCCAAGTGTTGTTCTTTTCGATTTGCTCAAGTTCTTCATCCATTGCTTTGACCCAACATTCATCTTTGCATGACTCTTTCACATTTTGTGGTTCAGTGGAGGAGAGTAGTGCCAAGTAGCTTGAAGCTTCTGCAAGTGTCCTTCTTGTTTGTACTCCTGCTTCTTTTTGCCCCACAATCTGAGTTTCTGGATGATTCTTTTGGACATATCTGGATGGAGTCTTCTCTTCTATTCTTGTCTGCTCCTATGGTTCTTCTTGAGATTCTTCTTCTTCTTGAGGTTCTTCTTCTACATCATTTCGCCTTTGAGAGTAACCTTCATCTTCTTCAATGTCTTCATGATGAACTTGCCTAGGAATATATCCCTTCTCATCAACCACTATATCAATACTGTCAACAATTCTTCCAAGTCTTTTATTGTAGCACTTGTATGCTTTGCTATGTGGAGAATAACCAAGAAGAATGCCCTCATCTGCTCTAGGTTCAAGTTTGCCAAGTTGCTCATCAGTATTCTTAATATAACATTTGCTCCCAAAGATTTTGAAATGCTTCACGGAAGGAGTTTTACCACTCCAAAGCTCATGAGGTGTTTGAGTGCTGTTTACTCGGACATTTGTTTTGTTAAGAATAATAACAGCAGCATGTGCAGCTTCACCCCAGAAGGTTGCAGGAGTACCTGATTCATCGAGCATAGCACGAGCCATTTGTTGGATAGTTCTGTTCATTCTTTCCACAACCCCATTTTGCTGAGGAGTTCTAGCTGTAGAGAATTCTCTTCTTATCCCATGTTCATCGCAGAAATCGAAAAATTCATTTGATGTGAACTCCCCACCTCTGTCAGATCTGAGGCACTTAATTTTGTGTCCTGATTCATTTTCAGTCAATGCTTTGAAGGATTTGAATTTTTCGAATGCTTCATCTTTGTGCTTCATAAGCCCTAACCAAACAAACCTTGAGAAATCATCAATGAATAATATTAGATATTCTTCTCCTCGAGGTGTCCTTTTCCTAAATGGACCACATACATCTGTATGGACTAGCTCAAGAGGCAAGCTAGCTGATCCTTCCTTCTCTGGAAAGTTAGTTCTGGTTTGCTTTCCAAACTGACAAGATTTGCATATGGTGTTGTCTGGAATTTTGATATCTGGAAGATCGCGAACTGCCTGATATTTGCATGCTTTCCTTATTTGTGAGAAGCTTAGATGTCCCAACCTTCGATGCCATAACCAGTGCTCTTCATCCTTGCTAAGATAGCATTGTTGTTGTCCTTCTTCAAATATGTACAGATTATTTGGAGTTCTTTTGCCTTTGAGAACTGTTTTACCTGTATCAAGATCACGAACAAGACATCCATTCGATCTGAAAATAACCTCGGTTTTTTGATCACACATCTGGCTGACACTTAGTAGATTATGCTTCAATCCATCAACATACAAAACATTTCCAGCCTTGACCTTTTCTTTCAAAGGAGCAATACCTTTTCCTTTTATAGTTGCAGGAGTATCATTTCCAAAAGATACTTTCTTTCCCTTTTCTAAAGTAGAATAAGATTCAAGTTTTTCTTTATCACCTGTCATATGTTTCGAACATCCACTGTCAATGTACCATAGATTTTCCTGTCCTTCTGCATAAAAAGCTATCCCACATCTTTCTGTCTGAGGTTCCTTTATTCTCCATTTTTTGGTGCTCGTGGCTTGTTCCTTTTTCTCCTAAAACCTGCTCCTGCATTCAGAGTCTTTATGACCAAAATTATTGCAAATAGAACATTCAACTTCATTTTCAAGAACCGAAAAGTTGTTATAGGTCCTCTTTGTAATCCCTGTCATACTTCTTTGTTTTTGAGCTTCCCTAGTCATGATTGTTTTATATGCAACACACTGAGCTGCTTTGTGACCAAAGTTATGGCAAGAAAAGCATTGTCCATTGAAGAAGCTTCTGCGGTTATTGAATCTACCAGCCAACTGATTGTAATTTCTATTTTCATCTATTCTTGAGCCAAACTGAGAGGATTTTACCTGTGGTTGGTTGTAGCTTTTGTTCACCCTTAAGAAGGATTGTCCCTGATAGTTTCTGTTTGTAATTCGTCCCTGCTTTACCTGATTATCTTCATTGTTCTTCTGCTCATTTCTTCTTGCTGCATCAAGATAACTTTTTGAGGTGGATGCTTGAGAGGTTTCTCCATTATAGCCCAAACCTGTCTTGTTTAGAGGAGACCGCTGCACATTGATAATCTCATCCAAAGTTTCAGATCCTTTGACAAACTTAAGATTAATAGTTTTTGTTTTCTCAATTTCTTTTCTGAGACCAACAATTTCACCTTCTAGTTTTTCAAGATGTTTTTCCTTTTCATCAATTTGAAATTGCAAAGTATCAATGATCACACTCTTTTCTTCTATGCATCTCTTGAGTCTAGTAATTTCATTATAGAGATTATCCACATCTACAGCATCCTCATAATCATCATCTTCAAATGCCATTAATAGCTTATATTTATTACCTTGTTCATCTTCATCACTGTTTGATAACCCATCACTATCTTCATGGGTGTAGTAGCTTTTCTTATTTGCACTTTGTTTCTTGTTCCATCTAGCAGGTTCTTTTCCTTTATCCTTATAAGGACATTTTGCAGCATAATGACCTACTCTTCCACAAGCAAAGCATTTGAAAGGTAGCTTACCTCTGAACCTTCCAGAACCCCTTTGAAGATTTCTGACAAAATTTGATTCTTCTTCCTCTTCTTCTGGAACATGGCTTGCTTCATAGTAATCTTCTTTTCCTGATGCCTTAAAAGCAGCTTCCCTTCTGTCAGATGGACCTCCCTTTCTCATTTCATAAGCAGTTAGAATTCCATGTAGCTGAGACATAGTGAGAACACGGAGATTTTCTTTTTCTTCTATTGCAGATACTTTAGATTCAAACTTGGGGGATAATGATCTTAGAATATTTTGAACTACTATAGTCTCTTTTATTTCTTCACCCAAATTTTTCATGCAATTAACAATCTCATCTACCCGAAGAAAATAATTAGCCACACTTTCATCATTATACATCTTGAGAGTCTCATATTGAATCCTGAGAGTTTGAAGTTTAGCTTGCTTTACCTGTTCATCTCCTTCATAGCTAGTGATCATTTTGTCCCATATCTCTTTTGCTGATTTGAAGTGCATGACCTTCATGAATTCTGTTTGGGATATACTTCCTAATAGAGTACTGACTGCTTTTGCATTTGTTTCATACTGCTTTTTCTCAGCTGGATCTGTAGGAGTAGCTGAAGGAAAAGCATAGCCTGTTTCTACAATATTCCAAACTTCTGTACCAAGAGATTGAAGATATGCAGTAACTCTTACCTTCCAATAATTGAAATTTGTCCCATCAAAAATCGGTGGCCTGATTGATGCTTCTTTCTCGTAGTTGCTCATGATGAATGATCTACCTTCAAGCGATCAAGCTTCTCTGAAGGACCTGCTCTGATACCAATTGTTGGAAATAATACTGAGAGGGGGGGTGAATCAGTATTATCAGATCAATCAAACTTTTTCAATGCTCAGAAACATATACGCTACTTCAGTTAGGTGAACCAGCGTGTACACGCTACTATGACTAAACAAAACAGCGTATAAGAAGAAAACTCATAATTTAGTTAGCTTATTCTTCAGTTAAGTTCATCAGGACATTATTCACCACATTAATAGTAAACAGGTGCAGTATAACAGAATAGATCAAAAGCCACACACATGAACACCAAGATGTAAGGTGGAAACCCAATGTGGGTGAAAACCACCTGCTGCAAGTTGTCTCTATCTTTCTTTAATATGAAACTTCAGTTTACAATCTTTTGTACTGGTGCAGCCTTATACCAGTACGCAGGCTACAACCTGCAGAAGGCTACAACCTTCTCTCGTTCTCCAAACTTCCTTGGAAGGGAGCTCCAACCCCCTTTGCTCTTGTACTAGCCAAGATACTAGTACGTAGGTGCTGACCTACAATCTTCTTTCCTTCAGGTACCACCTTTCATACATTTTCAGACTGGATATTCCTGAAGCACAACATTACAATCTGTAGACCCCAATTCATTCAATTTTCACAACAGATCATTGAAGCATAAAACAACCAAACTTTGAATCACTGAACCACTGAACCCTGTCAATCACCAGTTACCAGAAAACAGAGCAGACTACAGAACTCTGCAATAACAGTCAGACCCCACTGTAAACCCAAAATCAAGCTTCAAAAGATATACGCTACTTCAATGAGCAAAACCCGCGTATACACGCGCTTTTGCCGAAGCCAACCTGCGTACAGATCTAAAAATAAATTTTCTCAATTTGCAGCTGTACCAGACATCAGTTAGACCCAGAACATAACATTGCGACAATATGCAGATCTAGAAATACGCATAATCACCCATATCATGATAGTGCATTTCAAACCATTAGATCCCGATCTATCCTTAGATCTAGTCCTCCATCAACCGATGTGATCTCTCCTTGGCTTAGATCAAGCAACCCAGCACCTGCATATCAGATCTCTTTCTCTCTTAGATATTCAAGCCTTGTCGAAAGATGTATTTGCCTAATGATCTTCTTCTCCTTATATAGCCTTAGGCCTTGCTCAATACCAAGAGCCAAAACCATAGTAACACAATACCATCAACTTCAAAACTAGGGATCGACACGCCCGTCGAGACACAATGGTCCGAAATCATAGGCACAACTTCCAAGGACTAACCACCATGGACCAAAAGGTACTTTTCCACATACACGCGCTTTTTCTGAATCCAACTAGCGTGTACACGCGACTTGAGCTTAACGAACCTGCGTATATGAACTTCCTTGGCATGCTGTACTAAGATCTGTCTTCTGATTAAGTTGCCATCACCTGTACCAACCTCTGAACACCTGTACCAACCTCTGAGTGAGTTGCCATCAAGGACAACACTTGAATCATAATGCCAACAATTTGTTTACCAGATAACATGTAGTCTTTGTTGCTTCTACCCAAAATTCATATCCTAACTCAATGGCACTCAACATGCTCCTTAATTTCTCAATTAATATATTTTTCATCCTTTCTACAATTACATTTTTTTGATGTGTGTATGGAGTATTCTTCTACCTTGCTATACTACACTTCTTATAGAATTCTTCAAATTCATTCTCACGTCATTCTCCACAATTATTTGTCCTTAGCAGCTTAATTTTCTTCTCTATCTCATTTTCCACAAGATCCTTAAACTCTTTGAACTTTTTAAAGAATTCAAATTTCTTCCCAAGGAAATATGTCAATTTATTCCTCAAAATTGATATATAAATGAGACACTACACATATTTACCCAATGATAGAACCAACAGATGTACAAACACATCTCTCTACATCAACTATCCTCCAACCTTTATAACAAAAGGATAATATTACTTGATTCCACTTCCCATATAAAAAAAGTTCATAAAAATCAAAATCCAGAGAGTAATTACACATACCTTATAGCATACCATTACTGTGTAGTACTAAAAGGTCCTTTTTAATATGTACCAATTTTGATGCCATAACACAATATTTTCTCTAGGAGCTACAAGAGTTTTTTCTTCTTCTGTACTACTTTTAGGAACAACGAAACTGTTTCACCAATAACTAACAATTCTTCCCTACAACTTATACAAAGTTTCAATTTGAACTCCACTTAGCAATACAATTTCTCCTTGAACCATACTGTAGGAATCCTTTTCAAACACTATTCTTACACCTACATCACTCATCTTACTTAATCAAATTTCTATCTAATCTTGGGATGTGTAGAACACTAAGGAGTATTATAATCCTTCTACCCATAAGCTTATACTTGATTTTTCATCATCCTATGATTTTGGTTGTCGAGTCACCTCCTAAGAATACGTCACCACCATCAAATTTTTCATACTCGCAAAACCTCTCCTTGTGAGGAGTCATATGAAATGATGTGCTTGAGTTGACCAACCATGCCTCATGATATTAAGTTAGAACCTTCATTAGAACATAAGTCCACATCTTTATTGAGGTCACGAAGAACATGAAAATATGTTATTGAAGAGAAACATTCCACTACTTTCCTAATGGTTTTCATAATATTTTATAATGTTTTGTCACTTAGAGAGGATCACTTTTCCTGTAACAACCTCCTCCCACATCTACCCAAGTAACCGGCCAACTCGGGTACACATGTGACAAGAAGTTACTATGATATGATTCAAGCTACCAAGTCACGTTAAGGAAGTGAACTGATAGAAACACACCATACAGACCTTCAACATTAGCAATAGGACCCCTAGGAACCATCCCAACCTTTCTACTAACCAACCCTTGGGTCCCACTGAGTTTTTAGGTTGTTAAACCTCTGGACGCTCCCATGCTATGGGCATGCCAGCATTCAAAGAGCTATGGATGCTCCCACAAGCCTGCATGCCTATGTCCAGGGACTATTTCCAGCAGACCCGTGCCAGAGTCTGGGGAATTTAAGGCACTTTTCAAGCCTAGAATTCTGACCACTGCCTATAACTTGTTATAACTTTCGAAATCCATTAAAGACATGATGAAAATGTTGATAAACCAAAAACTAACTCCAGGACTAGGCCTAACCATCCCCAACTGGGACTAAAATTCTGTCAAACATTTGGCATTAATGCAACCTATAGGTCTAAATAATAGATCTAAGCACATGGGTCTCATACTTATCTAAGATTATTCATGATGCATTGTTTCCTTATCACCTTAGCTTCATTATCATCCATTAGGCCATAGATACATTGTTCATTCATATACAAGTAAAAACATGATGAGAGCCATACATAGCCACTGTCATAATACATATTCATAACCAACATAATAACAATAGAAATACCAAGGAAACAACAACCATACAATCCATATATAAACTAGTATAATACTCATGAGATAATAAGGAGAAATAAACTCATATTAATGATGCAAAATCCAACTCGGTATGGGACTACCACGTGCCACCCGATTGTAGAATGGTTGAGAAAAATATCTCTTCAACCATTCACCCCCATGCCATATTTCAAGCATGAATGCGGGATCTCATAAAACACATCAATCAAAACCATCTACAGCTTCCAGAGGACAAAACACCTCAACCCATCAAACATTGATTCCACCTCACGGTCAGAAATCACAAAACCATCATTAGATTGGTCTCTACCCAAGGCTTCCAGGGCTACAAAGTGTTTGTTCCAACCAAGGCTTCCAGAACTAGTAACTCAACCCAGAGCTACCACTAGGCTTTTGGAGTGTTTGTCCAACCAGAGCTTCTAGGACTAGTAACTCAACCCACCAAGGGCTTCTAGAGCATTTGTCCAATGAAGGCTTCCAAGACTAGTAACTCAATCTAAGCTGTTACAGGGCTTCTAGAGCATTTGTCCAACCAAGGCTTCTGATAACTAATAACTAAACCCAAGCTAAAGGAAACACAAGAACCAACCAAAACAAAACAAGGAAATAAATGCACAATCTCCATGGCTATCCAGGAAATGGTAAGGCTAGGAAATCCATTGTCAATCTAGGAAATGCTCCATGCTAGTGACACATCATGACCAATAAACCACATGCATGTGCCATGCACTTTAAAACTAGTGGGAAAACATACATGCAACTCAATACCTACAAGCCAAATACGTTGTAACTACTAATCTCGATTCCCTCTTCCGCTTTCCTGCTCTTCCTTTTCCTTCTTGCTCCAAAACTCCAAGTATGCCACATTCCTCCAAGAGTGCTCCAAGAAAACTACAAGTGTCCAAGAGTATGAGGGAGAGAGAATATAGAGAGAGCTCCAAAACTGAATTGACCAAGCTTACACTAACCAAGCCTACCCACTGATCTTCAGAAGCCTTTTTATTAATGAGGCCTCTATTTTCTTCATTTCCTATTATGTTCCTTCATTTTCCTCCTCACATTCAACCTCTGACCATTCACCTTCATTTTCTCCTAATTTCCTTTATCTTCATAAATAAAATGCCAATAAATGCCTCATGCCTTTCCAAAGCCTTTGCCATTTCCTTTGCCAATTTCCTTTAGCCATAATAACTGAATGAATACCCATTAGGATGTTTTTCCCACCATTCAACTTGGAATATGTGCCCATGACCATGGTATTATATATTTTTACACGAATGTTTAACTAGGGATGTTTCCTTGGTGTTCAAAGACACCTATAACTAGCAAGACCACTGAAAACAAAACATACTACTCATGGAGCTTTATAACATAGCTCGTTGTACTATTTACAATTACCATCTGCTAAAACATGACAAACATACTATTTACTAGAGCTTTATAACACAAATCACTATGGTAATTACAATAATAACCACATATACTTATATACATTGTCTTCACCCAAAAAATAACCATACTGTCTGTGGAGCTTTATAAACCAGCTTGATACAATATTTACAAGAATATACACATATACACATTTTCCCAACCAATAAATAAAAAGGATATGATCCTTGCATCCACAACAAGGGAATCTAGAGGCTCATGCCTCCACCCTCATAGTAATACCAGGATTTACCTCCTTATAGGAAGTATAGAATACACTATCAAAGTCAAGGTTGTATCCAATGTCCAACGCTACAATCCAGCGCCACTTGTCCTCTTAGGGTACAGTTACTGACTCATTGTTCCAGGGCACACTTCCAATACACATTTAATTCCATCTGGCAATGCTAGTGACCAAAACAAATATATCCTCGACATTCACTTCTCTGCTACACAGTAGCTCAGGTATTCTGTTCACCCCCTTATGTGCAATCACACACCTTCCAAGTTCCACTGGCACCCCCATCTCGGGCAGTCCTTCCCTTGGAAAGGCTTCCTCGCATTAGAAAATACAAAAACCAAGGCATATCCCTGCCTTAAAACCATCATACTAGTCATAGCATGCTCATGGAAATTAATGGACACTATTGGGTAGCAATGTCCCATAATGGCCCTACTCATGAAGTACATTACCAACATACTGCTGCCTATTATAATTCCTTCTTCTGTTGCTAATTCTTGCAGTTAGTTTGAACCACCCAACTGGGCATTTCATGCTTTCCTGTACCAAGCACATAATTTCCATTAGATTCAAAATAAATTGAATAACTTCAAATCATACCTCATTGGTGGCCCATCAATAAGGTATACATGCAATTTTGTTCACTTCCTGTCACAACAGGTCAAACTAACACCTTTGACCAAATTACCATGTATAAACATATCACATCAGGTTAGTTCAAAACACAACCATTATAGATCAAAATCATAAATCACATGTAACCATCATAAACCAGAATCATAGATAACATGTAATCATCATAGACCAGAATCATAGACCACATGCATAATAAAGTTGAAAGAAAATATTGATACTTATCCTTTAATCAATCCTTAGCTTCTACCTTTGTCCTTATTCTGTATGCACTCTGGATCGGTTGCACACAAAACAAATAACTAGTGCCTTCTCCTCAACCATATGCACATACACATAGTGTGCATCACACACATACAACCACACATGACATACAACACCATGCAATACATGCACCTACACCTGACCTACAACTCATACACCTACACCAAGGGTAAAACAAAACACATACATACACCTACACCCAGTGTACACGACCACACAATACATACATATACACTTGATTTACAACACAACATAATACATCTATACCCGATGTACAACACCACACAATACATGTACTTAAACCTCACATACAACACAACACAATTCATGTACTACACAGAGTACAACACAATATGTACACATGTCACAATAACACAACTACACAATGCACATACATAGTACCACATGCCCGCAACACAACATGTATGACATGCACACAATACCACATGTAGAGCAGTACCATATGTACAATATGTACACAATACCACCTATATGCAACACCCCCCGCACAACGTGTACACAACACCACTTGCATAATGTGTACACGATACCACATGTACATCATACCACCTGTACAACGTGTAAATAATGCAATGCGTACACAACACCACATGCATGACATGTACACGACATCACATGTCCACAACACCATATGCATGACATGTACACAACACCCCCTGCACACAATACCACATCTACAACATACACATGACACCACATGCTCACAACATCAATTGTAATATCATGCACACAACACCATATGTACATAGCACCACATGTACGATAAGCACACAACACAATATGTACATAGTACTTCATATGAAACATGTAAATATCACCCTTTGTACACAACACTGCATATCAAACATGCACACAACACCATGTGCACACAACATCACATATCCATTATGCACATAGGACAATAAGTACACAACACCACATATCCAACATGTATATAGCACCTTCTATACCCAACACTGCATACACAATATTTGAACAACACTATCTGTACCACCTTGTACATAACATTGCATAAACAACATGTACACACACTATATATACACAACATCGCATGCACACAACATCACAGATGCAACATGTACAACATATACAACATATGTACAATAGTAGTACCACATATCCAAAACCACAGTATCTATACTAAGCAACCTTGCTTCCATTGTCTTATCCATACTTGTCTCACCATGTCTCTAAACACGCCGCTTTCATTTCACTGATGTATCCCTCAGTATAGCTTGCCGATATCATATACATAATATAATCACATAATATCAACTCATAACCACATGATACTAACCTCATAGATTTTTCAGGGTTTGTTGGGCCTTGAAATTGTCATTCACTTCCATTACATTTTCACTTATATTTCCATATTGTCACTTTCACTCCACCTCTATTTCATTACATTTACCTCCATTTCATTACATTTACCTTACCATTATCATTATTAGGTTACATTTATGTTTTTCCAAACTTTATTAACTCTTAGCATTTTTAAATGAATTTATGGTTAAAAATAGAAAATAATTTTCATATGCTTATACCTAACAAGTGGGATGAGATTGTTGGCATGTGTAGGTCAAAAGGAAGCTTCTAAACGACCCTTATGTGGCCTCCCAAAACCAAATTCGAATTTGAGTGGAGAAGATCATAGGATCATAAGGATATGTGTCTCATTTCCTATTTGTATTGAAACTCTAAGAATACATGTGCCTTATCATTTCCTATTTTGATTGTAACTCTAGAGATATAAGGAGAGATTCATGGAATCTCATTAATGAGATAGCTTCTCATCTTTTTGTATAAATAAGGGAAGTTTTCTCCTATCATTTTTATGTCTATAGTTGGGGAATTGCTCATGTTTTGAATAAAGAAGAAGGCTTGCATTTGGAACTTCTCAACTTTCCATCCTCTTACTTTTGAATTGGCCATCTACAATGTGTGAGATTTATTTGTTTTCATAGATTAAGATTTATTTGCTTTCATAGATTAAGATTTATTTATTTCTTAATTATTGTGTAACCTTATGCTAATCAAAGCATCTCAAGAAAATAATTTTCTCCTTTCCAATATTGGATTGTGTTTGAAGCATTGGAGCATACAATGATCTTAGTTTTCCTTTACATGTTTTTACAATGCTTTCTTAGGATTAAGTTTTACATTCATTGTTTAATCTTATGTAGAACATTTCAAGAATGTATTTCTTCCAAAATTGATTTCTTGAGGCATTTAGAACAGACAGTGATTTAGTTTCCTTTCTCATGCTTTTTAGATTAAGTTTCTTATCTATTGTGTCATCTCATGTTCAACATTTCAAGAAAGTAACCCTTCCGAAATTTATTGCTTAAAAACATTAGATTACACAGTCATTTCAAGCTTTTACATATTTTCTTTTACATGCTTTCTTAGATCATGTTTTCTTTCATTTAGAGTAATTCCTAGTTTAGTTTCTTTCATCAAAAAATTTCCTTTTATTCCTTCTTTAGAAATTAGTTTTCAACATTAAAATTCATTAGATTTTGTCCATTAACATTTAAAGATTTCATCTAGAAGCATAACTTTAATTTCTTAGATTAATTTCCTTAGGCATAAGAAACAAAACCCCAAAACAACATAAAAATATACTCAACGAAGAAAGAACAAGGTTAAATAAGAACATATTGTGCACCGCACTTCATCAATTTACTAACCCTGGCCGATAATTTATGTTAGCAATTTAAGACATTAAATTAACTGAACATTTTGGCACCACTGTCTGGGAAGTGTAATTAGGAGACCTTATTTCTTACATCCACAAAAAATAAAAATAAAAAAAATAAATCAATTAATAATTTCTCAAGTATGCTCTCCTCTTGTGCTTTGTGCGATCTGGGGGATCAGAAAAATAGTGTTTTTTTTTTTTTTTTTTAATAATAATAAAAAAATAAAAACAAAAAAATAAAAATCAACGTTGATTCATTTTGAATAAATTCCAGTGACACGGTAAGAGTCACTTTGTATTTTTCTATCGCCATCAGAAATAAAATTTGTATGTGAAAATATGATTTTTTTTTTTTCGAAATGCATAAATAAATTTGACAAATCTGACTAGCACCTCGTTGCAACTTGGAAGATCAAAAAATCAGATCAGTAAGTTTAAAAATTAAAATTGAAAAGTTCATATAAAAAAATAAAAAAATAGAAATTGATTTACATTTCTTTTTTTTAAATCATGATCCTCTTTGCTGTCAAAGTACTGTGAAGAGATGATGGACAGAGTATTGAAGAAACATTCACCAGTGGAAGACTCTCTTAGCATAAACAGAAGTGAAACAGGTTGCCAACCACTCTCTGGTCAAAGGATAAATTGCAGTGTTCAAAGCAGGGGCCCGCAAATTGCCCTCTTTCCCTGTTGCCCATCGCCTTATTTCAGCATCCATTATTTTGGCTAACCTATTGTTCTCTGCTTGCTCTCTTTGTGATTGCAAATTGTGGTCATTCTTTTGTGCTTATGCTGTAGCCACACGTTCAAGGGTATGTTGATGTCGTTCCAGCCTTTCATGCCACAGAGAATGCCACTATCCATTCTTTGAGGAACACCGTGACTGAGGAGACAAGAGGTGCCATGGCAGAAAGAGCTTGCCAACACTGTCCATTTTATAGGAGTGATAGGTCAGCCCGATTCAGTTCAAATACACACAACACAAGGTAGAGAGTGAGGCGTGGAATGATCAAATCAAAATTAGAAAGTCTGGGTGTAGGTCAATACCAAAGCAAACAATGTGATGTTCACCTGAGCAGAACAACAGAGTAGTCAATCAAGAAGCAGTCGATCAAGAAGTGAATGCAACCCTCTTGAGAGAAACACAATCTCTGTAAAATTGTTAGTTTTAAAATTCGGTTTTTTAGCAAACTAGGGCAAATCTAAAAAAACTGGGACATGGGTTTTTTCCGGAACGAGATGGATTTAATAACCCCAAAAACCGTTTCCTTGGATTCCTAATCGTTCAGGAGAAAATAGTGGTTCTTTGGTACCCTATTTGGTGACTGCGTGAAGGAAAAACGGGTTGCAAAAACAAAAGCGGGATTTGTTGGCAGTGAAGGAGATCTCTATGACCATCAGTCCAAATGGAACAGCCATCAATGATTCAAGTGGATAACATTGCAACCATTTTGATGTTTGAACAGGTTCTACGCAACAAATCAAGGAATGGGCCAAACGGATGATTGAGGAATGATTTAAAAATGAAAATCCTCTTATCCAGCTATTCAAATTCCGCAGGAAGGCTCTTTATGGTCTTGCCAGTTCATGACACTATCGCCGAGCTACATATTTTTACGGGAATACTAAATATTGATAGAAAATGAATTCCACAATTTTCCCTATAACATATATACTTCTACACCCACCAGGCTCTGTAGAAGCTCTTTCTTGGTACACTTAATAGAATTAGAGCATGGTTTGAGCTTCAAGTGTACCAGTAGGTAATGTCAGAAGCACTAGAATCTTTAAGGCAAGATTAGGAATATAGTAGATTAGCTAAATCAGGCCGCTGTGTAACTGTTACCACCCTTGCTGCTTGCCTTGATGCCTGTGGTGGTTATTCAACCAGCTCATTTCCAATTGGATTTGATGGGATTGCCTTTCTTGTCTTTCTCTCTGGTTCTAGCTAAACAACTGTTGAAACGATTGCTCAAACATTTGCTTCATCAACCGGATCTACTTCTGCTTCATCGACTGAATCAACTTGGTCAATAGAAATCAATATATGGTTGGCGATGATATGAGCAGAAGAGGAATAATTCAAAGGAAGATTTTGCATTTAGAGGAATCATTCAAAACAATTCAATTTGACAGATTGAATAATGACTTGCAAAATAATTGGAAGATTATTTAGATGATTTCTGAACATTTGGCATTAAAAATTATAATATTGTTCCTGTGTATTTTTATGTGAAGTTTTAACTTACATGACATAGCGAATCTTTGAGATGCCATTCGTTTCGCTGAGCACATCGCATGAAGTCATCTAACAATAGGGAGTTGAATTATTTTTCATGGTTATTTCTCAAAAATGGATTGTTATCAATATTATGAATTGGACTGAATATAACACTTTTGATTTTCCTTAATATGTTTCATTTGACATTTAAATTTTGCATAAGAATTAGAAAGTAAATTGGCCATTTATTTTTGAACACACTTATTTTCTTTATGTCAAGTTTTTTTTACAGGTTTGGGATGATTGAATGATCATTGTGTTATCATATAAGAATTCTAATGCAAAAATCTCTCATACTAGTTTGATGATAAAGGTCGGTGCTAGTCTAAGTTTGATTTTTGTTTTCCTTAGAGTCTGAGTGTTAGGAGTCTTGAGTCAAATATGCATTCTCATTGATCATTGGTCATTCTCATTCATCACCAGTCTCATAGCCATGTGCCAGTCTTGTTTAAAAGTTACTATGTGCCACAAAGCGCTTTAGGTGATTTCGTAGCGCATGTAAGCATTTTGAAGTGTTTTCGCAGCGCATAAATCCTTTTTAGCAGTTTCGCAGTGCAACAAGTTTTACGTGATTATGCAGCGCGATATGCTTTAGGTGATTTCGTGGTGCATAATTCAAAATTTACACTAACTGCACTATGAAATCGGAGATTCGTGCATTCCGCAGCGAATCTTTCCTAACTGTCAAATCTGTCAAGTTAAGTTATAGTTGCGTCATTCATTGTCAGTTTATGCACTCCACATATCATGTCCAACCGCTTATCTCCATCATTACAGCCGCTAGGTACATTGGTACACACGGATTGCAAGTTCCAATAAAAGCCAGGTATTCACAGTCTTAATGATGATTGTATTCGTTGCATGAGGAACAAGTCTGCAAGTTTTCAATTTGAATACATTGTTATCAAGTGAGGCAGTTATCAAGTGAGGCATTTATCAAGCGAGGTAGCCATTCAAGCAAGGCAGAGATTGAAGTTTGAGCAACGACAATGTTTCAAACCTTCATGGAGAGATTGGTAGAAAGAAAAGACCACAGATCAGGCAAATGTTTGAGAAATGAACCTGAAGGTTTAGACATAACCTTGAAGAACAGAGAAGTTGAGCATGCATTCAAATAAGTTGGATGTTGGAATTTTTGCAAGAAACTCCACAGAGGTCATGCACAAGTCACTAAGGAATTTGCCCTGAATTTCAAAGGACTAAACTCAAAGGTTGATATGCTGGAATTGCAGGTCTCACCAGACATAATATCCACAGTTACGGAGATTCCAAGAAGGCAAGAAAGTTGGTTCAAGAATTTCAAATTTGATATGACCCCATGCAAAGAATTTCTAAAGCAGGAGTTCATTAACTCATATTTAAACAAGTCTGTTCCTAGAAGTTATGTCAAAGAATCATATGCCTATTTGCTTACCTATATACAGAAGTACCTTACTTGTGAAGGGAGATATAATAAGGTGTATTCATATCATTTTAAACTTCTGTTGCATTTCACAAGAAAGACATATATTGATCTACCTTTTTACTTATTCCGCAGCTTAAGCAAAATGTGTGACAAGGTGCAGCTAAGAAAAGAAGCCTGTGAGACTTCATTGTTCCACCATGGCTTGGTTAAGTTGATTGTTCTGCATGAACTTCAGAGGGTAGGTAGGGACTGGCACACATTCATTTTCATGTCTGGTTTCAAGAACGAGACCGGTCTCAGCCCTCAAGCTGCAAAAGATCTTCCAACAACAACTGGTCATCAGGCAGAAACAAGATCCAAGAGGTTTTCAAAGTTAAAGGCAAGGAAACAAGTAAGAGAATCCACCAGGCCACTGACTATCCAGGATACACCCCAACAGTCCTTTAAAGAGAAAAGTCAGGTTAAAGAAAGTGCACATGAATCAAGCACAGGTGAAGGAGTTCAAAGAAGAAGGACTAGGAGCCAGGTAGCTAAAGAGAAAGGCAAATCAATGATTATTGAAGAAAGCCCTGTTTCAAAGGGAGACTTAAATGACTTATTGCAAGCCATTGACATTGAAGAATCACCACTAGTTCAAGCAGATTTGATAGAGTTAGGAAAAGACAAGGCTAAGAGAGTTAAAGCCTCGAAGAAACTCAAGTTTGATGATCAAGTTGATCAATTTGTCTTTAAGCCCAGGAGACCCATAACGAGGAAGTTTAAACAAATACAGGAGGTACCGCCAAGAGCAGATGAAATAGGGAAGGTGACACGACCTCATGAAAGAAAGGATAAAGGAAAAACAGTTGCCATTCAAGAAGAAGATAGTGTGGAAGACTTGAAAAGGAGATTGGAATTGGCCAACTTTGAAATTGCGAGACTGAAGAAAGCTGCCAGGAAATTTGTAGTTAAGGAGGCTTATTTTAACCAAATGCAAGCTCGGTGGGAGGACCAAACATTTCAATTCCCGAGGTGGTTGATTTTAGTGTTCAATTCCGTTGCTGGAATGTTCCTGCAATAAAGGAAGCTCAATTTATCAGAAAGGTCAATACAAACCTCAAATCTGGGATCAAGGTCATGAAGAAACAAATTGAAGACTCAAAGATACAGTTAAGCCAGCTGAAAGAATCTCCTTAAAGAAATCTCACTTCAAGTAAGGCTATGTTTCAAATTTTGATGGTTTTGCTTGGTATAATCTTTCTTGAAGAATCATACATTTCCATTCAGTTTTGAAATGCCTTGGAGCAGTTGAAAGAATGTTTAAACAACAAAAGGCTCAAAATAGCAAAATTTTGGTTGAAACTGTGTTTTTTTGGAATAACGCAGCAGTTTCGTAGCGCGCTATGAAACTGCTGAAGATGATGACTAACGCTCAGCAGTTTCGTAGCACGTTAGGAAAATGCTGAAGCTACACAATCTAATCCCAGTCAACCGATTTTGAAATACAAGCGGAAATTTTGAAAAGGGAATATCTTCAAGGGATCATCTAAAGCTATCAACTTTCAACAAGGTCAAGACAGGTGGAGGAAACATGTATTCGAATCCAACTCTAAACTTTTTGTCATAAAGTGAGCACATTTACTACAGTCCAAGATATGTCAGACAGCTTGGAAGAGCTTTTGCCTTCACACATGAAAGAGGTTGACAACACATCAAGGACGTGGCAATTTGATATATTTTGGATAATCAAAGATGAAGGGCATGGTTCTTTGGATTCGAACATTTTTGAGGCAAACCAAAGGCCGATAAACAGGGGTAGTTTCCTATGTTTCAGGGGCAATGGAGAAGATGTGACATTGAAGACCAATATGGAGCTTTGAACATCCACCACAGCCAAACTAAAAAAGGACCACATGTCAAAGAACGAGAATGATTGTAATTAAGGCTATTATTAGCATAATATGGAGTTAGACTCTTATTTGATTTAGATCTCTAGAAAGTCTAGTTGTAGTTGGTTACATTTAATAGGCAATTAAAAGTTGAATAAGTGTCATTAGAAGTAGATTTTGAGTTCCCCTCATGCTTGAGGAGGAATCTCAGTCAGGTAGAAGAGCTCTATATATAGGAGAAAGAGAAATGTAATAAGGGTTGGAAATTGATAGAAAAGAGCTCTGATATTTGGCCTATGTAAAGACTCTGTTTTTCTGGTAATACAGTACTGGCTTATGCTTCTCAAGAATCATATAGAGTTCAATATATGAGTTTATTTTGTTGTCTTTTCATGTTATCTACAGTGTTATGAGTATTTTATTACTTAGAAATCACTTGCAGTGTTCTAATTTCCTTCATATACTCGTTGAATGTCTTCTTTTTGTTGGGTGTGCTCTACCTATATTGAAATCTGAATGCCTTGACTTTATGCAAAGCCAATCCTACTGTTAATACTAGATCACATATGACTCCATAAGCCCAACGGATACTTTTTAATTTTGTTTCCACCATTTTAATTTTTATTTGTTTCACAAAGAGTTAGCCATCTTGATCATAATCAAAAACCTTTAATCCTTTGAGAGAGCCCTCTCAAGCTAAGGAGGCTAAGCTTTAGCCAAAAGATTGGTTTGAAACAGTTACTTGAAGTCTTCCTGGTCTGCAGCCTTCCACAGCGTGATTTTGAGATAACACATTGAAGGAAACTAATTGTGGGCACAATTGGTCTTCAAAGGACCGATTTCATGAGAAACTTAAGAACAAGTCCATGTCCATATTCATCAAAACCATTACTCTTCCTCCTTTTTGAATTATAAATCCAACCAAGAACTTCGAATCAGGCCACAATTATTTTTCCCAGCAAGAGTCAGTTGTTTATTTTCTTTCATTCACATACACTTTCCGTTTACTCCACAAATAAAAGCAAAAAACTTACTTTCATGCTTATTTCCCATTGGCATTATTATTTTACATTGTCATCTCCCATTTTCATTTTCCTTTTCCTATCATTTTCATTTCACAATTAAACCCTGCTTCAATGCAAATTATTGAGTCCATAGTCTTTTTAGTCTAAAATCCTTGCAAAAACACCTTGAGGCTTGCATGCCTTAATGGCAAGTCCTTATGCCGACGAACAATGGGAATACATCAATGTCCCTTGTTCATTGGATCTTCTAGGTATTCGACAACAACAAAATTATTCGTACTTAGCAAAGATGTGTTTGGACATCTTGACTCTCATTTTCATCAATGGTGA
Source organism: Pinus tabuliformis (assembly GCA_031772625.1). Classification (NCBI taxonomy): domain Eukaryota; kingdom Viridiplantae; phylum Streptophyta; class Pinopsida; order Pinales; family Pinaceae; genus Pinus; species Pinus tabuliformis. The sequence continues at coordinate 83,890,274 of CM062809.1, forward strand.
GAGTTCTCGTGTTGACTAGTGGCATCCAATAATGGCCACTAAGTCAAAAATCTCCTACTATGTTCGACATCGGAACATCTATTCACATAGCAGGAATTGTGTCAATGAGTTTTGAAGGCATGAAGACTATCATTTTCAGAATTTTGGAGCAAATGTAGAAGATAAGAAACTACAGAACCAAATGGCAGTTGCGGAATCAAACGACAGCTGCAGAATCAGATGACAGCTGTAGAATCAAATAACAACTGCGGAATCAGATGGCAGCAACAGAATCATCATTATTCCGCAACAAATTCAGCAAGTTTTAATAAAAGCAATAAAAAGTCATCTTGACTCTTTTCTCCAAGACTTGTCCAGCTACTTGAAGAAGATTATGATAAAAATTTTGCAGCCACCACACATGTAGCTTATCCATTTCCAAAGGGTAAGTTAAGGTATGTCATTTTCTAACTTTTTACCATAAAATTCCTTGAAAAGCTAGAATGATAATTTTTGGAAAAAAAACATTTCTCTTCCTCATCTCATAAAATTTCCAATATCATCAGTTGTTGGGGGGGGGGATACATTCATATTCATATTTTTCCGTATTCATATCACATTCAAAAGGTCGTATACTTTCAAAAGATATTAACTATTACATTATTGTTATGAGCATACAAAGGCTTTTCAAAAGTACTGAAAAGATAATTGGATACAAACACAATCATGGTTGTCACACAAGAACCAACTATGATTCAGTCCAATAAAGATATACTTTGCAACAATAATCAAATTATCATTAGGAAAAGTTCAAAGATAAAAAACGAATGCAACAAAAAAATATGGTTGTAACACAAGAATCAACCATGTTACAATTCAACTAAAAGACTTTGCAGAAGTATGAATTTATCAAATGATATCATGAAAAGTTAAGCCAAAGCTCAAGGATAAAAATTAATTAATGTAATAGATTGCATGAGGACATGCAATAGCTTCAGTTGGGGGGTATGTTGGGCCTTGAAATTGTCATTCACTTCCATTACATTTTTACTTATATTTCCATAGTGTCACTTTCACTCCATCTCTATTTCATTACATTTACCTTACCATTATCATTATTAGGTCACATTTATGTTTTTCCAAACTTTATTCATTCTTAGCATTTTTAAATGAATTTATGGTTAAAAATTAGAAAATAATGTGCATATGCTTATACCTAACAAGTGGGATGAGATTGTTGACATGTGTAGACCAAAAGGAAGCTTCTAAACGACCCTTATGTGGCCTCCCAAAACCAAATTCTAATTTGAGTGGAGAAGATCATGGGATCATAAGGATACGTGTCTCATTTCCTATTTCTATTGAAACTCTAAGAAGACACGTGTCTTATCATTTCTTATTTGATTATAACTCTAGAGATATAGGAAGAGATTCATGGATTCTCATTAATGAGATAGCTTCTCATCTTTTTATATAAATAGGGGAAGTTTTCTCCTATAATTTTTATGTGTAAAGTTAGGGAATTTCTCATGTTTTGAATAAAGAAGAAGGCTTACATTTGGAGGTTCTGAACTTTCTATCCTCATACTTTTGGATTGGACATCAACAATGTGTAAGATTTATTTGTTTTCATAGATTAAGATTTATTTTATTTCATAGATTAAGGTTTATTACTTTCTTAATTACTATGTAACCTTATGCTAATCAAAGCATCTCAAGAAAATAATTTTCTCTTTTCCAAAATTAGATTGTGTTTGAAGCATTGGAGCATATAGTGATCTTATTTTTCCTTTACATGTTTTTATAATGCTTTCTTAGGATTAAGTTTTACATTCACTGTTTAATCTTATGTAGAGCATTTCAAGAAGGGAGTTCTTCCAAAATTGATTGCTTGAGGCATTTAGAACAGACAGTGATTTAGTTTCATTCTCATGCTTTTATCATGCTTTTTAGATTAAATTTCTTATCTATTGTGTCATCTCATGTTCAACATTTCAAGAAGTAGCCCTTCTGTTGGACCTCAGAATTAATCTCTTTTTGACAAATTTTCTCACTTCTTTCTCTTGTTTTCCATAAAAGACAAATCCCATCACTGATAAATGATATATTTTGTCTCAAGAAAGACATTAAATGATTGACATGTTATACTTTTATGTTTTTTCTATTTGAAATAAGTTTTTGCAAATTAGCTATGGAACGTAGCCTATTCTGTAGCTAACCATGTGTTCCATAGCTACTTCCATGGTTGAACATGTTACAGGTGTCAAACGAAGAAACCGGCCACATGGGCATCTCTGGAATCCTCTTGAAATGGGCCCTATCCTAGTCACCCAACCCAGATTGACAAAAAAGCCAGCTTAAGACCACAGTCAAAGGAGGAGTCAAATGAAGAAACCCAAGAGAAATAGGACTCTTTGTCAACTCTTCATGGTTAATTAATAAAAACCGACAGTTTTGTTGTAGCAATAACTCGAACCAGCCACCGGTGATAACGGTTCCATGAAACCATCTTGTTGACTTAAAGTCACATGTAGCTGATCAACCACTTCGCAAAACTATTGTAAACGTGTAGACCACCTGTAGCTAAATTATCTCAAAACACAGTTAGGACTGTTTCTTTAAATATCAGCTATACAGAACTGAGAAGAAGTTTGAATTTTTGGATGTATTAAGCTCAGACTTACAGCTCTGTAATTTTGGAATTTGTTTTCCTATTAATAATATGAAGCCGTGTTTGACCAAGTGATCCTTTGAAAGAATATCTTCAGCTAATTAGCAGCTCAACTCAGTTAGTTGTAGAGGGCCCTTGCACTAAAGGAGTCTTTTCTTTTTATTTTGTTTTCTATTCAGTTTTAATTTCATTATTTGCTTTTAGCAGTGTTTGTAACTTAGGTTGATTTCTTGTAGTTTGATTTCTTTTAATTCTGTTCAGTAGCATAATGTTAGAATTCAATGGTGTAGTCTTGTTTCTCCTATCTATTTCATAAATGAAACTTGTTTTATTTTAACAGGGTAAGGTTGAAAAGTAATAAGGATGCATTCTGGATTAGTTTACTCATTGTTTTGTTGGTTATTTATTTCCTAGTTTAGATTGCCAATGCACTGTGTTCATAAATGTTTTTGACCACCATTTCAAGCTGATCTCCATCCTAAACTAAATGGTTAAACATTCATTTTACACAAGGATTGAAACCAATTAGTTACCATCTGCATGTTTTACTTAGTTATTTGGACCACACAATACAAAAAGTTGCTTGTATGCCATCTCAAGAAAGTTATCTTTCAAAATTGACGGTTTGGGCAACTAGAAGTACTTCAATTAGTTTCATTCTTTGTAATGATTTCAATTTGCCTTACAACTTCACCTTTTAATTTTTGACTTGGGATTAAATGACAAGATAGGATAGATGCTCTTTTTTTCCTTCCTTTAACTTAGATTTTGATTAGTTCACCTTTAGGAAATTTAGACTTAGTTTCTCATAATTCAGACTGTACATCATTATGAATCAAAGAAACCCCCAAAACAAAACAATATAAAAATACAAAACAACAAAGTAAGAAGGGTTAACTAGCATAGACGGTGCAGTACACTTCATCAACTTACGAGCCTTGGTTCATAATTTATGCAAAGCAATTTAGGAAACTAAATTGACTAAACATTTTGGCACCACTGCTGGGGAAGTGTAACTAGGTAATCTTATCTCTTACATTTAAAAAAAAATGATATGCATAGAGAAAGAGACTCTAGGGGTAGATTTATAGCTAGAGCCAGGAGTTTAATTCCTACAACACCACCTACTCCACCAATAACAAGAAGAGATACACCTCCATCACAAACTCATATTCCCAGCCATAGAACTCCTGAAATTCCAGGGGCAGAAATCCAATCAAAAGAATCTCCTACTTCATCTACGAAGTCAGCCCTAGAGGAGGAAAATCTTGGATCTCCAACAACAGGAGTAGCCTTTTTCACCTCTACAAGGGAGCACATTTTAGTTGAAGAATTAGGAATACCTGGTGAGGAAGAAGAAGTAGAACCTCTCTCCCATATCCCATTAATAGAAGAACCAGAGGAGGAGAAAGTAACCTTGCAGGTTGAACCCTATACTGACCTTGAAGAAACTATAATGGCAGAAGAAGGAGAGGATGGAGAATTCACACTATTTGGAGGATGGGGTAGAGGAAGAGGTAGAGGAAATAATGGAGGAGGTAGAGGGAATAATGGAGGAGGCAGAGGAAATATGGAAATAGATAATTCTTTTGGATTCCCTATAGCGGTTGAAGAAACAAAGGCCATAATGAAAAATATCTCACCTTCTATCCTCCCAAACTTCCATGCATTAAAAAATGAGGATCCTGAAACATTTTTATTTGAGTTTGAAGTCTTGTGCAGAACCTATGATTATCTAGAAGACTCTCAAAAAATTAAGTTGTTCCCTTCAACACTGAAAGGAGCTGCTTTGAAGTGGTTCATGGGGTTAGTCACTCAGTCCATTAGAACATGGAATGACACGAAAAAAGAGTTTTTGGATAGGTATTTGGATTATTGCATGCCTACCAATCACAAAGATGAAGTGTTCAAAATGATGCAAAGAGAGGATGAAAATTTAGAGGATTTGATTGAGAGATTCAACAATAATTTGAAAAGAGAAAAGATGGACAATTTAGATGAAGATACCTTAAAAGATCTTTTTATTAAAAGCCATTAGAGATGGGTGGATAGATATCCTTAACATGATGGGGAAGGGAGATATCTCTCAACTTCCATTAAATGATATATGATAATTATGTCTTCAACTCTCAAGAGGGAAATCCAAAACTGGGAAAGGTCCAAGAGATCCTTCTCTTGTTATAGTAAATAAATCTGTAACTGGATCAGTGAGTAGGATATAAATTGGTAATATACTTGATGAATTCAAAACATATATTCTAGGGAGTCTTAGTGAGAAAATAGACGCCCTTAAGTTGCAAAACAAGAAAAAAATCGAGGTTGATGCTTTAGCTATTTTCTGTCCAAAATGTAGAAAAAAACATGCTCTAAGAGAATGCCCTTTAGATGCAAAAATTGTAGAGACTTGTATGATTTGCTCAGAGAATCATGAAACCAAGGGTTGTCCTTTGATTCCAGGTCTTAAGGCTATTTTTCAAGAAGAAATAGTTCCAAATTCAACATAACCTCTTTGCTTTGTCTCTAAAAAACCTTGGCAGGGGCCACAAAATCAAGGATTTAACAATCAAATGTATCTTCAGTCCCCACCAAATTGGAATTCTTGGCAACAACCTTGGCCTCAGCCTCAATATCAATCTCAACCTTGGGCACAAGGAGTACAAAATCCTAATGGGAGATTTTCTCAATATTATCAATATCCTCCATCATATCAGAATTATCCTCCCCCACACATTCCACAACAAAATCAGCAGCCACAACTTCAAAATCAGAACCCTCAACTTTCATTACCATTTCCACAACAAAATCCACAACAAATTCCACAACAAAACCAAAGTCCTCAACTCTTACTGCCATTTTAGCAGAGACCAAATCAGCTACCTACCCAACCATTACCAAACCCCAACAATAAAAATCTTCAGAATACTTACATGGTGGAAGAACAACAATTTCCAACTTATATGATCACTCCTCTAGATCTCAACGATGTTCAACTAAGATCTGGTAGGATATTAGAAAAGGAAAGACCTTTTGTAGTTATTCAGGAACACGACAAATCTGAGGAAGATTCTCTACAGCCCAATAAAAGTTTTGAGGGAACATATCTCTGAAACCAAAATATTGAAAATGAAAAACGGAAAGAACTAGTGAAATCAACTCCTATCATTGAGCAGCCAGTATCTACTTCTGCACCTCCTCTTCCTGAAAGACTACAAGTTGATAGAGGAGTAGAAAAGTAGATCATGTTGCCCAATTATGATTTTCTAGATGAATTGAAAAATGTTTGTATCAAAATTCCTTTGTTACAAGCCATTAAGGAGATTCCAATACTAGCTAAAACAATAAATGAGTTGAGCATAAAGAAACCAGGAAGAAAAACAAAAGAAACAAAAAGAATTCACCTGGTATGAAAAATAGCAGATATAATAATGGGAAAAATTGCCATACAAAAATATGTAGATCTAGGAAGTCCAATTGTGAAAACACATATCAATGGAGTTGAAATTCCAAATACATTGATTGATTTAGGGGGCAGCAATAAACATCATGAGTAAACAAACCATGGAACAACTCAAGCTTCCTAATCTTCTTTACACCCTTACACTACTGCAATTAGTGGACAGATCTATAATCAAACCAGATGGAGTGTTAGAAGATATTTTAGTATTCTTAGATTGTTGGGAATATCCTGTTGATTTTATGATCTTAACCCCCAAGAACAATCTAGGAGGACATCCACTCATATTAGGAAGACCTTGGCTGGCCACAATTGATGCTTTCATTAGTTGTAGATCTGGTGATATGTATATTTCTAATGGGAAATCAACAAAGAAATTCACTCTATATCCTTCAGCAAGAACAATCACAAAAATAGATGACAAAGAATGGATTGATGATGAAAATGAAATTTAGCCTCTCTTTACTATTTCAGATATTAGTGAAGATAATCAAATCTTAAATACAATGGAAAAATTTGAATCATCTCCAAAATACGAACATGATCAATTTCAAGAAAAATCCAATATTGAATATTTGTCATTTATGCAAATGTCTCTTATTCTATGGAAGAATTTGGTAGCTCTACAATTGAAATATTTCCAGGAAGAACATTGAACATAAACAATAACTTGGAGAAATCACAACATGAAAAGCTAATCAAGACATTACAACAACATTTTGTTGCATATGCATGGGAATATACTAACATGAAAGGAATTAGTCCTAAGACTTGTATACATCAAATCTACATTGAGGAAAATTGTAGACCTATCAAACAACCTCAGAGAAGGATGAATCCAAATCATAGTGAAATTGTGAAAGAAGAGCTGCAAAAACTGTTGAATGTAAACTTCATTTACCCAATTTCAGACAGCCAATGGGTTTCCCCTTTAGTAATTGTGCCTTAAAAGAATGGTAAATGGAGGGTGTGCATCGATTACCAAGAATTGAATAAAGCTACCCTTAAAGATTATTTTCCTTTTCCCTTTATAGATCAAGTGTTAGATACATTAGCAGGTAAGAAGTATTTCTCATTCTTGGATGGTTTTAGTGGTTATAATCAGATTCTGGTGGCACTTTATTTACTTGTCCATGGGAAACTTATGCCTACCGAGTACTTCTTTTTGGGTTATGTAATGCACCTGCAACATTCCAAAGAGTAGTACTAGGAATTTTTTCTGATCTAATACATGATTGTGTAGAGGTATATATGGATGATTTTACAGTCTATGGGAATACATTTGAAGAAGCTTTGGAAAATTTGGAAAGAGTTCTTAAAAGATGTAAGGAAGCAAACCTTTCACTAAGCCATGAAAAATGTTTTATGATGTTTACAGAAGGTATTGTTTTAGGGCATCACATTTCAGGAGATGGGATTAAAGTTGATAAATCTAAAGTTGAAGTCATCTCTAAATTATCAATTCCAAATTTCCAAAAGGATGTTCGAAGTTTTCTAGGATTCACAGGATACTATAGACGATTTATAGAAAATTTCACTAAAATAGCATCCCCACTCTTCAAATTACTCACCAAGGATTGTGAATTCAATTGGAATCCTGACTGCCAGTTAGCATTTGAGACTTTAAAAACAAAAATTTCTGAAGCACCCATCTTGAGAGGTCCAAATTGGAAACTACCTTTTCACATTTCAATAGATGCTTCAGATACAGCTTTGGGAGCTGTATTAGGACAAAAAGACTTGATTCACTATGCCATCTACTATACAAGTAAGAATTTGACTCCCACTGATTTGAACTATACTGTAGCTAAAAAGGAATTTTTAGATGTTGTTCATGCAATCAACAAGTTCAAACATTATATAATAGGCTATGAAACCTTTGTTCATATAGATCACTCTGCAATTAGATATTTAAAGAATAAACCTATTACTAATGGCAGAGTTACAAGATGGCTTTTACTCTTGCAAGAATTCAATATTACTGTGCTAGATAAACCTAGAAAACAAAACACAGTTGCTGATTTTCTATCTAGAATTAAAAATATCAAAGATGACACTTCGGTTGAAGATAAGTTTGCTGATGAATATCTTTTTGCAGTGAATACTCAAACTTCTTGGTTTGCAGATATTACTAATTACTTAGTCACAAGGAAATTACCTTCACATTTGTTTCCTAGAGAAAAAAAGAAAAATCCTTCAGATAAGTTCAAGATACTCATGGATCACTAATGAATTGTATAAAACAGGTCCAGATCTTATGATCAAAAGATGTGTTAGGGAAGATGAAATGCCTGAGATTCTTAAGGCATGCCATGATGAGCCGTGTGGTGGACACTTTGCTGACAAGAGGACAGCCTATAAAATCCTTTCTTTAGGATATTATTGGCCATCCATCTTCAAATATGCCAAAGAATATGTCAGGAGATGTGACGCAGCGTAGAAGCAGAATACATAGAAACCCCAACAATCACCCTGCAGGTCCTATTTTACACTACAAACCAACTATTTTTCCTTTTCTAGAAATACGTTGAAAAACCATGCAAAACATTGATATTTACCTTTTTCTATTGGCATGCTTGTTGTGCGCGAAAATCAACACATCAATTCTTTGGAACCGTCGATCTGGATCAGTGAGATTCGACGATCGTTAGGGATTTCGGATAGAAGACTGGATCGGGAGTTAACCACCCGAAAAAGTGGTTTTATCGTTCTCCGCCTTTACTAAGTGGCAATGATTCAATGGAATCGGGACCAAACCATTCAAAACAACTTACAACCTTCACGCGCTTGAAATACCATCCACCGTAGCAATACCGCTTGGCGATCCAATGGTTGTGGTTGATCGCGATCTAATATTCCAATCGCAAGTCGCAGTGTCTACCATCTAGACTCTTTCCACTTTAAAGTGCCGATGCGATAGCCTTTGCGGACCCATTAGACTATCCAACCTTCTCTATACCATTTCGGGTCCGGTTATATTGCGATATTGGAATTCGGCGATTCAACAAGCCGGTTCCTCTCCTTTGCAATGATGAAATTTGGGTTCCATGGACCCGATAATAATTAAAAGCCTCCGTCTATAAACTTTGAAGTTCGGATTCTAAATCTGACTAAGTTTTGCATTGATTCTTAGTGTATTTTGGAATTCTTGCTCGCGGGTCCAAAACTACGCAAACAGGCTTTATCGAACCGATATAGGTGATTTGATACTGGGATTAAATCGATTCAAACAATGAGTTTCATATGAAAGCTTCAGAGTTCTATTAATTATGCGATTGATACCGAGAACCATAAAGAACAGTGAATTAACCACTATGGCTGAATATAAAGAACAAAAGCACAACGCGGAGTTCTGACAGGCTTTAATGAATCATACACACAACATCATTTTATTCAAAATAAAAAGGTGATAGAGTCTTGGCCTTGGGCCTGATTACATAATAAAGATCTATTTCTCAAAAATACAATCCACACTGTCTTGCTCTCGCTCTACTAACTCCACTCCTCAATCCTCTCTCCCTCGTTGCATTTTTCCTTTCTTTTTATCAATTAAATATCACTCTAACAATATCTAACAGTAAAATCTCTATTTTTAATAGATCTAACAACAAATCTTCTAATTTCTAGTTATTTCTCACACCTATGCTAACAACTCATATTTAAGCCTAAAATAAGACAATCTCTAACTTATTACAATAATGAAATACAACCATTTCTTGAGAGATAAAACTCTCTCAGTAAAACTACCTTTTTGACCCATTAGGTCAATGAATTTCAACTTGTTTAGCCACAACATGTGAACAAACTTTCACATTGCTGGCTAAGTCTAGATGCTCCTGCATCAGATTCCCAGGGAAGAAAAGAAGCATCCTTCAAACTTTCAGGACTTACTTCATACTTTTGCAATTCTGTTGTTGTTAACCAGCTAGCATACTCCACTGGCTGTCCCTTCCATTTGACTAGATATTGGAAATAAGTCTGTCCTTTGGTTCTTTTGGATACTCTCTTCTCCAAAACAACTTCAACTTCCTTCTTTGTTGTCTTTGGCATCTGTTCTTCCCAGTTCACTATTTGAACTTCATCTCCTGTAATTTCCTCCTGTAACTCTGTCTCTGCCTCTTTGTATGGATACAAATCTGCAACATTAAAAATGGGGGATATTCCAATCCCTTCTAGCAACTCAATCACATATGCATTGGCTGAAAATTTTCTTACAATTTTACAAGGTTCTATCTTTTTCATTTTCAATTTGTTGCAAGTTTTAGTAGGAAATCTCTTTTTCCTCAAATGCACCATCACTAAGTCTCCCACTTGGAATTCTTTCTCTCTTCTTTTTAGATCTACCCTTTGTTTGTATTTGTTGTTGCTTTCCTGCAATTTGCCTTTGACTTCTTCCTGTCATCTTTGCATCTATTCTGCAAATTCTTCAGCTTTTGCACGCTTGGTTTCCTATTTTCCCAAATTCCTAATCTCATACACACCTCTTGGATGCATTCCAAAGACAATTTGAAATCAAATCATTCCAGTGCTTCGGTTTGAAATATCATTGTAAGCAAACTCAGCTTGAGCTAGTGCTAAATCCCACTGTTTCTGATTCTGATATAGTAAACTTCTTAATATATTCCCCAAGCTCCTATTCACTACTTCAGTTTTTCCATCTATTTGAGGATGGTATGCTGAACTAAAAATGAGGCTAGCTCCCAGTTTCTTCCAAAGAGTCCTCCAGAAATGCCCTACAAACTTGGTATCTTGACCAGATACAATACTTACAAGCAACCCATGCAATCTTACAATCTCTGACAAGAATAAATTAGCTATGTGTGTTGCATCACTAGTTTTCCTACATGCAATGAAATGTTCCATTTTAGAAAATCTATCTACTACAACATAAATGGAATCATTTTCTCTATGAGTTTTTGGTAATCCCAGAACAAAATCCATGCTAACTGCGTCCCAGGGTCGGTCTGGTATTGGCAATGGATGATACAGTCCTGTATTCTGAATCCTTCCTTTTGCATGCTGACATATCATGCATTTCTCAACAAACTTCTTAACATCAGTTTGCATTTTTGGCCAATAATAAAAATCATTCACCTAGGCGAAGGTCAGGGAGAATTTTAAGAACCCCCCTAAATTTATAAATATAATAAATGGGCGAATCTTCATGGTATATAGGAAAAATGGAAGGCGATTTTATCAATAATATAATATGTATATATAATTTTTTGGCGAATCTCTCACCAGGCATGGCGAATATTTTACTCAATTATAAAATCTTGTAAGATCTTGGCGAGTCATTCACTAAATAATAAAACTTTGTAAAGTCCTAGTGAATCTTAGCATAGGCTACATGCTGGTTTAATTCCCCCATTTAAATAGGCTACATTCCAGGTGAATACCATGGGTCAATACCATGTGCCATTTTGGTGAATACCATGGGTCAATACCATGCGCCATTTTTATTTTTATTAGAATATTTTACTCAATTATAAAATCTTGTAAGATCTTGGCGAGTCTTTCACTAAATAATTTAAATAGGCTACATTCCAGGTGAATACCATGGGTCAATACCATGTGCCATTTTGGTGAATACCATGGGTCAATACCATGTGCCATTTTTATTTTTATTAAGTTAATAATGGTTTTTTGCATGGTATTAATAACAATCTAGTCCATGGTATTTGTCCCATAGTATTTTGGCCATAGGTTTCACCTAAATATAACCCATTTTTTGAGTGTTCGTAAATATAAGGTGACTTATGGAGTAAATATAAAAAAATGTTTTATTTGTTTACCATACCTCTCGTTTATTTATATTTTTATTAATTTACCATACCTCTTTTACAAATATGGTATTTGGCCCATAGGATTCACTTAAATAAAACCTCTTTCTTGAGCCTTCATAAATAGAACGAGGGTTATGGACTAATATAAAAAGAGGTTTTATTTATTTACGATACGTCTAGTTTATTTATATTTATATTTTTATTTATTTACCATACCTTTTGAGTAAGTATAAAAAGACGTTTTATTTATTTACCATACCTCCACTTTACTTATATTTTTATTTGTTTACACCCTTACATGTATATAAGGTGACTTATGGAGTAAATATAAAAAATGTTTTATTTATTTACCATACCTCTCATTTATTTATATTTTTATTAATTTACCATACCTCTTTTGTAAATATGGTATTTGGCCCATAGGATTCACTTAAATAAAACCTATTCTTGAAAATGGGCGAATGGATTCACTTAAATAAAACCTATTCTTGAAAATGGGCGAATGGAAGGTTGTAAGTCCTAATTTCAAGGGCTAAATTTACCTTTTTTACCCTCTCCCTTAAAATAAGGTGGGCTATTTGAGGTGATTTGTAAAAATGTACTATGATACAAAATATTCGCCCACTAAAAATTTAAAACCCCTTAATTTCGCCAAAGGGCGAACATTCACCCCTAAAATTATCCTTGGCGAAGGTTTTATCTTGTCCAAAATGACCAGATAATTGTCCACTATGTTTCTCCTTTACTATGTTTTCCCTCTTGGAACATTTGGGAATGCTCAACTTGTTTCTTTTAAATAATAGGCCTCCTTGAATGAGGTAGTCCAACCATTGACTTCTGTTATGACTCATTGGATTCTGAATTGTTGTGTAGATATCTCTGAAATCTTCATCATCCTTGTACATTTCAATCATTTCCTCAAATCCTACAACACCCACTTTGAATTTTTGCATAATAAAACTTACCCTGATCAATGCATCTACTACTTTATTTGACTTACCACTCTTGTGCTTTATTACAAAAGTAAAACTTTGCAAAAATTGTACCCACTTTGCATGTTTCTAATTCAGCTTCCGCTGGTTATTGATAAACTATAAGGCATGATTGTCTGAATATAATATTAATTCTTTTGGCAGCAAATAATGTCTCCACTTTTCCAAAGCCTGCACAATAGCATAAAATTCTTTATCATAAGATGAATATTTCTTCTTTACATCATTCAATTTCTCACTGAAATATGCTATCGGCCTTTGCTCCTGACTCATAACTGCACCAACTGCAACTCCACTAGCATCTGTTTCTACTTGAAATACTTTCTCAAAATATGGCAAAGCTAAAATTGGCTCCTCTGTTATTTTCTTCTTTAGAAAATTAAAATTTCTCTCTACTGCTTCTGTCCACTTAAATGGTTGATTGATCTCCTTAATTGTCTCAAGGATTGGTGCACAAATTTGACTAAAACCTTTGATAAACTTTCTGTAAAAACTTGCAAGTCCATGGAAGCTTCTTACCTCAAATATGCTTCTGGGAGTAGGCTAGTTCCAAATTGCTTGGACTTTTTCTAGATCCATCTTCAAGCCTTCTTTGGAAACTACAAATCCCAAGTAAACCAACTCTTCCTTCATGAAACTACATTTCTTCAAATTCATTAGTAGTTTCTCTTTCTGCAGAGTTCTTAGGACCAACTTAAGATGCTCTAAATTCTCCTCTTTAATTTTACTAAAAGCCAAAATATCATCAAGATAAATAATAACAAATTTACCTGCATAATCCTTCAAGACTTCATTCATTAACCTCATGAATGTGCTAGGTGCATTAGTGAATCCAAAAGGCATCACTAATCACTCATACAACCCACTATTTGTTTTGAATGCAGTTTTCCATTCATCACCTTCTGGATTCTTATTTGATCATATCCACTCTTCAAATCTATTTTAGTAAAGTATTTTGATCCACTTAGACAGTCCATTAAATCATCCATGCGTGGCAAGGGAAATCTGTACCTGATTGTGATCTTGTTGATAGCTCTGGAATCTGTGCACATGCGCCATTCTCCTCCTTTCTTTGGATTGAGTATTATTGGTACAACACATGGACTAAGACTTTCTCTGATCAGCCCCTTATCCATCAGCTCCTGCACTTGCCTTCTAACTTCTACATTCTCTTGAGGATTTAATCTATATGTTGCTTTATTTGGCAAGCTTATTGCTAGTATTAGGTCAATATCATGACTAATACCCCTAATCAGTGGCAATGCATTCGAAACATCCACAATAATATCAGCAAAATCATTTAACATCATTTTAACTTCTTCAGGAAAATCATCCAAGTTTGTGGAAGTCAAAATTACCTTTGATCTTCCCACAACTGCAAAATGCAACTCCTCATTCTTCACTACTTCCTGTAGCAGCTCCTTTCCACTTATCAACATAATACTACTTCCAGATGTTCCTTTATCAGAATTATCCTTTAATGGCAGCAGTGTGTGTTTAGTTCCATCCTTCTCTAGGTTATAAGTGTTTCTCCTTCCATCATGAATAACTTTTCGATCAAATTTCCATTGTCTTCCCAGCAATACATGGCACACATCCATGGACATTACATCACATAATATCACATCTTTATACGTACCAATTTGTATCTCCACCTTGCATTGTTTAGTCACAATAATCTGATGTCCCTTCTGTAACCATGACGCTTTGTAAGGAGTAGGGTGCATGGTCTTTGCTAGTCCGAGCTTGTCCACCATCTCTGTAGAAACAAGATTGTCAATGCTTCCGCTGTCAATTATTACTTTGCAACACTTACCTTTGGATTTGTAGGTAGTCCTAAACAAATTCTTCCTTTGTGCTGGTTCTCCAATCTTCGGTTCTGCCCTAAGCAAAGTCCTTCTCAATAATAGTGATTCACCTTCTTCAGGGGGTTCTTCCTTTTCCATAAGTCGAGGTGGTTCTGGATTTGCCTTAGCCACATTCGCACTCCTCTGACTTGCTGATTTGTTATGAGGACAATCCCATGACATATGCCCCCATTCTCCACATGTATAACACCGAACATCTCTTCCTTGCCCTCTTCCTATGGGCACAAATCTTCCTCTGTTAGATTCTCCCCTCTGTGGTGGTTTGCTACTTGAGCTTCCTGCTTCATGCTGATGTTGTTGTCCCCTTGGTTTGGTAGTTCCCCTACCTCTTGCTAAGCTTTTTCCTCTATTCCTTTGACTCTGTTTCCTCAAGATCTTCTCTTCTACCTTCAAACTTGCTTGATAGGCATCTTCAACAGTTTTCAAACTTAACAAGCTAATCTCATCTTGTATATCATACCTTAAGCCATTGATATATCTAGCTATCTTTTCCACATCATCTTCTACATGCCCTGCTCTAATACTCAATCTATAAAACTCTTCTGTGTATTCTTTGATAGACATTCGTTTTTGCCCTAAATTTTGTAATTGCTTGAAAAGATTCAAATGATAGTATTTAGGAAAAAACTTGGCTTTCATTTTACTTACCATTTGATATTTGACTTCCTTTTCCTCGTTCTCGATTTTTGTAACTCGTCCCACCAGATAGCTGCATGACCCCTCAATCTGGTAATTGCAAACTTCACCTTCTTTCTCTCATAAACCTCTTCATAGTCAAAGTACTAGTCTAAGGATTTGACCCAATCCATTAGCTCTTCTGCATTTAGACTCCCTTCATACATCGAAATTTCCGCCTTAGGTTTTCCTCCTACTTTCGCCAACATCTTAATAATTTTGGTAGTTTCATTGTCTTCGTCTACTACCTTCTCTGCAGGAGATTCTTGTGAATAACTCTCAGTTCCTTCATCAGGTTCTCTTCTCTGGGCAGTCTTAATTGACTCCATTCTTGTACGCAGACTCCGTACCTCTTCTAGTAGAATTGCATTTGGTTCAGGCCTCCCTAGACCAATGCCTCTCCTTGGCGGCATCTTTGCTGCAAACAACCCTTTCTTCTGCTCTGATACCAAAAATGACATAGCTTTGAAGTGGAATACACAGAAACCCAACAATCACCCCACAGATCCTCTTTTACACTACAAACTGACTATTCTGCCCTTTCTAGAAATACGTTGAAAAACCATGCAAAACATTGATATTTACATTTTTCTATTGGCGTGCTTATCATACGCCGAAATCAACACATCAATGCTTTGGAATAGTCGATCGGGATCGGTGAGATCCAACGGTCATCAAGGATTTCGGATAGAAGACTGGATCGGGAGTTTACCACTCAAAAAGGCAGTTTTATCATCCTCTGCCTTTCCTACGTGGCAACGATTCAATGGAATTAGGACCAAACCACTCAAAACAACTTACAACCTTCACGCGCCCGAAATACCGTCCACTGTAGCAATACTGCTTGGTGATCCAACGGTTGTGGTTGATCACGATCTAATGGTCATGATCTAATCGGCCAATTGCAAGTCGTAGTGTCCGTTGTCTAGACTCTTTCCACTTTAAAGTGCTAATGCGATAGCCTTTATGGACCTGATAGACTATCCAACCTTCTCTATACCATTTCAGGTCTGGTTATATTGCGATATCGGAATTCGGCGATTCAACAAGCTGATTCCTCTCCTCTGTAGCGATTCGATTTGGGTTCCACGGACCCGATAATAATTAAAAGCCTCCGTTTATAAACTTTGCATCAATTCTTATTGTATTTTGGAATTCTCGCCCGCAGGTCCAAACCCATGCAAACAGGCTTTATCGACCCGATATAGGTGATCTGATACTTGGATTAAATCGATTCCAACAATGAGTTTCATATGAAAGCTTTAGAGTTCTATTAACTCTACGATTGATACCGAGAACCGTATAGAATAGTGAATTAACCACTCCGGCCGAATATAAATAAAAAAAGCACAATGTAGAGTTTTGACAGGCTTTAATGAATCATACACACAACATCATTTTATTCAAAATAAAAAGGTGACAGAGTCTTGGCCTTGGGCCTGATTACACAATAAAGACCTCTATCTCAAAAATACAATCCACACTACCTTGCTCTTGCTCTACTAACTCCACTCCTCAATCCTCTCTCCCTCATTACATTTTTCCTTTCTTTTCATCAATCGAATATCACTCTAACAATATCTAACAACAAAATCTCTATTTTTAATAGATCTAACAACAAATATTCTAATTTCTAGCTCTTTCTCACACCTATGCTAAAAACTCATCTTTGAGCCTAAGATAAGACAATCTCTAACTTATTACAATAATGAAATACAACCATTTCTTGAGGGATGAAGCCCTCTCAGTAAAACTGCCTTTTTGACCCATCAGGTCAATGAATTTCAACTTGTTTAGCCATAACATGTGAACAAACTTTCACATTGCTGGATAAGTCCAGATGCTCCTGCATCAAGGTGTGACAGCTGCCAGAGGGTAATGAAACCTGCTCCTTCAAATGAAATGCCACTACAAATTTAGGCACTCATTGAACTTTTTGAAAAATGGGCCTTAGATTTTGTTGGGCCAATTAATCCTTCATCTAAGAAAAAGAAGTATATATTGGTATGCACTGATTATGTCACTAAATGGGTAGAGGCCAAAGCATTACCTTTTTCTAATGAAAAATCTGTAGTTAATTTTCTTTTTGAGGAAAACTTCACTCGTTTTGGTGTTCCAAGAGAAATTGTGACAGATCAGGGATCTCAATTTACATCTAAAATGGTGAAGGGTCTTGTGGAAGATTACAAGATCAAACATAGGAAATCTACTCCCTATCATCCACAAGCAAATGGTCAAGTTGAATCTACAAATAAGGTGATTGAAGGAATTCTCACTAAGACTGTGCATCTACATAGAAGAGATTGGGTAGAAAGGCTTCCTGAAGCCTTATGGGCCTATAGAACTACATGGAGGAACACAATGGGACATACGCCCTATGAACTTGTTTATGGGAAACAAGCCCTATTCCCTATAGAGTTTCAAATCAAAACCTTCAAGATGGCAGTCCAATTGGGATTGGATTTATCAGAGGCATAGAAACATAGATTGGAGCAACTCAATGAACTTGATGAAATCAGGCAAGATGTAGTCCAAAGAACCAGTATAGTCCAACAACAGAGGGCTAAATGGCATGATAAATATATTAAGGAGAATAAATTTCAAGCAGGAGATTGGGCACTATTGTTTGATTCAAAGTTCAAAGATTTTCAAGGGAAGTTTCAAACTCATTGTCTTGGGCCATATGAGATTGAAGAAGCCTTTAATAACGGAGTAGTAAGGATAAGGACGATATATGAAAGCAAAATACCTCTTCTTGTGAATGGTCATCAGTTGAAGATATATCAAAAATCAGTTTCAAGAGAGGAGTTCATTAAGATTTTCCAGGATAACTCTGAAATGGAGCTAGTGAAGAAGAATTCTTCTTCTTCACTAACTTAGTCTTTATTTTTCCCAAGAAATGACTAAAAAAAAAAATTATATAAGGTTGAAAACCAATCATGGATTGGCATCCTTATATAGAAAATATAGGGTGAAAATCAGAGATTTCTGACATCCTATATTTTCCATTTCCTTTCTGTAATAAGTAGTGACAAAAATCTACATTCATTTACAGTTTAGAGTCTACAAATTCATTATTTCATTCCATCTCATTCTGTCTTCATTTTTTTTTTCTACAATTCCACTTCATCTCACTGTCATATTTCATTTACATTTTATCTTCTTACAATTTTACCCCTTTTCACCCTATTTTTTATTTCATCTTATATCTCATTCCATATCACTGTCATAACTCATTTCCATTTTATTTTTACATCCATATTTCATAAGCCATATTTCACTTTTCCTTCTTTTCACATTCTACAGCTGATTCCATTCCATAGCTAATTTGATTCTGCAGCAACAATTTACTTATCAGCTCTAGCACAATTGTGTAGCTTACAAATAACTCATGAATGTAGGGAAATTGAAGAATCAAGTTTTGGAGATCAACCATGCTCAAAGTACCTACGGATTAACACCAAAAGAATTATCAAGCAAAAGTTTAAGTTATAAAGGTAGAATGCAAATTTATTTCAAACAACAAGTCATAAACATAAGTCATGTATAATATGAATGATCATATGTCTCCTTAACAAGTCATCATTTGATTTGGCTACCACTTCATGATACCACATCTCCACTACATCTTCCACATTCCATACCAAATGGTCTATAATGATTTCATCATACCACACCTCTGCTACTCTATACTTAAAAAGTCTCTAATAACTCCATTTGTTAACAGTCAAAACTACGATGTGATTAACGTATTCACGTCTATGCAAACCCTCACCATCTACTTATTCCATGAAAGCCCATAGTTATTTTTCACCATACCTGCAGTCAGTCCATTTCATAGACCAGGAGAGTAATTTTGAAGGTTAGAAAATTCTACGAAACAGAGACCATGGGACTCATTGTCAGGGCAGAGCCCGTAGGGGCAAAGTTTATGGAAGGGTACCCACAACTCAAGGAGATGTTGCAGAAGACTGGATGGCTTAATTTCATTGAAACATTTTATGGATATCACAAGGAGATCACAAAATATTTTGCTAGATCATTCGATGGTACAAAAGTAGAGATTGGAGACATTAAGTTTGCAGTAACGGAATCTTATATAGAAGAGGCTACAGAATTGCCAAGACTTGGTGAGAGATGGTTCAAAAACAAAGAATTTCACAGTGAATCATGGAAAGTAATCCTCAAGAACCCAGGTATGGATGGCACTGTGTTTAGAAAAGTAATTCCTATTTCAGCACGGAAAAATAAATGGAGAAGCATGCTTTGATATTACAAAAATTTATTACATGTGAGGGAAGATTTAGATGCATGTAGGTTTATCATATACGTTTATTGATGAACTTTCTAGAAAATGGAAACATCAACCTCCCTTTCTTCCTTCCAAACAGTCTAAGGAGGATGGCTTCAAATGTACAGAGGAAAATAGAATTCATAGACACAACTATGTACCATCATGGGTTGGTAAAAACACTGGTTGAGTATCATCTGAAAAGAATAGGAGATACTTGGGAAAACTTCTTGATAAGAAACTATTTCCAAGAGACACAAAAATCACTTGAAGAGGGTAATTTCAGAAGGAGTAAGAGGAAAAAGACCAGTATGACCATTCAAAGCAAACCTAAGTCCTCCACACAGAAAAATGATGAAGAGCCAGTCTCTGATATAGAGATCAAGGAGTAGATCAAGGAAAAAGGAAAGATAAAAAAGACAACTAGTGGAATTATTGAGAAGAAACCTGAATCTTCATTACAACAAGATGATGAACAACTAATCTCTGAAAAATTGACAGAGATTAGGAAACAAATCAAGAGGAAGGAAAAGATAGGAAAGGAGAAAAAGGTATAAAGGAGGAGAACATAAACCCCCTACAACTTAGAAGGAGCTCTAGACTTCGAGGTATGGTAAAGAAGGTATCATCAAAGGAAACAGAGTTCATAAATCTAGAAGAAGAAACCCTAGTACATTCCTCAAAACTCTACTAAACAGTATTTTGAAGGCAGCCCCAACAAAGGATCCCCAAGCATAGACCAAGTGCAGCAACAAATTTATGATTACATAGAATCACTGGAAAAGAAAAGTGCCTCAATGGATCCAGGATCCTCAGCCAATACAGAACAACCTGTCAATCCACAAGAACCTCTGACTAACTCTCTCAAATAGGAAATCTATGAGTTAGAGATATTGAACAGGCATATCAAGAAAGAAAATGAAACCCTGAAGGAACAAAGCAAATTGGATAAAGCCATTCACGAAAATACAATACTGCACCTAGGGCTATGGTAGAAGAAGAATAGGAAGTTGAAGAGGAAGAATAGAAACTTGAAAAAAATAGCCATCAACCTTAAACACGGACTTCTCATGAAGAAACTCGTGATGGAAGTCACTTGAAAGAGGAGCAAGAGAAGAAAGTTAGATGTACTAGCAGAGTTATCTGAGCAGATGGAATAGGAAAGAAGAGTTCATAGTTTTGGAAAAATTTCATGGGGACATGCAATGATTTTGCAGTGGGGGTATGTTGGACCTCAGAATTACTCTCTCTTTGACAACTTTTCTCACTTCTTTCTCTTGTTTTCCATAAAAGACAGATCCCCATCACTGATAAATGATAGATTTTATCTCAAGGAAGACATTAAATTATTGACATGTTATGCTTTTATGTTTTTTCCATTTGAAATAAGTTTTTTCAAATTAGCTATGGAATGCAGCCTATTCTGCAACTAACCGTGTGTTTCGTAGCTACTTCCATGGTTGAACAGGTTACAGGTGTCAAACGAAGAAATCGGCCACATGGGCATCTCTAGAATTGTCTCGACATGGGTCCTATCCTAGTCACCTAGACCAGATCGATAAAAAAGATAGCTCAAGACCACAGTCAAAGGAGGAGTCAAACGAAGAAACCCAAGATCAATAGGACTCTTTGTCCACTCTTCATGGTTAATTAATAAAACCTGACAGTTTTGTTGCAGCAATAACTCAAACCAGCCACCAGTGATAATGGTTCCATGCAACCATATTGCTGACTTAAAGTCACCTGTAGCTGATCAACCACTTACGCAGAATTGTTGTAAATGCGTAGACCACTTGTAGCATAATTCTCTCAAAAGATAGTTAGGAATGTTTCTTTAAATATCAGTTGTATAGAACTAAGAAGAAGTTCAATTTTTGGATGTATTAAGCTCAAACTTACAGCTCTGTAATTTTGGAACTTGTTTTCCTATTAATAATATGAAGTTGTGTTTAACCAAGTGATCATTTGAAAGAATATCTTCAGCTAATTAGCAGCTCAACTCAATCAGTTGCAGAGGGCCCCTGCACTAAAGGAGGTTTTTCTTTTTATTTTGTTTTCTGTTCAGTTTTAATTTCATCATTTGCTTTTAGTAGTGTTTGTAACTTAGGTTGATTTCTTGTAGTTTGATTTCTTTTAATTCTGTTCAGTAGCATAATGTTAGAATTCAATGGTGCAGTCTTGTTTCTCCTATCTATTTCATAAATGAAACTTGTTTTGTTTTAACAGGGTAAGGTTGAAAAGTAATAAGGATGCATTGTTGATTAGTTTACTCACTGTTTTGTTGGTTATTTATTTCCTAGTTCAGATTGCCAATGCATTGTGTGAATAAATGTTTTTGACCACCATTTCAAGCTGATATCCATCCTAAACTAAATGGTTAAACATTCATTTTACACAAGGATTGAAACCAATTAGTTATTGTCTGCATGTTTTACTTAATTATTTGGACCACATAGTACAGGAAGTTGCTTGTATGCCATCTCAAGAAAGTTATATTTCAAAATTGAAGGTTTGGGCAACTAGAAGTACTTCAGTTAGTTTCATTCTCTGTAATGATTTCAATTTGCCTTACAACTTCACCTTTTAATTTTGACTTAGGATTCAATGACAAGATAGGATAGATGCTCTATTATTCCTTCCTTTAACTTAGATTTTGATTAGTTCATCTTTAGGAAATTTAGACTTAGTTTATCATAATTCAGACTATACATCGTTAGGAATCAAAGAAACCCCCAAAACAAAACAATATAAAAATACAAAACAACGAAGTAAGAAGGGTTAACTAGCACATTCAGTGCACTACACTTCATCAACTTACGAGCCTCGGTTGATAATTTATGCAAAGCAATTTAGGAAACTAAATTGACTAATCACCTTCTGAAATTGATTGCTTAAAAACATTATATTACACAGTCATTGCAAGTTTTTACATGTTTTCTTTTACATGCTTTCTTTATGCTTTCCTAGATCATGTTTTCTTTCATTTAGAGTAATTCCTAGTTTAGTTTCTTTCATCAAAACATTTCCTTTTATTCCTTCTTTAGAAATTATTTTTCAACATTAAAATTCATTAGATTTGTCCATTAACATTTAAAGATTTCAAATAGAAGCATAACTTTCATTTCTTATATTAATTTCCTTAGGCATAAGAAACAAAACCCCAAAACAACATAAAAACATACTCAACAAAGTATGAAACAAGGTTAACTAAACACATATTGTGCACCACACTTCATTAGTTTACTAACCTTGGTCAATAATTTATGTTAGCAATTTAAGACATTAAATTGACTGAACAGGGTTTCTCCTCCCAATTGATTCCTTGTAAGATAAACAACCTCTTCATGCCATTCACCTACATAAGAAATCATTCTTCCACAAGAATGATCCTTGATGACCTTGTTAGATAGTGACATAGATACATGGAAACAAACATACATATACATAAACATTAGCATAAATAATCATGATCCTTGTTGGGACAGGGTCCCCTAGGGTCAATTTTTGGGCAAAAGCCCAACTTTTGGGGAAAAAAGCCCAAGTTTTGTTGTAAAGAATGTAAAGTCTCCGCAAGTTGTGGTCGCAGAGCACGTAGATAGTAAAGTGTCATAAAGGGTTTTAACCTTCTTTTATATAAGTTATGTTAGCTTTTGCAGATCCACCCATGGTCCACGAACCATGGGATTGTAAAAAAAAGGAGAGTCTTAGAGAGTCTAAGGAAGCAGATATCGATGGAGATGAATGTAATGGGTCAGTAAAAGAAAGAGCGAAGAAGTCTTAGAGTAGAAGAGAGGCTCTAAAGCTATGTGCATAGAGGCCTAGAGTAGAGTCCACAACTGAGTGTGCGGACCCCTGCAATTGAGTGTGTAGGGAAGTTATGAGTCTGTAAGTAGAACTGGAGTATTAATAAAGAGATCATTCCAGAAATTCCTGTGTTTATCTATTTCCTTCTGTTATGAATGAATGCACTATTATGTTATGGTGAATGATGGGTTTATGAATTAATACTGTATTGATGCATGATTTTACATGATTTATATTGTTATATGGACGCAAGTAATAATACCTATTTATGTGAAGAATATCTTGTTACATGTTAAAGTTATCAAACACTTAAGCTGATCTGAGTAAACACGAGATTAAGGGTAATCAAAGAGGTGTGTAAATGGTTGATTCACTTGTTTAGGGTCCACGAAAGATAGTCGTGAACGTTTGCGAAGGTCTAGAATTTGATTAAGGGAATTTATATCGATAAGCCCTAAGGGCTTATTGATCTATTAGAAGGTAGGTTTAAGGCATAAAACGACATCACGCTCATCTCTGGGTGTGGAAACTTGGTTCCAACATCCCCCCATACTGCTTTGGGTGAGAATTTAGTCCGCGCTCCGCGGGTTGATGCCGAAAGGGCTAGTAGTGCAGGGATTTGTTTGGAAAAACTAACTCTGAACTTGGGTCAGGACCCACTAAGCCAACAAATGGTTTTGTTGTCGGGACCGAGATTTGCGTAAAGAGATGTGTGATGTTGCATCACTAGAATCCAACTAAGAAGGAAATTGAGGAGTGGTTGGATAGAAATATCCATGACTTAGCGGTGCAAGAAAATAGAAACCTGCACCTAACAAAAGAACAATGGTTGGATAGATATCTGTACACAGAGATACACAAAATTTTCTTATGTTCCTTCCTGATTGAACTATATGAGTGGATCGCTAAATTGGCATATGACCAGGGAAGGCAGAGGCTTGACGGTACAATCGTGTGGACCTCGAAGCTAGTGTAGAGATTGGAAGCCTCTGAAGATAAGATCAGGTGCATTGTCGATCACTGGCTTGATCACGTCATAGGAGGATTTGTGAGAAAATTCACGGTCGATACTTCGGTCAGCTACAATTAAGCATAGTGACGCTTCTTCAAGGGACCAAGAGGTAAGTATTTAAGATGTTTGAATACTTGGATTAAAATGCTCTTGTGTGAAAAGTAGGTTATGCCATTACCTTGATGTTTGGAGCTACGCGAAGAAGAAAATTATTCAAGGATAGAGGGAAAACAAGCCTTGAATATAGCCCACTGATTGAGCCTCCTCTGAGTGACTATGAAGGAATAGCATAGGCTTCACCGTAGAGCACTATCCAATTAATAAGGAAAGGTTCCCGCGAATACCCCATCCGCCCACACCACCTCCATCTTCACCCCCACATCCTACACCTTCGTCCATGCCGCCACCACCTCCACCGTCATTCAATATGGCAAATACAGTGAAGTTGCCCGTTTTCAAGGGCTTGGGAGATGAGGACCCAGACCAGTTTTGGTTTATTGCGAAGGCCGTGTGGACAACCTAGAATATTATAGATGATGAGATGAAGAAAGCAATTTTGGTTACTTCTTTACAGGATCGTGCGCTAACGTGGTATATTAGGTACTGTACCAATAACCAGATGGCTCCGTTAGTAGACATTTAGATTGTGTTGAATAAGGAATTCAGTATGCCCAAGTCTGAATCACAGTCAGTCGTTCGATTCAAGGAAATCATGATGAGGCCTCACGAAACACCCTGGGAGTTGGACCAGAGATTAAAATTCCATATCCGTGAATCTAACATGAATCTTATGGATGGGAAGCACCACGAATGGTTTGTAGCTTCGCTCTTGCCTCACCTAAGGGTTGCTTTATCACAACAAAAGATTGGGACCCAGGTGGGAGCCCTGGAGATTGCGATGAGATTGCATGACACACTGATTCAAGATGCTGTTTTGGGAGTTCAACAGATTCATGTGGAGTTGCAAAATATTTTCCTAGAGTTCCAAAGTCTAAAGAAAGATAGAGTGGCTCAGACAGAGGTGCGTGAAGAAGATTGGTGTCTGAAATGTAAGAGTCAGGGGCATGATAAATATCACTGCCATGTCTTCGTGAATTATGTTGCAGGAGGAGGGTTGATGCCTCTGAGGCTAGAAGCTCAAGCAGGGCCGAGTACGTGGCCTGTGATATGGTGTGCTATATGTCAGGTAGCTAGAAAACATGTAACAGACAATTGTCACTTGCTGCAGAAACTTGTGCAGACATTGCAAAAACTCTTTTGCATTTTCTGTAAATCGGTGGGTCATGATGAGCATAATTGTCGTATCTATGAGTTAAGGATGGAAAGAACAACTACGTATCAAATGCAGACAGAGACTCGGTCTCTCAATCAAGGTGCCAGGGGAGTGTGCAGAGGATATTAGGGGCATGGACAAGGCTGAGGTGGAGGAGGATCTGCGAGAGGTCGGGGACAAGTTATTTGCTCCAATTGTGGAGTGCCAAGACACTACGCACAGGAGTGTATGAACCCGACGTGCCTATCGTGCCAATACTATACTCAGTTTGACCACGCGACAGAATACTGCACTGTATTGATAGCTAAAATACAAGAGAAAAGGGTACAACCTCAATAGCATACCCAAAACCTACAGATGATGAGGGCTAAACATTGCGAAGAAGATCCTAATGTGAATATCATTCCACTGAGTGGAGTGACAATTGGCAAGGATAAAGGAAAGCAACCTGAAGAAGGTGAGTGGGTCCGCAAGGTTCTAGAAAAAGAGGTTGGGTTTGATTTGGATCACATGAAGAAACTTTCATGGAAGCGAAGAAAAGCTTTGTCGGGGCCTCTACCTCATGGAAGCCAAGAAACTTTCATGGAAGCCAAGATAAGCTGTCTGAAGAAATGGATCCCTCCATGCTTACTATGTTCTTGGAGAATTGTATGAAGTTGCTACGTGACACCAATGCCGTGAAAGGATTACAGGAATTAATAAATAAGTGTGCTAGAAAAGAAAATGCTCTTGAAGGACCATGTGTAGTCAGAAAAATTGGTAATCATAAGGCAAGAACAGGGTGTGAGATGAGGCTCACGATGCAAATAGGGGAGTATGAAATGGATCAAGTTATTCTGGATTTGGGGTTGGATGCGAATGTTTTTCCTAAACAGACATGGGAGAGAATGGGGAGACCCGCGCTATAGTGGTCTCTAATTCAATTGAGGATGGTGAATCTGTAGAAGATTATCTCAATGGGAAGATTGTAGGGAGTGATAGTAGATATTGAAGGCGCAAGCACATTGGCTAATTTCAAAGTGATAGAGATTATCGATCACAACAATCCATACCCCATGCTCCTTGGGATCGATTGGGATATTGACATGAATGGGGTGATCAATTTGAAGAAGCGAACAATGTCATTTGAGAGGAAATCACTATGCGTAGTAGTACCTTTGGACCCTGTAGAAGGACTGCGCTATACTGAATGGGTCTGTGATTACGAAAGTGACGATGATTTGGACTAGATATACAAAATAACAGTGTTAGACCAAGATTGGGTGAATCTGATAGCAGATGGACGCATTGCATGGGACCGCGAAAGTTCCTGTACATCAGATTCATATGAGGAGCTGGAGCACAGGCAGAATAGGTTGCATGAAGTATCTACGTTGCACTGTAACATGATGACTAAATCACTACGCTGAGTATCGTCAGAGGTAATGAGTTTTCCTTATTATGATGGTCTAACTAACGCAAATAAATTTTTGGATGCATTTGAAAGGGAAGTACTAGAGAAGCATCACTTTTAAGCCTTGGATTTGGTGTTGCACGCTACACCCACAAGATGGTGGGGTACGCACAAAGAAAGTTTTGATGGATGGCGCGAATATCGAAAAATGATGAGGTTGCAGTTTGGTTGCCCAAAAGTGTGACTAACAGAGAAATATGATGGGAGAAGTGATCCATGCGATCACTTAGCAAAGTGGGTTGACACTTATGGAGCAGAGCCATAACCGAAGTGGGTGCATTTGTTTTGTCACACTTTGGATGTAATAACAATGAATTGGTACCTGGAAACAGAGCTCGCCATGGCACTGAAGAGTGGGTGAGACAAGGATTTTTTATGACATTCAGCTTTGAGGATGGATTCGAATGCATCGATGAAGCGCTATAGGAGGTCAAGGCAATGATCTTTAGAATACCACAGGATCCTTTGGATTTGATTTAACTAGATTGGACCACTCAGCTGCGCCATGCCCTGGAGTACTACAATTTGACTGCTGAAGAAGAAGACGAGGACCCAAGTAACATTAATATCCCAGAGGCAGAAGGTAACCACGCAGTTGAGGGACCACAGATTAAGAATCCAGATATCACCGCGCCACTGAAAACTAGGCAAGTGAACATTGGCACAAAAGCAGAGCTAAAGTTTGCGAACATTAGGGACTATTGGGATGAAGAATATCAGTAGAGTCAATGGTAACCATGCTGATCCAGATTAGAAGAAGGAATTTCATGTGCATGTGGACGCTTCATGTATTGTGCTGGAGTAGTCCTGACACAGACTAGTGAAGGAGAATTGGATCACCCTATAGCATTTGCGAGAAGGAAGTTGTCTAAGGCTGAAAAGAATTATTTGACAAAAGAGTGTGAAGGGTTGGCTATGGTGTATGTGCTCCAGAAGTTCAAACATTACCTGTTAGGTGGATACTTTAAGATGTATACAGACCATTCTACACTAAAGTACCTAGTCAACAAGCCTGTGTTGGGGGGAAATATGCAGATGGTTGTTGTTGTTTTAGGAGTATGATTTCGAGGTAATTTTGAAGATTGGGTGATTAAATGCAGGGCCAGATCATCCATCGCACATTGAAACAGGAGAGGAGACGACAAATTTAGAAGAAGGGCTTCCTGACACACAACTCTTTGCAGTGCGCATAGAAGATAATCATTTTGCAGACATTATCCATTTCCTAACTATGGGAACGACTCTAGAAGGATACGGTAGTCAATAGAAGAAGGAATTGGTGGTGTGTGCAACATAATTTTATGTTATAGTAGGCCATTTGTATAAGATGGGATCAGACGAGATACTGCGACACTATGTGCCTGATTTTGAACGAAGCAGTATCCTAGCTGAAGCTCATGGAGGGGATGCAGGAAGCCATTATCCAGGAAAAGCAACAACGCAGAAGATTTTACGTGCTAGGTTGTGGTGTCCAATATTGAGACATGTGTGCGGTATATCATCAAAGCAACTGCGTATTTGGCCAGATGTGTGGAGGCACAACCCGTGAAGGACTACATAGGGGCAACAAAACCGAAGTTCTTATTTGAATATGTATTGACCAGGTTCGGTTGCCCAAAGATTTTGATGAATGATCGTGGTACGCATTTCCTCAACGAAATGATCGGCATGCTGATAGAAGAATTCCAAGTTTATCACTAGAAGAGTATGCCATATCATCCTCAGGCCAATGGGATGGTTGAAGCATTTAATAATATATTGGAGAATGTGCTAACAAAATCTTGCAATGCGTAGAGAAATGATTGGGACGTGCATGTACCAGCAGTATTATGGGCTTATAGAACTACTTGTAAGAAGCTTACTGGTCAAACACCTTTTAGGCTGGTCTATGGCATAGAGGCTGTGATGCCTATGGAGTAAATTGTGTCTAGTCTACACATAGGTGGTGTTCACAGGAATGGCAGACCGCGAAGCCTTAGAAGAGTGGCTTGCCTAGATATCAAAGCTCAAGGAAGATAAATTTTTGGTTGGATTCCATCAACAAGTTTAGAAGGAACACGTAAATGCATGGCACGATCGGCACATCAAACTGCACACCTTCAAGGTATATGATTTAGTGTTATTATACAACAGTAAGTTTGATAAGTTTCCAGGAAAATTTTATATGCACTGGCTGGGGCCATACGTCATCAAAAAGATTGTCGATGGTGGAGTAGTTCAGCTTGTGAAATTGAATGGAGATCCATTTCTGGGAAAGGTAAATGGAAGTCATTTGAAGCCATACATTGGGGATCTGGACCAATGATTACATGATGGCATCACAGTCTTAGCACTCCAGGTAGCTGCAAGGAGGCACAGGACTATAAACTACACTTCTCGGGTTGTAAAGCTATGTGACAAGGGGTATGTGCGAAACAGGAAGGTGTCACAGTACCAAGAGAAGCGCAAAGGGAGTTGTGCTATAGGAGGGAGATTGTGCAGTGTAGCCAGAAAGTGACAGTTACCATCACTGTTCATGATTTGACTTCCATAAGATGGTTAAGAGGAGCATGAGGCCGGCACTTAAGGCATTTAAGGCTGAATTTAAGAGTGAAATCTTTGGAAATCTGCCACCTATCTAGCATTTATGGATGGATTTTGGGGGGAATGGTTGAATTTGAATTCAAATCCACCTATAAAATATGCATGGTCGTCTAGCAAGAAACAATTTTCATTCTGAGAAATTCTATGTTGTGTTGTCTATTGTGCATGAACCGCGAGCTCTTTGAGGATTTGCTCGCAAGCCCCGTGTTTGATCAGTATCCCGAGTCAAACAGAAAACTTATTTGCGTTATCATGTTAGGAATAGGTCCTGTAGAAACTATAAGCACTGGAGGAGCTATCACCTTTGAGGGAGCTACTCCCAAAGTGATGAGTATGGAGGTTCCAACAATGGTGCCTATGACGCCAAGGTAACCTAGGTCGAAGCCTACGTCGACGAGAGAGGTTGCCAAGTCAAAGAAGTATAAATAAAAGAAGTTGATGCCGATGCGGTCTAGCTACATAGGTTTAGAGAAAAGAAAATTTGAGCGTGAAGGAGAAGGGGAAGGTGGTAGATCTAGAGGCAGAGGAGGGTGCGGAAGATATCGACATTGAGGGGGTGGACCCTATTTCTAAGCTACCAGAGTATATCCCTCCATGCAAGGGCAAGGTGAAGGTCCTGAAGGACCCAGATGCTAGATAGTTCTCCCTCAACACACCCCTGTTGTTGGAGAACATCACCTTTGAAGGTCCGTGCTTGGCACGGGTCCTGCACTTGAAGCTCGAAGACTGGGATTTGGCGGACCATGAGCAGTTCCCCCACCTTGCTACTGACACCTTCATGTAGAGGGTTTTCTACAAGGAGTCTGGTGTCACTGCGTTGGAGCCGGTGGAATGGATTCGTGGAGTTAACAAGTCAAGGTTCCTGAACCTGTTATGGGTGCTGCACTATCATCGGTCAAATATCAACATGATTGTCATTAAGCGGCTGTTGTGCCTGGTGCATGACGTGTTCTTGTGGTTAAATGCATCGATCCCTATCACATATATGCTAATCCATATTATTACCTCATTTAGGACTGAATCTGGCCAAGGCGTTTGGTGGAAGGACGAGCGAGCGTGACCTTGCTAAGAAGATGAAGGACAAGTTTAAACTTGTCAAAAAGCTGTGCGGATATTCGATTACCAGCATTACTGACCTCATGGGCAAGATTGCCATGTAGATTCTGGTTGGAAAAGTTATGTGAAAGTGTCGCGCAGATGAGGTGCCAACAAGAGTGGTTTCATTAGTAGCTCATTGCGCGTAGGGCGTACAGTTCAATTGGGTGCGCTACTTGTGTAGTGAGATCCTTGTGAATTGCGGAGAGGCACAAAATGATAGTAAGACCTTTCACTATTCGTGGTTGTTTCTCTCAATTGTGCTGGTCACGTGGGATTTGTTGGAGGATAGCTAGTTTCCTCCTACGGAGAAGGATTTACCAAAAACAACAAAGTTTGCATCTCTCTGGGCCACCAAAGATGCCGTGTGGGTCACAGAGAGAAAATTATTTTGGGTACTGATGGAGGTGAGAATTCGCATGGCCATCAACTAGAAGCTGCAGTTGTAGCCAACTGTGTTTGAGAAACTCTCTGGGTACGTAGAATTGAAAGTGGTTTCCACCATGTTTACATCCAGGTGTGAAAGGATCCCGCATAGAAATGGTTCGACTTACCCTACTTGCCTACAAAGGACGTTATTGCAGAGGTCATCAAGTGTTGGAAACAAAGTGGCATTTTGGATCTGATGTGGCCACTGGGACTAGTAAGTCTACAAAGAAACAAAAAAAGGAAGCAGCCAAGTATAAGGTTCAATAGTTGGTTGAAAAGAGGAAGAAAGAGGCTGAGGAGAAAGCCCGCGTAGAAGCAGAGTGTGCCGCGAAGGAACAGGAAGAGCAGGAAGAACACAACTCTGAAAGAAGTTAGAAGTCTCCTTCACCCCAAACGAAGGAAGAAGAGTGGTTAGAGAAGGGTGGCGGAGATTAGTAGGAGAGCACTCCCTTCTGAGTGAATCAGTACAAGGAGCAAGAAAAGGAAGGACATCGAAAAAATTCGAAAGCCACCAAGTCGTCGCTAGATCCAATTACCTTGACGGAGGGTGACTTGGATGATATTGGAGATAAGGTGTGAGATACAAAAACCGAACTGCTGTAGCATTTTGAGTAGAAACAAAAGTAGGCACTGATCACCATATACACAAGTTTGTGCGAGCTTCAGATCCAAACAACTAGACTCCAGGAAGCTGTAGGACAAAGCGGTGCTGCATCAACCATTTTGGCACTGGGGACTAGTCAAGCAACAAAGATGTTTCACTCAATGGATCTCCAAACCGTCGCACTGCGTAATGGAGCTTTAAGCATGGAGGTGGCCGCTAACAAGGTTATTATTAGCTTCTTGAAGAATATTGGCCTCAACCTAGTTGCGCTCCCTAGTGAGTTCCTTCACACACTACAAGCAGGTGTGATAGCAGAAGTTAAGGCCCGAGAGAAGCACGCTGAGCATGATTAGTGAGTACAAGGTAAACAAAAACAGATGTTCATGGAAAAATTAGTAGCATTGGAAGCATGGAAGAAATTTCAGGCGCAAAATGAACAAACTGCATCTGTGGTGGTCGAGGCATGCAAAACAGTCCCTGAATTGCATATCCTAGAGGAAGCACCGGTGTACGCGAAGATCGGGAAGTTGGCTGTAGGTGTACGCGACGCAACGATAAATGTGGCTAAGTTTCAGTTTGAACTGAACCTGAAGATTACAGAGTTAGAGGTGAAGTCATAGCCTTCAACTCCGCCAGAGGTCAGAGAATAACATGAAGCTGATGTAAAGAATGGAGTCATAGCAATCAATTCCGCGGTGGTGGATTGCATCGCACTTTTCAAGGAATCCACAGAGGTAGTCACGAAGTTGCAAAAGCCCAAGTTGTGGGGCAAAAGCCCAAGTTGTGGGGCAAAAGCCCAAGTTGTGGGGCAAAAGCCCAAGTTTTGGGGCAAAAGCCCAAGTTGTGGGGCAAAAAGCCCAAGTTTTGTTGTAAAGAATGTAAAGTCTCCAAAATTTGTGGTCATGGAGTGCGTAGATTCTAAAGTGTCATAAAGGGTTTTACCCTTCTTTTATGTAAGTTATGTCAGCTTTTGTAGATCCACCCATGGTCTGCGAACCACGGGATGGTATATAAAAGGAGAGTCTTAGGGAGTCTAAGGAAGCAGATATCGATGGAGATGAATGTAATGGGTCAGTAGAAGAAAGAGCGAAGAAGTATTAGAGTATAAGAGAGGCTCTGTAGTTGTGTGCACAAAGGCCTAGAGTTCGCAGCTGAGTGCGCGGACCCTTGCAACTGAGTGCACAAAGAGGTCTTGAGTCTATAAGCAGAACTGGAGTATTAATAAAGAGATTATTCTAGAAATTCCTATGTTTATCTATTTCCTTCTGTTATGAATGAATGCACTATTATGTTATGGTGAATGATGGGTTTATGGATTAATATTGTATTGATGTGCGATTTTACATGATTTATATTGTTATATGGATATAAGTAATAATAATTGTTTACGCAAAGAATATCTTGTTACATGTTAAAGTTATCAAACACTTAAGCCGATATGAGTAAACATAGGATTAAGGGTAATCAAAGAGGTGCGTAAGTGGTTTATTCACCTGTTTAGGGTCCGCGAAAGACAACCGTGAATGTTCATGGATGTATAGAATCTGATTAAGGGAAGTTATATCGATAAGCCCTAAGGGCTTATCGATCTGCACAAAGGCAAGTTTAGGGCATAATATGACATCACAGTCATCTCTGGGTGCAGAAACTTGGTTCCAGCATCCCCCCATACTACTTTGGGTGAGACTTCAATCTGTGCTCCACGTGTTGCTGCCAAAAGGGCCAGTAGTGTAGGGATTTGTTTGGAAAAACTAACTCTGAACCTGGGTCAAGACCCACTAAGCCAAAAATCCTGTAAGACAATGATATGCATACATACACATACATACATACAAACATCAACAAAAAATAATAATGATCTAGTCAGTCAATGACATACATAAATACATATGTACATATAAACATTAGCATAAAATAATCATGATCCATGATGACCCTGTCAGACATGACATACATATATACATACATGAATACATATATAGCCATCAACATAATCATGATCACAACATAATTACCAAATATCATAAGGTCAAGGTTAAGAGAACCCCCTTTATGTGTGCAACACATGCGCAACATCGAGAACAACAGTTCCCCACATAGCTAAGGCATATGACGTCTAAGATCCATTTACTTTGCCTTTCTTGATTACCTTTCCCATGACTGCTCTGACGTCATCCATTTACACCAATGGCCCCAACCAGTCCAAGTGGCTATCATACTCCTTCCTTCAACTTCCTTTATACATGCATCGACTTCATCTGAGTCTTACATTGCCTGCTGGATTTGATTCAGCTCTCTTCAAGCTCCACTAACTTTCCTCTTTCCCAACCAATTCCCAAGACTCAAAATGTAAAAGGACAACACAAGAAACAAACAAGAAGAAAACCATGAAAACCAATAATAATATGACACCACAAACAAGGTGGCATGATCATGCACTAGACATAACAAAACTACAAATCAAGCACAAGAAAATCACAAAATAACAAAATCACAAGACTAAAAATAGACACCATGACTTAATCCCCATGGTTTCTAGTGCTTTCGAAGGAAAGCTCAACCTGAGACTTCATCAAGATTTCATGGCACTCTCTTTTCCATGCACTCTCCTGCATCATATTTCCATGAACGCATAACTGTCAATGCATAAATAAACATAACATACTGGTTACCTTACCTTGTTGTGCCAAGCACATTGCCTTGTAACTAAGCACGTCCATGCCATCTCTCAAGGGACTCGAATTCCCTTGATAGGTCTAGCTATAACTAGACACCAGTTGTTATACAAATACATGTCCATGAATATATCACCTATCCACATAATTTCAGACAAAGCAGGGTTAAGAATACTTCTTGTATGCAAAACACACATTCTTTTGGAATTAGGTTTTCCAACATAGCCAAAGGAATTATTTCCAATTCCTTCCTTTTACCTTTTTACTTTGTTGGAATCGAGGCTTACTATATGCTATCACATCACCCAAATGTAAGTTATATAGATACATTAACTATAACCTTGTGATGCTGATACCAAGCATGTTTCCTAAAACTCTTCACACATGTCAACCACACGTTCCAAATATCAAGACAATCATTTCTATCAATTTGAAATCAACCTTTACCAAGACTAAAAATCATGTCATAATCCATAGTCAACTCATAGGCATTAATAATAATGCTACAACTATCACCTACTACACTCAAGTAGATATCAACTGTCTCAACACATATGTATTAGTACAATCATCTTAAAACAAGATGATTTGAACACATACCCATATCATTCAATTCAACAAACATCCAACCAACTTGCGAACAGACCATGTTAAATTAATCAACTAGATGACATAATCAAACACTCAAATATCAAATAGATGACATAATAAAAAATTCAAGCACAAAGTAGATGACATAAACACGCTCATACCTTAATGTATCTCAGTGGAGGCTATCTTGTTTGCACAATCAATATAGTTAGCATGATATAACTTCACAACACATCAAATCAAACACAAAGAAGATCATGATAGCCATAACAATAATTGACTAATATGTTCACATAATAAGCTCATAAACATTTTTCATTCACATATAATAATCACATTTTCATAATCAATCTATATTGGTATGACATAATATCACAACATATTAACCGATACTTGAATGTCATAACCCTAACCCTTTGGACAGACCAATCCAACTTAGTATGATACATATAACATCAACATATTAATGTAATAACCATAACTATCAAGTTAACTAACATATCACAACAATAATTTAACATATGACACACTCATAAAAAACATATAGCCTAATTATCGAGCTAACTATTTGTTGTAGCGGCTACAACCACCCTCCAAAATTTTGCCTTAGCTTTGTTTTGGAGCCTTCCTACTGACCATCCTTAGTAGCATGTCTTGCACTGTCAAGCAAATAAGCTTCAACTATTTCATAGAGTCTTGTCAGCCTGTGCTTGCAAGTTTGTTACCCCCTTCACAGGCTGCTTTCTGGACTTAGTCTCAGTCGCTGGTTGAGAAAATCCCTATGAGAATTGCACAATTCTGGAGGGGAACCAACCTTCCATCCAGAAATTGAGAAAAACCAGCTGGGATCCAGAATTTCACAACTCTTCCTGACAGTCTTCCTCTCAAAAATTACGCAATTCATCCCAGGACAACTACTTAGCCCAGAAATTACGCAATTCTGGGTATCAGGCACCTGCTACTCCCAGAAATTGCACAATCCCTCTGGGACAACCAGCCCAATAGCTAGCAAAATTGTGAAAATCTAGCCAGGAAGACTACTGATCTTAGAAATTACATGATGCATTCAGACAGGCTTCCTTCAGAAAATTGCAAGATCTGACCCAGGACAGCCTGCTGGGCTCAAAAGTTGCGAGATACATTTAGACAGGCTTCCTTGAGAACATTGTGAGGTATGACCCAGGAAAACTGCTCAGCCGAGAAATTGCGAATCTTGGGAGGAAATCACCTGTTCCTCCCAGAAATTGCACAATCCCTCTTGGACAACAGTCTCTACTCAACCCAGAAACTGTGCAGATTTTCATCCCAGGCTCGTTGACTAATGCATGTGCCTTCAAGTTGACCAGTTCCCTCTGGGGTCGAGAAAAACTGATTTTCATGCATGGAATACTTCTCCCAAGGTAGCATGCAAAGACATCCCTTGATTCAAGGATCTATTTTTAGCAGCTGGAGGTTACATGCAAGGATCATTTCAGAAACCTCCTTCCAAGTGTCACTTTTCTTAGATTTGTGGCATGCATGTCACAACCTTGATTTTATCAAAACTCATCAACTGGATACTGTAGAGCTCATTCCTCACATCGACCTTGCAACTCTGACATCCCACATTGCATCTAGGACTCATCGACACATTCAACTCAAGTGTTTTGGAGTAAGCCTGCTTTTCACGTCTTGTGCTGCATTTCTATCACTTTTTATGTTTCAATTTGTGTGAGTGATGTCTGTTTGATTCAATGAGCGCTTGCTGTCGCTTTCATGTATGTTAGCTTGTAGAAGCATCGTTTTAGTTTACATTCACATCTCACTGTTGTCACATGAATGACACTGTTTTTTCACAAACAGTCGCCATTGGGGGGGCTCGATTCACACATAGGCATGCTTTCCCATTTTTGGAATCCCACACTTGATGTTTGCATTGTATGATCATTCACTCTTGTTTGCACACATATCATCATGCATTCAGACTTCTCATGTTTTTAGTCACTCGTCGCCCGATCTGGGCTGCCTTGGCCCAGACCGTGCCTTGGCCGGCCAACACTGTGCATTTCCCGAAGTGAAGGCTCTGCCTTCCCTCCATAAATTGTGCAATTTTGGCCAGGCACTGACCTCCAAGCTTGCATTGTGCAATTCTTGGAGGCAGTGTCCTACTGGCCCCAGAAATTGTGCAATGCTGTTTTCTAGTTACATGTCAGTGTTGACTGAAATTGCGTATTCTGCAATTTCAGTCCTCAACAGGCTAGGATGGATTGTGAATTCCATAGTTCCAGTAGTTAGTCAGCCTCCCGATAGGCTAGACTCTGCCTTATGTAGTTTTGGTAGTCAGTCTCCCGACCTTCCGATGGAAATTGCGCAACCTTCACGATCAATCACACAGGTATGTTACAAGTCAGTCCTCAAGTTTGTTTTGGTTTTTGATTGACAGATTGTTTGCCATGAGTGTTGCTATGTCTCCGGGCATCACAGGTGTTTGTCTGTCTCTCAGCAGCACAAGTACAATAGCCTTGAGGAGGGTGGAGTCAAAGGACACCGTTGAGAGCACAACAGGGTTGCAGCCAAGAAAGTGTCTATGAGCTTGACTACTTATGAAGACATCAAGTTGTTCATATACAAGGACACCAAGATAAGATGGCGGCAACATCACAGCAAGAAGCACCATCAACAATAGTAGAAGGAAACACACTCGCATGTGGCAAGTGCAAGAGGAAGGCTATTGACATTATAGAGGCAAAGCAAAGCTGCAAGTTCAAAGTAGATCCACTCATGATGAAAGCAGCTTTGGAGATTAAGGCTATGAGGTGATGTGACAAGGTGAAGATCGCACGAAGGCAGAAAGAGAAACAGAGAAGGAGTTGCATGTGTTGAAGCAACAACTCAAGGAAGAACATGATCTGCAAAGACGAGAGGATGAGTTGCAGGAAGAACAGGTACAACAAGGGGTGCAACATACATAAACAAATGAAACTGCACCTGTACAAGTTAGAGATCAATCCCTGCAGCTGGCACAGAGCAGAAAAGGTGAGCAGTGATGTTGATCGCATGCAAGGGAATTTAGCAGCATGCATGTCATTGTGTGCACGCATGTGATCCCACCCATTTGACACACTCACTAAGGCAAAGACAAGAAGCAAGTCCAACTGGAGCTAAACATGTATTTTGACAAGTTGATGCGCATGGTCACCAACACACACTTGGAGATCAACACAGACATTATGCATCAACATGTTGCCGGTCCAACCACACTCAAGAAGATGATGCACATGCTATCAAACGAGTTGGACAGAGGGGCCATATTAGTGTGCCCAGATGCAATGGAGGCAATAGTTTGCTTCAATAAGATGTTAGCATTGAGTGCACGGACACCACCTCGGATGACCATGCTTTGCATCATCTCACAACCTTCGACCATCACAGGGATGTCAAAGAGTTGGTCTCAACACAACAGTCTGAGTGTTAGTGATGTCTTGCATGGCTTTCTCAAGCCATTTTGTCTCACATGGGCACATGTGCATTGTAATGTAACAACTTGTCAAGTGGAAGTTCAAGTGTCGATAGTTGAATGTAACAGTCATAGAGTAGTTGAAGAGTCATGAGGATAGATGAATGGTCACAAAGGGGAATGTCAAAGGTCACCTCACACTTTGCTATAAATAGTCCCTCATAACCCATTGTAAAGGGTTTTGGTTAGATAAGCTTCCAATAGGAGTATCTTAGAGAAAGATTGGAAAATATTGTAATGAGCCTTGTCTTCTCCACTGCGCAGAGCTAGTATATCTCTATGGAGGCATAGGCAGTTGTGGCTGTAACATTCTGCTATCAGGGCTAATGGGTGGACGTGGATGTATTGTATGATTGGAAATTACACTTCTTAATATAACAAATCTATCACGTTTCATGCATATGTCGTATTGTATTCCAGCTATCTTGTTTACTCAAAATGATATATGTATTTGTTTTCTTACGCATGCATGTATGGATTGTTTTGTATAAGTATGTATGAATCTTACTGAAACGTGTTGATTGGTTTAATTTTCATTTTGGATTGCTCGCTATCTTGCTTTCTAGCTAGTGATGCATCTTTGCTCGCGTGTTCCCTTCCAAAATGAGTACTATTACAGGTTTCCAAGGGGCGCACTCACCCCACTTTCCATGTGTTAGAACCATTCATGCACCTTCCTTGACTCACTGCAACTGTCACACCCTTGCTACCAATAGGGACATCTTACTTGCCTCTATGCGAAATTGTAGTCAAGGTGATACCATATGACCCACTGCTGGGACTCCTATACCAAATGGTCTAAGGTCTAATTGGGACGCCTTACTGGGGAGATCCCTTGACATGTTGGTGAGTCCAGGACCGTCAACATTATGGCACTAGAAGGAGGGCCAGATGACAAGCTGAGTTGTCACATCTATTTTGAAGCTCTGCATATTTAGCATGACTAACTACAGAGTTTCTCTTCCAAAGTGTATGTATTATGGAAATGACTTCATTACCTCGGAAAATCTCTTGGATAACATGTCACATAAAACATATGAAGGTGGAGGCTATGTAGCCTTGGTTAGGCACGCGGTTGGTGTTGTAGCCTCATGCAAAAGACATGGAATATTTGAAGAATACATGACCTACACGTTGTTCGTCTACATGCTTCAAGTGCACCCAATGCACTGGTGTGCCACGCTGCCTGAAAAATCGATTCATTCTCTTGGTCATGTAGTTGCATATATAGACCGTGCTTTCAATCAATTTAACCATAAAGCACTCGATTAAGAAATTGTGAAATTATGAAAACCACCCGATGAATCCGTTGAACATTTTTACACACGCTTTTTCAATCTTGCATATCGATTTCCCGAAGATGAAATTGATTGGAAATTTCTTTATGGAAGATTTGAGTATCTTCTTCACATATCCAAAAATCCACAAATCTTGAAATCATCTGAATCCCGCTCAACACACATCGATGATGGAGCTGTGCAATCACAGGAAGGCATAATTGCTGTTACAAGAGACTTTGTGCCTTACCCTCATCAAACAACTCCACCACCGCAGAGTGATGTGGGAGATTATGCACACACATCTGTTGAACTGTCACATCCTCCCAACCCACCTACTCTTGATATATGCGCAAGTTTGGCTTGGAAGACTCTTGGTTTTCACGTGGATTCATACCCTTAACCTCCGTCCCCGTGTTCTGTTGATCCTCCAGATTTTACTGTCTTGTGCTCTTCCGTTCCAGAATCCTCACCTACTGTGAAAAAGGATCAAACTATTGACAAAGTTGGTGTTGTGTAGCCAACCTGCGGCATCATTCATGATGAGTGTGTGTGGGAATCTAAAGAAGAGCCTGCGGTGAAGGATGACTCCCTTCTAGCCACGCTTCATCTGCTTTATCCTGAAATCCCTTGTGATTCTGCCACTGCTGATTTCCCCTGTGAAAACTCATTTCCAGATGTTTCTACTTCCAATCATTCACAAGACACGTCAGATGTCAATCTATCATTACATTGTGGAGATGACACATCTTCCGGCAAAAATCTGTCCAATCTGTCATATGTCATTTATGAAAACATAGAGGGTGAACATCCTTGCTTCTCATCTACCCCTCTGCACGATTCATCAAATCATGGGGATGCCGAAAAACATCCTGAATTTTCTGATCTTGGTTGTTGTGATCTCTCTACTTCTTCATCTGATGACGATGTTGATTCAATCATTGTTAATCTGTCTAATACATTGGTCTAAAATGATATATTTCCCGAAAAAGTCAAAACCCCCCAGGCTGCCAAGGCACTTCCGCCCGAGTTGATGGTTATGTCAGGCCCACACTGTCCTAAGGATGGTTTCACTTCCGATTAGGAATTTTTGAAACACGTAGGGCTCCTCATCACTCTCTGCTTTGCATTGATGATCAACCACACACCCAAATTTTTATTCCTCCACTTGAACTACATGATCCCATTGCTCATGCACTGGAGGAATATTACACAGCAAGCACACTTGCACAGCATATGTGGTCTACCTTTCTCACATTTTCTTGCATGTAACAGTAAAGAGAATGCATACACTCAACATCTACACACAGTGTAGCACAACACCATGGAAAGTCCACAGAGTGCATGTCATGCGCTTTCACTTACTTCTTTTCTGTGGATGCACTTAAGCTCAGAGTGTGTTCATATTCATCGTTATATCTTTCATGCTTGCTGGTTTGTGCAACTACGAGGTTCGTGAACCATTCCTTCACCAACATGGGTCGACCAATGCACCGGTGGCTAAATTGGAAATATCTCTTCACGTGATCATGCACATGCACTCTTAGCTTAGGAGTAGGAGTAGTGCTTTCTTTTGAGTTGTTTGCTTGCATGCATGTTTACTTCTTTCTTTGTATGTTTTCTTTCTTGCTTGTTTGTTTTCTTACTCGCTTTGCATACAAATTTGCTTCTGGTTCTTTCTTTAATTTTTGTTTTGTTTGCTTGTTTATGTCCATAGGTTAGTTTCGAATGGACCGTGTAGAATCTTGAAACAAGCTGGGTAAAGTACAAGAGGACTTGTACAACTATCAACATTTGGCTATTTTTTGTCTACTCTCTTATGTAAGAACTTGTTGTCTTCAGTCCATGATACATCAATGGAAAATACATACTGTTTGAAGTGAACCTTGGTGAAAACACAACACTTGCGCACTAACTAGTATCGCCTACTCTAGTCGGTTGTTTTTGGGTTGATCCTTGTCATCTCAGTCAAGTAGAGTAAGGTGAGGGGGGGGAAATTGACGAGCACATCAAAGGTATATATAAAATACTTGTCTGGAAGAACAACCTCTTATGTTCTCAATAAGTTAGGATCCCTCTTCCACCTCTGAAATGAATAAGTGTTATGCACAGTTATGAAATGAAAAATGAAAAAGTGAAAAAGTGAAAATTTTTAAAAAATATGAAAAATTGAATAAGGTGAAAGATGACAAAGGCTTCCTGCGCAAAGAGGTGATGCAAGTAACTTCGTCGAGGTACTGACTAGGCTCGTTGGCAGCGGAGTGATTCTTGTGTTCCTGTGTGACTCCGCCGGGGTACTATCCAGGCTTGTTGGCAACAGAGCAACACTGGAGATGAAACTAAAACTCTAACGACTATACTGCTTGTGCAGCAATATACCCATCATCCCCAATCAAAAAAACTATGTTAGCTTGGCTTGGAATGTGTGTCGACCGACCAAGGGCTTGGCAGATGCTACATCTTACAATCAAGCAA
This sequence comes from Pinus tabuliformis, assembly GCA_031772625.1. Taxonomy (NCBI): domain Eukaryota; kingdom Viridiplantae; phylum Streptophyta; class Pinopsida; order Pinales; family Pinaceae; genus Pinus; species Pinus tabuliformis. Next base: position 83,932,757 of record CM062809.1, read on the forward strand.
GTGTGAAAATCAAGATGACTAGATAACTGAACAAAACTTCCGGAGGTGTTAGACTTGCTTTTCATGAACAAGGTCCATTTAGAGAGCTGGAGTTCTACCAGTGTGTCGCCAAGTGTTGTAGTGGCTACAACCACCCTCCAAAATTGTTCCTTAGCTTCGTTTTTGAGCCTCCCTACCAACCATCCTCAGTAGCATGTCTTGCATTGTCAAGCACATCAGCTTCAACTATTTCATTGAGTCTTATTAGCCTGTGCATGCAAGTTTGTTCCACCCCCTTCACAGGCTTCTTTCCAGAATTAGTGTCAGTTGCAGGTTGAGCAGCTCCCTCTAGGAATTGTGCCATTTTTTAGGGGAACCAGCCTTCCCTCTAGAAATTGCACAAACCCAATTGGGCTCCAGAATTGCGCAATTATTCCTGACAATATTCCTCTCAAAAATTGCGCAATTCATCCAAGGACAATTGCTCAGCCTAGAAATTATGCAATTCTAGGCAGCAGGCACCTGCTACTCCCTGAAATTACATAGTCCCTCTGGGATAGCCAACCCAGTGTTGAGGCCCCGAAAATTGGGTCGACAACAAGGGGGATACCCACCTGGTCTGGACCTTGGTTGGCAGCTCCTTATCCGTTTGGTATAGCGGGTCCGACTGGGGATAATGGGACCAGTTTCCCAATCTAAGGGTGTGTGTGTGTGTAGAGTTGGATGATGCTGATCTAAGAGTACTTTAAAGCTAATTTAATTCAAACTTCTAAACTAACTCTATGCTATTGTAATCTAATGAGAAACAACACATCTAATCTACGCTAACCCGGGGTGAATTTCTTCTACTATGCGATCTAAAAAGATTTCAAATAATAACTGGTAATAAAGATCATTCAGCTATCATAAGAATAGAAATCAATTAAGATAAACCACTTTGCATAAAAAGTTAGGCAAAACAGTTGTGAACAGCATATCGCATAATAAGTTATTCATATATCATACATAAATAAATGACTCCACCGTACAAAAGTGCCAAATGGTAACTCATACATTCATGCAGTAACATACAAACAACTAAAAATTGTATATCACTTTAAGAATATAAACAAAAACAGTCAAGAGATAAAAGTACCATTTATGACTGGTTCCACTCATAAGCTTCAAGCAACAATGGTTTACCTCTCCTTGCTCTAACATCTATTAAGAGTACAGAAGTGCAACATCAGTAGCAGATATCAAATGCAAACATTAATAAACCTTGATCCATCCATTCATCAAAACCCCCTCCGAGGGTGCAAAAGTGCATGTTCTGAGGACAAGTTTTTTGACAAATTTCTGGACCCTTCTCCAAATGCATGAGAAGGGTTTAAATACTGCTAACTAATTAGCTTAATTACATAAATTTAGGATACGGTTTTTAAATGACCGCCCTTCTGCTAAAACAAAACTATTTCTAAAAATTGAATCTAATTCCTAACCATTTCTGTATTTTCTCCTTAGTACTACAAGCATGCAACATTCGCCTGGGAAGAGTCGGTTGGTCACCTTCTGCTTTCGTTTGAGCTATGAAAATAGAAATAATAAGCGCTGGCACCACTTTCTGGTAAACTAGAAGATATTTTCGAGAATCTTCCTCTGGCTGGGTGTATTCACTGCGTGTATACTTGTTAATAACCCAAATTTCTCTCAAACTGATTCTGCTTTTGCTATTTCGGTTTCCAGCCTTGCAAATGACTGAATAAGTTAGGGACTTTGCTCTTTGAACAATTTTCTGCATCGAAAACTGCCTCCGTTTTCTGTTCCGGGCTTTTCTGGTGCGTTTTCCTTCTTTAGCGTCTTTTTCTTTTTGCTTTACCCATAAGCTTCAGGATCTTTTGTAAAAATGCTGCTTTTGTGTGCCTTTGACTCTGAGTTTTGGATGGCCTATTGACATCAGCATCTGTTGAGTGATACTCTGGAATCTGTGGTCCTGTTACATGCGGTATCCGTCTCTGAAGGGATCTCTTCTCTGTTCTCCGAGCATTGACGCTTTCCCCTTTTCCTTAGATGTTTCCTGCACATTGCTTCATGTTATTGTCTGTCTTACAGTTTACGCAAAGGAAAATAATAACGATAATAAAGATTGACATGAAAGCTTTAAGCTCTTATGAATGCATAATCATGACACTCATAACGAACTGACTCTTCGAAAAACACACAACTGTCCTTCTTGAATACTTTGGCGTACAATCATTAATTTCTTTTAAGGCGCGCGCCCAATTTTGGTTTACGGATAGCTTTCCTTGAATACTGCGCCGAGGAAAATTTGCGATGGGTGATTTCTGCGACTCGCATCGCAGCATCGCGGATTGCGTCGTCAAGATGTGTCATCGCAGAAGTTTATGATCGCATTTATCGCAAATCGCACTCATCGCAAATCGCAGATCGCGCTTAGTCATTCAATCATTGTGTGCTGCTTACGCGATGTTGCGATATGCGACGTCGCGTATCGGCCGTCGGATTTTTCTTAAGATTTTTCTTTTAAGAACGCTTCATAATGTATGTGATGCGATGAATTTCACGTCGCTTCTTCGTAGTTTATTATGCTCATAAGAAAACGTTTCATTCTCTTCTCGCGATGCGATACAACTTTAAGGAGTTGAAATACAAAACTTTTCATAAAATGTTTTTTGGTTTTTTTATTAAGGGTCCCCATTTGCTTGGTGTTATTGCTAATACCAAACAAAGAGGGGGGTTGTTGGTGGCCACAACAATGGCGATTCACTGGGAAGAACCAGTTATCTCTGCTTTTCTATTGAATTTTAACTTCCAAAGCAGAAAAAATTTCATAAGTCTAAATTTTGTTATGGACAGATAGAGTACATTATGCCTTATCCTATTTATGATATTTTGTTTCAACCTTTTCCTATTCCAATTGTTTGCTTCCTCAGGCTTAGTCCTTGCATTTACATCAGCCATTACTTGGTCTTTTAAAGATAAAATAAGGTCTTCTCTGTGTGCCGGCCTTTAAAATATGCTCATTTGTCGTAGGTAGAGCCTCTGCTGCTAGCAGGCGTCCATAGCCTCGACAGGGTTACCTGTTACCCAGCAATGATCCTTTATCCTGCTTAAGGCTATTTACAACTTTTCAGAGAAAAACCCATTTTGACACTTTTTCCTTTTTTAATCTCTAAAGAACAATGTCTTGGTTTGGTGGCCAAATTATGACACAGTCATTCACTTGATTTACACTTTTGTTGAACAAGCTGGCTCGTGATGAGACCCCTTATCTTTTGATTGCAACAATCTTGAGTCGTTGCCCTGTTTTGGTGGACAGTATTGGCAAAGCCAGCAAGTTATAATATCTGTGATCATGATAAGCCGGCTCGTGATGAGACCTCTTATTCTTTGAGATATAGTGTTTTCTCGGATTGTTCCTCTGAATTCTGCGATTTTCTTTAGCAGGGAGGAAGTCATTGTTTTTCCTTAAGAAAGCTCTGGACGATAATAATAGAGTTTGAAAACAGCAGTTTTACAGAGAATATTTATTTTGTTATTGATACCTTTCATTGTGCTGATATAAAACAATTTCTTTGCTAAAGGTTGCTTTCATCAAATTTTTTGAAGTAGAAACTAGTATCATATCTAGGCTAAAGTTAACTCTATCTGTCAATAATAAAGATCAGATCTTTCGAAAATTTTACTACTTGTACAAGCGAAAAAAAATCAAAATCTGATAGAGAATTGGTGTCTTTTTCGTGAGCCCCTGTAGTAACCATCTACAACTGGTTTTATTATGGAAAAAGAAAAGAAAAACTAAAACTATCCTACAAAATAGAAGAATAATCTTCTATGGAAAATATATTTTAAGGATTTGTCCATTAACAGGCAAAGAATCCTTTCTACCTGCTAAATCCTGCAACACAAACGTTGATGGGCCTATGACTTCTACAATCTGAAAAGGACCAAGCCACATCTTCTGAAATTTTGTATGTTTGCCTTTTTCTTCATGAGCCTTATCCCATTTCAAAACTAAATCTCCCATCTGAAAATTTTTTCTGGTCATTATGCTCGAGTCAAAAGAGGATTTTATTAGCGCTTGGTGATGAGCATGGGTTTTCTTAGCTTGTTCTCGTTGTCCTTCTAATTTAATTATTTCCATTTGTCTTAGTTGTATGGAGGAAGTAGATACTTCATCGATGTATTGCACTAAAGACAAAGAGGGGATGACCAAGTGAGTTGGAAGAACCACTTCTTTCCCATAAACTAAATTAAAGGGAGAAGTGCTGATTGAAGCTTTCTTCGTTATTCTATCTGCCCATAAAGCATTTACCAAAGCTTTGTGCCAATTCTTTTGGTTCTGGTCAACTTTTCTTTTAATAATCCTGATTAGGTTTTTATTTGTTGACTCGGCCAATCCATTACCTTGCGGATAGTAGTTGGCCGAATATTTCAGTTTGAACCCTCTTTTAAGTGCAAACTCAGTCATTGCATTCCCAGAAAAGTATGAGGCATTATCAAACATTAAAGCCGTTGGCAATCCAAACCTAGTGATTATAAATTGATCTATGAATTCAATGATGTTTTCAGAATTGGCTGTCTTGAGAGGAACTGCTTCTACCCATTTAGTAAAATAATCTATCGCCGTGAGGATGTATCTATGCTGCTTAGAAGAGTGAGGAACGATCTCACCTATTATGTCCAAGCCCCACTGACTGAATGGTTGCTCGATGTTTACCGGTTGTAGTGGCATGGACGGTTTCTTTTGTCTCCCTACAGTAGTTTGGCAGACTTGGCATTTCCTCACATAACTGTGTGAGTATTTGAACAACGTGGGCCAATAATATCCTGCACGTAACATTTTATGTGTAGTAGCGTCTCCAGCATAGTGTCCGCCTGCTGGTCCATCGTGGAGTTCCTGCAAAACCTTTTCGGCTTCAGTTTTCTCAAGACAACTAAGAAGAACAGAATCATAATTCCTTTTAAACAAAACATCATTTATGAGCTGATATTGTTTAGCTTTCAATCTCAGAGCTCTTTTCTTGGTGTGATCCAGGTGTGATGGAGCATACCCGTTCTTAAGATAATAAATGGTGTCAGCATATAATGACTCTGCATCGTTTAGGCTTACCTCATACATTTGTACCTCCTCAGATGAATTTTCAGGAATTTGCGATGCTCCAGCCAACATTTTGCAGAAGCCTTGACCTCTCACAATGCTTTCTGGTTTGATCTCAAGGTCGTATTCTTGTAAAGCAGTGATCCAATTTGCTCTTTTTTCACCCACATCCTTCTTTATTAGAAGATTTCTTACCGCCGGAAACGGTACTATGACCTTAGTATGGGTTTTAAGTAAGAAAGGTCTGAAATATTTGACCGCTTTGAAAACAGCATATGCCTGTTTCTCCACGTCTGAATAGTTGAGTTCAACACCTTGTAAATTCGAGCTAAAAAATGCGATTGGAGCTTCCGCTTTCTCTTGATTTGCTTGAGTTAGAATCGCGGCATATGATTTCTCTGAGGCAAATGTGTATAAGATAAAAGATTCTGAAAAATTCGGGGTTGCTAAAGATGGAGCATTAATGATAGCTTGTTTGATCAGGTTGAATGCCTCATGCTCATCTTGACCCCATTTAAAATTTGAATTCTTTTTAATCGTGGTTTGCAAAGGAGAAACAATTCGTGAAAAATCTGGGACAAATCTTTTCACGAAATTGATTTGACCAAGGAAATATTGAATGGCTTTTTTGTTATGAGGTAGGGATATTTCAGAAATTTCTTTGATTCTGTCAAGCTCAATGTGAATACCAGATTTTGACACTATGAATCCTAGAAGTTTTCCTTCACTTAATGCGAAAAAAGATTTCTTTGGGTTAAGTGAAATCCCATACCTTAAACATCGTTGAAATATTTGTTTCAAGTCTTTGAGATGGTCGATTTGCTTCTTGGAGTACACTGTTATATCATCCAAATAAATTACTACAGATTTATTGACTAAACCCTTGAATGCGATGTCCATGGCTCTCTTAAATGTAGCGCCGGCATTGATCAAACCAAATGGCATCTTCCGATATGCGTATGTGCCCCATTTAGTTCGGAATGTGGTTTTTAACTGATCATCGGGATGTACCAGCACCTGATTGTATCCTGAAAATCCATCCAAAAAAGACATTAGTTCTGAGCCTGCTACTGCCTGTAATATCTGCTCCATAGGTGGGAGGGGAAAATTGTCTTTTTAACAGGCTTTGTTGAGATTCCGAAAATCAATGCAGATTCTAATATCTCCTTTTTTCTTTCTAACGGGTACCATATTGGAGACCCATTTGGAATGTCTGATGGGGAAAATTATTCTGGCTTTTAATAACTTATTTAGTTTAGTTTTTATCTGATTTTCTAAATTGGGGTGGATTTTTCTGAGTTTCTGTTGGACAGGCTTTTCATTGTCAATCATAGGGATAGTATGTTGAATGATAGAAGTGTCGTATGTCTTCAGCTCATCATAGTTCCAAGCAAAAACATTCTTGTATTGTCTCAAAAGACGAATATACGCTAGTTTTTCTTCAGGGGCTAGGCCGTGGCCTAGATTAACGTTTTGTGGTTTATCATCGGTTCCTAGGTTTACTAATTCGTAGTTCAGAGTTGAACTGTAGAGCTTCGAATTGGTAGACCTTTTAAACCGGCTTTTCAAATCGTATAAGTCTTCCAACTTAACCACCGATTTAGGTATAGCATTATCAGTGCTGTCTTGTTGTATTTGTTGATCGTGATGGTCTTCGTCAATTATTTGATTGGAGTAGGATCCTTCAGAAGTGAGGAAATTTACAATATCAGGATTGTCATTGAATACTCTCCAATTTGTAATGTTGTCAGGGATGGACGGTCTAAAGATTAATTCTATTGAGAATCTATCTGGACTAAAATCTTCGGAGGGAATAAGTCTAGAGGCTACGTTAGCTAAAAGGTCTGCGCTCGTGTTTTGGAGTCTTGGGATTGACGAAATATTGAATGCTATAAAATGCTCAGTCAGATCTTGTACTAAATATTGATAGTGTTTCAAATGACCTGATAGGCAATGTATGGTGTTACGTACCTATTTGACGACAATCTCAGAGTCTCCGAAGACTTGAAGATACTTGACGTTCAGCCCGATTGCTTTGTATAGGCCTTGCACCAAGGCCTCATATTCCGTTGTATTGTTTGTGCAATCGAATTCAAGTCTGCACGTAAGCATGGTCTTATTTCCTTCTGGACTAATCAGAACGCATCCTGCTCCTGCTCCTTCGTTAGATTTAGAGCCATCAAAATATAATTTCCAAAAAAACGATGTATTTACAGGTTTATCTACAAAATTAACGCACTTTGAATTATCAGTTTGGGAAAAAATTTCGACTTGGGACAAAACTGAATTTTCTAAGTAAGGTGATGTATGAGCATTGAAATTGCCGAGGAAAGAATCTACCGAGTAATTGCCTATGATACTGTTGTTATATGCTATTGCTTCATTTTCTCCCTCCAATTCCGTCACTATGTACTTTTGGTGCAACTCTCGTTCAACCTTTATTTGATTCGGTTTACCATTGTAGGGTAACCACATGTGCGACCAGTCGGTTGAGAAGTATCCATGGAGTTTTTCGGACCAATCCCTGCTAAGAATCAAGCCATAGAATTCTAGGATATCAGCTACTAGAATGTCAATAACCTGAAATACCTTCGGGTTAGACGACAATCTTATGGTCACTTGATTAAGTTCACCAATCACTTCGACTTGAGATCGATCAAGCTGAACTATGTGCACTACGGATTTTTGTGGTTGAACATTCAACTTGGCACATATTGATCTGGGTAAAATATTCGTTGAAGCACCAGAATCTACCAAACAATTGTGCACATTTTTATTGAAAATTTCATAAGTGAGAAGAAAAGGGGGAGTGTGAGACCTTGATCTTCCTCCAATCAAGGCGATGTCATTTGGATCCATCTTATTGATCGTGTTGGTTGGAGGTTTTCCCATGTTGTGGGAAGCTACAGCTGTAGGCAAAGATGTAGTAGGCACGACATGTAATTCTTTCATCATTATCTTCTGTTGATGTTTTAATTTGCTCAATTCATAAAGAGTGATATTAGCCCTAGTCTTTCTCATGTCATCAATAATATTGTATTCCATTTCATCCGACACTATCAGTGTTCTTGATGGAGGTGTTTGATCTGGTTGGACTGGGCTAGATTGAGTCGCTTTAGCAGTCGTTTTCTTTGTCGCGAGTTTATCTTTTGCTGCAGGGCTTGCGCCCTTCTGCTTAGGGGTAGTTTGGGGAGGATCAAGTTGATTTTTGCTTTGTGTGCTAACTGGAAATGCTTCTTGATCTTCTTCTTGTGGGAGGATGAAATCCCACATTCCTTGTAGTTCCACAACTTCTTCGTCATCGATCTGCCCTTCAGTGGTACTCTCTTCTTCTTCCTCTTCTTCTGATTCGACATTTGAGATAGCTTTGGGTGGTTTCACATCCATTGAAGGGCCTCTTTTAAAAGCTCTGTATGGCTTTTTTGAAGAAGTTTCTGCTACTTGTTTTTTTATGTCAATCATCTCATTGGACATGGTCTTTAATACTTTTTGCAATCCTTCCAAATCAAAAGGATCTTTTGTTTGTTTCTTCTTGGGGTCTTCCTTGAAGGTGACTTTTTTAGATTTGTGTTCCTCTATCGCAGATCTCTTTTCCAGGGCTACTACGCGTTTCTCCACTGCTATCACCTCTGTCAGGTTTTCAACTAAGGTTGTTTTATTTGCCCTATCCACGAAGATTGCTAAGTTTGATGGTAAGGCCGTAATATACCATTCACATCGTACTTCTTCGCTGGGTTGGGAAGCAGTGGGAATTTTGTTGAGGATTTTATTGAACCGTAAATTGAAATCTTTGATGGGTTCTCTAGCCTCGGCTTTAAGATTGGATAGGTCATTGATTAACGTTGTCGTTGATCTGTCATCACCAAACTTGGTAAGGAATTGACTTTGAAAAATGTCCCAACTTGTGATAGACCCGAAAGGTAATGAAAAGTACCATGACCTGGCTGTTCCTTGCATTGTATAGGGAAAAAGCCAGACAACAGCATCCTCGTTGGTAACTCCGTTGAGATTGACAGAAAGCATGAAATTGTTAATGTGCTCTTCAGTTAGCATGCCTGCTTCTGGATTGAATTTGGGTAGCCATTTCTCAGGATGGGCCGGTATTTGGCTCAGGGGTGGAGGCATTAAAACTGCCCCAGGATTGTTCCATGGAGACTGGGCCATCGTTGAGCTGCTAGTAAATGAAAGTGCAGAGGATGATCCCTGAGGCTGGGAAGATGAAGATATTATGATTTTAGATGATTGAAGAAGAGGGTTTGTGGAAGATGGATGAGTGGTTTGGAATGAAGATGTGGGTGGCTGACTTCGCAGTGAGGGAGTTGAAATGGACGATGTAGATGAAAGGGTCTCACTGTCAGACTCTGGTGGTGTTTTCCTTGCTCTTTTCCTGGTGGGGAGAGGGAATTCAGTTGGCTGGATGCCAAATTTTTCACTCTTTAATCTGGTCAGGGGATGAGCAGGATTGTACTGCGAAGTCACGCTACTTTGAGATTTATCAGACCTCTGCGTAAAAATAGTAAATCCCTGGAGTTTGTGAATCAGAGATTGAACTTCACGGGGTTCAATGGTAGATTGGTCTGAAATATTAGGGTATGTAGCAGCGGTTAATACTCGAGCGACTTCCGACTCTGGATTTAAACGTACTGGGGAAGTCGGGGGAGTTGATGAGGGCGATTTACTCTCAGAATGGTATTTAGATTTTGATTTAGGTGCCATTCATAGTTCGGGCCCTCCTTCTAGCGCCAAATATGTTGAGGCCCCGAAAATCGGGTCAAAAACAAGGGGGATACCCACCCGGTCCGGACCTTGGTTGGAATCTCCTTATCCGTTTGGTATAGCGGGTCCGACTGGGGATAATGGGACCAGTTTCCCAATCTAAGGGTGTGTGTGTGTGTAGAGTTGGATGATGCTGATCTAAGAGTACTTTAAAGCTAATTTAATTCAAACTTCTAAACAAACTCTATGCTATTGTAATCTAATGAGAAACAACACATCTAATCTACGCTAACCCGGGGTGAATTTCTTCTATTATGCGATCTAAAAAGATTTCAAATAATAACTGGTAATAAAGATCATTCAGCTATCATAAGAATAGAAATCAATTAAGATAAACCACTTTGCATAAAAAGTTAGGCAAAATAGTTGTGAACAACATATCGCATAATAAGTTATTCATATATCAGACATAAATAAATGACCCACCGTACAAAAGTGCCAAATGGTAACTCATACATTCATGTAGTAACATATAAACAACTAAAAACTGTATATCACTTTAAGAATATAAACAAAAACATTCAAGAGATAAAAGTACCATTTATGACTGGTTCCACTCATAAGCTTCAAGCAACAATGATTTATCTCTCCTTGCTCTAACATCTACTAAGAGTACAGAAGTGCAACATCAGTAGCAGATATCAAATGCAAACATTAATAAACCTTGATCCATCCATTCATCAAAACCCCCTCCGAGGGTGCAAAAGTGCATGTTCTGAGGACAAGTTTTTTGACAAATTTCTGGACCCTTCTCCAAATGCATGAGAAGGGTTTAAATACTGCTAACTAATTAACTTAATTACATAAATTTAGGATACGGTTTTTAAATGACCACCCTTCTGCTAAAACAAAACTATTTCTAAAAATTGAATCTAATTCCTAACCATTTCTGTATTTTCTCCTTAGTGTTGCAAGCATGCAACATTCGCCTGGGAAGAGTCGGCTGGTCGCCTTCTGCTTTCGTTTGAGCTATGAAAATAGAAATAACAAGCACTGGCACCACTTTCTGGTAAACTAGAAGATATTTTCGAGAATCTTCCTCTGGCTGGGTGTATTCACTGCGTGTATACTTGTTAATAACCCAAATTTCTCTCAAACTGATTCTGCTTTTGCTATTTCGGTTTTCGGCCTTGCGAATGACTGAATAAGTTAGGGACTTTTCTCTCTGAACAATTTTCTGCATCGAAAACTGCCTCCGTTTTCTGTTCTGGGCTTTTCTGGTGCATTTTCCTTCTTTAGCGTCTTTTTCTTTTTGCTTTACCCATAAGCTTCAAGATCTTTTGTAAACATGTTGCTTTTGTGTGCCTTTGACTCTGAGTTTTGGATGGCCTATTGACATCAACATCTGTTGAGTGATACTCTGGAATCTGTGGTCCTGTTGCATGCGGCATCCGTCTCTGAAGGGATCTCTTCTCTGTTCTCCGAGCATTGACGCTTTCCCCTTTTCCTTAGATGTTTCCTGCACATTGCTTCATGTTATTGTCTGTCTTACAGTTTACACAAAGGAAAATAATAAAGATAATAAAGATTGACATGAAAGCTTTAAGCTCTTATGAATGCATAATCATGACACTCATAACAAACTGACTCTTCGAAAAACACACAACTGTCCTTCTTGAATACTTTGGCGTACAATCATTAATTTCTTTTAAGGCGTGCGCCCAATTTTGGTTTACGGACAGCTTTCCTTGAATACTGCACCGAGGAAAATTTGTGATGGGTGATTTCTGCGACTCGCATCGTAGCATCGCGGATCATGTCGTCAAGATGTGTCATCGCAGAAGTTTATGATCACATTTATCGCAAATCGCACTCATCGCAGATCGCAGATCGCGCTTATTCATTCAATCATTGTGTGTTGCTTACGCGATGTTGCGATATGCGACGTCGCGTATCGGCCGTCGGAGTTTTCTTAAGATTTTTCTTTTAAGAACGCTTCATAATGTATGCGATGCGATGAATTTCATGTCGCTTCTTCGCAGTTTATTATGCTCATAAGAAAATGTTTCATTCTCTTCTCGCGATGCGATACAGCTTTAAGGAGTTGAAATACAAAAATTTTCATAAAATGCTTTTTGGATTTTTTATTAAGGGTCCCCATTTGCTTGGTGTTATTGCTAATACCAAACAAAGAGGGGGGTTGTTGGTGGCCACAACACCCAACAGCTAACATAAATTGTGAAAATCTAGCCAGGCAGACTGCTGAGCTCAAAAATTGCATAATGCAGTTAGATAGGCTTTCTTGAGAAAATTGTGAGGTTTGACCCAAGACAGCCTGCTGGGCTCATAAATTGTGAGATATAGTCAGACAAGCTTCCTTGAGAACATTGCGAGGTCTGACCTAGGATAGATGCTCAACCTATAATTTGCACAATCCTGGAAGAGAGTCACCTATTCCTCCCAGAAATTGCACAATCCCTCTAGGACAACCACCTCTTCTCACCCCATAAACTGCGCATATTTTCATCCTAGGCTCGCAGATCGATGCATGTGCCTTCAAGTTAATTGGTTCCCTCCGGGACCGAGAAAAAATTATTTGCATGCATGGACTGCTTCTACCAAGGCAACATGCAAAGGAATCTCTTGATTTAGGGATCTATTTTTAGCAGCTGGAAGTTACATGCAAGGATCATTTCAGAAACCTCCCGCCAAGTGTCGCTTTTCCTAGATTTGTGGCATGCGCGTCACAACCTCAATTTTACCAAAAATCATCGACTGGATGCTACATAGCTTATTCCTCACATTGACCTTGTAGCTTTGACATCCCACATTGCATCTAGGAGTTTTTGGCACATTCAGCTCAACTGTTTCGGGGTAAGCCCTCTTTTCATGTCTTATGCTGTTTTTCTGTCACTTTTTGTGTTTCACTTTGTGTGAGTGATGTCTACCTAATTTTAGTGAGTGCTTGCTGTTGTTTTCATGTATGTTAGCTTGTAGAGGCACTGTTTCAGTTTTTGTTCACATCTTTCTGTTGTCGCATGCATGACACTATTTTTGCACAAATGGTCGCCGTTGAGTGACTCACTTCAAACACATGCATGCTTTCCCATTTTCAAAATCCTACACTTGATGTATGCATGTATGATCATTCACTCTTGTTTTCACTCATCTCATCATGCATTCAGAATTCTCATGTTTTTAGTCACCCGTCGGTCGGTCTGGGCTTCCTTGCCCCGGACCGTGCCTTGCCCGGCCAGCACTTCGCATTTCAGGAAGTAAAGGCTTTGCCTTACCTCCATAAATTGCGCAAGTTTGGCCCATCATTGACCTCCAGGCTTACATTGTGCAATTCTTGGAGGCAGTGTTCTGCTGGCCCCATAAACTACACAATGCAATTTGCTAGTTGCATGTCATTGCTGATTGAAATTGCACATTGTGCAGTTTCAGTCCTCAACAGGCCAGGCTAGACTATGCATTATGCAATTCCAGTATTTATTTAGGCTCCCAATAGCCTAGATTGTTCCTTGCGCAGTTTGGCAGTCAATCTCCTGACCTCCCTGCGGAAATTGTGCAACCTTCACGATCAATCACACAGGTACATTGCAAGATAGTCCTCAAGTTTGTTTTGGTTTTCAATTGAAAAATTTCTTTCCATGTCTGTTTCTATATCTCCAAGCATCACAGGTGTTCATTTTTCTCTCAGAAGCACAAGTACAATAGCCTTCAGGAGAGCAGAGTCAAAGGACACCATTGAGAGCACAACAGGTTGCAGCCAAGCAAGTGTCTATGAGCTTGTCTACTTATGAAGAAATCAAGTTGTTCATAGACAAGGACATCAATATAAGATGGCGTCAGCATCACAACAAGAAGCACCATCAGCAGTAGTAGAAGGTAGCACACCTGCATGTGGCGAGTGCAAGAGGAAGTTTGTTGACAACATAGAGGCAAAGCAAAGCTGCAAGTTCAAAATAGATCCAGTCATGACGAAAGAAAATTTGGAGATTGAGGTTATGAGGTGATGGCACCATAAGGCAAAGATCGTGCGAGGGTAGAAAGAGAAATAGAGAAGGAGTTTCATGTGTTGAAGCAACAACTCAAGGAAGAACAAGAGTTGCACAGATGAGAGGATGAATTGCAGCAGGAACTGGTACAAGATGGGGTGAAACATGCATAAATAGAAGAAACTGCGCCTGTACAAGTTATAGATCCATCCCAGTAACTAGAACAAAGTAGACAATATGAGCCATGATATTGATCACATGCAAGGGAATTCAACATCATGCATGTCATTGTGCACACACATGCGATCCTACCCATTTGGCACACTCTCCGAAGCGAAGACAAGAAGCAAGTCCAACTGGAGTTAAACATGTATTTTGAGAAGTTGATGCACATGGTCACCAACAAACACTTGGAGATCAACAAAGACACTATGCATCAGTATGTTTCTGGTCCAACCACACTCAAGACGATGATGCACATGCTATCAGACGAGTTGGATAGAGGGGATATGTCGATGTGCCCAGATGCAACTGAGGCAAGAGTTTCCTTTAGCAAGATGTCACCATTTAGCGAATGACACCACCTCAAATGACCAAGATTGGAATTAGCTCACCACCTTTGACCATCACAAGGATGTCAAAGAGTTGGTCTCACCACAACAATCTGAGTGTTAGTGATGTTTTGCATGGCTTGCTCAAGCCATTTTGTCTCACATGGGCACATGTGAATTGTAATGTAACGTCTTGTCAAGTGTAAGTTCTGTAGGAATTTACAGGGTAAGTTCCACAGAAAGAATACCAAAAGGACACCGCTCACAACCAGATCTCAAATCAATACACCAGTATTTTTGACGTGGTTAAAACCCTCAGAGTGCAAGGAGGGAAACAGTCCACGGCCTGTCCCAACGTGGGTACTACAGAAATTTATTAATCAAAGAATGAAAATTTACATAAGCTTCTCTCATGCACGGATTACTCGAACAATGACCCTCCATGCGCTTTAAATAGAACTCATGGACCAATCGGGTGTCAAGCCACGGATCAAGTGTCGGTAATACCGAGGTGAGAGTGAACCGTCGGATCACTACATATCGTGACCGTCGGATTGTAAGTTACAAAATGTACAACGGTAAAGAAACACACTTTACCTAACTCTAACCTAACTCTATACTAGACCAAGTTGAACTTAACTATATCCTATGTGTCGGAATATCCTAACAAGTTCAAGTGTCGATGGTTGAATGTAACGGTCATAGAGTAGTTGAAGAGTCATGAGGATAGATGAATGGTCACAAAGGGGAATGTGAAGGGTCACCCCACCCTTTGCTATAAATAGTCCCTCATAACTCATTGTAAAGGCTTTTGGTCAACCATGCTTCCAATAGGAGTATCTTAGAGAAAGCTTGGACAATATTGTAATGAGCCTTATCTTCTCCAATCCGTAGAGCTAGTATATCTCTTTGGAGGCGCATGCAGTTGTGGCTCTAACATTGCGCTATCGGGGCTAGTGGGTGGACATGGATGTATTGTATGACTGGAACTTACACTTCTTAATATAACAGAGCCAACAAATTTCATGCATATGTTGTATTATATTCCAGCTATCTTGTTTACTCTAAATGATATATGTATTTGTTTGCTTACGCATGCATGTATGGACTATTCTGTATAAGTATGTATGAATCTTACTGAAATGTGTTAATTGGTTTAACTGTCACTTTGGATTGCTCGCTATCTTGCTTTCCAGCTGGTGATGCATCTTTGCTCGTGTGTTCCCTTCCAAGCTGAGTACTATTACAGGTTTCCAAGGGGTGCACTCACCCCACTTTCTGTGTGTTAGAACCATTCATGCACCTTCCTTGACTCACCGTAGCTGTCACACCCTTGCTACCAACAGGGGTATCTTACTTGCCTTTTTGCGAAACCACGGTCAAGGCAATACCATACGACCCACTGCCAGGACTCCTACACCAAATTGTCTGAGGTCTAATTGGGACTTCTTACCAAGGAGATCCCCTGACAGGTTGGCTAGTCCCACACCGTCAACACTATCATATAACAACAACAAGTTATATATCATGTTCATCAACAACATATAACCTAGTCATCAAACTAACTATCATATAACAATAACAAGTTAACAAATAACATACTCATCAACAACATATAACATAATAATGAAGTTATCTAACGTAAAAAAAAAAAAAAATAGAAATGCATACAACTACATGTTACTATTATTCATGACTATCTGACACATGTGCGTATGACTACACTAATCAAATAACATATGTCATGTATGTAACCATAACATTAGTAGAATTAAAGACATACATATAACCACAATGAATATAAAAATTCTTAACCTACATACCTGCATGCCCAACATACAACCTTTAGAATGACATGCTCTTTCCTCAAGGTCCAATGCCACAACCTCATTTTGATGACTTGCATCTCCTGCTCTATCTTAGCCAACACATTAGCATCATAACATACCAATATCATCATGATGACCGCATTGCATACAACGGCCTCATGAAAAATAACCTTCACCATGAAAATGCATGCATAACTACATATAGACAATGACATGCTTAAAAAATTCATATAAAACCATACACTCATGAAGACACATCCCACAACAACACCATCAACCTTATGATAGCGACATCACTACAACTGTGATCAACACCATGCAAATGAAACAAGCACATGGAATACAAGCATAAGGAACACATATGAAACCACCATGAAAGCATGACCAACACATCACCCATACAGTCCGAGGGGTGAACCATGCTCTGATATGACTTTGTAACGCCCTCCTCCCACATCTACTCAAGTAACCAGCCAACCAGCGTATCCATGTGACGACAAATTACTATGATATGATTCGACCTCCCTAGTCACATTAAGGAAGTGGAATCAACAGAAACACACCATACAAGCCTTCAACATCAGCAATAGGACCCCTAGGAACCATCCCAACCTTTCTGCTAACCAGCCCTTGGGTCCATTTGAGTTTTTAGGCTATTAAACCTATGGATGCTCCCACAAGCCAGCATGCCTGCATCCAGGGACTATTTCTAGTAGACCTGTGCCAGAGTCCAGGGAATTTAAGTCACGTTTCAAGCCAAGAATTCTGGTCACTGCCTAAAACTTGTTGTAACTTTTGAAATCCATTAAACACATGATGATACGACTAATAAACCAAAACCTAACTCCAGGACTAGGCCTGACTATCCCCAACCGGGACTGACATTCTATCAAACACTTGGCATTAATGTAATCTACAAGTCCAAACAACAGATCTAAGCATATGGGTCTCATACTTATATAAGATTCGCTATGAGGAATTGTTTCCTTATCTGACCTTAGCCACATTATCATCCATTAGGCCATAGATACATTGTTCATTCATATACAAGTAAAAACATGATGAGATCCATACATAGCCACTATCATAATACATATTGATAACCAACATAATAACAACAGAAAAACCAATGAAACAACAACCATATAATCCACATGTAAACCAATATAATACTCATGAGATAACAAGGAGAAATAACCTCATATTAATGATGAGAAATCCAACCCAATATGGGACTACCACGTTCCACCCAACTGTAGAATTTCTAAGCCAAATATTTCTTTAGCCATTCTCTCCCGTGCCATATTCCAAGCATGAATGTGGGATATGATAAAACACATCAATCAAAACCATCTAGGGAATCTAGAGGTCAAACCACCTCAACCCAGAAAGCAATGATTCCACCTCACAGTCAGACATCACAAAACCATCATCAGATTGGTCTCTACCCAAGCCTTCTAGGGTTCTATAACATTTTTTCCAACTAACACTTCTAGGACTAATAACTCAACCCACAACTGCCACTGGAATTCCAGATCTTTTGTCCAACCAGGGCTTCCAAGATTAGTAACTCAACTCACCAAGGGCTTCTAGAGCATTTTTCCAACCAAGGCTTTCAGGACTAGTAACTCAAACCAAGCTGTTATAGGGCTTCCAAAGTGTTTGTCCAACCAGGGCTTCCAGGAGTTAATAACTCAATCCAAGCTAAAGGTAATGTGAGAACGAAAAAAAAAAACAAGGAAATAAACCCACAATCTCCATGGCTATCTAGGAAATGGTAAGGCCATGCAATCCATTATCAATCTAGGCAATCCTCCATGCCAGTGACATATCATGACCAATAAACCACATGCATGTGCTATCCATGGAAAAACTAGTGAGAAAAACATACATGAAACTCGATACTTGCAAGCCAAATCCACTGTAGCCGTTGATCTTGATGTCCTCTTGCACTTTCCTGCTCTTCCTTTTCCTTCTTGCTCCAAAAATCCAACTATGCCACACTCCTCCAAGAGTGCTCCAAGAAAACTCTAAGTGTCCAAGAGTATGAGAGAGAAATAATAGAGAGAGAGCTCCAAAATGGAAGTGACCAAGCTTACACTTACCAAGCCTACCCACTGATCCTTAGAAGATTTTTTATTAATGAGGCCTCTATTTTCTTCATTTTACATTATTTTCCTTCAATTTCCTCATCACATGCAACTTGTGACCTTTCACTTTTCTTTTCTCCTAATTTCTTTATTTTCATAAATAAAATGCCAATAAATGCCTCATTCCTTTCAAAATCCTTTGTCATTGCCTTTTCATATTTCCTTTAGCCATAACAATCAAATGAATACCCACTAGGATGTTTTTCCCATCATTCATCTTGGAATACATGTCCCATGACAGTAGTCTTATATAAATTTACATGAATGTTTAACTAGGGCTATTACAAAACCCTCTCCCTGGGGGAACACCGTGCTTGGTGTTCAATGAAACCTATAACCAGAAAGACCGCTAAAAACAAAACATACTGCCCATGGAGCTTTATAACATAGCTTGTTGCACTATTTACAATGACCATCTACTAAAACATGACAAACATATTGTTTACTTGAGCTTTATAACACAACTCATTATGGTATTTACAATAATAACCACATATACTTATACACATTTGCTTCACCCAACAAATAACCATACTTTTTGTGGAGCTTTAAACGAGCTTGATACAATATTTACAATAATATACACATATACACATTTGCTCAAATAGCAAATAGAAAAGGATACGATGCCTGCATCCACAACAAGGGAATCCAGAGGCTCACACCTTCACCCTCAAAGTAATACTAGGATTCACCTCCTTCCAAGAAGTCCAGAACCCACTGTCAAACTCAAAGCTGCATCTAATTTCCAACGCTACAATCCAGCGCCACTTGTCCTCTCAGTGAACAATTGCCGGCTCATTATTCTAGGGCACACTCCCAATGTGCATTTGATTCCATCTGGAAATGATATTGACCAAAAAAAATATATCCCTGACCTTCTCTTCTCTCCTACACAGTCCCTCGGGCAATCTGGTCACTAGCTTTCATGCAGTCACACGCCTTCCAAGTTCCGCTGGCACCCCCATCCCGGGAAGTCCATCCCTTGGCAAGGCTTCTTTGCATCAGAAGATACAAAATCCAAGGCATATCCCTACCTTAAAACCATCATACCGGTCATAACATGCTCATGGAAATCAATGGGCACTATTGGGTACCAGTGTCCCATAATGGCCTTGCTCTTGAAGTACTTTACCAATATACTGTTGCCTGTTCTAATCCTTTTGTTGTTGCTAATTCTTGCAATCAGTTTCAACCGCCCAACTAGGCATTTCATTCTTTCTTGTACCAAGCACATAATTTCCATTAGATTCAAAATAAATTGAATAACTTCAAATCATAACTCATTGGTGGCTCGTCAATAAGGTATACTTGCAATTTTGTTCGCTTCCTATCACAACAAGTCAAACTAGAAAAATTGAACAAATCATCATGTATAAACATATCACATCAGGTTAGCTTAAAACACAACCATCATAGATCAAAATCATAAATCACATGCAACCATCATAAACCAGAATCATAAATCACATGTAATCATCATAGTCTAGAATCATAGATCACATGTAATCATTATAGTCTAGAATCATAGATCACGTGCATAATAAAGATGAAATAAAATATTGGTACTTATCCTTTAATCAATCCTTAGCTTCTACCTTTGTCCTTATTCCTTGGGGACTCTGGATCCATTTCCACACCAAACAAACAACTAATGCCTTCTCCTCAACCATGTGTACATACACATAGTGTGCATCACACACATACAACCACACATGACATACAACACCATGCAATACATACACCTAAACCTGACCTACAACTCATACACCTACACCCAGGGTACAATACAACACATACATACACCTACACCCAGTGTACACCACCACACAATACATACACCTACACCCGATGTACAACACAACACAATACATCTATACCTGATGTACAACACCACACAATACATGTACCTACACCTGGCATACAACACAACACAATACATGTATTACATAGAGTACAACAAAACTAGTACACATGTCACAATACCACAACTACACAATGCACATACATAGTACTGCATGCCCGCAACATAACATGTACAACATGCACACAATACCACATGTACACCAGTACTATATGTACAACATGTACATAATACCTCCTACAAAATGTGTACAAAACATCACATGTACACGACACCACCTGCACAATGTGTACGCAACACCACATGTACACCGTACGACCTTTACACAACACCAGACGTACACAATGCCACATGCATGACATGTACATGACACCACATGTACCACATGACACACCACCTGCACATAAAACCACATGTACAACATGTACATGGCCCCACATGCTCACAACACTACTTGTACAATCATGCACTCAACACCATATGTACATAGCACCACGTGTACAACATGCACACAACACCATATGTACATAGTACTACATAAACAACATGTACATAGCATAGTATGTATCCAACATGTGCACAACACCCCATATCCATCATGCACATAGTACAATATATACACAACACTGCATATCAAACATGTACATACCACCATCTATACCCAACACTTCATATGCAATATTCGAACAACACTATCTATACTACCTTGTACATAACATTGTATAAACAACATGTACACACACTATATATACACAACATCGCATGTGCACAACATCACAAATGCAACATGTACAACATATACAACATATGCACAATAATAGTACCACACATCCAAAACCACACTGTTTCTACTAAGCAACCTTGCTTCCAGTGTCTTATCCATGCTTGACCCAGCGTTTCACAGACCACGTCACTTTCATTTGTTGATGTATCCCTCGGTATAGCTTTCCCATAATATAATCACATAATATCAATTCATAACCACATGATACTTACCTCATATATTTGTCAGGTCTACTCCCAATTGATTCCTCATAAGAGTAGGAACCTCTTCATGCCATTCACCTACTATTGTAGTGGCTACAACCACCCTCCAAAATTTTTCCTTCGCTTTGTTTTGGAGCCTCCCTCGTCAAAATCTTAGCAGCATGTCTTGCACTGCTCAGGTACTTTTGTTTTTATTTGAAGTTATCTTTCACTTTGCAGCTTGTGTTCGCTAACCTGTTTTTTCCGACCAACCACAAGTTGACCCTGTGACTTGGTTCACATTTGGTTCCTGTGTTTTCTTGGCAAACTACACAATCCTTGAGGGAAACGAGCCTTTCTCTCAGGAATTGCGCAGAGCAGCTTGACAATCAACCCTTCTCTCCAGAAATGCACAGAGATTTCAGTAGACAACCTTGCTCATAGAAATTGCATAGAACATCTCGAAACTGGGCTCAAATTAGGAATTGCGTAGACCCAGCTGAAAACTTGTCTTCAACTGGGAAATCACACAGAGCATGAGAGGCAGCCAGAGCCACTCAGCCCAGGAATTGTGAAAAAGAATTCCTCATGTTGTTGTCCAATGCATGTGTTGGCAAGTTTCCCGGTTCCCTCCAGAACTGTGCATCTTCCCGTGCATGCATGGCAGCCATTTCCTGAAAATTAAAAAAGCAACCCTAAAAATAGGGATATATTTTTAGCACTGGGAGTTACATGTAAGTTGATTTTAGAGACTTCCCGCTAAGTGTTTCCTTTTCCTAGATTTGTGGCATGCGCATCATAAACCCTAAATCTACCAAATATATTTAGTGGACACCCCAAATCTCATTCTACACATTCGATCTTGGAGCTCCAACATTCCCAAGGCATCTAGAAGCCTTCAACTAGTCGACACAACTTTTCTGGGTAAGTTTTGCTTTTCAAGTCTTTTGCTGATTTTTTTGTTGCTTTTATTTCCTTGGCTTGTGTGAGTGTTGTTTTGAATGTTTTATTGAATGATTATTGTTGTTTTAGTTTCTTTTAACTTGTATAAGTGTTGTTTCAAGTTTTGCATTGTCTTTCTTAAGTGTTGCATGCATAACATTGTTTTTTGCATTAACGGACGTCGTTTCAGTGACCGTCTCCACCAAATTTGTTGTTCATTTGTTTGACTGATTCCTACATTAGTTTTGATTGCATGCATGATCATTCACTCTAGTCTGCACCATCCTTTGCTTACGCTTTTAGATCTACTCATTTTCAGGCTACCCTTGGGTAGATCTGGGCTGCCTTGTCTTAGATCTTGATTTCACCGGCATGCTCTTTGCATTCCTGAACTTGAGGCTATGCCTTAGCTCCAGGAATTGCATAGAGGCTGCCTATCACTAGTCGCCAGCTATGCTCGACGCAGTTTTCGGATTCAGTGCCCAGTCTTGCCCACTAGGATTGTGCAATATGCAGTCCCAACCAGCAGTCAAGCCAGACTAAACTATGCATTTTACAGTTCTAGTCCATAGTCAATCTAGCTGGACTTCTCTCTGCACAGTTCCAATCAGTAATGGTTCCCATTGGCAATTGAGATTGTGCAATGCACAGTTCCAAGTCTCCTAGCCTTGAGAGTCACTACTACGCAATCTTTCCCAACAGTCACATGATTTTTTGCATGATTGATCCTTGAAGTGCATTGTGTTTTTAAACGGACATTTGCTTTCTGTGAGTGTCCTCTCTATATCTAGGTACAACAATTGTTGAGCAGTGTGTCAACAGTATGTGCATCATGGTTTCCAAGAGATATGGATCAAAGGACAATTTAGATAGTAACACTAGAGACGTGGTTGAACAGGTGCCACTAAACTTGCCCATATATGCAAAACACACAACCGTTCGTAGATAAGGACATGAAGATCAAATGACAAGAGATAAAGGACATATTTGCAGTCACTTTCAAGGAAGATCTGGAAGATCGTCAAGTCTATGTCAACATTCATAAGTTAGGCTTGTACAGGGTTGCATGCAGGTACCCCGCCTTCCCATGCATGGATATCATTCACTGGGTTGTCTCACATACCAATCCCAAGACGATGACACTGAGAAGCACTAGTGGAACAAAACTTGCCACCTTCATGACAGAAAACTACCATTAGATGTATCACTTTCTCTAGCCAATGAACTACATGGATGCATTGTTCTTCACTCCCAATAACAATGTGAACTCAAGAGATATCTTGAAGCGTTGGGTAAAAGAGCCATTGATGTTTAGGACAACACCCAACTAGGACTATAAGATGAAGTAACTCAAGAGGGCTTACCAATTCCTAGTCATCTTTGAATATCGCTTGTATGGCTAAGAGAGCATGAAGACCTTCCCGTAGAGTTGGATTGCTATGTTGGATCAGTTGGAAAATGAAAGAAGGCCTTTCAATTGGTAAGACATGTTGGGTCTTCAGCTGAAAGTGCATGTTTCAAATGCCCGGAATCCGCCTAAGGATGGACAAGACAGATTCTATATGTCCACGTACCTTCTTGATGCAATCTGTGCCCAAAAATAGTTCCTTGGCATGGGTTGGACATGGACAGCATCAAAGGAAGCTATGACTGTTTATTGCAAGTTTCTCTCAGAGTGCAGCTACCAAGGAGTCATGATGAGGCTATATGACCACTTCATCACAGTTGTACAGGATGATATTTGAAAAGGACCCACCTTGCATGTCCCAGGAAGCAATGCATGCATTTCTCAACATTGCAGATTGGTATTCCTCACTCGGTGGCACCTTCATCAGGATGTTCACCACGAGAAGCCTCCACATGAGCTATTGATTTTTTCCATAGACAAGTTGGTCATGCAAGAGGTTGGATACCACATCTCCACAAGGTTGTTAGTAGCACTCCACAGGAGGAAGAAGACACCATGGACTACTCTTCCTTCGCAGATTGGGTTGTACGAGATCAGTACCTTGAAAGATGAAGATGTGGAGATCGAAGACTTGAAGAAGTTTGGGTTCAGCACTAAGAGCTTTAATCCGTATGACCCTCATTGCATATGTAAGAACCACTGTGTGAAGGTGTACTTCCCATGGGTCCATGGGGCATGTCATTGGCTAGAGGAAGATCCTTGGAGGTATTGTTATAACTCCTCTAGGATCAATGAACTGGTCAGAATGGTTGTAGAATGGAAAGTGGCATTGTAGGAAACAACACCATAGGAAGCAACAACAATAAAAAAAAATGACAAGAAAAATGATGCAAGAAAAGGGAAAGAGGAAGATTTCTGAGAGCACAGAGGCTGAGCAAAGCTACAAGTTCAAAGAAGATCCACTTGTTGAAAGAGAAACTTTGGAGATAGAAGCAAAGAGGTGAAAATGCGACAGGAGAGTAGCGCAGAGAAAGAGGGAGAAGAAAATATTGGAAGAGTCGAAAAGGAGATTATAGGAGATGGAGAACAAGCTGAAAGTAGAACAAGAGCTCAGGAGGAGAGATAATGAAGAAAGGAAGAAATAGGAACAAGAAGAAAGACACAGTGCATTGACAGAGAAAATTGCATATATAGGTTGAGACATCAGAGCAGCTAGTAGATGATGAACATGGTGAGAAGGTGCAGGTTCGAGAACTTGCTCAAGAGGTTGAGAAGTTGGTTGAGGCGATAGACATGGAGACAAAACAAGAGCTAGAGGACCAAGACATCGATCTCATGCCAAGGGAATACGAGGTCGTACAACAGTCTCCACCACCTCCAAAAACACAACTAGTCTTGAGTGAGCAAGAAGAAGTTTTTCTCCTTGAAGATGATCCGGAGACAGATGTGTACAATATGGAATTTGACAAGACACACCAGAGGATTGTATAAGCATGAAGAAAGCAACTTCTAGATTATCATACATCACTTGTGCACACAGAAGAAAAGGGTGATTGTACTAGATGTTAGAAGACATCTAGTTGCCATGGCCGATGCTTCTAAGGCTTATGCAGAAGCCACGCATTCAATGGTCAAGTTATTAATAGAAGAGAATGATCGAATGGCGAAGGAATTTGCAAGAGGCGAGGTAGAGAACAAAGTATTCCATGGGATCTGCCATGACAAAGATGAAGAAAGAAATTATGCAGATAATGTATAACAGATTTGTCACCATGCAAAAAGTAGTTGTCCATCTATACTGTTTTGAGCAGCAGTGTCAACACTTGATTTTGACAAAATATCACACTTACCTTTGTGCGCTATCGCAGTCAAGGCATTTCTTTACTACCCATTGTTGGGGCTCCTACTCTAAAAATTCTGAGGTCTAGTTGGGACTTCTTACTGGGGATATCCCCTGACATGTTTGAGGGTCCAGCACCGTCAACATTTTTGACATTGGAAGGAGGGCCAGATGACAAGCTAAGTCCTCAAATTCTATTTTTAATCTCTGCACATCTTTCATGAATTACATTAAAATTAATTCTTTGACATGTCTATCGCATGGATGTGATTTTGAAGTGTTGGAGTATCTCCTTAATGACTTGTCACATAACACATACAATGGTAAAGGAAGAGAAACTTTTCTTAGTCACAGAGTTGCCTTCATGGGATTCTGTGAAAGGAATTGTAGGAATTTACAGGGTAAGTTCCTCAGAAAGAACACCAAAAGGACACCGCTCACAACCAGATCACAGATCAATACACCAGTATTTTTGACGTGGTTAAAACCCTCAAAGAGGGAAACAGTCCACGGCCTGCGCCAACGTGGCTACTACAGGCAATTTATTAATCAAAGAATGAAAATTTACATAAGCTTCTCTCATGCACGGATTACCCGAACAATGACCCTCCATGCGCTTTAAATAGAACTCATGGACCAATCGGGTGTCAAGCCACGGATCAAGTGTCGGTAATACCGAGGAGAGAATGAACCGTCGGATCACTACATATCGTGACCGTCAGATTGTAAGTTACAAAATGTACAACGGTAAAGAAACACACTTTACCTAACTCTATACTAGACCAAGTTGAACTTAACTATTTCCTATGTGTCGGAATATCCTAACATCCCCCCTTAAGAACAACTTGGGATAGGATTGAAGGATTTACAAATATGACACAATAGGAGAAGGAAGGAGGCACTAGAGCCTATCCCCCCTTAGTGACAACTTCCTGAACTCCAAGCATATATCGAAGTTTAGTGAACTTCGCCTCTGTGAGAGCCTTTGTGAAGATGTCTGCAACCTGATCATCTGTTGAACAATATTTCACTTCAAGAACATGGTCATGAATGAGCTTTCTGATGAAGTGCATGTGTAGTTCAATGTGTTTGCTGCGCTGATGCTGGACTGGATCTTTGCATAGCTGAATGGCACTTTGATTATCACACCAAAGTGTGGTTGGATGCTGCTGCTCAAAGCCAAACTCTGATAGGATCTGACGAAGCCACAAGGCTTCCTTACTAGCTTCCACGGCACCACGATACTCTGCTTCTGCTGACGAAAGAGAAATGGCAGCCTGTTTCTTACAAGCCCATGTAATAGGTCCTGAACCAAGAGTGAAGACATAACCGGCAGTAGACTTCCGATCATCAGGGTCACCAGCCCAATCAGAATCAGTGAAACCAACTAACAAGAGGAGCTGCTTTGGCACTGTAATGAATCCCAAACTGTACTGTACCTCGAACATAACGAAGTATTCTTTTAGCTGCTTTCCAATGACTTTCACGGGGGTTTTGCATAAAACGAGCAACAAGGCCAACAGCAAAGGAAAGATCAGGACGAGTATGGGTTAAATACAAGAGTTTTCCTACAAGTTGACGGTATAAGGTAGCATCAACTTCAGGAGAAGTACAAGAGACTGAAAGTTTGACTCCAGACTGAAAGGGAGAAGGGGCTGGCTTACAGTCTTCCATGTGAAAATGACGAAGAATATCACAAGCATACTTGGACTGGGAAAGGAAAATACCCTCCTTGGATTGCAAGACTTGAAGACCGAGAAAATAGTGTAAGTGTCCTAAGTCTGTCATTTCAAATTTCTTTTTAAGGCTGGACTTCACATGGTTTATAAGGTTGGGATCACTACCAGTAAGAATAAGATCATCAACATAAAGAACAAGGATGATAAGAGAGTTCCCACTTTCTTGGTGTAGACAGTATTGTCAGAATGACACCTAGAAAAGCCAGATTCTAAAAGAAAGCTATCCATTTTGGCATACCAAGCCCGAGGAGCTTGCTTGAGGCCATAAAGGGATTTCTTAAGTCGACAAACAAGGCTGGAGTCTGTTTGTATGAAGCCAATGGGTTGTTCCATATAGATTTCTTCCTGCAAGTCCCCATGCAAGAAGGCAGATTTAACATCCATCTGATGGACTTCCCATTTTAAAGAGGCAGCAAGGGAAAGAACAAGGCGGATAGAGTTCATTTTGGCAACAGGGGAGAAGGTTTCAGTGTAGTCAATGCCTTCAACCTGTGAAAAGCCCTTAGCAACGAGACGAGCTTTATGTTTATCAACTTTCCCATCTGGTCCATACTTGGTTCTGTAAACCCATTTACATCTAACAAGTTTGCGTCCCTTTGGTAGAGGAACAAGATCCCATGTATCATTTGTCATCAATGAATGATATTCTTCATTCATAGCTGCTTCCCAATGTGGATGGCCTGAAGCTTCTGCAAAAGTGTCAGGATCATGATTTACTGGAGCTTGAGCCAGTAAAGAAGAGGCTCTTTCAAACTGAGAACGTGTACGTCGCTGATCTGTAGGATCACCGGCAAGATCACCTGCTGCATCCCGAGTAGCACGGACCCATCTTGGAAGTTGAGGATCCTGAGAAGGTGGGGGAGGATTATCATCCTCACTTTCATCATCTGAAGAAGAAATGTTTTCAAAAGTAGAAGAGATAGGAAGAGGTGGCACATCCGCCGGACTAGGCTCGCAGGCCGATTTATTTTCATCAAATTTTACATCTCTTCTAATGATAACATTTTTGGACTTAAATGGAATAAGTCTATAACCTTTTACATCTTCAGAATATCCAACAAAAGTACATTTCTCACTCTTAGGTTCTAAAGCTTTATGCTTTTCATCTGGAATATGGGCCCATGCTTCACTTCCAAACACACGAAAGTGACTTACATCTGGTTTAATGGAACTCCAAGCTTCTTCTGGAGTGATATTCTCTAGAACCTTAGTAGGAGTGCGATTGATTATATAATTTGCACAATAATTGCTTCGGCCCAAAAACTAAGACTGAGTCCTTTAGATTGCAGCATACAATTAGCCATTTCCTTTAAGGTGCGATTTTTCCTTTCAGCTACACCATTTTGTTGTGGAGTGTATGGAACAGTATGTTGCATTTGAATTCCATTTTCGGTGCAAAAGTTGATGAATGTGTTTTTAACATATTCTCCACCATTATCAGTTCTTAGCTTAAGAATTTGATGTCCAGATTGTTTTTCAACAAAGGCTTTGAAGGCCAAAAATGTGTTAAATACTTCGCTCTTGAGTTTTAAGAAGTATACCCAAGTGCGTCTGGAGAAATCATCAATGAAAGTTAAGAAGTACTTGCAGCCAGAGAATGAAGCAACAGGAAGAGGACCACATAAATCACTGTGCACAAGCTGTAAAGGGGCTGAGGCGTGCCAAGAGGCACGTTTGTCAAAACTGTCCCGATGATGTTTTCCGAGTACACATCCGGAACAAACACCATCTCTGCAAGATACCATAGGAAGACCTGTCACCATATTTTCTTTACATAGATGCTGAAGGGAGCGATAGTTTAAGTGACCAAATCGCTCATGCCAAAGTTTGCTCACTTCATCATTATGAGCAACAAATACTGAGGGAAGATTTGATGACCCAAAGTTGTGAAACTTATACAACCTTGTGGAATCATCAGCAAGACCAGTAGCTAGAATCTGTTTAGGATCTTTTAGATCCTTGATTACAACATCATGAGGTGAAAATTCAACAATTTTACCTTCACCTGAATGAGTTATCTGATAGACAGATAGAAGGTTGCAGGATAAGGTTGGAACACATAATACATCATTAAACTGACCATTGTCTAGATGAACAGTTCCAGTCCCTACAACATTAAGAGATCTATCATCACCAACATATATATTTTTGGTGTTACAATCATTTAAAGAAGAAAACATGGCTTGGTTTTTGGCCATGTGATAAGAGGCTCCAGAATCAATGAGCCACTCATGAGAATGAGAAGAAGAAGAAGATACATTTAATGCATAACCAGACTGAGATGATTGACAATGACATGCAGAAAGTGCCATTCCGGAAGTTGAAGTTGAAGTAGGCTCCACATGGATGTTATGTTTCTTCATTGCGGCTTCCAAGGCTTCCATCTTCTTAAAGCATTTAGATTCTAAGTGGCCATCTCGATTACAAAAGTTACAATGTCTATCAGTCTTCTTCCATTTGTTTTTATTGGTCTTATCATTTTGCTGAAATGATCTTTCATTTTGAGGCTGAGTTGGTTTAGGACCATTCTTTTGAGGATATGACTTCTTAGGATTCTTTGAATTTGGTTGCTGCTGGGCGGCTAACGCTTTTGTGGAAGAGTTTCCAAGATTAAGAAGACCAAGGTGTAAGAGTTTTTCTTGTTCTCTTATTAAGGAATCACAAAAGGAGTCAAAGGAAGGGGCCTTGTAGTCTTTTCCTTGACAAATGAAAGCTTCCCTTGTAGAATGGAAAGTGGAAACAAATACAGAGTAGGCTGGTCCCAACTTAGTAAGGATGGAATAAATAAGGTTACCATCTTCTTTCTTAACTTTAACACCTTCCAAGAGATATCTAAGGGTCTTGAATTTGGACAAGAAATCTTCAATGCAAGAAAAATTATTAGGATCCAAAGTAAGCAACTCATTTTCAAGTTGATGGGCTCTAATTTCATTTTTAATCCCAAAAACTTTAGCGAGTTTTTCTAATGCTTCATGAGGAGTCTCAAGTTCTGCAATGTGGAATCTAAGATCAGGAGAAATAGACATCCCTATCAAACCACGTGCTTGATCTTGTCTATTTTCCCATTTTGTAGCCTTGTCTTCATCTTTTGGTTTCTTCTCTTGGTCTGTGGCTATTCTGAAGAGACCTTTACTTCTAAGTAAATCTTCCATGTAGGCTACCCATTGGAAGTAGTTAGTGCTGTCAAGAATGACTTGGCATGGACTTTCCATTTAAAAAAAAAAACTGAAGCTGAAGATGCTGAAAGTAAGTGTTCCAATGGATAGATCTCGAAAAAATAGGCGGTTTTAAAAAAACGGCTCTTAAAAGGCTTCCGGATGAAGAAGTTATGGCTTTTTGAAAAAAAATTGTTGACGTTGCCGGCAAAGTGCGCGAATGTGCGGGAATAAAAAAAATCCGCCCCCACAAAATGGAGACTTGAACCCAAGACCTCTACTCTCTTAAAATAGCTTTGAACCAATTGATCTATACAAAAAATTTGAGAGAGAGAGAGAGGGGGGGGGGGGGGGGGGCTTGGTTTGCGTGCTTGCCTTGAGAAAGCTCTTTTTCCCTACAAAACACAAAACACAAAACCCAACACGAATATGCAAAGAAAAACGAACCTTGCGGCTCGAAGTTAGCTTTAGCCAAAAAACTAGAAATTTAAAAAAAAAATCTCAAAGTTAGCTTTAGCCGAAAAACTAAATATTTTTCTCAATGTTTCTGATTTTTCGAGATCACACTAAGGTGCAGGGAAAAGAGCATACGCATGAGAAAAATCCTTCCTTTCTGTTTCTGATTTGCCCAGATCGCACAGAGTCGCAGGGCAAAGAGCATACGCAGAAATGAAAGGTATAGATCCGGTTAAAAAAAAGGCTAAATAAACCGAAACCGAAATAAGCAGAGAGAAAATAACAGTAAACTGCAAAAAACACTGTATACCTCCCGATCTGAAAAATGACGCAGCTAGGGTTACCGGAAACCTTTTCGCGTGAAACGAAAGGGGTTCCTCACTGGAACAGATGCTCCGAACGCAACAGAGCAGTCCTCTCGGCCCGAAAGCAGTCAGAAACAGCAGATCTAGGAAACGACAGCCGCATGCAGTTCTACCGGCTTCAGATTTGGATCACCAACGGACGCGGCCCTCAAATAGCTCTGATACCATGTAGGAATTTACAGGGTAAGTTCCTTAGAAAGAACACCAAAAGGACACCGCTCACAACCAGATCACAGATCAATACACCAGTATTTTTGACGTGGTTAAAACCCTCAAAGAGGGAAACAGTCCACGGCCTGTGCCAACGTGGCTACTACAGGCAATTTATTAATCAAAGAATGAAAATTTACATAAGCTTCTCTCATGCACGGATTACCCGAACAATGACCCTCCATGCGCTTTAAATAGAACTCATGGACCAATCGGGTGTCAAGCCACGGATCAAGTGTCGGTAATACCGAGGAGAGAATGAACCGTCGGATCACTACATATCGTGACCGTCGGATTGTAAGTTACAAAATGTACAACGGTAAAGAAACACACTTTACCTAACTCTATACCTAACTCTATACTAGACCAAGTTGAACTTAACTATTTCCTATGTGTCGGAATATCCTAACAGGAATGAAATCCATGATGATCACATTGTCTATTCATTGTTCACATTCATGCTCCAAGGGAATGCACTACAATGGTGTGTCACATTGCCCACAACCTCCATCCACTCTTATGATCAGATAATTAGAGAGTTGGCCCATGCATTCTGTCACTATGACTGAAAAGCACTCAATAATAAATTTATGGAATTACAGAGATCACTTGATGAATCCCTTTTACAATTTTGGGAACGCTTCCAAAATATTGCTTTTCAAATTCCAGAAGATGAAATTGATTGGAAATTTATTCATGAAAGATTTTAGTATCTTCTTCACATATATGAAAATCCACATGTGTTACAATCATTCGAACCCCTCCCAGCATACCTCAGTGTTAGAGCTACCAAACCCAAGATGGAAAATGTTTCTGCCACTGGTGTGATCCTTCTGCTTCTCATCAAACAACCTAGCTCTATAGTGTGAGGTGGGAGAAGTTACGAACCCATCTGTTGAATTGTCACATCCTCCCACCCCACCTGCTCTGGATATCTATGCATATTTGGCTTCCAAGCCTGTTTCTTGTCACGTGAACTAGTTCTCTCAACCTTCGTCCTCTCGTTCTGTTGATCCTTCGGATTTCACTGTGTTGTGTTCTCCCGTTCCAGACTCCACATTTGTTGTTCACGAGGATCAACTTATTGACAGAGTTGGTGTTGAGAAGCCAACCTACACTGTTATTTGTGATGAGTATGTGTGGGAATCTGAAGAAGAACATACAGGGAAGGATGACCTCCTATCATCGCACCTCATCCATTGTTTCCTGACATATTTTGTGATTCTGTCATTTCTAATTTGTCTTGTGAAAATCCATCCCTAGATGTTTTTACTTTCGATCATTCACATAATACACTGGATGTCAATTTGTCAGTTGATTGTCGAGAGAACATATATTTTTTTCTGCATCCACCTAATTTATCATCTTTTATTTCTAAAAATTCAGAAGGTGAACATTCTTGCTTTTCATCAACCCCTTTGTATGATCTGTCAGATCATGAGGATGCCAATGAAAATATTTATTTTTATGATCATGGCTGTCGTGATCCCTTTACGCCTGCATTCGATCACAATGATGATTCACTCGATGTTGATATTTCTAAGCCACCGGTGTTTGGCGATCTACGTGATGATGAAGTGGAAAACCCTCAAGATGTCAAGGAACTTCAGCTCGAGATGTGATAGTTATGGCAGGTCCTTGTTGTCTTGAGGTTAGTTCCACTTCCAATCAAAAATCTATTGAAACACCCTAGGATCCTCATCACTATCCCATTTACATTGAAGATCAATATCATCCACAGATTTCACATCCTCCACCACAACCACATGATCCCATCACTCATGCATTGGAGGAATCATACGCAACAAGTACTCTTGCTAAATATTTTTTTTCTTCCTTTTTCATGTTTGCTTGTTTGTCACAGTCAAAAGAGTGTACATGCTCATCATCTATGCACAGTGTGTTGCAACACCAAGGTATGTCTACAAAAAAAAATTCTTGCACTTTTACTCTTTACTTTTCTGTGGATGCATTCAAACTTTTAGCGTGTTGGTCTTCACTATCTTAAATTTCTTGTGTGTTGGTTTACTTGAATATATTTCTAGTTGACTATGCCTTCACCAACATGGGTCAACTAATGCGTTGGTGGCTGCATTGGAAATATCACTTCACATGAATAGGCCCATGCACTATTTAGTTTAGTAGTAGGAGTAGTGTTTGGTTTCTTGTTTTCTTTTCTTGCATGTTTGTTTTTCTTTCTTGTTTTCTTTGCTTGCATGTTTGTTTTTCTTTCTTGTTTTCTTTGCTTTCATGTTTTTCTTTTCTTACTCGTTTTTCTTTCATTTACTTCTGTCCTTTACTTTTTTTTTTTTTTTTTTCTTGTTTATACATCCGTAGGCTTAGCTTTACATGAAACTGTGTTTGGTGTTGAGAAAAACAGCGTGAAGTACAA